>LR812522.1:42196889-42249389 GCA_903798195.1 Danio kyathit
TTCACCAGCTCTGTGATGCACATCCACAACTTCATGCATTGGGTTAAATTAAGCTGTTCAGTGTCCGTGTTTAGTCCGTTACAGTCACGTTTGAAACCCAGACAGGCAGTCAGGCAGAGTAATACAGAGAGTGAATCAAAGCGCATCAAATGATCGGTGATTAAAGGAGGAAAAAAGGAAAGTAGAATAAATATATATACTTTTATATTAGACACACATCTGATGCTTGTATTTGCAGCAGCTCCACGCCCACAACTTCACGCATTGGGTTAAATTAGGCTGTCCAGTCTCCGCGTTCACTCCTTTACTTCTATTGTGTCCGTTCAGCTTATCACCGCAAACCAACCCCGTGACGTCAGAGACAGCGATATTCCAAGATGGCGGCGCCCTAGGTCTAAAATCTACAGTAAAACATGCCGTTTTCTGCTAAATGGTTACATTAATCGAGTTTGTTTATTATATTTTCATTAAAGTGGAATAAAATGTACAAAATAAGGTAAACTTGACTGAGTGCTTCATTTCCCCTTTAAAAGCTATGCTAAAAGCACAGAAGTTTGGGTCTCCCAATATGCAAACAGCGATGGGATTGAAAAGCATGTTCACTTCTCAGATGAAGTTACCTGTAATATATCTGAAATGATTTGTTCAGAGGCCGTAGCTCAAAAGAGTTTGCCTGTTTCAGTACTTAAGGTGATGCAGCACCAAAATAGCGCAGCAAAGACGCATGGTGTAGAAGCATTAGAGAGTCTTAAGAACCCTCAAACCTCAGATGATCACAGCAATCAACCCTCAGACAAACAAAACAGGCTTTGTATGACCTGTAAAAAGTTTGGTCACAGAGAGGAACAATGTTGGACTTCGGGGCAGGGAAGACCTCCACCATATTTTCTGAGAAAACGGAAATTACTTAACACAAGGCCTGCAACTGTTAACTTCCTTTGCAGCCTAATAGCAATACAAGTGAATAATTGCTGATCCTGTTTGCATTTCCAAATTTGTTATATTTGTGTTATACACATTTTCATTGCCACACAATGGTATTCTGTGATACTACACGTACACATAGACTGAGTAACTCCTTAAAACATGATTTTCTTACTGTAGGTGTAAAAACACTCAGGTCTGAGGTTTTAGAAGCCACAGATGCATTCTAGACTGCATGTCATGTATCAAAAAGGAATTAACTGTATTCTAAAATTCATTAATTTTAAGGTACTTGTGTTTATATGTAGGATGAGTCTCATCTCCTAACAGTGGAAAACTGTGCTATCCTCAATATAGCTGCAGTTTAAACTACACACAGGAGTAAAGAATTGCCTTGTGGCTCCAGTGTGATAATTGCAGTAACGATGAAAATGCTTCCTTACAGGATTCAGCCTTGAACATTGCACTTTATCATGCTCCTTAAAAACACATTGATTTGGTAGTATTTTGAGCCAGATCACATTCACATCTCATACTCAAATCCCATGCTGACTCCCTGATACAACAGGACTAAAATGAACAACACTGTGGTAAAACTTCCACCCTTTGTTAGGAGCATGTTTACACAAACACACAGCCTCAGCTGGAACACTGCCACACAGAGAACAACATTACAAATCTTCACACACACAGTCAAATTCACATTTGTCTGACACCGCTTCATATAGATTTGACATGTTATTGAAGTCTTCAGACTTGATCATAATTATGGATTTTTCATCTTGTTTTGTTATTTTGGTTTCTTTTGAGTATTTAAGGTAAGGTCAAATGTATTGTCTCCCGAAAGAGAAATTAGTTTTAGAAAAGGGTTCTGCTGTACATAAACACCAGCAAGACAACATCTAACACACATACACAATACAAATCTAATCCTAAATTACCTCCTAATATAAAAAAGATTCCATAAAATCAATCATTTTAAAAGAATTATATAAAAATAAAATACAACGTGCCACACTGCCCTCTGTTATGCCGACCCATCCAGTTATCTTAATCTTGACCGTCCTACCCTACTTGCTCATTGATCAATTTAATTGAAAAAGGAACCAAATAATGTTTATATCTATTATGTTTGCATAACGGGACCCTGTATCTCCTGCCAGAATTCATCAGCTCATACTCCAAAGACAGCACATGTCAAGAATCCGATTAAATCTTGTTGGCTTGTTGGATTGTGCACAACTCAAAGATGTCTTTTAGTGACCCAAGTGTCTTAATTCCCATAGTTTTTCCTGCCACTCTCATCAGGTTATTTACTTGGGTTTTCATTTTTACTGTCAGGTTCCCAAACCAAACAATAATCCCATATCTTAAAATAGACTCTATTGATGCTTTATAAAAAGTTAGCATTGTTCTGCTACTCACTCCAAATAATCCAAGTCTACGTAAAAAGTGTAATCGCTGATGAATTCTTGCACAAAGACTTGACACCTGAGAATGCCAATTAAGCTCACAATCAATATTCACTCCTAAATATTTATACGTCTATGATGACCTCCTCCGTTTTCTTAACGTTAATTTCCAAATTGTGGTCATCACACCAGCTGACAAACCATTCTACAGCCGCTCTATATTCCATGATGCTGGCATCTTTTGTGAAAAGGTGCAATAGTAGTGTCATCAGAGAATTTAAGAATATATTGATTTGTGTGCTGCCTAACGCAGTCGTTTGTGTAAAGGGTGAACAAAAATGGTGAATTTACACCCCCTTGTGGCGCCCCTGTACTGCTTGTTGCTACGTCAGATAACCCTGAATTAAATTTTACTTGCTGTGTCCTGTCTGTTAAAAAAAGAATAAAACCTTTTAATACAAAAGGGTTCACTTGCAGTTTTACCAGCTTTTCCCAAAGTTTATGTGGTGGAATTGAATTAAATGCTGAACTGAAATCGATAAAAAGTAACCCAGCATAAGCAACTGGGCTTTCTAGATGCTTTAAAACGCTCCGTTTACTAAGGTAACCTTCGTTCCCCAAGGGGGGGGACGGAAATGCTATGTGGAAACTTCCACTATGGGGATTTCATTCAGAAAGCCAATCATCTGAAAGAGTATGTAAACGGGCCAATAAAATGCCAGTGAGTTGGCAGCTTCAGCTTGCACACTTAATGCTCGTTGTAATTAATTTGGCTATAAGGGCACATGTGCGAGCAAAGCCAAAGCATCAGTTTTTTAGCGGAAGAGACTTTCACCTCAACAGCTAAGGGACAATCATTATGGCGAAGTAACATAGCATTTCCGTTCCCCCCCTCGGGGAACGAGGGTTACCTTAGTAACGGGAGCGTTCCCCTTCGGAAGGGGAACTTCAATGCTATGTGGAAACTTCCACTATGGGGAAATGTATGGAAAACGCCATAATGATTGAACCTTACCTTCGCCCCCGATGAGAGGTTTGCCAGGCAAAAAAGAGAGCGTGAGCGCACCTGCGTCACCAGAGGCGCGGTCTTCCAACGTGTTCCCTGGCCCTTACTTATCCCACTTCAACAGAAGATTTACGGATTTAGATATATTTTTCGGGAGCCGCAAATGCGTCTAGAATAATTTCTAGAATGTAATACGACAGTACGTTGGGAATGCGTGCAGTCCCGATAGGGAGGACGCTGCGGAGGCCACCTGCTACCCAAGTGGGGAGACTGGTGGCGAGACAGCATATGGACTAGCCCTGAGAACGGGGAGTACGCATATGAATATAAGATGGTTAGCGGTGAGGGAAGACACGGGTCCGCCTGTGTGGGGGGACTGCACCGTGGCAGTACAAGCATATGGAATCGCCTAGTGGGGATTGCACATAGAGGGCACCTATACCCAGAACGCAGGCTGACCAGCGGGCATACCAACAACGTAACGGGCCAGCGCCTGACTCCTCCGCTGAGTCAGATGCTGGGGGCCTCGGAGGAATATCTGCAGGGTTCGCCAAGCGGGGAATTTTACTGACAGAGCGAAAAAAGCGCACGTATCTCTGTGTTAGAGAGAATGGCGCACCAAGCGTTTTACAACACCTAACCGAATTTCTCATTCACCGCGTGAGGAAATCGGCTCCCCTCAAGATTAATAAATCTCGCAATAGATGTCGCCCAGCCCGCAGCTCTACAGTGTCTGTTAGAGAGGCGCCGCGTGCTAACGCCCAAAAGGATGCGCGATTTGAGGAGCGCGCTCTCACTCCTGGGGGACACGGCTCGCCCTGCCTCAGATGAGCGAGGGAGATGGCATTCACTGTTCAGTGGGTATGTTCCAACCTTTGTTTGGATACGGCACTTCCCTTCTGCCGATCACCGTAACAGATAAAGAGCTGAGTACAGTCCATATAATACGCAAAGTGCGAAGGACACAGCAAATAAGGGGCTGGGTCTGCCTCCTCCGTGGGCAGCGCTTGCAGGTTCACTACGTAGCTGAAAGAATGCTGTAGGAACCTAGAGCACCTGGGTGGGCGGGGGTCTCAGGTAAACGTGAGAGTGGGCCGGCCCAAAACGCTGCCACATTTCGCTGACCGAAAATGCCTCCAGATACCCACCCATTTGGCCGATGCGAACGCAACCAGCAGAGCTGTCTACCAGGACAGAATCTTAAGATACTGAGTCGAGTGATCGAGCAGACCTCTCCTAAGAGAGATCTCCAAGTGGGTATGAGAGGGGAAACGGGAATAATTAATATCCAGTCTCGCGCCACTGGGAACTGGATGATGAGACGATACTTCCCAGCGCGCCGCCATTGCCGCATCCTTAGAGCGGGGATGATCGTAACACCAACCCCTCAGAGCGGAGGGGACAGCCTTAGCTCCAGTCAACTGAAGGAGGATAGCATCACTCTGATCTGGCATGTTCGGGGTTTCCTTCTCGGGGAAAAAGGTAACCACACAGCAAATAGACTCCACTTCAGGGCATGGGCATGCCTCGTAGAGGGTGCTCAGCCTGAGTGACAGTGTTAACCACCTAATCAGTAGGTCACCTAAGTCCTCCACGCTCCATCTATGAACCGTACATGAGGCATAGATCTGGGCGCGGGTGCCAAATGGTGCCTGTCCCCCGTTTCCAGGGGATGTGCCAGGGAGGGGCCATCACGAGGAGAGTAGAAGCAGGTCGGATTGGGCCAGAGAGGCGCAATACGAGACCGGTTCCTCGACCTCCCTGACTTTACACAGTATCTGTGCAAGTAGGCTCACTGGAGAAATGCGCATTACGCACGCCCCGGGGCCAGCTGTGTAGCCAGTGGACTTAGCATGGTTCGCCAAGTGGGGAACTCAAGCGAGAGTGCACGAATCTCTGAGTTAGAGAGAGAAAGGCGCAGCCCATAACAGCTGGCCAGTCGGGGGTGGAGTCTCCATTTTCCCAGGCGAAATTGCAGTGAGAGCGAATGGGCTGCACAGTTGAGCTCAGTGGGGGAAAATGGAATGCAGAGAGCGGATACCCCCATGCGGTTGATATACGCCACTGCCGCCGTACTGTCCGTCCTGACCAGCACGTGTTGTCGCTCCAGCACCGGTAAAAACGGTGGAGAGCGAGGAACACTGCCAACAGCTCTAGGCGATTGATATGCCAATGCAACTGGGTTCCTTTCCACAGGGCCGCGGATGCATGCCCGCAACACACGGCCCCCCAGCCCATGCTGGAAGCATCTGTCAAAATGACAATATTTCTGGACACCTGTCCAAGAGTCACTCAGGCCTGTAGGAACAAGGGATCGTTCCAGGGGCTGAGGGCGTGGCGACACAGTGTAGTGACAGTCACCGGGTGTGTGTCCGCGTGCCATGCGCGTCTGGGGACTCGATCGTGAAGCCAATGCTAAAGTGGTCTCATATGGAGCAATCCGAGCGGCGTGACAGCGGCTGCGGATGCCATATGCTCCAGGAGCCTCTGAAAGATTTCAGAGGAACCATTATTTTGCTGTCGAACTCTCTCAGACAGTTCAGCATTAACGGAGCGCGCTCTCTGGAGAGGCGCGCTGTCATGGTGACCGAGTCCAGCTCTAACCCTAGAAAAGAGATCCTCTGCACGGGGGCGAGTTTGCTCTTATCTTGGTTGACCTGAAACCCCAATAGGTGGAGGTGCTGGAACACCTTGTCTCTGTGCATAATCAATTGCTCCTGAGAGAGGGCTAAAATCAGCCAGTCACCAAGATAATTGAGTATGCGGATGCCCGCGAGCTGAAGGGGCGCTAGGGCACCCTCCGCGAGCTTGGTTTAAGACGCGCGGAGACAGAGAGAACTTGAAGGGGAGGACTTGTACTGCCAGGCTCGACCTTAACACAGACCGCAGAAACTGACGGTGCCGTGGAGTATGGAGACATGACGTACGCATCCTTCAGGTCTGTTGCTGCAGACCAATCCCGAGGACGAACTCATCGGAGGATACGCTTCTGCATAAGCATTTTGAACGGCAGCTTGTGCAGACAGCGGTTCAAGACGCACAGATCTAGGATTGGCCATAGCCCACCACTCTTTTAGGTACGATGAAGTACAGGCTGTACAGGCCGCTCTCAATCTCGGCTGGAGGGATTGGTTAGATTGCATCCTTCGCCAGGAGGACAGCAATCTTCTCTCGCAAGACAGGGGCGGGCACAGGGCTGACCCTGGTGAGAAACACCCCCGTGAACTTGGGAGGCCGTTCGTGAATTGAATCGCGTAGCTGAGTCTGATCGTGCGTATGAGCCACCGCGAAGGGCTGGGCCACGCTAACCAGGCAGGCAGAGCTCTCGCTAATAACTGCATCGCTACGATCGCTGACGTACCAGCAGTGGGGCAGCGCGGAGTGGGAGTGCTGATCCGGGGAGCGCTGGGGTCCCGCGGAAGAGCTGGAGGCGAGCGATTCACTCACGTTACACCCAGACTCCGGAGGGGAGGGCTGGAGGTGTGAGAGAAAGGAGACCGTGCTCCCAGACCTCGTGAGCCACTGGCGATGTGCGCCAAACCTGCGAGCTGGAAGGCTTTTCGTCACGTCCCAGACTGGCAGTATTCGAGCTGTCACATCCAGGGAAGGGGAAAAATGCTCTCTCTGAGGAGCCCGGCCCCTCACCGAGGAGAGAGCAGGTTCCCTCTTCTCCGGATGGCCCGTCTAAGGACCGCTTCGTGGTCCGTTAACCGGACTTAACGGCACCCTAGGACGGGGAGCGCTGGATGCTGTGAGGTGCTTGGCGCTGCCGCTGGCCAAAGGCGCAGGCGGGGGCGGAGCACCACTCGTAGACGGGCGCTCTCAGCGACAAGCAGTGGATGTAGATGGTTCGGCGGGGGGGAGCGGTCTTACATCCCCGCCGATGGATGGTCCATACTATCCGACTGCGTCGTCGTAAATTCCTGGGTGAATCCACAAACGGTGTCACCTAACAGGCCAGACTGGTATATGGGGGAGTCAAGAAAGTGAACTTTGTCGACTCCGCGCATGTTTTTGCCAGGTTTAGCCCGAGGTGGCGCTCCTGGACCACTAACGTGGCCATCGTCCTTCCCGGGGCACACGCAGCGGACTTGAGGTCCGTGGAGCTCAGTCGGGTGCGGTGCGAGACTTGTAACAAGCCTGGGTTGGAACCACCCTAGTGCAGCTGGGCCAGCATGCGCGCATGGACCCTGGCATGCAGGGTGGAAGCAGCCTGGCCCGCTCTGGCTCGGGAGCCAGAAGACCAACACGCCTTGGACGGGAGATGAGGCTGGTTCCAGCAGAAGGAGGTACCACGCGGGCCCGTGATGGCACTCTCAATCTGGGGAATCGACTCGTACTCCCTGGCTGCTCCACCATCAAGGGTGGTGAGGCGGAGGCGCATGCAAATCAGGCAGAGAAAGGTGCCCTCAAGACTGCGTGAGCCCACTGTGGGAGGCTAGAAGGTCTTGCCTTTTAATCCTCCACATACACCCATCTAATCGGTCCGGCCGCGGGGCTGGGGGATAAACCATCTCCAGACCCATGACCGAAACAGCCCGGGAAAGCACAGTTATCATGTCTGTTTCAAGATCGGCTGCCGCCGCGCTCGGGAACGGAGGGGGGGGGGGGGAATCCTTCATCAGACCATGACAGCCCAACCTCCGATGCAGCGGTGGACATCTGAGCCTCGGTGTCATCAAGTGAGAGTGCGGCCATCCGATGATGGAGCGCTTCTCTCACTCGAAGCTTGGATGAATCGCGTGGAGGAGTGAGAGGTCCACAAGCCCGAGGGCGGCAGATTTACTCTCACTGTAACCCTCAGATCTGCTCAAGTGCCCACCGCGGTGCGGGGGACAACTGGGGTGGGTGGCCCTTTTGCAAGAGCTAACCGCGATCTTAACTGCGCAACAGACATGCCACCGAGTGATGGCATGCGCTGCTCGTGAGCACTGCATTAACATGCTGGACCCCCAGACATAATACGCAGTGCTCGTGCCCATCATCCGAGGACAGGAAACCACCGCATCCAGAAACGCACAGTCGGAGCGACGTCTTGAAAAAGACACGCTGCACGACCGTGTTGCTCTTTTAGGAAATTCGCAACAATACATAACGCTCTGGAGGACCGGACCCAAAGGACGCCAGGCAAGGGAGAAACCCAGCTCGACGGTCTGCCGCTGCGTGTCACACACTCTGGACCGGGAGATCGCTCTCGTTCACTCTCTGTCTGAAACTCAGCTGGAGGAACCCTCATCGACTCTCTCAGAAGGCTGTTGAAGTCTCTGAAGTGAAAATGATGCTTTGGCTTTGCTCACACATGTGCTCATATAGCAAGATTAATTGCAACGAGCATCAGGTGCGCAAGCTGAAGCTGCCAACTCATTGGCATTTCATTGGCCCGTTTACATACTCTTTCAGATTATTGGCTTTCTGAATGAAATACCCATAGTGGAAGTTTCCACATAGCATTGAAGTTCCCCTCCCGAAGGGGAACAAGATGTGTTAGAGTGGAAATTGCATCAACAGTGCCGCGGTTACTTTTGTATGCAAATTGATACTGGTCTAAGTATGGCTCAACTTCCTTCCGCAATTCTTTTATTATAATCTTCTCAAATGATTTCATGACATTTGATGTTAGGGCCACTGGCCTATAATCATTATTGTCTTGTGGACAAGCCTTTTTTGGATTGGGATTATCACAGATTTTTTCCAGAGCTTTGGTACTGTATGTGTGTCAACTGAGAGTTGAAACAGGCGATGCCAGGCTGGTGTGAGCTCCTCAGCAAATGTTTTTAGAAGAAAGCATGTCATACCATCGGGTCCCATTGCCTTACTAGAACATAAAGATTTAAAAACCTTAGTCACGTCTCCTTGATGTATGAACCTCCTATTTTCAGCCATGTTGCAATTTACTTCCCCTAAAATTTCTTCACATTTTCCAAATTATCAGTCTCAAATCTCATATAAAACTTATTCAATTCATTTGCCTTATCAGATTCGTTACAGGCGAACAATGCCTTTCTTTTTGGGGTCATATTTGTCATTCTCCGAATTGAGTTCCATAGCTCTTTTGTATTGGATTTTAACAAATGTTGTTCAGTCTGTTCTTTATATTGTATCCGTGCAATCCTTAGTTCCTGATTAAGGTCTTTTTGTGCTACTCTAAGCCCCACAGTATCACCCGACCTAAAGGTTAATTTCTGCCTTTTGATGCAGCTTTTAATTCCCCCAGTTTTTTAACCTTTACTTATTATTTGTTTCAACAAGTTATTTTAAAATGTAAATTGGGATTCTAAATCCAAAATGCTGAAATATTGTTGCTTTTGTAACATTAATGAATTAAATGTTATGTTTTCACTTTGTATTTAATCCATTTGAATGCAATTGTGATTGTCTTTGCGTTTAATTCACTGTATTTGGTTACACTGAATATTTTGCTGATCCTCTTAACCAGCTATTGTTGATTTTGTTGTAAAGCAATTTAATTTTGATGTTTCCAGATATTGTGTAAAGAGCTTGTTTCATTTTATTTTGTCTTGATCTTGACCATCTTTTTAATTACATTAATTTAAGGGCATTTTGCTTGAGAAGAATTCTCATTGATCAATGACAAATACCATGTGTTTGCTTTTGCTGTTTTCAAATACAGGATCCATGGAGGAAAGGTTCACGTCTTGTGATCTACTTCAAGAGAAGAGAAGGGTTTCCCTGCATTCCTCAGCACCTATTCTTGTGGAGGTTTGAGGGACAATTTGCATATAAGCAGTGCAACACCATTCGACTAAAGCCTCTCACACAGGGCTGAAGGACAACAAAGACTGACCAACCTTATTCCTGCAACAAGCCTAGACAGGAAGTCCGAAGATGACAGCAGCACACAACACAAAGCAGATTTTCATCATTAATGTCACCTTTTGTCTCTTTCTGTGTCACAACGGTGCCAGGAGAGGACTGTAAGAGTCTAAATATCATATGCATTTGTTTATATGGCAAAACATGTTGACTCCAAAGGCAGATACTGATAAGATCAGGGCCTGGTGTGTGGACTTTGGGGGTTTTTACGATGTGGTCACATGTTGATTGGTCAGTTTGAATGTCTCAGCATTTGGGCTTAAGTCACATGGTCAAGAAGATACAAAATAGCTGGTAAACTTTGCTCTGCTCTTTTCCTGGTCTGTTATCTTCCTGTTCTGCTTCTCTCCTGTTCTGCTCCTCTCCTTCTCTGGAGGTTATCTTCTCTGGCTCTACTGCTCCCAGGCTCTTTGAGGCCTACTTACTCTCTTTGGGCTTACTCACACTATGCTATCTGAACCATGCCCAGGCCCGTTTGCCGGATCGTTTGAGAAGTGTGAGTGCTCTGAATCGGGCTCAGGCATGGTTCACTTGGGCTCAGGCACGGTACGCTTACAGTGTGAATGCAAGCGTGCCTGAGCCCGAAACTGAAAGCGTGATGTGACTTTTAAGGGACTGTTTCATATGGATTAATTAATCATTTGTACTGTTCAATGAACGCAAACTGTCGTAGATTATTGAAGGCGCAAACCCCTCACTGCACATCAGCTGCAGCTTCAGCAGACCTCCTAATTCCTGCAGCACGAGGAGTTTATGATTGTTTATGAGCGTCAAAAGTGGCTGATCTGTTCAGTGAAATATTAGACTGCGTGTCACCGCATATCAAACAACTTACAGGATATAACTAAAGAAATCTCCACTGTGCTGAGCGAGAGCGCTTACTGAACAGCGCATCATCGATGACATAAGCGCGCCCAGGCCCGAATGTAATGTGAGTGCGGGCCATCGGGGGAGACGGGAGGGGGGACAAGCGTGCTTAGGCCCGGTTCAAGGCAACTGTACATAGTGTGAGTACGATCTAGTCTCTCTCCCTCTCTCCCCCTCTCTCTGTCTTAGGTAAATTTAAATTTACATTTAAGCTGGGTACAATTTATATCATATGTTTTTATCATTTCATGTTTTATCATTTTATACAGTTATTCTATAACTAATTCAGTTGTAACACAAAATAATACAATACAATCACATAATATCAACGCTCTCCCACATTTTAAGCTATTAATGCAGCCCTTATTTCCGTTTTTGGTATAAGATTGCAGAAGAATGGTTTGACTAGGAATGTACAGTTTTTTACCATCATGCTGATAACTTTTTAGTCACTCGGCAGAACTACAGTTCGAACCGCTGTGGTCAAAATACCATTCTACACATATTATTGTAGCACAGTTTGTGCTGAAGACAAATAAAATACACGTTGGTCAGTACTGTGTAATAAGTAGTGTGAAATAAGCACAAATGTCAGGGCATGTCAAAACATCTCAGGGGCCCCAAAATCACCTCAGACCCCTGAGGGTTAACTACAGGTATAGTCTGAGCAGTGTGAAACATAATTACTGATAAACCATAAATCCTGTTATCCGGGGTTTAGTATCACCCAGGGTTAACATTAGGGATGCACCGCTACCACTTTTTTACAAATCGATACGAGTACGAGTATTTTAATTTGTAGTATCACCCAGAGTTAACATGTTCAAACATGAAAAGCCCTAATATGAAACGATCTGTCTGTAGTTATTATTGAGTGGAGAATCATTTACCTCAGTGTCTCCAGTTTACAGTTTACAGTCTTCAGTCCATCAGAGAGAAGCTTCACTCCTGAATCCTGCAGGTCATTGTTACTCAGGTCCAGCTCTCTCAGGACACAGTTTGAGGATTGTAGAGCTGAAGACAAACTCTCACAAGACTGAACAGTGAGATTACAGCACTGTAGCCTGTGAGGAAAAACAGAAATAATGATTTTGCTTTTATCTAGCAGGGTAATCCAGAGCAGAGACAAAAACATGTAAACGTTGTGTAAGGGAAAATCCAAGGCTGTAAAATAAACATAAAAGTATTCTTCAGCTAACATTTCACATTTTTGTGTGATAATTAATCATTAGTTATCATTAATAAAAGCTTAAATTCAATATTTTTAATAACATATTAGAGGTATCAGTTTTGAAATGCACACTATGTATATTTAAACATTTCAATGTGTTAACAGAAAGGAGAGATTATATTATTGTATTGCGTAAAAGAAGAATTAAAGTAGTGAACAGAATGTCTGAAAATGGAGTAAACATAAGGAGAACAGATATTGTATACAGCAGGTGATCAGTAATACATATTTGATGTGAAAGCACAAATAGTCTGTGCTGTTTCTGCATTACATGCATATCACTCATGGGTTGCAGATGTGTTGCAAATCGCTGTGTGAAATGAGCATTAGTGTATACAGAAAACTCTTACAGTGCTCTTGTGGTGTTCTTGACCACTGGTATCAGTCTCATCAGTGCTTCATCAGATCTTCTGTATTTCTGCAGTTCAAACTTCTCTTGAGTCTCTTCTGACATCAGGAGCACAAACACCAGACCCGACCACTGAGCAGAGGACAGATTTTGTGCCGTAAGATTTCCAGAGCTCAGGCTCTTCTGGAGTTCCTCCACAAAGTCATCATTCAGTTCACTCAGACAGTGGAAGAGGTTGATGGTCCTCTCTGCTGATTTCTCCTTCTTTATTTTCTTTTTGATATAGTCAGTCGTGTCTTTGATGTTCTCAGTTTTGAGCTTCAGTTCTGGCAGGAGCTCTCTCAGGTTACTCTGATTAGACTCCAGAGAGAGACCCAGCAGGAACCGGAGGAAAAGGTCCAGGTGTCCGTTCTTGCTTTGTAAAGTCTTCTTGACTGCAGCCTTATGAAGTTTAAACAGGGGCTTTGTAGAGAGTTTCCATGTCAGTTCCTTTTTCCTGGAATCAAGAAATGGATTTGCTTTTTTGTCTTTGTAAGTGAAAAACACATAGAGAGCAGCAATGAACTCCTGAACGCTGAGATGTACAAAACTGTAGACCGGTTCCCCTGAAATGGGGTTTTCCTCCTGAAACATTCGAGTACATAATCCAGAGAACACAGACCCTTCCTTGACATCTAGCCCACACTTCTGCAGATCTGTTTTGTAGAAAATCAGATTTCCTTCCTCCAGCTGTTTAAAGGCCAGTTCCCCAAGCTTCAGAACAATGTCATCAAAAGACAAGGCTTTGGCTTCAGGTTCAGAATCATTGCTGTATTTTTCTTTCATCTGTTGCTTTTGAGACAGTATGAAGCTGGTGTACATCTCTGTGAGAGTTGTGGGTTTTTTGTCATTGCTCTCTTGACCCAGCAGAGGCTGAAGAACAGTGAGACAGATCCAGCAGAAGACGGGGATGTGGCACATGATGTACAGACTCCTGGATTTCCTGATGTGGTCGATGACGTTTCCACCAACCTCAGGACTGCTGTTTTTGATGAAGTACTGCTCCTTCTGTTCATCATTGAATCCTCGCACCTCAGTCACCTGATCAATGTAGTCTTGGGGTATCAGACTGGCTGCTGCTGGTCTGGATGTGATCCAGATGAGGGAGGAGCGTAGCAGCTGTCTCTTTAAGAGATGTGTTACTATCTCACTCACTGTCATTTCCTTATTAACATCAGTAAATCCATCATCCTCCTTAAAGTTCAAGTCAAAGCGATATTCATCCAGTCCATCAAAGATGAACATGACCTTGCCTTGTTCTTCAGGAAGAGAGCTCAGTCCTCCACTACTAAAGAAGTACTTGTTAAGCAGACCTATGAGACTGTACTTTCCTTCTTTAATCAGATTCAGTCTACGGAACGGCAGTGGAAATATGAAGACTATTTCCTGATTGTCTTTTTCTTCAGCCCAGTCAAGGATGAATTTGCTGACAGAGACAGTTTTTCCCACTCCTGCGATCCCCAGTGTCAGGACTC
This sequence comes from Danio kyathit, assembly GCA_903798195.1. Lineage (NCBI taxonomy): Eukaryota > Metazoa > Chordata > Actinopteri > Cypriniformes > Danionidae > Danio > Danio kyathit. The sequence continues at coordinate 42,211,027 of LR812522.1, forward strand.
TTCTCTTTTGTTCGGTGTCAGGCTGAATTTTGAATATGTCATTACACTTGAGTGGTTTCTCCTCGGCTGTCTGTTGGTTGTGCTTTGACTCCATCCGTCTCACCTCATGGTCATTCTCTCTTCCTCCAGTCTTGTTCTCCACCACATATAGATCAGTGTAAATATCATCCAGGCACTTCTTACAACCTATCTGTGAATTACCAATCAATATATGCTTATAGTCCTCCTTTAACTTCTTCTTCAGTTCACAGCTGGTGTTTGTGTAATCAACAGGAGGGGGTTTACAGTTCTCTGAACCAGCACCTTTACATGAGAGAGGAAAAAGTTGATTTTTATTAACAAATGTGCAACTTTCCAATATGAAAAAAATAACAATTGCACCCATGAAGTCATTTGCTTCATCATTTAAATGACGAGACAACCTGTATGGTAACTTGAATGAGCAGGGGTAGGTGATTTGACTTAAAGGTGCAGTATGTAAGTTTGACACCCAGTGGTTGAACTAGATATTGTAGTCCTGAACCATAATAAAGGTACGCCGGGTTGCCAGTTTGAGTGATTTTAAACTGTGTTCTAAATAAAAGCAACGACACGGGATTGAGGGAATATTCTCGATGTTAAAAGGAGTTTTGGTTCTAACCAACACCTCGAATTGATTTATTAGAAGCGGCTTCTATTTCTCACAGCTGAACAACAAAAACATATGACAGATCACCTTAGGTAAGCCTTGTGTGCTTTATTCAGTGCTAAATGCTAACAATGCGAGTTTGAATGCATTTTACATGACGTGTATTGCCATATACTGAAAGCAGAAAGTTTACCTCAGATCTTGAAAATAACAAACCGTTTGAGATTGAATTCTAGAACTAAACACACATGAGTGCTTCAGCATCTACATTTAATGATGTTAAAGGGGGTTAACATGTATTAAATAGATTCTAAACCTTACCGTTTCGTGAGTGAGTGCATATTCTGTACGTTCGTAATATTTATATCATTTGCTAATTAATAACCTCATGTGGAACTGAATCTGTCTCATTTTGACATCTGTCGCATTTCGCTCACGGACGCTTGCTTTCAGAGTCTTTCTGAATGAATGAATGAAATACGCTGTTTTCCAATAAGGCAACCCGGGGTGCTGAATTATAATTGGCTAAACTGGCATTGTGCAGGTAATTTTACCTATACAAAGACAGCGTTCCGGCACGGAGAAACCATTTTCAAAGCAGAATATCTGACTTCAGCATTGTTTTTCAGTTGAACAAGTATGTTCACTTGGGATGTTTCTTAAATATCTGCACACATATTATGGTATTTTTTTTGCTTTAGACGAGTTAAAAACTTACATACAGCACCTTTAAATCTCATATTGTATTGATGTAAACAACGTTGATTACTCAGAATGATGAAGAATGTTCAAAAAGAATTCTCCAGAATTAAAGTGTGCCTATTACAGTTTTTTGAATTACTTTACTCTGCTGATCATTTGCTATCTCAATGTTTCCTGACTTAATATTTTGTTTAGTGGACGACTTCATATTCATGCAAACACAAACATGCACACAAATATAGATATTTTATTTTTAAAAGAAAATAATAATGATTAATTGTCCCTAGAAAAACACTCTTTCATTTGAAGAAGTAAAACGTGCAGGGGCTCAAGCCCTCCAATGCAAGATCCAAGGACAACTTCAACTTCAACCACCACGCAGAAATGTCAGAACAGCGTATTTCTTCTGGTTTTATTCATTCATTCATTCATTTTCTTGTCGGCTTTGTCCCTTGCGGGGTCGCCACAGCGGAATGAACAGTCAACTTATCCAGCACGATTTTACACAGCGGATGCCCTTCCAGCCGCAACCCATCTCTGGGAACTTCCACACACACATTCACACTCATACACTAAGGACAATTTAGCTTACCCAATTCACCTGTACTGCATGTCTTTGGACTGTGGGGGAAACCGGAGCACCCGGAGGAAACCCACGCAAACGCAGGGAGAACATGCAAACTCCACACAGAAACGCCAACTGACCCAGCCCAGCCGAGGTTCGAACCAGCGACCCAGCGACGTTCTTGCTGTGAGGCAACAGCACTACCTACTGCGCCACTGCGTTGCCTCTTCTGGTTTTATTATTGATTTAATTTTAATACCGCTGTAGATTTGTAATGTTTGCTGTGTGTTATCCTTTCAGAATGCAAGTTAGTGAATGTGTCATGGATGGATGACGTCCAACTTCAGATGAGCTTTCTTGTGTGTCCATGTTTGGGGCTTCTTTATTGTTGTACAGTTTGACATTATGAACACTGAGATCCTAAAGTCTGACATGAGAATGATGTTCATGAAGAAGCTACAATCATATAGGATTATTTAATAAATGCACAGTGTGAGCCGGCTTTACAATGTGTTCTTGTTCCAGTAATGTTTCTTTTACAACTTATCTTTGTTCTTGTTTTCCTTTGCTCAACTCTATATTCCATATTTGTTCATTCTAACTGTGCAAATGAGTAATAAATGATTGTTTTTCTAGTTTTATCTTCGTGTGCTCCTGGGATGGAGGTTTTCCTTCTTTGTAAAGCATAAATTGTGTAAAAGATTTAATAGAGATCTTGCAGTTGGATTATGAGTCTGCTAATGCTCAATTATTTCAACAGCCATGCAGACTCCTGATGACAGAAAATGAGGGGCTACTTTACAGAAATCCAATTCTTACAGAAACTTTCATGAGAGTAGCATTCATTCATTCATTCATTGATTCATTTTTTTTGGCTTACTCCCTTTATTAATCTGGGGTCGCCACAGCGGAATAAACCGCCAACTTATCCAGCACATGTTATACACAGCGGATGCCCTTCCAGCTGCAACCCATCTCTGGGAAACATTCATACACTCTCATTCACACTCATACACTACAGACAATTTACGGACAGTGTGAGCTGGCTTTACAATGTGTTCCTGTTTCAGAAATGTTTGTTTCATAACTTACTCTAAGCTTCTTCGTTCTTGTTTTAGCTATGTCCTGTGCTTCTCATTACAAAAAAGAACAATTGCACATATAAATGAAGTAAGAAATTCAGATGAACAAACACAAACAATATATTAACATACATTAGTTATATACATAATATTAAATATATTTACATTTATTGCTCAGAAGCTGTGCAATAAATGTTATGACAATACATCTGCCTCTAAAACCATTGCTAGGACAGGGTTTAACATGAAAGATTTAAACTAATAAAAACGTGAGTCAAAGGATCACATTTGTAAAGTCTGACAGGGAATTAAACAATACCTTGCTTCTGTGTATTCTCCAGCTGATCAGCCAATTCATTCTGGTTTATTTTCCTCAGGGTGTCCACTGTGTTCTTCACAGCTCCTTCTGATCCAAAACATGACACCAACTTATCCACTGTCTTCAACCTGTCTGCATTCTCCATTTCAGCTTTTGAAATATCTCCATGGTCTTTCATTAAGTACCACTGAAACCTCTTTAGTTCAGCTTCTCCCAGTTCATTCAGTGACTTCTCGAGTAGCTCTTCAACACTTGCCATCGTGCTTCACCCATTCACAGCTACAGAACAAGTACAACAATATCTGCATTAGTTTCACAATAAACGTATGGACCAAAACATTTATTTATTATTTGAATAATGAAATTAACCTCTGAGTAGAAACTTGACATTTCATGTTCAACTGGTTAAACACAACCATTTTAGAAAACTAAGAAAACCAGTTTTTGAAAAGACTTCAGATGACAGATGAGACGGGTGTTTCACACACATTTGTCCACTGTTAAAGACCCTGGCATACTACAATCTTGAGTACAAATGCCCATCACTGTGATGGAACACTGAAAGGTACCTTTTTGTACCTCTAGTTTAAATCTTATAATTCATACAGGGTACAAAATAAGGGCCCATTGTGGACCTTTAAAAAGGTACTTACTGGTACATTTATTTCTGATGTTGTTGTAGAATTATTGCAACAAAAAAACAAGTGCAGTGAAAAACACTAAACAAAACTCATGACTAATACTGTATAATATAAAAGCTCTTGGGATGTAGTTGTACATGCTCATAATCCTCTGAATCAAATGTTATTTTTATTGTGACACACATGGCCAACTAGATCTTAGTTTATGCTGTTTAAAGCAGACATGGGAAAAGAACTGGATGATCATTGCAGCAGCTCCAGAATGTACCCAGGTAGTAAGAATTCTTGCCCCGTCACGGTTGGGTCTTGAACCCAGGTCTCTGGTGTGGAGACTGGTGTGTGAGAACCACAGGGGCAGTTGTGTTGGACCCAAACGAAAACACGCCAAGTGGGAATCCAGAAAACAAGGATTTATTTAAAAAAAAAAAAAAAAAAAAAAAAAAAAGTCAACTTAGATTATTCTTAAAAATAAAGTAGCAAAACAAACAACTTAGGTTCTTCTCAGAATGAGGTATATAAAATATTTTAACAATACAATAAACATACAAAGAAAACTCCACGAGGGGAGAAAACAAACAGACAACAAGGCAGCAAGCAACAGGATAAACAAAACAGTCTTACTAGACGTAGCTCAGGATATCAAGGGACCGCAAGGTAAGTTCACTGGAGCTGACTCAAAAAACCGAGTGAGGAACAAAGAAAAAGTGACAACTTAAATACACTGGCTGGAACAAGTCACAGGTGATCGAAATAAAGTAAACAAGAACACACGAGGAAGAACAAAGGCAGAGGGGAAACATGGCGACCTCTAGGGGAATGGAGACAAAGTGCAGGATGGTGACATGCCCAGATTTGTTATAAAGCTTGGTCCAGCAGGCATTCATCTGGCACTGGATTACAGCATGTGGGCCAAACATTGCCCAGGTTTGGCAGAGGTGGCACCATCTTTAAGGCAGCATGCAAGACATGGGCCAAATGTCAAATGTAGTATTTGGGCCAGATGTTAAACATTGATATGTGGGCCATGTAAGTTTGGCCTATCTTGACCCACTTTTAAAATACATTTAAATTATTTTTTAAGTTAAGAAATATTTTGGTGCACAAAGTCATTTCCATCTTCCTGTTTGCATTTTCTAATGTCTTCATTTTAATCCAGGAAACAGTCCAGATGTATTAATCTATTGTTTCTTGTATGTTGCAAAATAACTGAATTTATCCTACATTACATATATTTTATTAACTACATTATTATTTTACAAATTATATTATTATTAACCATTACTAACCATTATCATTATTAATGTTCCTAAAGCGCAATGCCTCATGGGTTTTCACTGCAGTCATGACACACCAAATCTGGCTTTTAGACAATGACCAAACATTGGGCCATAGCTGGCTCAGTTCAGGACAAGTTATAGGTGTAAGAGTCTAAATGATCATATGCAATTGTTTATATGGCAAAACATGTCTTTTGCACTAAAGAAGGTCCATACTGACTCCAAAGGCAGATACTGATGACATCAGGGCCTGCTATGTGGACTTTGGGGGTTTTACGATGTGGTCACATGTTGATTGCTCAGTTTGAATGTCTCAGTATTTGGGCTTTGGTCACATGGTCAAGAAAAAGACAAAATAGCTGGTAAACTTCCTGTTCTGCCCCTCTCCTCCTCTGGAGTCTGTCTTCTCTGACTCTACTGCAATCAGGCTATCTTCGGGGCCTGCTGTCTTTGTCTTTCTCTCTCTCTCTTTCTTTATTAGGTAACTTTAAATTTACATTTAAGCTGGGCACAGTCTATATCATTATCACTTCATGTTTTATCATTTTATACAGTTATTTCATAACTAATTCAGTTGTAACCATATATAATTATTGTCATTAAATCATCTCATTTTCAAGTATTTGTGGATTACTTTTGATTTAACATCAACACTTAACTGCTCCATATTGCAATACAACACAATCACTTAATATCAACGCTCTCCCACATGTTTAGCTATTAATACTGCCATTTTTTCAGTTTTTTGTATAAGATTGCAGAAGGATGGTTTGACTAGAAATGTAGAGTTTTTTACCATCAATACTGATAACTTTATAGTCATTCGGCATAACTACAGTTCGAACCGCTGTGGTTAAAACCCATTCTTACATAGGTAATTAACTTGACTGAGACTAGGCCCAGATATGGTCTATGTTTGGCCCTTATATGAAAGCCAGACTTGGTCCAGTTATGTACTTTAATTCACTGCAGCATGAGGGCCAAGCAAAAGCTGATTGTGTTGGCCAGAGCTGGGTCTGAGAAATGTTGCTATGTGGGTAAATATCATCCACCAAGTGCAGGCAGTCATTTCAAAAGCTTGATAATGGAGCAGTTGGTTGGAAAACATGAATACATTTGAGCTACCTGAAGTCAGTGGGTGCACAGGCAATCTGAGACTGCATGCATGCTTTATAATGTGTACAGCTAACCCCGCTCCTAACCCTACCCCTCACAGTGACGTCATGAGTGGATGATTAATGGATATTAACTTGTACAATCCATCCAAGTACTGAAAATGAATCAGACTTGCAAGACAGATATGATCCAGCATTTCCCAAAAGTATCATAAACTTTAGATTATTGTTGGTTTTATTGGAAGTACAAAAGTTGGACCAATGAAATGACACAATCTGCACACCGGTAATATTCATTTATTCATTCATTCATACCTGTGGGCCTATTTATTTTATTTAAGCTACTTAAAATTCACCTTAAGTGAAAACTTGATGTCAACCTTTGAATATGTTGCAGAGATTCTCAGAGCACAAGCAAACAGCCTGTGGTCATTAACCAGAGGCACAGTCATTTCAAATGAATGTCCTGTAATAGTACGTCTAATAGTCATCATTCTCATTTTGCATGGGTGCTGTTTTGAAATCCACATTAAATTGTTTCAATACCCTGATGTTTAAGAAACCTTAGATGTGTAAGTTTAAACTCCATAAAAACGTACAGCTTTTTAATATTTAAACTTGTTTTTTTTTTGTATGAAACTTGTTTTAATGGCGAAAATTTATTTTATGGACACCATGTGGGGGAAAAAATTCCAGACTATGCCATTCCAGAGTATTACAAGGTTTTCTATCATTACACATTTGTACACGGAACATGTGCGTGGAGAATAAACTTTCATTATTAAAACTAGAATTAAACAAATGCTGTTTAAAGTGTTTCATAAATGATGAATAATATTGTCACAACCCAGATCTCTGGTGTAGTGACTGGAGAGATGTACCACTGAGCCGTCCATATAAAATAATTCTGACTAATCAGCAAACAGTCAACTGAGGTTCATCTCAGATTGAGGAATACAAAATGCTTAAACAGAGAAATAAAGATAGAAGGAAAACTCCACGATGGGAGTAAACAAACAATAAGGCAGTAAACAACAGGTAAAACAGGGCGCTGACCAGAGAATATTGCACAAAGGTGCAATAAAGCCAGGTTAAGAGAAAAAGCACAGCTTGACCTAGTTTAATCAGGTCCTTCTTGTCCAGCACTCGTACACTCTGTCCACGGAATAGTGGTGGTAAGTTTCTACTGCTGCACTGATCATGATGTGTTTTCATTATCGTTGTCCTTTTTTCCAGGCATTGTCTGTGTTCAAATTTCCCTGGATCTGCGTAATTTGTCATAATAGGTCTGCCAAGCAGCAGTTCTGCAGGAGATGGTAGATCACCATCAATTGGTGTTGCGCGCACCTGCAACAAGGCTATTTGCACATCTCCCTTGTGTTGTATTGTTTTTTTTTTTGATGATGGATTTGATGTGTCTGACGTGTCTTTCAATAAATCCATTACTTTTTGGATAGTAAGATGAACTTGAGCTGTTTTATTCCCCAATCAGCCGTCCATTTCTTGAAGGGTTGTCCCGTGTACTGTGGTCCATTGTCTGTCATTATTTTATCTGGACGACCAAATACAGACAGGTAGCACTGCATTTTTTGTGCAACTGAATGGCTGCTTGTTGGAATGGGCAATTCATCAACCAATGAATATTTAGAATACCTGTCCACAGTGAGTAGGTACTGATGTCCATTAATCTCAAACAGATCAGACGACAAGTACTGCCATGGCTTTGTGGGTGTTTTGTGTGGAATGAGTGGTTCTTTTGATTGTGCGTCTTGATGCTCTGCACTAGTGCTGCAAGACTTACACATTTTTTCAATGTCGGTGTTTATCTTTGTCCAATACACAGTTTCTCAGGCCAACCTGCGTGCTTTTTCAATACCTTGGTGTACAGCATGTAGTTGGGTCAGAATGTCAGTAGTCAGATTCTGGAATTAGCACATGTCTGCCTTTGAATACAACTCCTGCTTCTATGGTCAGTTCATCTCGGAACGGCCAATAGCTTCGTAGGTCTTTTGGCAGATCTTGTATTATATCTGGCCACCCCTGATAAATTGTTTTATTAGTTCCTTATGAAGTTTGTCCTTAATGTGGAAACTGCATTTACGTGGAGGTTCAATGAATGGGTTAGCGCCTTCTTTTAGAATGAGCTTGGCTGTGCCTGTGAAATTGCCAATTTTACTGAATTGGACTGGGTATTTCTCTTTAAGTTCTTTGATGTCTTTTATGTGTTGTCGGTTTTTCTCTTCTTTTTATTTCCCCTCATTTGCATTGTTTTCTTGTTCTGCCACTGCGTCTACATTAACTGTCACAAGGCAGAGGAGCTCACATGTGGGTAGGCCAACCATAGCTGGTCCGGGTACATCAACGACATAAAACTTTGCATCAGTCTATCTGGACTCTTTATATTGGCATGGCATGTTGATGAATTACATCACCGGTATACAATGTTAGTTTTACATTGGATGCTGGTTTTAGGTATTCCATGCTTTGAGTCGGTGTACCATACATCTGTCTAAATGTGCGCAGTGGAAGTGTGTTTCCTGATGAACCAGTATCTATTTTCAGGCGAAAGATGTATCCATGTCCTTGCAGAAAGGGTGGTTTAAGATTTAGAGTTGTGTATGCTTCGTCTCTGGGTGGTTTTACATGGATACTGTGCATGCATTTTGCACTAATGGTAATAGGGTAAAAATGTTTTTGGTATGCATACTAATCATCATTCTGGTAGTATCTACAGTGTTGATGCTGGGCTCATCTTTACGTTTGCTGTGTTTTCTTAAGTTAGTGTGACTTTGGTGTCTATTGCATGTTCTTTGGTGTCTATTGCGGTGAAGTTTTTTGTCGCCACTGGCTTGCATGGTTCGGGATCTGTAGAGCTGCACATCGATGGATTTGCTCTTCAGTGTTTGGACTCTCAGCAGTGAATATTAAACCACACTGAACTGAGCTAAACTGAACTGAACTTAAACACTGAAAACTGAACTGACACTGTTTCAATTCATTATAATCTTCTATGTGAAGCTGCTTTGACACAATCTACATTGTAGAAGAGCTAGACAAAGTAAGGTGAATTGAATTGTTCATGACTTACTCCTGCTGTGCTGATTGGATGTTGGTCCTTGTCATCTGCTCTTTTTACAACATTTCGCCCAGTGGCCTCTTTTACGACATAAAGAGCATGTATCATTGTAGGGCTGGGCGATATGGCAAAAAAAAAAATCTCGATTTTTTCATAAAGTTTGAATGATTCACGATTTCGATTTTTTATTTATTTTTTTATTAATTTTTTTTTTTCTGTGTAACTACCTTACCAGCTTACCTTGTTCATTTAAATTTAAATAAATGCTGAAACTAGTTTTTTTCATGCTCACAAAGAAAAGCAATAGTGTGACTAAACGCGGTTATGGCACTCTCTCATATAGGGATGCTAAACATAGCTACAATAGAACATAGCTACAATACAAATTTTATTTGGAGAGAAAATGACCAAAATGTAACGTGAAGATTAAAAAGGATTGGAGGGGAAATAAATATTTCAAATCTCTGTACATAACAGAAAAATAAACAATGATAATGCAACAATAGTTTATCTGTATTAGTGGCATGGCAGAAATATATATTTGGACAGGCCTTGTCAAAGTGAGCGGGCACTTTCACTAATAAAAAATATAGCATTTAAATTATTTCATAACAATCAATAAAATAACAGCGGTTTTATATCAAAAGTTGGTAATGATATAAAATATACTACATTTTGATGGTAAAATATAACCATTTAAACGATTTCAGTATTTAAACATTAAATAACGAATGCATCAAGTTAAATATAAAAAAACGAATGAAACAACACAGCATATCAGGATATAAAGGACTATATTTAGCAGAATGCTGCTCTTTTTATCTTTGTAATTTTATAGTTTTATTTTTGTTATTTTAATGATTTTTTGTCTTCATAAATAACTAACGAGCTATAGACAAATATCTGCTTGACGTTTTAGAAAATATTTGTGCATAGCTACACCACCCAGTATATATTAAAGATCACCGTGAAAAAAAAAACCCACAGAAACCTGTTACATATCTATCTATATTTAAAGGTCTATCTTATATTTAACTGAATCGTATAATGGCCTATAGCTGAAATGTTGAAAACTGCTTAATTTATTTTTATAAAACATTTGTCGATACGTATTGATATTATTTGGAGTAAAAACTGGCGACATTTAAGAATCCATATTTATTTTATTCATTTTACTTGTTTATTGGTGCATATACGGGTTATGATTTAATTCATACAGTACCTTGACAGCTACTGTGCCACTCCGTAATTCAAGCAAAAGTCCAAATTAAAGAAAGATTTGACTTTCTGCGGTGACCGACATTTAAAACACCCCGTAACCGTCCTTCAGGTGGTGCGCAGGTATAATATACAAAACCAGCCATCTGGGCTTTGAATTTGGTCCAATTATTTCCTCGTGTGTGTGGAGCGATGGGTGAGCGGGCCAAAGTGACTAAAAGCGATCTAGAAAGTTGGTTGCCCACAGACACCTCCGCCTGTTGAGCCTCCTCTCCGCAGCCATCAGAGACAGATGGCTGCGGGGACGCGAACAACAGCACGACGCGCGTGGAAACATTCGCGAAGCTGGCTGGCTGACTGCGGGGCTGTTGTTGCTCTAGCGGGAAAATGTCCCGGTGTTCCCAATGGCCGGTCCGCCCTGGCGCGCTTCCCTAAACCAGCTGTGGTAGCTCATCAACAGAGCCGCGACGTCAACACACAGAATCAGCACAATTCAGCACGGTTGTCTAACAGTTTAGAACGGTTTGTGGAAAAGCGGCTTTAATATTTTATTTAAAAAAAAATCGCGATTCCTCGATTTTGTAAAAAATAAAATCGTCTTAAAAAGTAAATTCAAATTAATCGAAAAAATCGCCCAGCCCTATATCATTGTATGCTGGACATTGTCTTGGCTTGTGGTTCATGTCACAGTTTTGACATGTTCGTCCTCTTGTTATGATATGAACCTTTTCACTGTTTGTATGCCAAGCTGTTGTATCTCTTCATTTCCAATGGGATAGCCTTTAGGCTTGCTGTACAGATCATTCTGAGAGCATTAAAAGGAGTACTGGCAATAATAAGCTCAACAAGACGCTCATTAAGTTCATCAACTGTAAGCTGGCACTTCAGCGCTAAAGTTCTAGCTCGAGTCACAAAGTCATCGATGCTTTCATTTGGCTTTTGTCCGTATTGCATAAGATGAAGTCTGTGAATTCTGAAGTTCACATTTAGTTTGAGTTGTCCTTCAAAAAAATTCCACAAGGTGTCAGGCTTTCTCTTATGTTTCACTGAGCCCACTTGCATTGAGTCGTTTTAATCCTTCATCTCCAATTCCTCTACACATTGTCCTAGCTTGTTTTTCTGTATCTGCTCTGCTATCTCCTCATCTTCCAGATACAGATTCATTTTTAGTTTGAATAAGGACATTGCTTTGCTCAGATCATGGTCAGACCAGTTCATCATTGGTAAGTGCTAGGGGTGTGACGAGATGCCTACTCCACGAGACGAGACACGAGATTGGGTTCACGAGAACGAGACGAGACGAGATTTTTACACTATTTTAAAGAAATCCTTAATGATGAAACAAATCAATGAAATAATCTTAGAATTCAAATATTTTGCTAATATATGAATGGAAAATAGATTTTTATTTAAAAAAAAAAAAAAAATCACAAAATGCAAAACAATTTAGGTGTTTTTTTTAGGTGTTTTTCATAACTTGTAAAGAATTTACTTCCATTTTTTATGTATGCAATTTCCATAATTATATGTATGCAATAGTTTTATATTATTTTAAATTGAATTCTATGCAATGAACATGCAAACACTGCAAAATATTTGTTAATATTTAAATATAAAATAGCAAACTCTACTGACATGCTTCTCTCCTATAGAATTTTGGAGTATTTACATTGCAATCTTGATGGTCAATTCAGATTTTCTGACAGTGTCCGATTATTTATTTATTTATTTTTTTTGATGACCTGCTTACATTTATCATCTTTTAAAGGTGACACATATCTGATTGTCTGCATTTACACTGTACACGGCAAAAGGTGCAATGACCAGAAAAAAAGTGCGGGCGCTGACTAACAGCTGATAATAAAAGAGCGCTCTTTTCTCCTTTCCTGTATTTATTCAGTTCGCATGGTTTCATTTTTTTTTCTATAGTTTTTTCTATAGTTTATGGTAGGGCTGGGCGATATGGCAAAAAAAAAATCTCGATTTTCTCATAAAGTTTGACCGATTCACGATTTCGATTTTTTTATTTATTTTTTTTTATTAATTTTGTTTTTACTGTGTAACTACCTTACCAGCTTACCTTGTTCATTTAAATTTAAATAAATGCCGAAACTAGTTTTTTTCATGCTCACTTGTAAAAGAAAAGCAACTGTGTGACTAAACGTGGTTATGGCACTCTCTCATATAGGGATGCTAAACATAGCTACAATAGAAATCACAGCACCCGTATTTATGTAGAGGTCATATGTTGTGCAGCTTTGGGCAATTTTTTTTTTGGAGAGAAAATGACCAAAATGTAACGTGAAGATTGAAAAGGATTGGAGGGGAAATAAATATTTCAAATAACAGAAAAATAAACAATGATAATGCAGCAATAGTTTATCTGTATTAGTGGCATGGCAGAAATATATATTTAGACAGGCCTTGTCAAAGTGAGCGCGCACTTTCACTAATAAAAAATATAGCACTTAAATTATTTCATAACAATCAATATAATAACAGCGGTTTTATATCAAAAATTGGTAATGATATAAAATATACTTTTGATGGTAAAATATAACCATTTAAACGATTTCAGTATTCAAACATTAAATAACGAATGCATCAAGTTAAATATAAAAAAACAATTGAATCAACACAGCATATCAGGATATAAAGGACTATATTTAGCAAAATGCTGCTCTTTTGTTTTATGTTTACTTCAGTAATTCCACCCGGGAGCTGTTTTGCACTGTGAAACTGAAAACACTGAAATAAGTAAAAGAAGGGCATGCATCGAGTACTTTTGTCCGTCTCATCATTTGCTCGAGCATGAATTAACGAGCTGTTACTCTGGCGCCGGACATTGCGGAGAAAGTTACACCTATCATCATGCTTAAAACAAAGAATTAGAATTATTAAAGTGGCGATCGGGTGCGGATATATATATCAGATAAAATAATATGTGCGGGCGGGTGGATGATTAGAATGAAGGAGGCAAGGAGCGGACCTCCGCCTGTCGAGCCTTCTCTCCTCTCCTCTCCTCTCCTCGCGCGCGCGCGCGCCCGTCTCGCAGCTCGCGCGGGAGAGACAGGCGGCTTCGGGACAGAGCCGCGACATCAACACACAGAATCAGCACAATTCAGCACGGTTGTCTTACAGTTTAGAACGGTTTGGCACGATAGTGGAAAAGCGGCTTTAATATTTTTGTTTAAAAAATCGCGATTTCTCGATTTTATAAAAAATAAAATCGTCTTAAAACGTAAATTCGAATTAATCGAAAAAATCGAAAAAATCGCCCAGCCCTAGTTTATGGCAAAAAAAACGCTCGCATTTGGCCATATTCTTTTAATCTAGGCCTTTTTAAACCAGTAGGCATCTTGATGTAATGTCCGTGACGGGATTTCTGCACGTGATGTTTGCAACAGTATTATTTTATGTTGGTTACGTGGCGGATGGTGCGCTCTCTTTCTCTCTCATGAACGTGCTTAAATACTTGTGCTACATCACACATATAAAGGCTTTTTTAGTCCCTGTGTGGAATTTGGTCACTTGAACCAGGAAAAGAAAACATCCGTTTTTTACGTACAGCATAAACGTGTTTGATAATTATGACGGCGGGTGTGTTGAGTCTCCAGCTGTTCAGTATGTGTGTTCGCGCTTAGAGATGTGTCAAACAGCTGTGTGGACTGTCCTGTCGCAAAATGCGGCTAAAAGTCCTACACGATGGTTGCCTAATAGTTTGATTTTGGTGTTTGTCTGTACTGCACTTCAATAATGGGACTTTCAGCACATCTAAAGTGACATTCCACCGCGTGGTATTGTCCATGGTTAATTTGAGTGGCTGCAGCCTCTGCTTGGACATGAATAACGCAGCAGCCTTTGAACTCCGGTGAAAAAAAAAGCGGTTACGTCACACCCGCCCGCCCAACCGAGTGACATGTGTAACACAGAGGCCAGCCTTAACAGGTGTGTGTGCAAAGCGCTTGATTTGCGGTTTAGATTCAATCCGGCTTCCAATCTTCAATGCTAATTTCACCCTCACGCTCCATCATGATAACATCTCAAGGGTCACGAGACAACTTTTTACCTCGACGAGAAATCTCGTCGTGATTTAATCTTGTCACACCCTTAGTAAGTGCGATGCCATTTTTTTCTTTTGTACTCACGTTATAAGCTGTATTTGCTCTCCGAGGTTTGTTGCACTGGACTTTGTAGCGGTTATCACGCATACAACGTGCTCCTATTCAGTCCCACAATGTGTATCCAAGATTGCGTTGTGGAGAGAGCTCTCACGTTATGCACAGCAATCAGTCACAAGTTAGGCTCGCGGTATAATGATTTTCTGCTTCAGTGGTCAGGAACACTCACGCGGTTATCAATGTGGGTATTTACCGCTGCCACCATGAGGTATTACTGGACAACATTGTAGATTGATAAGAACATCTTTACTCGGTGCTCACATGCTCATACAACAAATCACTTCCTGCATATTAGATATTACAACACGCTGTAGCGACCCCTGATTAATAAAGGGACTAAGCCGAAAATAAAATAAATGAAGGAATGTACTTTTGAAAATGATTTTCTATATTTTAGAGGAGAATTTGTTTGTTTTCTGCTTTTGTTTCGATCTCTGAAATGTACAGGTTTAATAGTAGAACAATAAGACTGCATAAATAATGTAAGGGTGCTTTTACACCTGCCTTATTTAGTTCGGTGGAATCGCACTAGAGTTCGTTTTCCCTCTTGGTGCGGTTCGTTTGGGCAGGTGAGAACGTAGCAATCGCACTCGGGTGCGCACCAAAAAAGCTTTCAAACGAACCCTGGAGCGGTTTGTTTGTGGTGAGAACGTGACCCAAACTAGTACTGCGCCTTTTTGGACTAATCCAGCTGCCGTAGTGCGATGCGCTGTCTATTTTATGGGGTTTGGAGGAAAAATATTTGTTGACAGCGCTTTACCAACAGTTTTAAACAGAGAGAGAGAGAGGGAGGGAGGGAGAGAGAAACATTACCTGATGGATCATTGGTAATTTTTCCGGAAGATGACCATGTCGCAGTTTAGCTAAATTATTTCACGCCTTCTCCTAATGCTTTCGCCGATTGCAATGCATTAAAACATTGTTTTCCAGCCCTAGCCACCCTTCATTCTCGAAATGTATAGTTTGTCTAAAGTGATGCATACAAACTACATAGTATACTATGACCAGGGATACTGCGTCAGCCAGCGCAGCGACATTGTGTGTCTGCCGGTTTGTTTATTTGTGGTAGTTCCACGTGAATTCTGACCAATTGAAAAGCAGTTTAGGAAATGCGTTCAATAACATCTGGCCAGTGAGTGATGTAGATTTTGTCACATGACTGCATTTTGGTTCGTTTCAACTGGTTCGGACCAAAGCAATCAGTGTGGTGTGAAAGTATCAATGTATCATTTGTTGCCTTTGGTCCGGACCAAATGAACCGAACCACAGATGTGAAAGCACCATAAAACAGGTGACAGGTGTAGCCACAGCAGAAGGTTTTTCATCATCAGAATCAGTTAAACCAGAAGCACTTCAGGAAAACAAATGAAACCGGTCTGACTACTGAAACTCTTCAGGGGTTTCAGCTCTTGTATCTACAAATAAGATTGTGTGACTCCACTGTACTGTAATCACTATTGTCATATAAAGCTGCTCAGCTCTTCCTTTTCACAAATGTACACCCTAAAAACAAACTAAATGCATTCATGAATACTGTTATTGCAGTTTGAGTTTTCTGCATTAAAACGCTTCTGTAACTCTTTGAGCTTATGCTGTGAGCTTAATAAATGACCGTTCCTGTCTGAAGTAGAAAAGCTGCTCAATTTACTGAAAGAGTCTGTAATGAATCATGTAGACACAGTATCACATCAGAATGAAGCTGTCGAGTGAGTTTCTGTCTCAGAGTTCACAGCAATATGATAAGAAACACAGCCTGAAAATCACACACCACTCATAAACACGCAGACCACTCATAAACACACAGATCACTCATAAACACACAGATCACTCATAAACACACAGATCACTCATAAACACACAGATCACTCATAAACACACAGATCACTCATAAACACACAGACCACTCATAAACACACAGATCACTCATAAACACACAGATCACTCATAAACACACAGACCACTCATAAACACACAGACCACTCATAAACACACAGATCACTCATAAACACACAGACCACTCATAAACACACAGATCACTCATAAACACACAGATCACTCATAAACACACAGATCACTCATAAACACACAGACCACTCATAAACACACAGACCACTCTTAAACACACAGATCACTCATAAACACACAGATCACTCATAAACACACAGATCACTCATAAACACACAGACCACTCATAAACACACAGACCACTCATAAACACACAGATCACTCATAAACACAGATTTTACTATCAGAATGAGAAGGTTTTTGCTTTCGGTGATCCTCTTCCAGAAACACACTCGACATTAAAAGGTGGAAATGAAATCACCAGAATGACTTGAGCTCAGCAGTAAAGTCTCCGAAACACAAAGAGATGATCGACGGATAATCAGACGACACTCATAGATGATATAAAATAAAGAGCAAACTCTCACCTCAAATAATGCCTGCAGATCTTTCTGTTCCTCCGCTGAACTGTTGAGTTGAACAACAGATCTGAACATTCTTTCACTTCTGGAAAACACGTCACAACATGTTTGAGACATGAGGAAATAAGCAGATGAAAAACACAGAGACACAAGTAGATAAGAATATAAGCTAGAAATGGAGGCTTTTGCTCAGCTGTTAATATCAGTGTTAAGACAAAGTGAAGCAATCTCTGTAATATAACAGTCTTCTTCTGTACTACAGTAATATAACTGGTCACTTTTCCAAATGTGGTATATATTGTACTTGTTATAATCTCAGTAACACAAGTCACAATGAATGAATGTTAGCCCCAGTTAAGTCGTGTGTTTGTTATTGTCCCTGATGGGAAGTGTGTAGGGTAAAAGTTTAACAGAGAAAAAGTGTAAAAGTAGCACAACAACATTGATGAAGCTGTTCAAAAGGCTTCAATAAGCTGTATCTTGGATACGTTTCAGACAGTATTGATCTCTGTAACACTACAGCAGAGCCAGACAGAGCTTCATCACTCTCCATCAGACTCCAGGATGGCAGACATGCCGCTCAGCTTTTGAGCTTATTTCAGCTGATTTCATCTAAGCCTGTGACTGGAGTCAGTTGAAGTGTTTGTGTTTCTCTTCAGTGATTCTGCTTGTTAACATCAGGTCTTCATCATCAGTGCTGGATCATCATATAACTGTCTGATGAACTTTAACTCGATGTAGAGAGGGACCAGATAGACGCTGAGCTGAGGAAATGTTACTCAGAGGATTTTGCTGTAGTGTGGGTTGTGTGTAATTCAAACACAGCTTGTATATTTAGCAGATTCTGGAAAATATACAGTATAATATATTAAACAAACCACGTAATGAAACACCCCCACCAATATCTTTTCAAGCATCAACCAATGTCTTGGGAATAAAAGGTCTATACAAACCAAACACCCATATATTTATATGTTTACTCTACAGCACAATAATCTCTCAAAAGCTGTGCTAAGTTTAAACCTTTACAGTATACTGGACATTCAAGATTTTGCTTCTTGTTTATATCCACTATGAACAGCAGCTACGCTAATTATTCTCCTTATTTTGTATTTCCACCTGGGGGTACTCATCCCGAGGCCCTCAGACTATGCAGTGCCACTGATGCGATCCAAGACCAGAGACGAGATGATCCTAAGGTTTTCTGGACCAGGCCGTATCCTGAGCAGCTGCTGTGGTGGTCATCGTGGAGTGAGAGCCTGAGACTGACCCCTGTGACGCTCCAAGGACAGACGAGTCTTCGCTGAGGTCCAGCTTCATGCGCCTAGACTGCAGCTCTGCACAAGACGTTTGGCCACAGGAGAAATGGTCGTGCCCAACTGAGCCTGGTTTCTCTCGAGGATTTTTAAATCTTCACTTTCGCCAATTGGTGAAGTTTTTTACTCGCCGCTGTCGCCACTGGCTTGCATGGTTCGGGATCTGTAGAGCTGCGCATCGATGGATTTGCTCTTCAGTGTTTGGACTCTCAGTAGTGATTATTAACCCACACTGAACTGAGCTAAACTGAACTGAGCTAAACTGAACTGATCTGACACTGTTTCAATTCACTATAATCTTCCATGTGAAGCTGCTTTGACACAATCTACATTGTATAAGCGCTATACAAATAAAGATGAATTGAATTGAATTGTTATTCTTCATCATCAGATTCTGATTAAATTTCCTCATCCAGAAAAGCAAGAGGATTATGGTCTGCATTAACAGGGATCACATGGCTACTGCCTTCAGGGTAAACTCCAGAATGCTGTAAAGCTGACACCAGCGCCTCCTCCTCAGATGTCCTGTCCTGTACTTTTCTATTGCCCTTTGAGCATTGGTGAATTTCTTAAAACACATACAGGATGATCTACCCCAGGGGTGTCGAACTCAATTCAGTTTAGATCCAACACATTTACCTGCTGCTCAACTCTTATTAGTCCATCCTCGCTTCATCTCCTGAATTACCTTCATGCGTAATATTCACACTCATGTGCATTTGTGTTTTTGGCTGAGGAGGAGCTGAAAACGAGGAAAGATATTGAGACAAGAGCGTCTGGATGCAGACATGATGCAGTCTCAGACCGATGCAATCTCAGCCGCATATGCGCATTCAGAGTGATGCAATCTCAGCCGCTCATGCGCGTTTGAACACGTGTATTCTCGTGGACGCGCACGTTGCGGCGGGTCAAAGACGAAAATACGCCAAAATACGGTTTACAAACTAAAAGTACGACAGACAAAAGAAATACCTATGTCTCTACACCTGATCTACACACATAATTATGTCACGAGGTAGCCTGTAAACTCCTATTATAAAAAGATTTAGGTCGCGGCTAGGATTTTATTTAAAATAATAGCTGATAGGCATTTCTAATATTGTCTTAATAACTTCATTACTTCACACGTCTAAAATGTGTTTATATTGGCAAAATGCATGACTAATTAAGGTTAATGCACTACTAAATAAAACATTTCTACACATTCCTCCCACATAAAAAACATTTATATAGACACGTTATAGTGCTTTACCACTAGTGCTTTATTCAGTAGCACAGTAACATATAATTTATATTACAGTATTTAAAACTTTTATGTTAACACATGCTACAGCTAGAAAATATTTTAGTTGACTTAGGTTTATTAACTACATTGAAATAAAAAAAAACATTTATATTTCTTCATCACAAAATAAACAGACATATAAAACTGTATGACTTATTAAATGATTACCAAGGAACTGTTTATATTCCTTTATTGCAGAAAGAAAATCACAATAAATGTATTTCATTCATTTTCTTTTCGGCTTAGTCCCTTTATTAATCTGGGGTCACCACAGTGGAATGAACCGCCAACTTATCCAGCATATGTTTTACACAGCGGATGCCCTTCCAGCTGCAACCCATCACTGGGAAACATCCATTCACACTCATTCACTACGGATAATTTAGCTTACCCAATTCACCTGTACTGCATGTGTTTGGACTGTGGGGGAAACCGGAGCACCCGGAGGAAACCCACGCACACACAGGGAGAACATGCAAACTCCACACAGAAACGCCAACTGACCCAGCTGAGCCTCGAACCAGCGACCTTCTTGCTGTTAGGCGACAGCACTACCTACTGCACCACCGCGTCACCATAAATATATTTAAAACTTTCAAACAAAGAATTATATTTATAATGATTTCTAATCACAGTGCAGTGGGTGTAGCATGTTCGCCTAACAGCAAGAAGGTCGCTGGTTCAAGACTCGGCTGGGTCAGTTGGCATTACTGTGTGGAGTTTGCATGTTCTTCCCGTGTTGGCGTAGATTTCCTCCGGGTGCTCCGGTTTCCCCCACAGTCCAAAGACACTCATCGTTCTTTCACCAAACGATGCATCGTACTATGATAGTTCAGCCACGAGTTACGTCGTTGTTTGGGAAACGCACCCCAGTACAGATGCAGACGTCTGAGGAGTGCAGAAATGGACGTCTGAGGACTGCAGATGTGGACATCTGAGGAGTCAATGCAGATGTTTTACACCTGCTAAGACTGAGTGATCCACCTGTAAGGATAAATTGAAGAGACAGATGTAAAAATGGTTCTGATTCATATATTTTTTGTATTCCACATATATCTTGTGTCCATTTATTTATTATTGTCTTTTGTTAACAACATTCAAATTGCTTTACAACTGTTGTATGACAGTTCCTCTAACGATCCATTTATAAAACAATGTTAAGTAACACCTAAACCAGTGGTCGGGAACCTATGGCTCGCGAGCCACCTGTGGCTCTTTGACCAAAAATAGGTGGCTCTCCAGCTGTCTCCCTTCAATAAAATTCTACGGTTTAAAAAATGATAATCATCACTAGAAATCAGTTTCCTATTGAAAATACATTTACAATTCCCTTGTTATTGTAATTTTATTTTGTATGAAAAAGAATTAAAACTCGACGTTTCGACATATGCGTTTGTGCGGCGCAGTGAATAAACCAACTTACGTTTCTATGGTAACCGCGCGAGCGCGCACGTAAATTCAAACAACGTTCATGAGTGGTGATGATGGCAAAAAGAAATTCGGAGGAACATCGAAAGTTTCAAAATGAGTGGGCAGAAATTATTGACGTCTCTGCTGCTCTGCCCTGTCTGATCTGCACTAAACGCATTTCCTCTTGTAAAACATCAAATGTTAAGAGACATTTTACACCATGCTTTTGCGGCAAAGAACCAGCCGAGTGAAAGCCGAAAGAAGGCGTGTGAGGAGCTCCAGCATAAACAGCAAACCAGACAAAAACAGCAGAGACAGGACGGGAGTTTGGGCAGGGGCATCTGGGAATTTGAGTGCTGCGAGATCATTGGAGCTCGCAAGGCAAAGGAAACCTTTCACAAACGGCGAATAAGTCGTGTATGCTAAGTAGAGCAAATGAACAGTTCCCGGCGGTGCTTAATTTGAGCCTTAATTTGGATCTTGTTGCGAGAAATGTCAGATATTCGTGTTTTGCTTCCCGGTATTTATTTTAATTGATCCGGCATTAACTTGTGCGTGGTGAATACGTGTGTGTGTGTGTGTGAGACATCCAATGCCTCAGTTTGTCATGCGGGTACACGGACCAGTCTTGAACGATTCGTTTATTTTGAACGAATCTTTTATTTGACTCGAAAAAAAAAGATTCGTTCATCTCGATGAACGAGACTCAAAGGTCCGGTTGAGTAAAATGATCCGAACTTCCCATGAGTCCGAGTGAAAAACAGCGAGCAAAGCTGTGTCGAGTGTGTGTGCTCGGCCACACATAAAGCTAGTCACTTCTGACCAATCAGCTTTCTTATGTTTACAATCATTCTCGTTGGTTGGTGATTGTAAATAAATAATGGCACAGTGGCCTACTAAATAACACCTGTATTTTCAAAATGCCAGAGCTGTATTTATATTTTTTAAACCACGAGTAAATCTGATAATGAGCCTGATAAACAGACCATGAAACTGCGCGAATGGATCAGGAGACAGCAGCAAAACGATCTCATGTCAGCCAGAAAACATGACGGAAGAGGTAACTGGGCTCATTTTGAAGCTTAGACTGAGTGAGTCATTTTTGCTTGACACATAATAGTGAAGTGAACTCAGTGTCAGTGGTGTTAGTAAACTAAATAGTGACGTTTCATGCTTTTTTCGCTATAACCGCTGAGGAAGGTCAGGTTCCGGTGTCCTTACATTTTATACTACCCATCAGATTATGCTACCAACAAATATATATATATATATATATATATATATATATATATATATATATATATATATATATATAAAGTCACGTGGCTCTTTAAAAAATGCATTTGCCAAAAAAAACCCAGAAATGGCTCTTTGCTGAAAAAAGGTTCCCGACCCCTGACCTAAACAAATGATATAGAGCAGGTCACCTGCAAACTGCCCTGTTACTTTTCAAAACAACACCCCAAAACAGAGCTAGTAAAATATTCATGGTATTCATTACTGTCTAAACAAATGAATTAAAATACCAAATTAACAAAACTTGTTATATCAGATAAATGTTTATATATATATTTACATGAATTTAACATGAACTGATTGTGAACAATGGTTTTTACATAAGCTTTTTTTAATGTTAACATACTCTTAATAGAA
The DNA here is from genome assembly GCA_903798195.1 of Danio kyathit. Taxonomy (NCBI): domain Eukaryota; kingdom Metazoa; phylum Chordata; class Actinopteri; order Cypriniformes; family Danionidae; genus Danio; species Danio kyathit. The sequence goes on from LR812522.1 coordinate 42,233,921, forward strand.
TATTTTAATGTATCCCTTTATATTAACAGCTTAATTAATGTTTATTTACACATACACTTATGTACTTGTTTGTGGGTTAGATAACATGACCAAACAATAAACAACACGTTTATTCAATAATACTGAATCTTGGTTATTCTAAACTTATTAATATTGTAATATGTCAGTAACTACATTAGCTAACATGAACAAATAATGACCAATGACCCAGATTCAGTGCTACACAATGTTCAACTTGCATGTTATTCATGTTTGTGGACTCTTTACTAACACAATTTATCACTAACAAAGAATTAGTTAAGGGAATTAGGATTATTTTAGTCAATTGTACACTACTTTAACATTAATATACTGTGTTACTAGCATTTGTAATTGTAAACTCTTTACTTGCATGGTTAATCATCAGTAACAAACCATCTGTTAATGGAATCAGAAACTTTATTGTAATGTGTACATCACTCCAACATTATGTGTTACTAACATTTGAAAACGCTTCACTGATATTAATTTCACAAAGTTCTTGTTCTTCATTTTTTTTTTTTCATTTTTGCTTAAAAAATAAGTTTTAAAATCTGGCAATGTTCTCCCTGTTATGTAATGTAGCAAAGGATCTGAAAGATGTGTACATGGTTTTCACTGATTTGAGATCCAGTAAAATCATTAATCACTGCTTTGTAATAAACTCATAGATGTTAGTAACACATCAGTTATAATGTTGGGTTAGTGGTAAGTGGGCAAAGACTTTATAAATGTAACACATGTTGATGTAGTGTACATTTTACAATAAAGTTCCTAATTCCCTTAACTAATGCTTTGCATGATCAATCATATTAAAGAGTCTACAAACATGAATAACATGCCAGGACTGAACCTGAGTCATTGTTCATTATTTGTTCATGTAAACTGCATTAAGTAACACATGTATAAGTTTATGTAAACAACGATTTAGTATTACTGAGTAAATGTGCTGTTCATTGTTTAGTCATGTTATTTAACCAATGAACAAATACATTAGTCTATGTGAAAGTAAACATTAGCTAATTATGTTAAGCTGTTAATGTAAAGTGATACAATACAACAAGAAACACTTTTTAACTAATGCAGATGTTTATTTAACATTAACAAAGATTAATCAACGCTCACGGTAAATTGTAAACTAATGTATGAACTGACGTTATCTAATGCAATCTTCCTGTAAATGTTACGCAATTTAATCTTATGAATAAATGAATTTACTGTCAACAAGCTAGCGGTCGCGCTAAACTGTTTACTTTATCTAAACACATGGATGACATGGAGGGAGCTGTGTACAGGTTATATCGGGCACATATCACGATCGTTATTAATAACATTCACCTTATAATTAAAACACCACTTGTAATAACATTGCGAAATTCGCGAATGGAATAAATATACTTACAGTACGAGTGTCCGTGTCCGTACGTGAAGCTTCTGTCTCACAGAGAGCGAAAGTGTGCCCGCGTGCGCATGTGCGGCTGAGTGCTGTCTGATTGCGCATGTCCGGCTGAGACTGCATCACTCTGAATGCGCATGTGCGGCTGAGATTGCATCGTGTCTGCAGCCAGACCCTTCTCTATTGAGAAGCAGCCCATTTACTCAAACAAGAACGACAGACTCAGTTTGTTTACAGTTTTTTTTACAATCGCTATGACAGTTTTTTCAATACTTTTAACAAGTTTGCTCAACTCCTAACACACTAACACACCTAAAAGACACAATTGTCAAAATGGTTAATTCCATGCTCAAAATCACACGTTGTAAACTAAACCCCAAAACTAATTTTCAAAATACAATAATAAACTAACACAATACACCAAACAAAACACTACAAACATGTCTCAAAATCAAATAATGATTCAAAACACTAACACATGTTCTCTTCCAACAGGAACATTTAGTCAATCATAACACACTGACAAAACAACACTATCATCAGCTGCCATTACAGAAACTGCATTATTTTATGTGTCAGCTCTGCCCTTATATTTGAAGCCTCTGTGCATTTGTGTTATGTTGGGTTTAGTAAATGCATGCATTTTGTTTCTTTTGCTGCAGAAATTCAATACAAAAAAAAATGAAAGACAACATCAGAGTAGCTTTATAAAATGAACAGCTGATGTCAAAATAAATAAAATACAGACACAGAATTGCTGCAGTACAGACTTTATTTGCAAAGGACATTACTGCAAGATATACAAACAGAAAAAACACTATTATAATAAAAAATAAAATAAAACAAAGCAATCTTCTATTCTGCCGGGTCTTCTGCATTTGGCCACATGTTCTCATCCACATCACACCTGTTATCTTCTCTAGCAAGGCATCGTGGGAAGAATCTTTTGATATGCCTTATCCACCCCTGGCAGTGTTCAGTTGTGATGTCTTGGCATGCCGCATCCATTGCATCCAGGAGGGCCATTTGGTCATGTGGACGATGGTCAAAAACCTTCCATCTCCAGACTGAGAAAAACTCCTCAATGGGGTTGAGGAAAGGGGAGTAAGGGGCAAGGAAATGGGACATCATCCTTGGATGGGCGTCAAACCAGGCTGTGAATGCACAGGAATGGTGGAATGCCACATTGTCCCACGTGATAACATATATTGGCAAGTGGTCTCCCACCTAACCCCTTTCTACCTCTGGCACCAGTCTTTCAGGCAGGTCTTCTAAAAACAGGAGAAGACATTTATGCAGGAGTTCACCGTCGTTGGACATTGCGGCGCACATGGTGATGTTGGCTCCTCTCTGGCCCGGCACGGTAGCTGTGGCCCTTTTATCTATTATGTTTCTCCCACGGCGACGCCTTTTCGCCAAGTTGAAGCCAGCCTCGTCAACAGATTATTTTATGTGGGATTTGATTGGCCTCCAACTCCATGACTCTCTGAAAGTAATTAGACAGTGTATGTAAATGCTGTACTGTACATCCCCTATACATACTAATGAACTCCAGGTTTATAGAGTAGTTTTCTGCAAAACACACTGTGCATGTAGTACAGTAATGACTGCATTGCATAACCTTACCTGGACATATTGGTGACGGAGTTCTTTGATGCGCTCACTGTTCCTTTCAAAAGGAACTTTGTATAGTTGTTTCATTCGGACTCTGTGTTTATCTAGTCCGAGAAATTGATGTTATGCTGATTGCTGCAATGTTCCCAAAGACAAGGTTGTCCTCTACAACTCTGGAGTGAATGTCCTTCAGTTTTATTTCATTGTCAGCAATCACCATGTTGACAATAGCAAGTTCCTGTTCTTCAATCAAGAGTTTTCCTTTGCCCCCTGAGGGGGGTAGACACTGAATCCTTAGAGGGACAAAATACAGTTACATTTTAGAGACCGGAGGCATACAGTCACTGTAATACAGTAAATGGTTATTTACACTTTACTGTAGGAGAAGCCAGGGGCCCCTGCAGGATTTTATTCTAGGGTACTCACAAATCCAGCACCGCCCGCCCCCTTCCTCCCAGTCATCTCAAGAAACACTGATGTTTATTGTCAAAGGCTACATTATTTATTTGTTTTCTTTTAAATATTAATATTTCTTTGAAACCTAAATGTAATAAAAGCAAATCAGCACGCTCAAGACGCAATCTTTAAAATTATGATCTATGATTAAATCCTTACTTTCCACTGACCAAAAATCATCCACCCGCACAGTTAGTAGTAGTTAGTATTGGAAAATTATATATTTTTAAAACAAATTTCGAATAGTTTCTACTAGGTACAATAGAAGAACGAATAACATTTGAAGTGAAGTGCTTCAAAACCAGTCCGCTATGCTTCAGGGCCAAAACATGAACAGAATTGTCAAATGAAATAATAATCTAGCTTAAATAAAATTAAAGTGAAATATTCACAGAATCCCAGTTTCAGAGAAGCCTATAATAACTATTTGTCCTGTTGGCCGTTTACAAAATATTCGCAACAGCATTACCCCTTACAAAGAATTTGTGGCCCCAGTTTTCATAAAGGATTATAGTTCACGCAAAACTGAAAACTCTGTCTGTGATTAATTATTAACACTCCCGTCATTCTAACCTTCAGAACACTAATTTAGATTTTATAATATGAAAAAGCAGATAAAATAGGAATTTTTTTTTTACAATGGCTATGACAGTTTTTTTCAATACATTTAACAAGTTTCCTAAACTCTTAACATGGTTAGCACAACATCCGCCTCTGTAGGCTATACAATTTACACATTTCTTGTTGTTTTGACACAAAATGCATACAGTTAACACCAATTTCAAATGCTTGAACGTCTTTTACACACAAGCTCAACCAAGACCAAAGCAATGTAATTTTACAGTCAAATTTACAAATGTTTTCACACAGTATGTCAGAACAGATAACACCATGTTCTAAACAGAACTTAAATAAATGAGGCAGCTTATTGCAGTTATTTATATATATACAGGCAGTGCAGAATTATTAGGCAAATGAGTATTTTGACCACATCATCCTCTTTATGCATGTTGTCTTACGCCAAGCTGTATAGGCTCGAAAGCCTACTACCAATTAAGCATATTAGGTGATGTGCATTTCTGTAATGAGAAGGGGTGTGGTCTAATTACATCAACACCCTATATCAGGTGTGCATAATTATCAGGCAACTTCCTTTCCTTTGGCAAAATGGGTCAAAAGAAGGACTTGACAGGCTCCGAAAAGTCAAAAAGAGTGAGATATCTTGCAGAGGGATGCAGCACTGTTAAAATTGCCAAGCTTCTGTATCGTGATCATTGAACAATCAAGCGTTTCATTCAAAATAGTCAACAGGGTCGCAAGAAGCATGTGGAAAAACCAAACCAAAAACCAAGGCGCAAAATAACTGCCTATGAACTGAGAAAAGTCAAGCGTGCAGCTGCCAAGATGCCACTTGCCACCAGTTTTGCCATATTTCAGAGCTGCAACATCACTGGAGTGTCCAAAAGCACAAGGTGTGCAATATTCAGAGACATGGCCAAGGTAAGAAAGTGTAAAAGTCCATCTATTAGCCCAATGACGAAACTAACAGCATGGTCGAAGGTTAAATGCATGTAAGCCTTTTCCAGTGCTTCTGAAAAGAATTCTGTTATTTATTAGAGTTTATTTATTTCATTTCATTTTCTAGCTCCGAATTTTATCTGACTCCATTTTTAAGTGATCGTAATATTTAGACTCTATTTCTAATTATAGGAACGGATCACAATAATCATTTATGACTTAATTTAGAGTTTTGATCTATCTGTTTCCATACTCTTCAATTTATACGTTCATTCGGGGCCAAACGCCGCTCAGAGTTCCACGCCCCGGGATGCGTCTCTTCTCACGGACAGGATGTCGACACTCTGAAATTAGTCAGAGGATACGGGATGAATTAATATTTAATTAGGCTGGTTGCGATCTGCTAACTCATACTAAAAAAAACATCTCACTTAATCAAGATCCGTACTTGCTAGTTTCAGTGGTTAAGAAATGAAAAGATCTCTATGTTACCGTGTGCCATACTACGTGTAATCTATATGTCCAATAATTCCAAAATTATGCCGATCATAAAGGTAGCGAAATGGCTCCACGTAATCTACTGGATATAAAAGATTTCAGGAGAATTCAGAATGAGTCAAAACTTAACATTTTATTCGTCAGGTAAAATTGTATAATGCCAATTACATAATAAAACAATCATCAAGCCAATTCAGAGATGATATCAGTAACAATATAACATCCATTAACTCAAAGATAGATTAAAGAATTAAAGATGCATACCTGACCAGAGAAATACATTGCAGCACACGAGGTACTACAATGGGGTCTTGGCTACAAGATTCCAATGAGCCTTATCACACCTTTACCTTATATACTAAACTCAGAACAAACAACCATAAATTCAAGACAATAGAAACGTCACAGAGACCCTTGCCTGGTGAATTTGAGAAGCTAACCATCTCTAGAGGGGGGAGCATCTGGCAGAGATTTTATCAAAGTCAAAAACCAAATCAACATATACAAATGAAATACTATAGTGAAATTAAGACCACTTTACCAATCACACAGAGACATTTAAAAATGATACCAAACATGAATACAGTGCTATAACATACATCATATTAAAACCTTAGACATTTTATGTGGAATGTGCTCTGATGGAGAAGGGTAGCTTAAAGGTCAAGAAGGGGGCTTGAGGTGAAATGAGAGGGGTGAACTTTCTCGCATTATCCCCTGCTGAGGTGTAGCCCTGTATCTTCAGCCTACGTTTGGATTGTCAACAGTGATTTGAATAGAACAGTTGAACAGCTGGTTTCCTTATCTTCTTCTGAGACCAAAAAGTTTGTTGCTTTATTGCATCTCATCAAATTCCATATCAGCTCTCAGGATCTGACATTCTGGAGAGGTTTAGCCATCCTTACAAAAGGCTGAAAAACGACCACCACTGAACAAGACACACAAGCTGAAACGTCAAGACTGGGCCAAGAAATATCTCAAGACTGATTTTTCTAAAGTTTTATGGACTGATGAAATGAGAGTGAGTCTTGATGGGCCCGTGGCTGGATCGGTAAAGGGCAGAGAGCTCCAGTCCGACTCAAGACGCCAGCAAGGTGGAGGTGGAGTACTGGTTTGGGCTGGTATCATCAAAGATGAGCTTGTGGGGCCTTTTCAGGTTGAGGATGGAGTCAAGCTCAACTCCCAGTCCTACTGCCAGTTTCTGGAAGACACCTTCTTCAAGCAATGGTACAGGAAGAAGTCTGCATCCTTCAAGAAAAACATGATTTTCATGCAGGACAATGCTCCATTACACACGTCCAAGTACTCCACAGCGTGGCTGGCAAGAAAGGGTCTAAAAAAAGGAAAACTAATGACATAGCCTCCTTGTTCACCTGACCTGAACCCCATAGAGAACCTGTGGTCCATCATCAAATGTGAGATTTACAAGGAGGGAAAACAGTACACCTCTCTGAACAGTGTCTGGGAGGCTGTGGTTGCTGCTGCACGCAATGTTGATGGTGAACAGATCAAAACACTGACAGAATCCATGGATGGCAGGCTTTTGAGTGTCCTTGCAAAGAAAGGTGGCTATATTGGTCACTGATTTGTTTTTGTTTTGTTTTTGAATGTCAGAAATGTATATTTGTGAACGTTGAGATGTTATATTGGTTTCACTGGTGAAAATAAATCATTGAAATGGGGATATATTTGTTTTTTGTTAAGTTGCCTAATAATTCTGCACAGTAATAGTCACCTGCACACACAGATATCCTCCTAAAATAGCTCAAACTAAAAACAAACTAAAAACTACTTCCAAAAATATTCAGCTTTGATATTAATGAGTTTTTTGGGTTCATTGAGAACATGGTTGTTGTTCAATAATAAAATGAATACTCAAAAATACAACTTGCCTAATAATTCTGCTATCCCTGTATTTATTATTTTTTATTTTTTTGCATAACTGCAAGGGAATATATTTGTGTTTCAATTCACCATATGAATTATATAATTATCACAGCAGATTGCCATCTAGAAACCACACTCATCTGTTGAGATTTTTCCTATCACATGATCATATGTTCTAAAAGAGGACTCTTTGGGCTTTTGATAGGAACAGCGAGCATAGCAAAGAACTCCACCACTACATCTAGGTAAGGTTATGCAATACAGTCATTACTATACACAGTGTGTTTTTCAGTAAACTGCTCTATAAACCTGGAGTTCATTAGTACATACAGTAGATATACAGTACCGCATTTACATACACTGTGTCTAATTACTTTCAGAAAATCATGGAGTTGAAGGCCAATCAAGTCTCACATGAAATTATCTATGTTGACGAGGCTGGCTTCAACTTGGGGATAAAGGATTTCGCCGTGGGAGAAACATAATGGGACAAAGGGCCACAGTTACCGTGCATGGAATTTGAGCATGGAATTAACCATTTTGACAATTGTGTGTTTTAGGTGTGTTGGTGTATTAAGAGTTTAGCAAACTTGTTAAAAGTATTGAAAAAACTGTCATAGCCATTGTAAAAATCTGTAAAGCCCAGAGATGGTCACCGCGTCAGGTCAGGGTCTCTTTAAAACACACACGCGGCCTTTAAAACACGCACGCGGCGGCCAAGGCGCACTCTAAATTCACTGGACTGGTGCATCACTCAGAAAACTGGACAAGTGCATGACATGAAGCCGAGCAGCCTAGTTTAAGTCATGTTTTGGTTAACTAATTCTATAATACAACTTTCTTGAGCTCTAAAGGGGAAAAAAAGCTGAAGAAATCTGCCGTTAAATCAATTTTAGCAGAGACGCAACCGCCTGTCATATTCACATTAGTTTTTCAGTTCGGGATTAATAGCCTAATAAAAATGTTTAGTTGGACACAGTAGTCTACGTTGTAATAAATATCACAATTTATTATATTCATTATCATTAATATTATTAAAAGCTATAACATTTACAAAGCGCAGAACCCTTTTAAGTGTTTGCTTTCATTTTTAAATCGCTAAAGCGCACTTTAACAGTTGTGAAAAGAAACATCCCATTATGCAGCAGCAGTCTCAAGTAAGGACTTTTGAGTTTAAAGATGACATTAGATTGTAACATTTAACTTTTTCCTAACACTGATATTGGTTGGGTAATGGAGCGTGATGACTCGGTTATGCTGATTGCAATATATACCGGTTATATGAATAGTGAGTTAGCTTTGATGTGTGGGCATAGTTTGACGTCTTTACCTAAAACTTTAAACATTTATATTATTTGAAATAAAATGGAAAGAAAAAAGGAGAAAAAAAAATAATATAAAATCCACTCATTTGGAGCTGACGCCATGATCCGTCTGCTTTAATAAACGGTATCATTGATAAAATCAGTAGTAGCGAAACTGCATATTATTATTACTATAAAAAATATATATTACTGCATTAAGTCAGTAATGCAAAATAATACATAAGTGAATAAATAGCCTAAATGAACCTGCTCTCATGGTAGGTACGCACAGTGCGTACAGCTGCAGGCGCCACTGGGAGAAGCAATATCCTACCTGTTGGTTTCTCTGAAAATACGGACAATGGATGCCACTGTGTCCCGGCTGAGATTCGACTACTCGTTCACCAGCCTCTCTGTATGATAGCCCATGATTTATGACATGGTCAATGATAGTAGCTCTTATTTGATCAGTTATCCTAGCTCTGGTCCTTTGAGCGCCACCTCACATTCTAACTCCTCTCCCTCTACCTTGCCCCACTCCTCTCCCTGGTCCTTGCCCCACTCCTCTCCCTCTACCTTACCCCACTCCTCTCCCTTATCCTGGTACTTGTCTTTCTCTCCCTCATGCAGTAGTTCTTTCTTTCTTTTGCTTTATATTGTTCCTTTTCCACACAAGATCACCCCAAAGAGTCCTCTTATAGAACATATGATCATGTAATTGGAAAAACCTCAACACCTGAGTGTGGTTCCTAGATGGGAATCTGCTGTGATTTATGTATTTACATAACTGCAATAAGCTGTTTCTCATTGGCAATGGAATAAAATACAGGGAATATATCTGTGCTTCAATTCACAATATGAACAGCTGTTCACTTTGACTTTAGCCTATATAAGTTCTGTTAAAACATGATATTATCTATTCTGACATGCAGTATGAAAGCATTTGTAAATTCGACTAAAATTACATTGTTTTGGTCTTGGTTGAGCTTGTGTCTGAAAGAAGTTCAAGCATTTGAATCTGGTGTTAACTGGATGCATTTTTGTATCAAAGCAACAAGAAATGTGTAAATTGTATAGCCTAAAAAGACGGATGTTGTGCTAACCGTGTTAAGAGTTTAGGAAACTTGTTAAATGTATTGAAAAAACTGTCATAGCCATTGTAAAAAAAACTGTAACACAGAACATTTCTGGAGTCATTAAATCCTAATGTCAGTGTAATTCTGCAGCAGACTGACAGACAGAAACTGAAGACTCGCTGTCCTCCAACAGCTCACAGTGCCACTGTTGGTCACCCACAGCATGATCTGACAGACAATTAGATAAAGCACTGCTGGGATCTGGGTTACAACCATAGACTGTAAAAGATATGGACGTAGTATCCGTGACGTCACCCATAGGTTTATGAAGAACCCAAAAGAAGCTACCAGAAGGCGTGTTCCCGTGTCATCGCACCAACCGGGGCATACCATACAAGAGCAAAGAGGCTTAGACGAGCTTTCCTATGGGAGAAACACTTAATACTTCATTACCTGCGACTCGTTTGTGTTCTGACCACATGTGCTTGGTTGTATACTATATCAATAAAGTGTTTAGTCTTTTAAAAACACTGTTTCATAAGCAACGTCATAAGCACAATGCTTAGATATTTGCTCCATATGGAGCCATGACTAGCGGAATTTCGATGAACTGCAGTTACAGTTACTTCCGTATTGGCTTCCCGAGGGAGAGTGGGAGGTTGCCACTTGGTTACAACTAAAGAGAATATCTGTCTGGAACTGATCTGCAAACTTTATTTAATCACAGTGAACGTCTCTCTGTTCTATTAAATGAATAAAACACATTACAGATGAGAATCTGACTTTAATATTAGATAAACTCTAGGAAACTCTTCACATGCTGAAGGAAAGTCAGACTTTCTGCTGAATGTACACCCTGTCAGACGATGTTTTGATGAACACAAACCACTCGCTGCTGAATGTAGAGTCTGAATGAACTCAATTAAACTGTTCTTATGGTCTACAGTATTTGATCATAACATTACAGAGTAGAGTAAGGGTTATCATGTGTCTGTAAAAGCAGAGGTAATGACATAAGTCAAACACAAATATGGAGATCATGTAAACACACTGCAATATTTACAGCTCAGAGGATGTGGAATCAGACAGGATTGATTATGTTTGATGAATAATAGTGCAGCAAACGCTCACTGATGATCCTGATATCATTCACAGCAGCTCATATTAAGCTGGACTCAATAAAAGACTTTCTCCAGCTGATTTCACTGAATATACTCTATATATACTGTGATGTTTGTGTGCACCAGTGATGTGTCTTCCTAAGTGTGCATTTTCACTGCTTCAGGAACAAGTATTCCGTGGAAGAAGGAAGCAGTCCTCTAAATAAACCTGTTTTGTAGGTTCTGTGCATTCCTCAACAGGTTTCTTCATGTTTCTCAGCACTTCCTTTAGCAGAAAACACAGATGAAAACTCAACTTTACAGTTTTTTTTGGATTGCTTGAGAACGATTTTCAAAACAGGGCCCATGTTTTCAAAACAGTACACACAAGTAGCACAACCACACACCCAATTAGCAAAACACTACAGATCCTTTGCATAATTAAACACTCCTGTAAAAACTATACACCTATGTTTAAAAACCACACTTTTTTACCATAAGAAACACACGTTTCACATTTACTATACTCTGTTTGCACGGTTACGGTGGGTCTGACAGCGGGGTCTCTGAATCGACTAAGTCCGTTTGGGTTACGGTAAGTCTGACAGCGGGGTCTCTGAATCGACTGAGTCTGTTTGGGTTACAGTGGGTCTGACCGGCGGGAACGACTGAAGACTCCCACCGGTACAGTTGTTTAGACCAGGCCCAAGCACGCCAGGTCATGCCCGACGGGAGACCACCTTTCCCGGACGTCCCGCGCCTGGAGTTACGTGCCCGACCCCAATTGCCTCTGACCTGCCACTGTGTTTTCAGAAAAGGTGCAAAAGAACTTAGGTTTTGACAAGTTTGGGGTTCAACGAACCAGGGGGTCTCTGGCAATGTCCGCTGCTGTTGGGCGCACGTGGGCGTGCCTAGACCCAACCCCGAAAGGGGTCTGGCCAGCTCTGCTGCCCGGGTAAAGAGCGTCCGTTTCCCGCACGTGTCTGGCATGGAAAGACCCAAGCCAAGGGGTCTTTGGGCAGGTCTGCTGCCCGGGTAAAGAGCGTCCATTTCCCCGCAAGCTGTTGGGCACGCGTGGGCGTGCCTAGACCCAACCCCAAAGGGGGTCTGGCTAGCTCTGCTGCCCAGTTGAGAGTGTCTGTTTCCCCGCAAGCTGTTGGGCGTGTGTGGGCATGCCTAGACCCAACATCGAAGGGGGTCTGGCTAGCTCTACTGCCCGGTTGAGAGCGTCCGTTTCCCCTCAAGCTGTTGGGCACGCGTGGGCGTGCCTAGACACAACCCCGAAGGGGGTCTGGCCAGCTCTGCTGCCTGGTTGAGAGCCTCCGACCCTCGCCACTCGCTGCACGCTAAGTGCAGGGCAAATACGGAAGTCTCACATTAACGGTTGGCATAACTACTTGTCGTTGGTGCACCCCAGCCACCTCAAAAACTAAACAGCGTCAGGAGGTGTAACTGGGCAAGGCTGCAGCACCCCAACCACCTTTAAAATCTAATATTTGCAGGTAGTAGAGTTGGGCCCCGGAAAGGGCGATGATATCCGGGGTAGCAGCCCCAGGGCCCTCTGAGCCTATAGTTGGGCCCCGGAAAGGGCGATGGTCTCCGGGTAGAGTGGGTCTGGCTCTGGGGGCTACGGAAGGCAATAGCGGTCCCAGGGCCCTCTGAGCCTAGAGTTGGGCCCCAGAAAGGGTGAGATCCCCGGGGCAAGCTTTGTTCAACTTAGAGCTAGTGGAGCGAGTCTGGGGTATGGTGGGTATTTGGTGCGAGCGTCTGGATTGTAAGGTCAATTTAGAGGACGGCGGGTCTCTGTAACGGCTGGTGGGAACGTGTTGGCGACGCTCACCAGTGGCGTTGTTTAGACCACCAGGCCTTGCCCGACGAAAGACCACCTTTCCCCGGCTTACCTGTTAGGACGTCTTGCGCCTGGAGGTACACACCCGGGGGTGGGGGGCTGGGGATGGGTTGGTGGGCTCAGCTTCTCAACAGGGTTTCGGGCGATGTAAAACCGTGCCCCAGTGGCAGTAGTGCAAAAACTCCCACGGCTGGCGCAGTGAAGCTGCCCAAAATGAAGTCGTAACACAGTAACATGTTGAAACAGTTCATGAGTGAGCAATAATGTAAAACATGAAATACCTGTTGGCAGGTGATGGTGTTTCTCTCTGAGGTCTGGTGGATAATGTTTAGACCAGTCACTCTTCAGAGACACAGAGCTGGACACACATGATCCTGATCTCACACTGAAGACACAAACACACCAGAGGAGGAGTGTCACAACCTGCTGCAGTCTCACTTATGAACACTTGAGGGCACAGAGTTTTATCTTCCTGAACTTCATTTCCCATCAGCCCCTGGGCTCCCGATTGTCTCTTTGTAGCAAAATTAGCTCATAGAGAACTATGAATTATTAATTGTTCATAATTCCCTATGAGCTCAATTAGCTAAGGCTTTATTCTTCACTTGTATTGCCTCTTCCTGTAGCAGCTGAATGTGTGTTAGATCAGTTTAAGTGTTCAGTGTAGTTAATGAAGTATTATTTGCTCATAACTGGAGTCCCTAATCATGCCGAATACTCTAAATAGTATTGTATTGTAAGGTTGTGTTCATTTTTTGGATGTCTAAAAAATATTAGCTTAGACAGTTTTATTTTATTTCTGTCTACAGTTTAACAAGCAAAAACTGAGGTTTTGATGTGATTTTTCATTACATTTATATCCGACTATATTAAATAGGTCTGAAATAGATCTAATAATAGTTGGAAACGTGGCTAACGGGGGGTTGGTGTAGGATCATTTACATTAGGCTAACCCACCAATATTGAAAATTAATCTGATAATAATAATAGTAATATATTCATTCATTCATTCATTTTCTTTTCAGCTTTTATTAATGTGGGGTCGTCATAGCGGTATGAACCGCCAACTTATCCACCATATGTTTTACGCAGCGGATGCCCTTCCAGCCCAATTCACTTGTACCACATGGACTGTGGGGGAAACTGAATGAAATGAAATACCTGTTGGCAGATGATGGTGTTTCCTCACTGAGGTCTGGTGGATAATGTTTAGAGCAGTCAGAGACACAGAGCTGGACACACATGATCCTGATCTCACACTGAAGACAGAAACACACCAGAGGAATAAACTGCAGGAGAAACTTCAGTCTCCTTTACAAGAGTTTATCAGCCAAATATGAGTTTGTGTAGTTTAATTCAGCCCAAACTAATAGTTGATAGAAGGTCTGTCTGATCTGGTTTGGTACACAGGAATCATGGGTAAACAGACAAGAGATGTGCTGCTTTCTCATTCTGCACAAACTCTGCTTCACTGAAAAACACATTTGACCCTAAAACCTTGTTATTTGACCTCTTGAGTAAAAGCTCACCATACATAAACTCACTTTCAGGATGAGGAAATCTAAAAACAAAACATTATTGTGTATCTATAGAAATTTATATAATCTCTAAGTCTGAGAGACAAAAATAAATAAAAATCCCCTTCACTGAACTGCACTGAAGGTTTAACATGCGCATTTGAATTAATTTAAGTTCTAGTTGATCTTCATTTGATCTCCTCTGTTCTGTGGTCAGCTTTAACTCTGGTAAATATGAGCCCAGATCAAGCTGTCTGTAAGCTAGAATGATCTCAACACATTTCCTGAAGGTGTAAACTGAAGCTTTGTCCATCATTTGATCAGGCAATAGCAACACAAATAAGTGCATTGTTGTTGGTCTTTGTTCTTCAGAGAAAGTGTTGAAATAATGGTGTAAAAACAGAGTCAATACCTGTGTTTCTCTGAGAGAGAGTCCTTTACTCGCTCCTCTGCCATACTGCAGCTAAAACACCAATGCAGACATTAGCAGAGCTTTGAGGAAACAATCAGCCGCTGACCATCACCTGGAGATGACAATATACTGACATTAAGAACATCACACTTTATAGCAATCAATGCTGACTTCACAAACAAGCACTTACTGAAACAGAGCCAATAGACAAACTGAGTTTGAGTCATCTCACAGCAGATCAATATATATAATGATGAACATTAATGCAGTAGGTTTAACCCCTGATCTGACACCTCAGATACTTCAGATTTGATATGTATATGTCTGTCACGATAACTTCCACTTTAGACAACTATTTACTTATTATTGTATTTATTTATTTGCTTAGTTAGTAGTTAGTTTGGACTAAAACGTTACCAGTTAAATGCAGTTTAAGGATCATCCGCATTCTTCCGGTTTACTGAAGCTCTGGTTTCACTTTCGATTTCGTGACTCTGTTTAAAGTTTATTTTGTGCTGAATGATGTGAAATGTTCGAGTCAACCTGATATAGAAGAGCACAAACACTTTCAATGGATAAAAATAACCCATTATATTGTTCAAATGACCGTGTTTGGACTCCGTGTTTAATCGGTGTTTGAGGCTTTGAGCTTCAGGAGCAGACAGACATTTAAACACGCTTATAAACACGCTTATACACATATAAAACCCCTTCATCATCTCCACAGATAAGCGTTATGGTAGAAGTATTAAACTTACCTGCAGAAGTAACGTTACAGAGGCTCTTGTGCAGCAAAAACACGACGTGAGCTCTTTCTCTTTCGT
>LR812522.1:42254389-42306205 GCA_903798195.1 Danio kyathit
ACTGTTGAAAAAAATTATTGTAAAACAACATTTTTACATATTTGATGCCATGCAATTTTATTTTAAACTTCACAAGAGGGCTAAGAATTGTGTCCTCAACTGTAAGTCACTTTATAATTTCTAATGCCCTCTACAGAAAGTCTGAAATGACTCTAGAAATGGACCACCTGTTCAATAAAATGCCAAATTCTAGCGACATTCCTAACAAAACAAATAAATAAACATTTGTCATGACCTGTCACTCAAAAGCATCTTGCTATAACTACTTAATTTATAATTTAGCCAAATTAAATTTCTTAAAAACCTTTCTTGCTGTATAAGCAGTTTGTTTTGACAGTCTTTTAACCTCTAGGCTAACACTGTTGAACATACAGATTTGTATTTTAAAATACCCTTTTAAGTAATGAGCTGTTGATATAAGAATTTAGGTTTAATGGAGAGACAAACACAGAGAGAGAGAAACAATCACAGAAGGGTTAATAATATTGACTTCAACTATATATAATGTATATATTATATATAATAATATAATTTAATAAATATTTGTTCTATCTCTCTCTATTTATTTGTCAGTTTTTAAATGTCAGCCGCCTGTGAAGCAGAAAACTCAAAAGGAGACCGGATCTTTATTCATGGAAGAACCTTGTGGTCACAAAAAAAAAATTAAAAAAACAAGTTATGAAGTGTATAAAATATTTCTTTTAAACTAGTGCTGCCAATCGATTAAAAAAAACCTAATTAATTACACATTTTTTGCAATTACGATTAATCGCAATTAAAAGACTGAAACTTGTAATTTTGGCTATTCAAATGTAAAATTTATAAACTAAAGACAAAGAAACTATTCAAATTCAAAATATGATTGTTTATTAGAATTTTTGCTTAACTTGTAACAGATTTCTTCATGTAAACAACATACCTGAAATAAACCATTAAGATCCTCAAACTGTTGGCTTGAAAGCCATATTTATTACAGAAATAAAAACACAGGCATGCAAGTGCCATTTGAATTTCAAAACAATCAATGCCAATAAGAAACAAAAATGATTTCCACGTTAGATTCTAAGTGGACTACAAAAAATACAGGCATTGCAAATATGGAAATTGGAAAAATATAATAATAAAATATTGAATACAAACAATTGTACTCCTTGTAAATTTATATTGCTGATAGTTGAGAACATTAATTATAAAGTAGAAACTATTTTGCTTAGTCCTCCTTTACATTTAACCAGTTGCTGAGACAGTCCAGTCTGTTGACATTATAGGGGACAATGTGGCCCTTTTCTTTTGAATGATGTGACCTAGGAGTGAGAACAGTCTCTCACAAGTACGGTTGGGTACCGAAACCTGGTGTGTATTCACCGGACCTAATCAACATATGAATTTAGGTTGTGTCACACCAAAGACTATAGAATTCTTAAGGGGACTTTGGTCACACCATCTCTAAACATTTAATTTTCAAGAACTTTGAGGGATACGGACATCGCTGGCAATGTTAAGCGTTTGCTGTTGTTGCAAGGGAGCGCACGCACATAGACATTAGGCAACTCGCACAATACAGCACATCCAGTGAGCGTTTCAGATTCATCAACACACATGATCGTGTTCATTAAATTTGCTTAAACTAAGCGTTCTAAGTATGGCTACATTTTACAAGCAAGTATTCTGACACAGCATTGTGAAGCAGACGCTTTACAAAAGTTGCGTATAAGGAGAGAGAATTGTTTTATACTGAAAGTTTCCATCTAAAAGTCCTTTCTTGGTCTTATCCATATTTCTTTGCACATTGAACACAAGTCGGCCAAAACAGGAAATAAAAAAAAAACTGATTAAAAAAAATTGATTATTTACTTATTCAGAGTGATATTTAAAATCCATACAACTACTCTTAAATAATCTGTTTGTAACTGATGTAACACTTAATTTGGCAATGATAAATTAGTTATTAAAGTATGAAAATACTTTTTATATGTGAATAACTTATATGTGCTTGTAAGTCAAGAATAGACCATTCATAGCTGTATTTGTAATCCGCTTACTAATATCTATTAATGTAAATGTAGTGCTTATATGATGAACTATTTGCAAACACTTATTAAATGATTCATAGTGTGCCGGTATTATAAAGTGTCACCACAACTTTAAGAATCATAAACAGTAAACATTAAAGAACTGGAAGAGAAAAGAGTGAAATTAGTCAAGATGTTTTGGAGGACTGGCTCACACTTGTTGCATAGATGACACTCTTTTAAGATGACCTTTGGCAATGTGTGGCTTAAAGTTCTTCATAACCGCAGTTACCTCTGCTTTTGACCATGGTCTCTCCACAGCTCTTTCTGGCTTCTGTTTGTCAGCAACTAAAAAGACAATATAAATGTTTGTTAAAGTCACTAAATACAATTTTATGCGTGGTGCCTTGCAAGAACATTTGGCATATTGTTTCCTAAATACAGCAAAAGGTGTCATTCTTCTTAGCAAAAAACACACTTTTCTTCCTGCTTTTTTTTTTACAATGTGCAATTGTGTTTTGTTAGTTTCAGTCTGAAGTAGTTCTCAATTGCACATCCTGCGCCATGTGGTTTGAAAAGCAAGTGCAGGACACTGACTTTTTAGCCAAAGTTCTAAAATAAATAAATAAAAAAACTAACCATAGGTTTGTGACTCTGTAGACTGGTTGAGGGTTTGGGAGAAAAGAGGTGCTTCAGTGCCCACTAAAAATAGTAAATAAGTAAAAAATGCATCCATTCAGTTAATAGTTAAACGGTCAATATGAGCATCCCTAGTTTAAACCAATCAGACATAGTGAAGGGAGGTAGTAAGTTACCTTTCTTATCGAATTGTGCTTTAAATAAAAAAAACTTTGTTTACCAGATTTTTAGTTAATCGTTTACAAGTCAATATTGCCTATATGGATAGCAATTAAAAAAAGAACAAAAAAAACAAAATAAAACTTGTAAAACTGGTTATTAAATGCCATGCGGTCGGAAATTTACCTGCACCTAACTTCTGTGCTGGTGCACCTCTAAAAAAGTTGGGCACAATCAGTGCATAAAGTTAGTCTAGAGTCATGACAATGCCATTGTAATTTGGGCAATTCTATTATTCAATAACTTTTGGAGTTCACACAAGTCAGACTTAACCTGTTTAATCCTAAAATTATTCAAGAGAATAATTTCAGCCTAAAGTAGTTCTCAATTGCACATCCTGCACCATGTTGTTTAAACAGCAACTGCATTTGCACACATTTGTATGCTTAGAGAATATGGAAAACTGTTTTAGATTGTGCGCAGGACAGTTTTTTTTACTGCATTAAACTTAATAATTTACTGATTAAAACCATCTTATGTACCATGCTGAAATTAAATGTCCACATACTCACACTGGGTGAAATTATAGCAGGACACTGACTTTTTAGCCAAAGTTCTAAAAAAAAAAATTGAAAAAACTCAACTAACCATGGGTGTGTGACTCTGCAGACTGGTTGATGGTTTGGGAGAAAAGAGGTGCTTCAATGCTCACTAAAAAAACAGAAAAATAAAAATCACTCATTTCCAAACATGGTAGTGCACAAAAATTAAGGAAATGATTACTCCAGTATGCATTTTTGTTGGCATTTAAAATACTTACCATTGATTTCATCTGCATTGTTTGTGCCTAGGGTTTCATCAACCTCACTCAATCATCGTCATCATCATCTGTGAAATCTGGACAATCAATAGGAAAGCACCAATTAAATTTTCAGTCAAAACACAACACAATATAAATCTAATATAATTCATTGTGGCTGGTTACTTATGATTATTAGGTGGTATTGGGTAAAATTAGGTTTTACCATACTGTGGAAAGTTTTAGTAACGCATTTCCCTTCCTTTGTAACAGAAAGCTAAAGTAAAATTACACTATCCAGTGCAACTAGCAATAGGATGTTTGTTGAAAAATCAAACATCCCATTGGGAGGTAAGTATATCCTAACGGGAAAGTGGTAAAGGTAAGTATATTCAAAAGGGAAATGGTAAGTATTTTCTTCTATCAAATAAAAAAAATTGCTTGGCCTACTACCTCAAATCGATTACTCAATGGAAAATAAGCATTTTAATAATGCTCTCTTATAAATTAAAACCTCTGTCAACATTTTTAATACCAGTCATTATTTTAAAGATTATGTCTTGAGCATCTGATTTTACCTCAGTGTTTGTGTGCTTTCATTTTCTCCATCTCTCTCATCACATCATGAGTGTTTTGAATTAGTTAAACTGTCCTCAGTTTAGTGCATAGTGTTCAAACTGACACCAAATCAACTTAGGCTTGCTGAAAGGCTATCTTACTGGCAATGGGGGACAATAATGGTATTAGATAAAGAAAATTAATATTAAGAATGAAACATAGCCTAAACTTAACAACAGATCCTATCAATGTTGAATGCCCCAAAATAATGTAGGCTGAAAGTTGACAGCAAAGAATCAATCTTTTTATTGAGATTGTGTCGTCTGTCAAATGTAGGTCTGTTCTTACAGAAGCTTTAAAAAGATGCATATATGTTGACTTTTATTTTAAAGTATAGGCTTATGGCATATAATAACTTTTATAATAAATGTTTTTTACATATATTATTGCATTACTTTGTATACATTTTTTATAGTCTATATAGCTATGGACCTATTTAGCCTGTTTAATCCCAAAATTATTTAAGAGGTGACATGAATTTGTATAGGGTTCATAAAGCTATTAAACAATCAATATTAATTATGTAAAAACTAATGTAAAAGAATGTGTCTTATTGTCTGATCACAAATTTGACCAGAAGTAAAACAGAGAGTCTACATCAGGGATGGGTAACTTCAGTCCTGGAGGACCACTGAACGGCTGAGTTTAGCTCCAACCCTAATCAAAAATGCCTGGCTGCAGCTTTCTAGTGATCTTGAACACACTGATCAGCTTGTCCAGGTGTGTTTGGGTAGTGTTGGAGCAAATCTCTGCAAGACAATGGCCCTCCAAGCTGCCCATCCAGTTTATGGTTTTAATGCCTTTCCAAAGGAAGGTAGGAGGTAATGGGTTACATAGTTGAAATCATGAAATTTGTGTTTTATTCCATTAATAAAATAGTAAACATTATCTGATTCATTTCCAAAACAGACAAAAATAGCATTTCTATACAACCATATGGAGTCCTCATACACCAAATCATGACCTCGTAACCCATGAGTATTCACACACAGTAACCATACACATTACTGGATCACACTTAGTTTTCTCGTACCAAACCATGACCTCATAACCCTTGAGTATACACACACAGTAAAGATACACAATACTGGATGATACATTGTTACCATATGGAGTCCTCTTACACCAAACCATGACCTCGTAACCCATGAGTATACACACACAGTAAAGATACACAATACTGGATGATACATTGTTACCATATGGAGTCCTCTTACACCAAACCATGACCTCATAACCCATGAGTATACACACACAGGGAACATACACAATTCTGGATCACACACAGTTACCATAATGAGTCTTTATAAACCAAATCATGACCTCGTAACCCATGAAAATACAAACACAAAAAACATAACACATGGGTTATGATTTGCTTTTTAAGGTCATGATTTGGAGTTTGATGACTACATATGGTAACTTTCTGTGATCCAGAATTGTGTATGTTTACTGTGTGTATACTCATGGTTGTATAGAAATGCTGTTTTGTCCTTTTTGAAACTGAGCCAGATAACGTTTACTATTTTGTTAATGGAATAAAACATACCTTTATTAATCTGGGGTCGCCACAGCGGAATAAACCGGCAATTTATCCAGCTTACGTTTTACGCAGCGCATGCCCTTCCAGCTGCAACCCATCTATGGAAAGCATCCATACACATTCATACACTACGGACAATTTAGCTTACCCAATTCACCTATACCACATGTTTTTGGACTTGTGGGGGAAACTGGAGCACCAGGAGGAAACCTACACAAACACGGGGAGAACATGCAAACTCCACACAGAAACGCCAACTGAGCCAGCCGAGGCTCGAACCAGTGACCTTCTTGCTGTGAGGCAACACTGTGCAGTCCGATTTCAACTATGTAACCCTCTAATTCCTGGAGGTTTGTGCTTCGGAAAAACAAACAATTAACATACACAATACTTTTTAAAACACAGAGCACTGCTCACTCACTAAAAGAAACAATAATACAATATCTCTTCAGATCAACATTTAGAAGACAGATATACAGACAAACCTCTAAAGGAGGTGCAAGAGTAGACCCAAACTCACTCCAGTGTTTCCTCTAGGATTTTTTCCAGCAGTGGCGGCAGGACTTTTTTTTTTACACAGATCTGCCAACTATTTCAAAGACAAATATTACACGCATTATTAATAGTCGAGATAGCATTCATGTAATATGAGCATGCGAATCTCTTTGCTTGCGCGCCGATTTCCTCTGTTCGAGCACAGAACTTCTTGCACGCACTCAAATTTACACGTTCAAGTGCAGATCTTCTTGTGCGCTCTCCAGTAAGTGCTGCTGAAGCGCGATTTAGTGCGTTTTTGTGCGTTTTTCGACATTAACGCGTCCTGAAGTAAAGTGAAACGGCATTAAACTCCAGCAAGATAAAGTCATTGTATGCAAAGCCATTGACCTTTATCAATAAAGTATACTTATGGAAACTGTGTTCATCCTAACCTTGAACAAATAGCGCACAGCACTACTACGGTTACAGAAAAGTTTGCGCGGTTTACCTCTAATATGTTTTGGTGCGATTATAATCCGCTATAAAAAACAGTCAGTCAGTCAGCATGTCACCTTAAAGGCTTAAACAAATAGCGCACAGCACTACTACGGTTACAGAAAGGTTTGCCCTGTTATAACTCACTTACCTTTTAATACGTTTTGGGGCGATTATAATCTGCTATTTAAAAAAACGGCAATGTTTTGAATGAGAAGCTGTAATGTAGCCGTGGCGGGATGAAGTTTTGGCGTGGCGCCCCGCCATGGTAGAATGAATGTAGCGGAAACCTTGCACTCTGTTCAATAGTCAAACATATTGGCTCGTGAAGAGTCTGAAAAACAGAATCAAAACACAGAAGACAAAGTTAAAACAATGCAGGTGTGTGCTACACAACCACAGCTTATTACACATGATTATTTAGACATAGTCCGATATATAATATATGATATATAACAAGAAGGTTGCTGGTTCGAGCCTCGGCTGGGTCAGTTGGCGTTTCTGTGTGGAGTTTGCATGTTCTCCCCGCATTCGCGTGGGTTTCCTCGGGGTGCTCCGGTTTCCACCACAAGTCCAAAAACATGTGGTACAGGTGAATTGGGTAAGCTTAATTGGCCGTAGTGTATGTGTGTGAATAAGTGAGTATGGATGTTTTCCAGTGATGGGTTGCAGCTGGAAGGGCATCCGCTGCGTAAAACAAATGCTGGATAAGTTGGCGGTTCATTCCGCTGTGGCGACCCCAGATTAGTAAAGGGACTATGCCAAAAAGAAAATGAATGAATGAATATACGTATACATTCACCGGCCACTTTATAAGATACACCTTACTAGTACCCTGTTGGACCCCTTTGGCCTTCGGAACTGCCTTAATCCTTTGTGGCATAGATTCAACAAGGTACTGGAAATATTCCTCAGAGACTTTGGTTCATATTGACATGATATTGACACGTTATTCTAATTAAAGTACCCATCAGAAGATATATACTGTGGTCATAAAGGGATGGACATGGTCAACAACAATACCCAGGTAGCCTGTGGCATTGACACAATGCTCAATTGGTACTATGTGGTACGAATTGTAGCCTCAGTTTCCTGTTCTTAGCTGACAGGAGTGGCACCCGGTGTGGTCTTCTGCTGCTGTAGCCCATCCGCCTCAAGGTTGGACGTGTTGTGTGTTCAGAGATGCTCTTCTGCAGACCTCGGTTGTAACGAGTGCTTATTTGAGTAACTGTTGCCTTTCTATCAGCTGGAACCAGTCTGGCCATTCTCCTCTGACCTCTGGCATCAACAAGGCATTTGCGCATACAAAACTGCCGCTCACTGGATATTTCCTTTGTCAGACCATTCTCTGTAAACCCACCGAATTGGCTCTATCACTGTCTTTTCACTCCACTAATAGCTGGTGTGTGGTGAGTGCACTGGTGCCGTTGTCCTGTGGCTGCCGTCGCATCATCCAAGTGGATGCTACACACTGGTGGTGGTGTGGAGAGACTCCCCTCATGATTGTGAAGCGCTTTGGGAGTATGGCCATACACAATAAATGCGCTATATAAACACACATTACATTACATTACATGGTTGTGCGTGAAAATCCCAGTAGATCAGCAGTTTTCGAAATACTCAGAGCAGCCCGTCTGGCACCAACAACCATGCCACGTTCAAAGTCACTTAAATCCCCTTTCTTCCCCATTCTGATGCTCGCTTTGAACTGCAGCAGATTGTCTTGACCATGTCTACATGCATAAATGCAGTGAGCTGCTGCCATGTGATTGGCTGATTAGAAATGAGTGTTAACAAGTAACTTGACAGGTGTACCTAATAAAGTGGCCGGTGCGTGTATATACAATAAAGTAATTTACTGTTGTTGTTATTATGCCTGTTAAATAAACCTTAATAAAAAAAATATCTCTTCAGATCAAGATTCAGAAGGCAAATATGTTTTGGTTTTATCGTGTACAGAAAGTACACTGTCCAGGAAACTAACCCCCCCAAAAAATCTAATACTTTATTAAGGATTGAACGCCATCAAATACTAGTTTTAACTTCTCGCTAATATGGAAATCATTAATATTAGCATTTTATTTGTCACTTAAAATAAACATTAACATTTAAAAGTATGTTTTCCAACAAGGACAACAAACTAAGTTTTTTTTTAACATTTAAATATTATTTTGTTGACATTTATAATGTCATGGCATCATACATGCATTCATTTTTATGTTAAATGAAACCCTTTTTTGCTTCTTAACAGTTCATACACTATATGTATAATGAAACATGAACTCAGGTTAACCAGGAGTGAGACACAGCATTTACAAAAACAATTACCTTCAGTGTCACTGACGTACCTCCATGTACTGTAAGAATATCTTTATCCTTCCCCAGCCTCACATGATGAGCAGCATCTTTCTGCTTCGACTCCTACCACCATTCACTATTAAAATATTATATTAGGTCAAACTTCACAGTTGTGATATCAATACCACAAATGCACAGCAATATTAATGCATAAATAGAACAGATTAGTAGCCTAATATAGTAATCAAATATCATACCATTAGACAATATAGCAGTGCACTATTTTGACCAAATAAAGTTAATAACTCTGGTAACCTCTTTAATATTGAAAGTTAATTCATTTACATGTACAGATTAACTTAACACAAGATTATCACAAACATGGCTTTTGGGAAAATAAAACCACACATTTATACAGTCATTGTTTCTCACATGGACGTTTGTTTACAAAAAAATACATAAACTACATAGCACATCTGCCATAACATTACATCTCATGGATTCGGACGGTGATTTGTTTACCGCGGAGGAGTGCGGTCTGTTCGGTTCTGCATTAAATCGACTCCGGTGCTTCTGAGCCAGATACAGGCCGAGCGCATGATATTATCAGTGTAACCGGTCTGCTTTCGCCCGCTGTTACTGGCCTCTGCGTTGTGTGTGTAAGGAAGACAAGGACACGTGCAACTTCATTCACCGGAGAAGGTTTATTCAAGCCCAACATGGACTGGCCACCATCGCTCTGTGAATTGACATCAAAACAGTAGCTAAATCTCCCGTGGAGCATATAACAGCAGTATATTCCTCTCCCCAGCTTGTGTAAAGTGATGTCCTATTTAACATTAATACTCATAATACTCATAAATACTCTGTGTTATCATTAACATAATGAAACATACTGTTAATTCAATACATGAACATAAAACACATAATAAAAGGGAAATACCTGTGAATTGACATCAAAACAGTAGCTAAATCTCCCGTGGAGCATATAACAGCAGT
Source organism: Danio kyathit (assembly GCA_903798195.1). Taxonomy (NCBI): domain Eukaryota; kingdom Metazoa; phylum Chordata; class Actinopteri; order Cypriniformes; family Danionidae; genus Danio; species Danio kyathit. The sequence continues at coordinate 42,264,429 of LR812522.1, forward strand.
ATATTCCTGTACAACATAATGTCTATTAGTCGCTGTAATCACAGATTCACACTAATACAAAATGCACTACATCCACACGATATATCTACTCATTCCTGATGTATCCACATATAAATCATACAACAGAACATTGCAATACTTCTAAACATTACCAACAGCATTAAATGGAAACAGTTTATACACTTTAGAAACTTAATTTTCTCAGAAAACGAGGAGCTCAGTAAAACACCTACCTCTCCCCAGCTTGTGTAAAGTGAACTGGCGAGAGACGCGCGAGAAATCTAAAATGGCGTCGACGCGCTGCCGAAGTCAAAATTCAAAATAAAAGTCTCAACACTCAATTCACATATATTGCATAGAAAATGTAAAAAATAAAACCAATAAAACAATGACAAAGATTTTAATGAAAAAGACAATATCACAGGTGATATTATAACCCGTTACATAAGCAAATACACATTTTAAACTGCTATCGCACGTCTGCTGAGCCCATTACAAAGACCTATTGCAAATATGTACGTGTTTTCTTATCCTCTGCTCCCAGTCACCAGTTATTGGTGTTTTTATAACAGTAGCCTATGTGCCAGATATGTTTACAAAGGTGGTGAAAGATTACCATGCTATTTTGGATAATAAGTGGAATCATCATGCATAAATAATAATAAACAACACACAAGATATTAAAAACAAAGAACTTACTTGTTTGTTGTGAGTTTCACAGCTTGAAGCACGACTGGCGCGTCCACTGTCGTCATGGCAACTGACGCTTTCCTGGTTTTGCATAAACGGCGCGAAATTGTGTATAATTTGGCGCGAGTGTGTGTAAAAGTGCAGTACCGATTCCCGCATCCAGGGGCGCTGTTCGAAATTCACACATACACAAAATGGTTTATAAGGCCCATATTTGTAAAGGCCATAAAAAGCATACCAAATGTTATAATAACCAAATAACAATGTGAACTTATAAAACAAGTATAATAATTATCATTTAGGTCATTTGTAATGAATAATCACCATTTAAACCATTTTTTATATCAACTTAAAGTTCATGAATTACGGAACCATCAAAATTGGTTCCATAAACTAAATGGCCCCGTAATGCTGGTGAGTAAACCTGAAAATTGGTTCCATAAACCACTTATGCCAACACACACACACACGGACTCTCTCTCTCTCTCTCTCTCACACACACACACATGCATGCACACACACATGTGCACACACACACACACACACAGAGGAGACTCCAGATCATCTCTCTGCTGCTGACTGCTCCTGCAGAGGATTCTGGGTAAATCTCTCGTCAGTCTTCAGCTCAGTTTCACTGATGATCCAGAATAAACCCTAAACCCAGCCCAGAGCGGCTCAGTGAATGTGGTCTGGACTGAGTGGATGAGGCTCATTGTGTCTCTATAGATGTTGTAGAAGATCAGAGTTCCTGCACTGTGATCCACAAACACTCCTATTCTACTGCTGAGCGCCTTTACAGGGAGAACAGTGTGTGTGTGATTGTGTCTGAATGAGAAACTGGAGGGAGAGCAGAGCAAACTCCAGGACTGAGGATTACATCCAAACACACACTCATCACCTCCTCCCTTCCTCCTGATGCTCTTATATGACACTGATATATCCACACCAACATCTCCACTCCAGTCAATCTCCCAGTAACAGCGTCCACACACACTCTCTCTGCACAACACCTGACGATAATCATCAAATCTGTCTGGATGATCAGGATACGGCTGTTTCTCTCTCACACACTTCACCTCTCTGTTCTCCTCAGACAGAATGAGACTAGTGTGTGCTGTGTTTAGATCCAGTGTGAGGAAACAGACATCTGAACACAAGAACACACACATTTATAACCACAGCTGTGTGTGTGTGTGTGTGTGTGTGTGTGTGTGTGTGAGAGAGAGAGTGTGTGTGTGTGTGTGTGAGTGTGTGTGTGTGAGTGTGTGTGTGTGTGTGTGTGAGTGTGTGTGTGTGTGTGAGAGAGAGACAGTGTGTGTGTGTGTGTGTGTGTGTGTGTGTGTGTGTGTGTGTGAGAGAGAGAGTGGCTGTGTGTGTGTGTGTGTGTGTGTGTGTGTGTGTGTGTGTGAAAGAGAGAGAGAGACAGTGTGTGTGTGTGTGAGAGAGAGACAGTGTGTGTGTGTGTGTGTGTGTGTGTGTGTGTGTGAGAGAGAGAGAGTGTGTGTGTGTGTGTGTGTGTGTGTGTGAGACAGTGTGTGTGTGAGAGAGAGAGACAGTGTGTGTGTGTGTGTGTGAGAGAGAGACAGTGTGTGTGTGTGTGAGAGAGTGGCTGTGTGTGTGTGTGTGTGTGTGTGTGTGTGTGTGTGTGTGTGTGTGTGTGTGTGTGTGTGTGTGTGAGAGAGAGACAGTGTGTGTGTGTGTGTGTGTGTGTGTGTGAGAGAGAGAGACAGTGTGTGTGTGTGTGTGTGTGTGTGTGTGTGTGTGTGAGAGAGAGAGACAGTGTGTGTGTGTGTGTGTGTGTGTGTGTGTGTGTGTGTGTGTGTGTGTGAGAGAGAGACAGTGTGTGTGTGTGTGTGTGTGTGAGAGAGAGAGACAGTGTGTGTGTGTGTGTGTGTGTGTGTGTGTGTGAGAGAGAGAGACAGTGTGTACGTGTTTTTGTGACATATCAGGACACAAATCTGTATAATGACATAGGTATGACACAGGTATTACAAAAAGCAGGTGAAATATGAGGACATTGGTGACGTCCTCACTTCTCCAAAAGCTTCTAAATCACACAGGATGAGTTTGTTCAGGGAGTAAAGCTGTACACTGTCTCCTGTGATGGTTGGGTTTAGGGGTAGGGTGGTGTGAGGGCAATATAATATACGGTTTGATCTGTATAAAATGAATGGAAGCCTATGTAATGTACCCACTTTTCACAAAAACAAACATGTGTGTGTGTGTGTGTGTGCGTGTGAGAGAGAGACAGTGTGTGTGTGTGCGTGTGAGAGAGAGGCAGTATGTGTGTGTGTGTGAGAGAGAGACAGTGTGTGTGTGTGTGTGTGAGGGAGGGAGAGACAGTGTGTGTGTGTGTGTGTGTGTGTGTGTGTGTGTGTGTGTGTGTGTGTGTGTGTGTGTGTGTGTGTGTGTGTGAGAGAGTGTGTGTGTGTGTGTGTGTATGTTTGTGTATGTGTGTTTGTGTGTGTGTGTGTGTGTGTGTGTGTATGTTTGTGTATGTGTGTTTGTGTGTGTATGTTTGTGTGTGTGTGTGTGTACTCCTACATTTGTGCAGTCCTGCTGTAATCCTCGTGTCTCCTCCATGATCCAGACTGTAAACACACACAGATGGAGAGAATGAGCTGTTGAGTTTCATCTTCAGATAATAAGCTAAAGCTAGCACTGAGCTGCTCAGCTACACGCTCCAAACTCTTCAGCTAAAACACACAACACTTGTTGGTTCCAGCCGGGATGCACAATGAATCTAACACAGTGCGTTCTTTTACTGTGATGTTGGTGAAGCGAGCGCAGATACTGCTCATGTTGATGGAGACCCCCTGCTGCAACATTCATTTATTACAATGATGACACTTAGCTTCGCCATCGTTCTTCAGCACATGCAGCCTTTGAGCACATGTTGCAGTCCATCTCTAAACTATGTTCAGATTATTAAAGCTGCTCGCCAGCGCCCAACTTCCTGACAGATTAGCAAGTGAACAAATACACATGTGTGCACAGAGAAGAGGAATCCAGATGTTCATTTTAGAACAAGAGTCTGAACATTAATCGAAGTGTCTGATTCCAGAATCTGAATCCATGTTCAATCCCCAACCCTATTCCTGACCTGATATTGGAGGATTCTTCAGCAGAAATGGAGGAAGAAGTTTCTCTGCTCAGCTCAAATACAGCTGAAACTGTACAGTGTGTCCCGCTTAATGTCACAACTGAGCCAATACACTCCAACATTTACAGATCAGATTCATTTCAGACTCCATTATTTGCTCTTCATAGACATGACTGGAATACTCTACAAGCTGTATCTTCTGTCTGTCCTCACCCCATAACCCTCACAGAAAACTGAAGATCAGAAAAGAGCTTTTTACTGTCTTTTTAAAGCCATTCAGTGTAAAAGCACAAGGGCAGTGATGCTCCACATACTTGAGTTTGGCCAGTGTGTAGTTTGGATCCTCCAGTTGTTCAGAGAGCAGCTTGACTCCTGAATCTCCTGGATGATTGTAGCTCAGATCCAGCTCTCTCAGGTGTGAGGGGTTTGAAGTCAGAGCTGAAGACAGAAAACCACAGCCTTCCTCTGTCACCATACAGCCAGACAATCTACAAACACAGCAATAGTCCACATCACACAGTTGGACAATCACACATCTCTTTGTGTTGTGAAGATGCTGACTGCTGTTTCTGCTCATGTGAACAGCAGTGATGAAAACACACATCCTGATGACCTCTCCTTATTGATCAAGCCCTGAGATCAGCAAACACACTCACACACTCAACAAGGACTCCAAATCCTCTGTAGAACTGTACAGAGCCAAGACATTGTTCATAACACATCACATTCATAATACATCACATGCTGTGAGGAATAAGACACACTTGACCTCAGAAGATCATCTTAAAGTCATGTAGAAAACACAACAGGAAATGAGCTGATTTCAGGATTTAGATTTGATTCTGTTGTGGACTAAAACAAAATGAGCTCAAACAAACACAAGCCCACTCTCTTAATGTATTTGTGTCCTGCCTGACAGTCACATTCACACTGATGGACCATTAGGGGACTTTTATTCTGTCAGGTGAGAATCACATCAATGTTCATGTCACGATCACCGGCGATCTAACAACCAGAGATTGCTGGTAAACCCTCACATTCACATGAACTACAAATCCGCCATGTTATGGACTACATATTCAGTCATGCAACACACACACACACCTGCTCCAAGTCTCCAGTGATTGCAAACACTCACACAGCTGAAGCAGCTTAAAGACTGATGACTTGGACTATAAGAACAGCACAAACACACACAATGTTGCTGAGTCTTGTTATCTGTTTTGTGACATTACAACGTGGTTCCCTTGCCTAGTGTTGCCGTGTACCGATCTTTGCTTTGCCTTGTTTGTTTGTTAACTCATGCCTGCTGCCTGCCTTGTGACCATCTGCCTGTTACTTTGACTCTGATTCTGGGTTGCCCTTATACATCTGTTTGCTCCTGTGTTGATCATTTCTTACCTGACCTCTCTAATAAACCTGCATTTGGATCCGCACCCCTGTTGTCAGCGTCACATCCCGTTACAATTGATGAGTGCTGACTCTCCTTGTGTCTTCATGTTATTGTAGCGGTTTGATAGATATGTAGTAGAGATTTGAATAAAATCACACCCCTGCAGATGTTTAGTTTCTTCTTCTGCCAATCCACTAAAGGGGCTCCACATCTGGGAACACTTCAGGGCTGTTCACACTGCTTTTAAACCAGGTAAAGACACATATCACACCTGTAATCTGAAAGCAGTGTTAGTGCTGCACTTTACCCAGGGTTATGAAGCCCTGCTATGGAGCGGTGTTAGCATCGTATTTGTAGTGTTAACCCTGCATTGTGCTGTAAGTTTGTTCAGTGTGAGACAGAGCAATGTTTGCTTGTTGCTGCTGGACACTCGGCAACAGAAACAGCCAATCAGAAGCTGATCAGCGAGGCTCATGACATGTCAGTAACGGAAAGCGTGCATCATGTAAACAGCAGTCAGTGAGAGAAAAGAAATATTCAAAGATGGAAAGTGTGTGAACTGGAGTGATCAGGAGATGTTAGATGACATGATTTGCTCCTTGTTTTCATTCATTTGTACTTTTGTCTTTGTCTTCTTGAAACTAATGATCTACGCGGCCACATTTTATACACCTGACAACATGAGGAGAGTTCATTTAGCTGATCACCATTATGATGGTGTTATGATCACTCTCACGCCTCACGTCTGTTGAAGCACTGCGCACTTGAGCTCAGCATTATTTAGACGCCGTGTCAAGTTAAAAGAACCTCTACACACAGCACCAGTCATCCGTGTCGGCGCCAAAGCAGTAGAGCAAGAAGAACTCAGAGCAGGTGTTGAACACTTCTGTTTACAGGAGCTCAGAGGCTGTGTCTGGACACCATTGGGCTTTCTGCTGCGCTTTATTCAATTATTAAATCCTGGATTAATGCACAAGAAAGTTTGGCGAACACGTTTTATACCATTTCAAATATATATATATTTAATGCACGCTGTATAAGTGCTCATACAGTGCTCAGCATAATGGAGTACAGCCCATTCTGAAAATGAATATGTTCCTCAGTGAATATAGGCAATGTGTTTTGGTGCATTTGAACAAAACAGATTTATTAAACAGATATATTTATGACAATTATATTTTAGTCACCAAAACATATTCGGAAATTGAAAGATACTACAATTAAACTCAAGCTAAATATTGAAAAAAAGAATATTGTAAAAACCCTACACAATTTCAGCTCAATGTTTCCAGTGTCTTGCTTCTCTTGATTTTTCCTCTTTTTAAATTTGTATTGGAGCATTTCCAGCGTTATGGATGTGACGTTTGCAGTAAAAACTCAAAATATAAATTCACAGAGAAAGTATACGTTAACATTATATTGAAGCAACTGTTTATATTTTCCAAAACAACTAACCACAGAGTTATGAGATCAGAAAAATATCTATCTGTAAACATGTTTTATATTTTAAATGTGGAAAATAAACATGTGTTATAGATGTGACAAAAAAAGTCTGCAAGATTACAGTATACAACATGGTTTGTGGAAATTCTGTGAATTAAACTGCGCAACCCAAAATAAATAATGCTAATCAAAAGGATAAGAGTCGGCTCACTGAAGAACAAACATCGCTGATTTTATTTTGTTTGACATTTTTGCATTTATAAGGGAAAAGCTTTGTTATGGATGTGACGTCTCTCTGTTATGGATGTGACAGATGTGAAATTGCCACTTGTGTGACTTTGGTAAATCAAATATAATAGTTTGAAAACATTGACAGAGACATTTTTGAGTATTTCTAAAGTACTGTAAAATACTTCCTTAAACAAAAAGTGTAGAAACGGTTTCACTATTTTGGTGAAAATTTAATTTTTTCATGGCAATGTTGACATTTGCATGGAATTGCTCATTTAATATTTTTCTATAACATATACATTTGGCTGTGCTAGTGTTTGGAGCGTTATCGTAAGTTGTTTTGTTAGATGAGCTCCAGATTTGACTAATCTAATGTATATCCACAAATATAATATTGTAGAGCTTCCTATTAAAAATATGAACTTAAAAGAGAGATTTGTGAGGCGTGTATTTATATACGCTGAGCGCTGTATATTGTTCACCCAGAGTGTTTACATGCTCATACAGCAAATGATACTACAAGCATTAGTTTGGGCTAGCTTTAGCAGATGGACATTGCTTTACAATGCTCTTGATGGGTGAGTAGATGAGTCTTTAGTCTCTCAGGTGTGAATTATTCATGACCATTGTCACTCACGCATACAGCTGAGATCACCCAAAACAAACTTAAAGTGTAAGTCATTGTAAAGTTTTCTTTGAGTGAGAGAACAGAATCATTTTCACATAATTGTGAAGTAAATATTCCAGCCTATAAGACTGGTTACTCAAAAGTCTTGTTCAGGCACATTCAGTGTGGTTTTTTGACCTTATTTCAGCTACATTTTATTCTCTAAAACCTACTAACCACACATAATATTTCTTTCTAAAAAAACACAATCATGTTATCAGTTTTTTTTTCACATATTATTGTAGCACAGTTCGTGCTGAAGACAAATAAAATACACGTTGGCCAGTACTGTGTAATAAGTAGCTGAAATAAGCACAAATGCCAGGGCATGTCAAAACATCTCAGGGGTCCCAAAATCACCTCAGACCCCTGAGGGTTAAAGATGCTCCCTAAATTAGCAAATATCAGATGTATGTTATATTATGTTACTTTCACTGCTTTCTAACCTGTGCAAATGCTAACTCTTATGTTTGGAATGGAGCATGCTAGCAGTTAACGTTAGCTAGCTCGGAGCTAAATATCACCTCTATTAGTTTAGCTTTAGCTGCCAGGAGTCTTAAGAAATATAGCAGTGTCCCACATGTTTCTGAGTGACATTGACTGATGCACACTTGAACAGGGCACTTATATGGAGGAGGAGCAATATGACGCAGCCGCAGACAAGCGTATCACACGAGAACGTCAATGCTCATTCTAGACTCACAGTAGATTTAACAGTGATGTTAGCCATTTTCCAGACAAACACTCTCAACCAATGGCTACTGCTGGACCAAGTTCTAGACTGAATATTAGCCAGTCCTAGAAGAGACTGACAAACTTTATTGTATAAAGTGCAATAGAAAATGACCTGATCTTCATTTTTATATTATATTGTGGACGATGATGAAAATAACTAAAACAAACACAAACCCGTTCTCTTAATATCTCTGTCATCAGCCTGACAGTCAGATTCACACTGATGGACCATTAGAGGACTTTTATTCTGTCAGGTGAGAAACACCTGATCAATATTCATGACTGCTGACTCTCCTTCACATCCAGCCTTTCTGACAGAAGATCTTCAGTCAATATATTGCTTTACCTGAAGGAGTAATCAGGGTTCATTTCAGATCCATGTGTAGTAAATACACCAGTTCACCAGGTCCCTTTCAGTAAGGTCTTGAATACACATGCTTATAGTGTGTGTGTGTGTGTGTGTGTGTGTGTGTGTGTGTGTGTCTTCATATTAGAGGTTTAGATGATAATAATAAGAGTGTTATGAGACTTTTATATGTTTACAAGAAACTACAAACTTCTTCAGCCCAAAATACTCTCAAACTCCAGAGGGTGAACTTTCTCTGAATCACTGTTTTTATTTATTTATTATATTATTTTTATTATTTATTATTTTTGGACAGAATTGCAGAATTTTTGGACACATTCCAAATAAATATTTCTAATAAACTAGTTCAAATATAAACTATAAAATGATAATATAAAGCTATAAAACATGTACTGTATGGTGTTTGTTTCGTTTTTGTAAGCTGTGCTTTGATTTATTCAAGTAGTTTAGTCGTGACATTTAGTGGTGAAATATATTATCGCACTATTCTTTATAAAGTAACCGGATGTTTTATTAGTCATAGAAGAGACTGTGGTCGGCATCCAGAGATGCGTTGTTGTTTGCTTTCAGTCCTTGTGATATCTGCAATACTGTTTTTGTGTTAGACTGATTAAAGAGAATCAGTATTGACATGTTTAAAGCTTGATATTCTGATCTGAGATCTGTCGTCATCTGCTAATGAGCTGTGTAATCGTTTCCATATAGGTGCAGGTCATTAATGTGCTTCCATTGTTTATGTAGCTGTTTGAATATGTCTGCTGATGTTTATAATTGTGAATGATGTTTATTATTAGTGATATTTTCTAATCATTTTGTAATTTCTACCTTTGTATTTTTCCTTTTTAGTTTTACAAGTGAATCAAGTAAAGAGCGCATCACATGTGCAAGAAGAAAGTGTGATGGTGCTTTATTTCTGTTCACTATCTGTCGAAGCTTCGCTTCAGAACAACAATGCCAGGACAGAATAAAATATGAATAAATAATGTAGAGGAAATGAATTAAAATGATCTTTAAAATAAACGGATTCCTTTAACTGTTGATCATATTTGGGTGTTTTGGAAAAAGAGAAGCTTTCATTTGAAAATGCAGCATTTAGCAATATACTCAGTGATGCTTTTAAATCTATTCTTACAGATAAACATACATTAGTAAAGCTATGATTAAACTCACAACCCTGTAAATGTTCTGTTTCTGCTTCTGCCAATCCACTGAAAGGGGCTCCGCATTTGGTAACCTAATATGAAACTGTATCTGTTGAGTGGAGAATCATTTACCTCAGTGTCTCCAGTTTACAGTTTACAGTCTTCAGTCCATCAGAGAGAAGCTTCACTCCTGAATCCTGCAGGTCATTGTTACTCAGGTCCAGCTCTCTCAGGACACAGTTTGAGGATTGTAGAGCTGAAGACAAACTCTCACAGCACTGAACAGTGAGATTACACATGACCAATCTGAGAAAGAAGAACACAGATTACATTAACAGTGGGATTTTAGTAATGCATCTGATGTAAAAACAAACTATGAGGTTAATAATATCACTAAACTATTTGAATTGTGTCATTAGAATGATTGACTATTGTTATTTAATAAAACTGAATATTAAATGCCATCTAATATATTGTTGAATATTTTGAAATGTAAGAAAACTGCAATATTTCAGTTTAGATAAGAGGGTCACGAGACTTTATATATTTATGAACCTGCAAAATGCAAATGATTAGAGCCTGTCAAAACTGCTGCAGGGTCCAGAAACCTCCTCAGACCTCATCCACATTGCTTCTGTTGTTTTGTTGACAGAATTACTAAAACATTTGACAAATTCCTAAATATATCTTTCTAATAAACCAATTTAAAGATAAACTATAAATATGATCAAATAAAGATATAAAATCTGAATAAAAGATTTAGATGTAATTAATTAAAATAATCATTAACATACACTGATTTCCTGAACTGTATAAGAAAAAGAGCAACTTTCATTTGAAAAAGCAGCATTTTACAGTTTATCAACTAATGCTCTCAAATATATCTGGACATTTACATCTAAATCAAAACACTTTCTGTTGTTGTTGAGTGTAAAATCGTTTACCTCAGTTTCTCCAGTTGACAGTTTGGACTCTTCAGTCCATCAGAGAGAAGCTTCACTCCTGAACCCTGCAGGTCATTGTTACTCAGGTCCAGCTCTCTCAGGTCACAGTTTGAGGATTGTAGAGCTGAAGACAAACTCTCACAGGACTGAACAGTGAGTTTACAGCGCTGTAGCCTGTGTAGAGGACAAAAGGACATTGTATTTTTAGTGTGAGTGTGCATGTAATTATTGAAGTCCCCATGAGGAGTGATTTCTCCTCACAGGGAAAAGGAAAAGACTCCTTTAACTTTTCAGAATGTCTTTAATGGTCATAACAACACACATAGAGGGAGCACTGGAAACACTGAACACAGGGCTCTGGCTTTCACTTTCTAAGTCCAAATAAAGACATGATATCGATGATTTTGATAGAGGGAACTCTCTGCTCAAAACGTGTAAGTGGAAAAGTGGGCGTGTCCCGTGGGCGTGGTTTGTTTTCATACCATGAGCTGATTGGATGTAGTAAAGTAGGCATTTCATTCAGAAAGATCTAGAAAAGGGTTTCAGAAGAGTTTTTAACCTAACAGACTCCTCCTCCTCACCATTTCTGTCTGTTGTCAAAACTGACAGCTGGAGGGGCGTGGTTAAGCATGTTAGCCCCACCCACTACCTCAGACATAATTTCACAATTTCATGAAAATAAACAGGAAGTGCATTTTCAGAGGTTACCTATAATATCTATAATTCTCACTCCATAAAGTTTATTTTCTTCTCACTTCAAATGTTACTCTTAGCTGCTTAGTTTTGCTGGAGTGATCTCATTAACATACTGAAATGTATCATTACACAATGATTTTAAATGACGTCCTTTATGCCGAGTTCAGACTGCATGATTTTAGCCCTGATTTTGACTTGCCGACAGGTTTTGAGAAATCGAGGACGCGATATGAGAATCGCTGTTGAGTCGCTGACACCCGTGAGATATTTGGCATGCTGAATATCTGGAGCTGTCAGTGATTTAAATCATGCCGTGTGAAATGTGTTCTGATTGAAAATAACATCGGCGATCACCTACAGCCAATGAGAGAGCAGCATTCACTAGTGTGGGTATCTACAGGCCAGCAGGAGGCTGGGGGAGAAGCTAAAATCGCTCATTTTCAGTTTATTTGGACCCAAGAAATGGAGGAAAAACTAGTGTAAATATGGCAGGAGCACTGTGTCTGTTTCATGTGTCATCTGATCAAAATCAAGATCAGGTCAAAAAGTAAAAAAAAGTTGGGGAGAGATTGCTAATTCTCTTCAAACGCCAGATGAGCAACATAAGTACATTTTCTAAAGCTAAAGCTTTCGGTTTCCATTATGTAGTTAATAACAGAAGATATACTTCGTGACCTCCTGTTGTTTCCATGTCACTTCTCGCGTTTGTTTGATTGTGAGATGTAGTTTGGACAAAGTTGTCTGTGATTCTTTCTATTAAAATCATGCAGTGTGAACTCTCCTGTCGCCGATCCATCCTACAGTGTAAACACAGCACCGACCCAACGCTAGCCCAGATAGTCATGCAGTGTGAAAACATCTGTGACGCGACTACTTTAAAAATCAGGCAGTCTGAACTCGGCATTAGATGATTCAACAGTCCAACTCTTCATTAAACAACGATTGCAAGACAGAGAAAGACTTTTTTCAGTTTGTATCTATCAAATGAATAAAGAGAGCAGATTAAAGAGAATAAATAACTGTAGCACATGGAGGAAGATCAAACAGATGTATTTGATTATTAATTACACTTTTTTAAAGAGAAGATCTCTGGACCTAAATGAGGAGGGCCAGACAGAATTTGTTTTATTTCTGAGCGGAATTTTGTAAAAAAATCTGCAGATGTATGCAGAATGATTTAAAAGAGTATCATAACAAAAACTTACTGCATAAAATACTAAATAAAACCTTATTAACTGTTATTTAATGCAGTCCATTTAGTTACTCATATTTGCTAAACAAAGCAAGTCTCTCATATAATATCACTACTGACAGACAGAAAAGATGACTTTACACACTGTACTGTAAATAAATCAAATCAACATTTTCATATTAGTGGATAATATTACTGAAAATAATATAACAACTGAATGAATATAACTTTACACACATTTACACTAGTAAATAAAGAGACTCAATGATGGGCTAAACATCTGCAGAAACACAGCTCTTTTACAGATGCCCCAAAAATACCAAAGAACACCAATCAATGATCATTTCAGCAGAAATTTCACTAAAGAGCAATATTATACCTGCTGTAAACAGGTTTTCCTCATATTTGACTTCACACTTGAAGAATGAAATAATCACAATAAATAAACACAAATAAAAGACATTACAGCATCTGCTCATTACCTCATCATACTCTGCTGCGTTTCACAATGGAAAAGTCATTTGTGGCAGCATTTATTTAACAGAAACTTTTTTATTTTACCTCAGTGTCTCCAGTTTACAGTTTACAGTCTTCAGTCCATCAGAGAGAAGCTTCACTCCTGAACCCTGCAGGTCATTGTTACTCAGGTCCAGCTCTCTCAGGTCACAGTTTGAGGATTGTAGAGCTGAAGACAAACTCTCACAGGACTGAACAGTGAGTTTACAGTGCTGTAGCCTGTGTAGAGGACAAAAAGGACATTGTATTTTTAGTGTGAGTGTGCATGTAATTATTGAAGTCCCCATGAGGAGTGATTTCTCCTCACAGGGAAAAGGAAAAGACTCCTTTAACTTCTCAGAATGTCTTTAATGTTCATAACAACACACATAGAGGGAGCACTGGAAACACTGAACACAGGGCTCTGGCTTTCACTTTCTAAGTCCAAATAAAGACATGATATCGGTGATTTTGATAGAGGGAACTCTCTGCTCAAAACGTGTAAGTGGAAAAGTGGGCGTGTCCCGTGGGCGTGGTTTGTTTTCATACCATGAGCTGATTGGATGTAGTAAAGTAGGCATTTCATTCAGAAAGATCTAGAAAAGGGTTTCAGAAGAGTTTTTAACCTAACAGACTCCTCCTCCTCACCATTTCTGTCTGTTGTCAAAACTGACAGCTGGAGGGGCGTGGTTAAGCATGTTAGCCCCACCCACTACCTCAGACATAATTTCACAATTTCATGAAAATAAACAGGAAGTGCATTTTCAGAGGTTACCTATAATATCTATAATTCTACAAATAAAACTTCATTTTTCTAGATTCTACCTCCAATAGCTCTACCTATACCTATAATTCTCACTCCATAAAGTTTATTTTCTTCTCACTTCAAATGTTACTCTTAGCTGCTTAGTTTTGCTGGAGTGATCTCATTAACATACTGAAATGTATCATTTACACAATGAATTTAAATGACTTAATTTATGCCAAGTTCAGACTGCATGATTTTAGCCCTGATTTTGACTTGCCGACAGGTTTTGAGAAATCGAGGACGCGATATGAGAATCACTGTTGAGTCGCAGACACCCGTGAGATATTTGGCATGCTGAATATCTGGAGCTGTTGTCGATTCAAATCATGCCGTGTGAAATGTGTTCTGATTGAAAATAACATCGGCGATCACCTACAGCCAATGAGAGAGCAGCATTCACTGGTGTGGGTATCTACAGGCCAGCAGGAGGCTGGGGGAGAAGCTAAAATCGCTCATTTTCAGTTTATTTGGACCCAAGAAATGGAGGAAAAACTAGTGTAAATATGGCAGGAGCACTGTGTCTGTTTCACGTGTCATCTGATCAAAATCAAGATCAGGTCAAAAAGTAAAGAAAAGTTGGGGAGAGATTGCTAATTCTCTTCAAAAGCCAGATGAGCAACATAAGTTCATTTTCTAAAGCTAAAGCTTTCTGTTTCCATTATGTAGTTAATAACAGAAGATATACTTCGTGACCTCCTGTTGTTTCCATGTCACTTCTCGCGTTTGTTTGATTGTGAGATGTAGTTTGGACAAAGTTGTCTGTGATTCTTTCTATTAAAATCATGCAGTGTGAACTCTCCTGTCGCCGATCCATCCTACAGTGTAAACACAGCACCGACCCAACGCTAGCCCAGATAGTCATGCAGTGTGAAAACATCTGTGACGCGACTACTTTAAAAATCAGGCAGTCTGAACTCGGCATTAGATGATTCAACAGTCCAACTCTTCATTAAACAACGATTGCAAGACAGAGAAAGACTTTTTTCAGTTTGTATCTATCAAATGAATAAAGAGAGCAGATTAAAGAGAATAAATAACTGTAGCACATGGAGGAAGATCAAACAGATGTATTTGATTATTAATTACACTTTTTTAAAGAGAAGATCTCTGGACCTAAATGAGGAGGGCCAGACAGAATTTGTTTTATTTCTGAGCGGAATTTTGTAAAAAAAAATCTGCAGATGTATGCAGAATGATTTAAAAGAGTATCGTAACAAAAAACTCACTGCATAAAATACTAAATAACACCTTATTAACTGTTATTTAATGCAGTCCATTTAGTTACTCATATTTGCTAAACAAAGCAAGTCTCTCATATAATATCACTACTAACAGACAGAAAAGATGACTTTACACACTGTACTGTAAATAAATCAAATCAACATGTTCATATTAGTGGATAATATTACTGAAAATAATATAACAACTGAATGAATATAACTTTACACACATATACACTAGTAAATAAAGAGACTCAATGATGGGCTAAACATCTGCAGAAACACAGCTCTTTTACAGATGCCCCAAAAATACCAAAGAACACCAATCAATGATCATTTCAGCAGAAATTTCACTAAAGAGCAATATTATACCTGCTGTAAACAGGTTTTCCTCATATTTGACTTCACACTTGAAGAATGAAATAATCACAATAAATAAACACAAATAAAAGACATTACAGCATCTGCTCATTACCTCATCATACTCTGCTGCGTTTCACAATGGAAAAGTCATTTGTGGCAGCATTTATTTAACAGAAACTTTTTAATTTTACCTCAGTGTCTCCAGTTTACAGTTTACAGTCTTCAGTCCATCAAAGAGAAGCTTCACTCCTGAACCCTGCAGGTCATTGTTACTCAGGTCCAGCTCTCTCAGGACACAGTTTGAGGATTGTAGAGCTGAAGACAAACTCTCACAGGAGTGAACAGTGAGATTACAGCACTGTAGCCTGTGTAGAGGACAAAGAGCAACAAAATCAGCAGTAAATATTGAGCACTGTTGAGTGTTCATGAGTCCAGTCTACAGTGATAAAAGTAACACTGGAAATAATGATATATATACTGATCAATGAAGGGAACACTAAAATAACACATCCTAGATCTGAATGAATGAAATAGTCTTATTAAATACTTTGTTCTTTACATAGTTCAACATGCTGACAACAAAATCACACAGAAATGATCACTGGAAATCAAATGTATTAACCCATGGAGGTCTGGATTTGGAGTCACACTCAAAGCTGTAGTAAATTGCAGGAATTGCTGACACACTTCAGACACATGAGGTCCAGCATTGTCTTGCATTAGGAGGAATCCAGGGCCAACCACACCGTATATGGTCTCACAAGGGGTCTGAGGATCTCATCTCTGTACCTAATGGCAGTCAGGCTACCTCATGGTGTTGGGCTGCAACCCCCACCTGTGGACATTGGACCCTCATACCACCCTCATGCCTCAGAACAAGCCTATTTATTTCATTTAGAAATCTCTTTTATTTATTTATTTATTTATTTATTTAAACTATATTAAACTAAACTAAACCTGTATTTCAGCATTCATATGACTTTAATGAATTATTGAACAGATTATTAATAACTAATCAAAGAGCATTTTACTGAGCTCAGTGTAAAGTTTAGTGTTGAGGCCTACAGTAAAATGTAATATTAGAGGCATGTCTGCGGCGAGAACTCTTTCTCTCATCAGAAAACAAACACAATTATCCAAGAGCAACACTGTGTTAGATTTAAGCAAATCCACATGAACAAATGTCCTATTCAGCTGGAGGAGCACATTGATTTGCAGAGATTTGAGTTATTTTCCAGAATAAAATGTAAAGCAAATGAAGTAGATTATTAAATAAGTACAAATGTTGTTTGTGTGAGTAAAAAGTCAAGAAAAGTTTGTTAAATACGTTTAGAAATGATGAAATAAATGAGCAAATAAGGAAACAGAACACTGCCGCGTCCCCTTGCAGTAATATGGTGTATCAGCGATCTCACAGGGGGACGATATGACCATCTAAAGATTCTGAATATCGCCCAACACTAATAAAACAATCAGAATCAGTTTAGAGTCTAAGAAATCCTGCTACCCTTACACACACACACACACACACACACACACACACACACACACACGCACACACACGCACACACACACACACACACACGCACACACACGCACGCACACGTGCACACGCACACACACACACGCACACACACACACACGCACAAACACACACACACACAAACACACACACACACACACACACACACACACACACACACACACACACACACACACACCTGTTAAAGCAGGGCAGTGGTTCACTAAACTGATCTGAGTCTTCAGTGCAGACTGATGTGTGTCTTCTGTGATCAATGAATGAATACTCACAGAGCTCTTCTGCAGTTTCTCACAGCTGGTATCAGTCTCCGTCTTCCCTCATCTGATGTGTTGAATTTATTAGAGTCCAACTCATCCAGCGGCTCCTCTGACATCTCAATCATGTAGGAGATTGTTGAGCAGTGAGCAGGAGAGAGTTTCTCCTCTGAGTGTTTGTCTGATTTCACAAACTCCTGAATCTCTCTGGCCAGAGTCTGATCTTTCACCTCCAGCAGACAGAGGAACAGATTGATGGATCTGTCAGCTGAGAGACCCTCATCTCTCTTGATCTTGTCTTTAATGTCCTGTGTGATTCTCCTGATGTTCTCTGAGCTCTCCTCTGTGTGTGTCAGTAGATCCTGGAAGAGTCTCTGATTGGACTCCAGTGAGACGCCCAGCAGGAACCGCAGGAACAGATCCAGATGACCATTACTGCTCCTGACAGCTACATCTACTGCTGAACTGAGCAGATCATACAGAGACTTCTTAGAGCTGGACTGTAGATATGGATTATATGAATATTCTCTCTCATGAATCAACCTCAGCTCATTTCTCTTCTTTGTTAAATGGCAGTAAAACACAAAGAAAGCAGCCAGAAACTCCTGAAAGCTGAGATGGATGAAGCTGTAGACTTTCCTCTGCTGAATCACAGATTCCTCCTTGAAGATCTCAGTGCAGATCCCAGAATACACTGAGGCGTCAGTGACGTCTATGCCGCTCTCAATCAGGTCCTCCTCATAGAACATCACATTGCCCTTCATCAGCTGGTTGAAAGCCAATACAGCAAGTTTGAGAATCACTCCTCTGTTGGACTGCAGGAGTTTCTCTGGATCTCTCTCTTCATACTTCTGCTTCCTCATGTTGATCTGAATCAGCAGGAAGTGGATGTACATCTCAGTCAGAGTTTGAGGGATTTCTGCACTCACATCTTCTTCCAGGAGCTTCTGAAGCACAGTGGAGGAGATCCAGCAGAAGACGGGTATGTGGCACATGATCTGGAGGCTTCTTGCTCTTCTGATGTGGGAGATGATTCTGCTGGCTTGATGCTCGTCGCTGATTCTCTTCCTGAAATATTCCTCCTTCTGAGGCTCAGTGAATCCCTGAATTTCTGTCAGACGGTTGATGTATTTGGAGGGGATCTGATGGGCTGCTGCTGGTCTGGAGGTGATCCAGATGAGAGCAGAGGGAAGCAGATCTCCTTTCAGGAGGCTCCACATCAACACAGCCACTGATGAAGATTCAGTCACAGCACAAACTTTCTCCTCATCTGAAAACTTCAGTGTGATTCTGCTTTCATCCAGACCATCAAAGATGAACACAACTCTACACTGCTCATAAATCTTGGGCTCCAGATCTTCAAGTTCAGGATGAAAGTCCAGCAGAAGTCTGTGAAGACTGTACTGATGATCTCTGATCAAGTTCAGCTCTCGAAATGGAAGCACAAACATGAAATCTACATCCTGATTGTCTTTTCCCTCGGCCCAGTCCAGAATGAACTTCTGCACAGAGACGGTTTTTCCGATTCCAGCGATGCCTTTAGTGAGAACAGTCTTGATCTGGGCTTTCTCCTTCTTGATCTTCTCCTCATGTCCTGCTCCAGCTGAGGCTTTAAAGATGTCATTGCAGTAGACTGGAGTGTGTTGTGAGGGTTCTGTTCTGGCTCTTTTCTCCATCTGTAAAACCTCATGTTCTTCATTCACTCCTTCACTCTCTCCTTCTATGATGTAGAGCTGTGTGTAGATCCTGTTCAGGAGGGTTTGAGTCTCTTGATGGTTGATTCCCTCAAATAATCTCTCATACTTGTTCTTCATGCTGGTTTTGTGCTGCTCTTTGACTCTCTGGAGTTCATCATGTTCTGGTTGGAGTGAATCCTGCTGCAGGTCTCCAGTCTGATCATCTCTATCCACACTGCAGGATCAACAACAACACAAAGAATCAATGAGTAAACCCCATGGTTATGCCCCATGACTAAAAATTGATGTTAAAAGGGGACATCCAAGAAAGCCGTCACTCTTTAGAGATACAGAGCTGGACACACATGATCCTGATCTCACACTAAAGACACAAACACACCAGAGGAAAAGGAGCGTCACAACCACAAGTTGTTGTTCAAGGTGTAAGATAAATCTTTAATGTGTAAAGTTTCAGATCACAATCAGATCATTTATTATACCCTTCTGAATATGTGAATCCCAGCTCACCACTCCCACTCGTGTGTCTCCTGCATTCAAAGATTTTCATTTAAGTCAATATTCAGCTTAAATACATTTGTGGAGTTTACTTACAGCTCTGCGCACACTCTCATCAAATTATTTATTTATTTTTATGTTTACATGGGAAGTGATGTACGCTTGTTTCCACCACAGTTTTGCCCATACACCATGTTTATAAATGAGACTGCTGAGGTTGTGGTGTGATTTCCCTTTATATTAATGTTAGTCTATATTAAATAGATCTGAAAAAGGTCTAAAAAAATGTGCGAAACGTGGCTACTGGGGGGGGTTTGTCGTAAGATCATTTGCATTAGTCTAACACACGTTCATTAATATTGAAAATTAAACATTAAAAGCCTTTAAATATGCCCAATAGATAATAATAATAATAATAATAATAATAATAATAATAGTGTTATGAATTTGTAAAAGGTGGTTTTTGAAGACTGACTGACACTTGATGGTAAAAAATAATAAATGTGTCAAAAAAAGAAAATGAAAGAAAGAAAATGATAAAAAAAGTAAAAATGTCTATTTTGTAAAATTATGTTTTTTATATTTTACCAGCTGTGAGTGTTCATAAATTGCATTCATTTGTGAGTGTCTTATTTAGTAGAATTAGAATTTATAGGCTATTAGTAATAATGGGCACATATGATAAGTTTAATATACCAAGTTTTTATGTATATACTGAAAAAAAAAAATCACAAGGTGGCTAAATTTCCATGCTAAGATAACTTTATGAGCTTTAAGAAGGTTATGAGCTCATTATTTTCACATTACCGCCACTGTTGGTTTGTCTGGACTTCTAAGCTGAAGCTTTTGCTTTCATTACTTTCACATTACTGATCAGTGCTCTCTCTCTCTCTCTCTCTCTCTCTCTCTCTCTCTCTCTCTCTCTCTCTCTCTGTGAGAAGTTCTTCTTTTTGTCCAGGTTATGTTTATCTATGTTGTAAACTGTAGGAGCGAGGCGTCTAAAACATAAATATTTAAGGGCTTGATGTTCAAATCATGACCATTTTCAGTCGCCACATTTATCAACATATAAAGATCGTCTGTATGATGGGATTGTCTGCATATGAATGTTTCATAAATCACACATGGACCTTGTCATAAGTTGATTTTTGTGTTCAGATCTGCACTTGTTTCAGTGTTGGATTTATAAATGTGGTCCATTGTGTTTATATCTCTGTCTCTCTGCTCTGTGAATTATATTTTTGCCGTTTGTCTGCCACCTTGTTACTTGGGTTATTTTGTTTTTGCTCTGATCTTCACCTTGACATTTGGATTCTTATTTATTAGATTCAGCAGATGGACCTTCTGTCTCTTTATTTCAAACTCACCATGACAAAAAGGACATTTTACTACCAGAGTTTTTTTCAGATGCATTATTTAAAGTCACAAACAATAAGGAAGTGTTTTATGGTCAGATATCTGTCATTATCAGGACTATGTATGAATACATTCCAAACATTTATATAACACTATTCTAGTGTTTTCTGGACATTTTAATGGAAAGAATCTTAGATATTGTGCCTTTAAAGGGCACCTATTTTACCTCCTTTTCAAGATCTTTTGTGTCTACAGAATGTGTCTGTAAAGTTTCAGCTCAAAACACCCATCAGATTATTTATTAGACCTTTGAGAATATTAGAATTCTCAGCTTTGAAAACACTGTAGCTATTTTTGTGGCCTGTGCCTTTAATGCAAATCAGTTAGTTTTCCCCGCCCACTCTTCCCAAGTACCTGTCAGAGTGTGCCTTAATCTCCGCCTCGGCTGCATCAGATAAACAGCACAGTGACACAAGTGGAGAAAGCAGATCTCACTTAACGTTTGTGAGAAATACTACAGTAAGAATTTCCCAATGATTTGATGGATTTGTTGTGGAGTTAATTCAAGCCTTTCTGCTACGATGAGTCACACACATTGTCATTACAAAGTTACCCCCCCCCCCCACACACACACACAGTGCGTTTAACTTTGCACTATTTTTGCACAGCAAATGTGACAGGATACAGGTTAATATCCACTGCTGTATGGATATCTGTTATGTTAATGTACACAGTAAACCTGATTTAACATCCACAAACCGGAATTGAAGCTTCTTTTTATAATTGTACTGACATGCAGCTGTGGTGATTAAATACAGCAATTTTACAGTCTTTAATTTACTTTATTACTAACATGCACTGTTTTAGAAATGTGTTAAACTTGTAAAACACATTCTTGATCGCATTTGATGATGATTGATGATCACAGAGAGCTGAACAGATCTTTTAATCCCAGTTGCTTTATTAATTGGTTGTTAATACGCAGCTGTCAATCAATTCGGTGGGCGGGGAAAACACACTTCTACATCACGTTTTGGTCGGCCTCAAAATGGGAGGGATTTGGATCCTATTTTAACATCAGGAAATTAAGTAAAACAGACTTATTGTGTTTCTATCACTCCAATATGACTGTGGACACACGATACCTACACACAGTTCTGTCCAAACAGCTTACAAAAGTTTATAAAGTTTATCATAGGTGCCATTTAAAGTATTGTTTAAGTAAAATAAAAATGTTTTGATGAATACTGTAATACTGTCCATGTGAGATCAATAATGTAAAACACAAAATACCTTTTGTCAGACGATGGTGTTTTTTCTCTGAGGTCTGGTGGTTTACCTATTGACCTGTCACTCTTCAGAGACACAGAGCTGGACACACATGATCCTGATCTCACACTGAAGACACAAACACACCAGAGGAAAATGAGCATCACAACCTCAAGGTGTTTTTCAAGATGTAAGATAAATCTTTTGTGAGTAAAGTTTCAGATCAAAATAGCTATCAAATCATTTATTATACTGTTGTGAGGTTTGGGATATGTTGAAAGAAGGAGGCAGGGTCAGCAATGCAAGTAAGTGCAAACATTTAATTTATTTTTCTTTTTTTCAGCTCAAGCAACACACACACCTGTTGGCACCGCTGTAAGCATTGTACAGTATCTGGCTCTCTCTTTTTAGTGAGATCAGTCTACATGCTGATGAGGGCCGCATAATTAGGGATGAAACGCCCAAAATATCCCTCCAGCCCCAAGAACTATCTCACTTCATTTTTGGTCTTAGGTCTTGAAAAGGGTTGCAACTGCTGCAGTTTTGTCAAGTTGGGGCCGCACCTGCCTGTGTCCCAAGTGGAAGCCAAAATACCTGACCTCCACTTGCCCAATTGCACACTTCTTCAGGCTGGCCGTGAGCCCAGAGCATCTCAGCGTTGTTAGGACCACCCTCAGATGCTGCAAATGCCGCTGTAAATGATTACTTAAAATGATGATGTCATCTAGTTAGGCAGCAGCAAATGCAGAGTGTCAGGCAAGGATTTTGTCTATTAAACACTGAAACATAGCCGGTGCGCTAAACAACCCGAACGGAAGCGTAACGAATTGATTTAATCCGAAGGGTGTAGCAAAAAGCATTTTTTTCTTGGGATAGAGGCGTAAGGGGAATTTTCCAGTATTCCTTCATCAGATCCAATGTTGATGAGGGCGAGCAGCACCTAACCGATTGAGCAACTCGTCAATGCGCGGCATTAGATATGCTTCAAATTTAGACACAGCATTTACTTTATAAAAATGGACACAGAACCAGATGGAGCTGTCTATCAATCATTTGGCCAGTCACTGTGGGATTCTTCTACTACCCTCATATCCAGCTTCTTCAATTCTTCCTGAACCACTTTTTTGTGTGTGTTCAGGCAACAGGTACAGATGTATTCTAACTACAACACCCGGTTCAATCTCGATATGGTGCTGAATCAGATTGGTTCGACCGGGCAGGGGTGAGAACACATCCACAAAATCCTACTGGAGGCACCGGATGTTAGTGAGCCACCACTACCATCTAACTACCGTCGCCAGCATCACCGCCTCTGGATCCTTCCACAGCTTTAATAAATTTAGAAGGTAAATTTGGCGTGCCCACCCCTGTCCGTCTGCGCCACTTCATAATCAAGCTCCCCCACTCGTCGAGTGACCACGAACGGTCCTTGCCACTTGACGAGTAATTTCGAGCTGGATGATGGCAGCAGTACAGGCACTTTATTTCCCGGTGCAAATTGTCATAATTTAGTGACTTTGTAATATCTTTGGTGCTGCTGATTCTGGGCCTTGAGGAAATTGTCCAACGAGAGCCGCCCCAGTGCGTGGAGCTTTTCTCGCAGGTCCAGGATGTATTGGAGCTCATTTTTGCTGTTAGAAGGCTCGTCCTTCCAAGCCTCTCTCACAACATACAGCACCCCTCTGGGCTGTCTGCCGCAGAGAAGCTCGAAGGGGGAAAACCCCCTGTGGAAGCTTGGGGAATCTCTCACACCGTAAATAGTGAGGGCTCTAACTTTTTTACCTTCAAATGTGTCTAATAGGTAATAATAGAAGTATTATGAATGACAATGATTGACAGTTTTCGTGTGACCAATAATGAAAAACACAAAATACCTTTTGTCAGATGATGGTGTTTTCTCACGGAGGTCTGGTGGTTTACCTATTGACCCGTCACTCTTCAGAGACACAGAGCTGGACACACATGATCCTGATCTCCCACTGAAGACACAAACACACCAGAGGAAAATGAGCATCACAACCTCAAGGTGTTTTTCAAAATGTAAGATAAATCTTTTGTGAGCAAAGTTGAAACATGGCCAGTGCGCCAAACAAAATTGGTGTAATCCAAAGGGTGCAGTAAAAATAGTTTATTTTTTTTGGGATAGAGGCGTAAGGGGAATTTGCCAGTATTCCTTCATCAGATCCAATGTCGATGAAGGCGAGCAGCACCTAACCGATTGAGCAACTCAATGCGCGGCATTGGATATGCTTAAAATTTAGACACAGCATTTACTTTATAATAATGGACACAGAACCAGAGCTGTCTATCAATCATTTGGCCAGTCACTGTGGGATTCTTCTACTACCCTCATATCCAGCATCTTCAAATCTTCCTGAACCACTTTTTTTGTGTGTGTTCAGGCAACAGGTACAGATGTATTCTAACTACAACACCCGGTTCGGATCTCGATATGGTGCTGAATGAAATTGGTTTGACTGGGCAGGGGTGAAAACACATCCGCAAATTCCTACTGTGAGCCACCACTACCATCTAACTACTGTTGCCAGCATCACCACTTCTGGATCCTTCCAGAGCTTTAATTAATGTAATGGTAAATTTGGCGTGACCGCCCCTGTTCGTCTGCGCCACTTCATAATCAAGCTCCCCCACTCGTCGAGTGACTACGAACGGTCCTTGCAACTTGACGAGTAATTTCAAGCTGGATGATGGCAGCAGTACAGGCACATTATTTCCCGGTGCAAATTGTCATAATTTAGTGACCTTGTAATATCTTTGGTGCTGCTGATTCTGGGCCTTGAGCAAATTGTCAGACGAGAGCTGCCCCAGTGCGTGAAGTTTTTCCTCGCAGGTCCAGAATGTATTGGAGCTCATTTTTGCTGTTAGAAGGCTCGTCCTTCCAAGCCTCTCTCACGACATCCAGCACCCCTCGGGGTTGTATGCCGTAGAAAAGCTCGAAGGGGGAAAACCCCGTGGAGGCTTGGGGAACCTCTCGTACTGTGAATAGTGAGGACTCTAACCACTTATCCAAATATTTTACCTTCAAATGTGTCTAATAGGTAATAATAGAATTATTATGAATGACAGTGATTGACAGTTTTTGTGTGACCAATAATGTAAAACACAAAATACCTTTTGTCAGACGATGGTGTTTTTTCTCTGAGGTCTGGTGGTTTACCTATTGACCCGTCACTCTTCAGAGACACAGAGCTGGACACACATGATCCTGATCTCCCACTGAAGACACAAACACACCAGAGGAAAATGAGCATCACAACCTCAAGGTGTTTTTCAAAATGTAAGATAAATCTTTTGTGAGCAAAGTTGAAACATGGCCAGTGCGCCAAACAAAATTGGTGTAATCCAAAGGGTGTAGCAAAAATAGTTTTTTTTTTTCTTGGGATAGAGGCGTAAGGGGAATTTGCCAGTATTCCTTCATCAGATCCAATGTTGATGAAAGCGAGCAGCACCTAACCGATTGAGCAACTCGTCAATGCGCAGCATTGGATATGCTTAAAATTTAGACACAGCATTTACTTTATAAAAATGGACACAGAACCAGATGGAGCTGTCTATCAATCGATTTGGTCAGTCACTGTGGGATTATTCTACTTCCCTCATATCCACCATCTTCAATTCTTCCTGAACCACTTTTTTTGTGTGTTCAGGCAACAGGTACAGATGTATTCTAACTACAACACCCGGTTCAGTCTCGATATGGTGCTGAATCAGATTGGTTCGACCGGGCAGAGGTGAGAACACATCCACAATTTCCTACTGGAGGCACCGGATGTTAGTGAGCCACCACTACCACCTAACTACAGTCGCCAAATTTGGCATGCCCGCCCCTGTCCGTCTGCGCCACTTTATAATCAAGCTAGTGACCACAAGCGGTCCTTGCCACTTGACGAGTGATTTTGGGCTGGATGATGGCAGCAGTACAGGCACTTTATTTCCCGGTGCAAATGACGTAAAACCCCGTGGAGGCTTGGGGAACCTCTCGCACCGTAAAAAAGTGAAGGCTCTAACCACTTATCCAAATATTTTATCTTCAAATGCGTCTAATAGGTAATAATAGAAGTATTATGAATGACAGTGATTGACAGTTTTTGTGTGACCAATAATGAAAAACACAAAATACCTTTTGGCTGATGATGGTGTTTCCTCACGGAGGTCTGGTAGATGATCTTTTGAGTTGATGTTTTGATGACGTTTTGAGAGGTCATTCAATAGAGACACAGAGCTGAACACATATGATCCTGATCTCACACTGAAGACACAAACACACCAGAGGAATAAACTGCAGGAGAAACTTCAGTCTCCTTTACAAGAGTTTATCAGCCAAATATGAGTTTGTGTAGTTTATTCACCACAAACTAATAGTTGACTGAAGGTCTGTCTGATTAGGTCTGCTACACAGGAATCATGGGTAAACAGAAAAGTGATGTGCTCTTTATTCATTCATTCATTTATTTATTTTCCTTTGGCTTAGTCTCTAGTCAGAGTTCTCCACAGCAGAATGAGTCGCCAACTATTCCAGCATATGTTTTATGCAGCAGATGTCGTTCTAGCTGAAACCCAGTACTGGGAATCACCCATACACTCTTATTCACACACACGCGCACACACACTATGGCCAATTTAGTTGATCAAATTACACTATAGCACATGTGTTTGGACTGTGGGGGAAGCACCCGGAGGAAATGCCAACTGAACACAGAAATGCCAACTGACCCAACCGGGACTTGAATCAGCGACCTTCTTGCCATAAGGTCACAGTGCTAACCACTGAGCCACCGAGCCAACCAAGCTGCTTTTTCATTCTGCACAATTTCAACTTCACTGAAAAACACATTTGCCTCTAAAACCTTGTTATGTTGTGACCTGTTGAGTAAAAACTCACCACAGAAATCTGATGAGGAAATATGTCTAAGAGAAATAAGTCTGAGAGACAAAAATATCTTATATTTTATAATTCTCTTCACTGAACTACACACTAAGTTTAACATGCACATTTGTAATAAAGCACTAACTGAAGCTTGTGGTCAGCTTTAACTCTGATGTTGTCCAGGACTTTAAACAGCACACATGACACATATTCAGCTCTGGTAAATATGAGCCCAGATCAAGCTGTCTGTAAGCTAGAATGATCTAAACACATTTCCTGAAGGTGTAAACTGAAGCTTTGTCCATCATTTGATCAGGCAATAGCAACACAAATAAGTGCATTGTTGTTGGCCTTTGTTCTTCAGAGAAAGTGTTGAAATAATGGTGTAAAAACAGAGTCAATACCTGTGTTTCTCTGAGAGAGAGTCCTTTACTCGCTCCTCTGCCATACTGCAGCTAAAACACCAATGCAGACATTAGCAGAGCTTTGAGGAAACAATCATATATATACAGTATAGTGCTTAACATGAATGCAGTTGGTTTAACCCCTGATCTGACATCCCAGGTGTTTCACATTTGATTTAAGATAAATGTATGTTATATAGAGTTTATCCATAGAAGTTCAGCTTTAGCCAATTGTTTATTTAGTTAGTAAGTATTAAAATGTCTATCTATTAATGAAGCTATCTGGTTAGTGAATTAGTCACTCTGACAGTTCAGGGTTAAATGCAGTTTTGTTTAAGGAATGTCAGCTTGTTGTTCTTTAGCAGTTTATCTTCCTGTTCAACTGGAAGGTCTGGTTTAACTTTACTTTTGATTTGGTGACTCTGTGTGTTTAGAGTTATACTTCATGCTGAATTACTGTAAACTATTGAGTCAGTCTGATATAGAAGAGAACAAACACTTTAAAGGGATTAAAATAATAAAGATTTTAGACACAGTGTTTAAATGAGCGTGTTTTAACATCGTGTTTAATCTGTGTTTGAGGATTTGATCTTCAGGATCAGACATTTAAATCACACTCACACATCTAAAACCCCTTCATCATCTCCACAAATAAGCGTAATGGTAGAAGTATTAAACTTACCTGCAGAAGTACAGACGCTCTTGAGCAGCAGGAACACAATCTGAGCTCTTTGACTCTTTCACTTCCCTAAAACACACCTGTGTGATCTACAGGGAGATCCTGAAATATTACTGGCTCCACAGAGCGGCGCTGACATGAATATTCATGAGATTCTCCTGACTGTGGGCGTGTCCTCGAGACAACACACAAACCACTGGAGCTGAATATATCTGTGCAGCTTCTCTGAGCACAAGTGTGTTAAAGGAAGATTTAGAGAAGGTGTTTGAGATGAAATCGAGAGGTCTCTGAAGAATATTTACAGCAATGTTGAACCTATAAAATAAGATTACAGATTTAAATATAAATGAGTACACCTCATACATATTGCTCTGTTATATTAGTATTTTCGATAAGATGCTGTTCAATAATATTCAATAAGCGTGTATATACAATAAATGAGTCAGTACCAAAGGCAAAACTGAACTAACTGAACAAAATAACTTAAGATCACAGTGAAGACAAACAGCACACACAAATGAATAATGTTTTAACATGAGGAAAGATCAAGAAAACCATTAAACAGCATTACATTCAGTTAAAATGCTGTGGTTTTTATTTTATTTATTTTTTGCAACACCTCATTTGAGTTTACATGTATTATCTTTCTATTTCTGAAAGGGTTTTCACGCTCTTATTGTAATCAATATATCTGTTTGTCTATATTCACTATTAGAAATAAGTTTAATATATATAGAGAGAGAGATGTTTTTAAAGGCAGTGTATTCGTCATGATGGGCTTACAGAAATACAAGATATCTCCAAGTGCAGCAATTTAAGCTTTAATAAGGAAATAAGGGGACAGGCCGGGTACAACAATCCAACAGAGGCAAGTACAAACCAATAAACAAAGAGAATCAAACAACGCTTAAACAGGAATACAAAAACATAATCAAAACTTGAAACAAAGTGAACAAACAAACAAACCAAAACGATGAGCCGGTGAACAGACTAGGACCAGATAAGAGGCAGACAGAACAAAACAGAATGGTGTAAACAGAGAGCACCAGCAAACAGCAGAAACCCAAAGGCGAACTAAACACAACATAAAACAGCTTAAAGACAACACTGATTAGACAATGATGGACAGCTGGAAACAAGCAGTGATCACGTCAACTACAAAACAGAACAGAAACCAAACCATAACTAGTGCCCAACAGACCACAAGATGGCACTACAGCAGACGTGAGCGTTTATTGATGCTGTGCATTGTATATATACAGTAGTCAGCATTTACAATCATTTGAAAAGCTTTTCTAAATTGTCCTAAGACAAGAACAGGACAGCTTTAATGGAAGGTTTTGATTAGATAATGATCCCTCATTTACAATACAGATGTTTAATACTATTTCTGTCATCGTTTCTCCAAATTCAGGATAAAAAGTCAATAAAAATATCAATAATTTTCTTCAGAAACTGGAAGACGGGGTTGACGTGTCTTAGTTGTGACAAATGATTTATTATTATCAGTAAAAAATCAAACTTAGCAGCTTTTATTGATTTATTTGTTCTTTTTATTATATGTTTAAAGGGAAATAACATAAGGGAATGCATAGTTATACACAAATCATGATAAAAGGGAATTGTAAATGAAACACAGATAACTTGATCATCTTCATTGAGCTTTCCAATAGCTCTGTATTCAAATCAGGGAATCATTAAAACCTTTAGATCGGTGGGAAAGAGTGTAAAGTTAGCATACGTTGCGTTTTGTGAACGTGATGTTTTCCAAATAGTGTAAGAGTCTTAGTTCACAATCCATAAACAAGATGATTTTATTATGATGATAAATTTACAGAACACTAAACTATAATAATGAGATAACGTGGAGCCAGAATAGTTTAGTGTAATAACAACTGGAAAAGTCATTTAATAAGTTTCTGACTCATTTACAAAAATAAAACACTGATAAACATAAATCATTGCATGGGTAATATCTGTATGGGATGTTTTAAAATGCCTTTCCTTTCCTTTATTAAGAGTATGTATATGTGTATATATCTAATCACAACTTTTGGGGGAAATAATTTTCCATTAAACTATTGCTATGGGAAGAGAAAGCCATTCTGCAAATTGTTTTTTTTCTAATATAAATGTTATTATATATAAGTTTTATCCCTGAGAGATGAACTTGACAGTAATATCTGCAAGAGAACAAGATTCATGATTATACATATTTCCCGTCTTGATAAGATGAAATAGTTTAGAGGAAATACAATGAAGAAATGTAAGACACTGATGGAGAATGCAGAGGTCAACTGAAGAATGCAGAAATATGCGTCATGATAACTTTTTATAAACCCTGCAAATGTTTATATGAAGGTTAAAGCAGATATACAATACAATAATAATAAACTGGAATAGTCTGTGTTGATCTCTAAATGTGGAGTGCTAGTTGAGTTCTGTTTGTTTGTGTTTTCTCAGGCCATTTTCTGATCGCTGATTTACCTGAAATCTTTCTGTTATTATATTCATTTAACAGAATAATACAAACACAAAGAAAACAACTGCTGAATCGACTGAAGAAAGATGGATCCTGTTAAACTGGAGGATGAAGATGTGAAGATTGAAGAAGAGGCGCTTACAGTGAAAAAAGAAGAGTCTGAGGAACAGACAGGTCGGTTTATTAAAGCTCGTTTGATCTGTGTGTTCACAAAACATCTTCAGCTAAAAGTAGCTCAAATTGGTTTTATATTGGCACATTTCTCTGCATTGAGAGGCTCAGGGGTTTTCTTGTTGTGTCGCTGCACTAATAATACTCTC
Source organism: Danio kyathit (assembly GCA_903798195.1). Classification (NCBI taxonomy): domain Eukaryota; kingdom Metazoa; phylum Chordata; class Actinopteri; order Cypriniformes; family Danionidae; genus Danio; species Danio kyathit. The sequence continues at coordinate 42,295,305 of LR812522.1, forward strand.
GTGTGTAACTCTAGATGAAAGCATTGTGTCTCAGTGTCATGTTCAGGTGTCTGAGGATCCTACAGAACAGCAGGAAACACTCAGAAACACTGTGCAGAAACACAGCAAAGTCTCTGCAGTCGAGTGTTGTGTAGAAACACAGATGCTGATGCTCTGAGGCTCTGATTAAACTCAATGATGCGCTCGTTCCTGATGCTGATCCTCCTGGAGTCTGGAGATGCAGTGCAGATGGTTAAAGCCGTGCTCAAAGCCTCGGTCCTTCACCTCTACAGTTGGTCCTGTTCGCCAGCAGATTTACACACATGGAGAACATCACAAACTCCAAAAACACACCTCATTATGATGAGCTGCACTGTATTTGCAGATACATTCACTCCTCTGCTCATGATCAGGATGGGTTTGGGCTTTAAACACACGTGTAAACACAGACGTATATTATTGTTCTGGTTGATTCTGCTCTTGAAGTTGTCCAGCATATAGACTCAGTCTTGTTTTTCCATCTTAAACTTCCCTCAAAGGTTAAACTATTTTAAAGATCTTGAGAGAGTTTTACATGTCTTTGTTTGATCAGGCTTGGACTGCTGTGACTCCTTATATTGGTCTACCACAGTCTGCAATGTCACGGCTTCAGATGCTTCAAATGCCGCTGCCAGATTTTTAACCGGGCTTCACATTTACATTACATTTAAGCTTTTGGCCAAAGCGACTAACGACTGGACGGAGCAGTAAAACCACGTCACTGCAGCAGCAGAGTGAGATGAATCTGCGGTAAACTTGTCTATTTAGGGGAGCGTGGGGCACAAAGTAACGCGGGGTTAAATGTAACACAGAGTTTTAAGGTATTTGCTCAGGGTTATCCATGGCATGCTTCAGAGGTTTTCCCCACAGTGTCGGCAGACGTCTTCCTGACAATTATTAAAAGATTTAGTTTGGAAATTTGGATGAGAAACACAGGAGAAACCATCTTTGCAGCATAAAAGTATTTTTTTATTACAGTCAATATTTTTTATTAAAAAAAAAAAAAATCAGTGAAAGTATGTCAGTAAAATCTTATATTGCTGTGATCACCGTCTTCTAGACTAAAAGATAAAACCATTCTGAAAGATGTATAAAACACACAGAGACTGCTAGCCAGCTTTGAGGAAAACATGACACAGCTAGGTTAGCTGTAACAGGGTGTCACAATTAAGCCACACACTGTTGGACACCAATTAAACTAACAACATTATTGTTGAATTTTGAGTGTGATGTTGAGAAATATTGTATTGCTAATACAGCAAATAAATGCAGTGTATAATAATGGATAAATGGATAATAATGCAAATAGATTCAAATGTGTTTATCCAATAAACAAATAAATAAATAAACATACTGTGCTATGTAGAATAAAAAAGAAATGAGCCAATTACTGAGGAAATACAGCTGCTATTTACAGTAAACTGAGTTTAAATTAATAGTGTGAAATCTGCCTTTATAAGCGTGTGTTAAAACTAACCCCCTGTCTGTCTTACTCGTCTCTTGCTTGTAATAAACTGCTGTTGTAATAATTCTGTTTCTTATGTTGAACACAAAAGAAGATATTTATAAGAATGCTGGAAAGCTGTATCCATTGACTTCCATAGTATTTCTTTATGTCCTGCTAAAATAGCATATACATAAATATATTCAGAGAGATTTTTATCACTGAAACAACACGGCCGAAACAGTGTTTTGTGATGATGCAACTGTGGAAACCGCTGCACTTGATCCGCGATATATCATTACTATGCGGAAATAAAACATGTTATTGATCCAGACTGTGATGGATGCGGGAGGACTTTCTGTAGTGCAGGAGCAGTACGCAGGTTGCACACACACACCAGGGCGGGAATAACATAAGGGCTAGGTGGGGCTTAAGCCCCAGGGCCCACGGAAGAAGGGGGCCCTTGATTGGCTAAAGAATTAATTTGCGCTATGACGTGGGAAACGCCTCTATGCGTTATGCTTTCTCTCGTCGATAATGTGAAGTATTTCTTTCGGTTCGTTGCTGTTCAAAAACAGGGATGCCGGTGCTAAACTGGGGCTCAGAGTGGCTGTAGCTCAATCAGAATATGTAATAGCCCTGTTTTAGTCACCAATAAGGGTGATCAGATGGCCCAATTTTCCCAGGACAGTCCCTTATTTCGGCACTACCGCGAGAACCGTCCAGTTAAAGGTAGGCTAACCAAACTCATCGTAGAGCAAAAAATAGAATTCAAACAGTCTCGTTTACAGTCGTTCTTTAACTTGTACATGTAGTAAGAGAAGCTGGGATAGGCGGAAACATGCTGAATGGACTCATAACTGAAGCGCAGTCTCGGCCGCAGCAGTTACAGCTGGACTCAAAAAAACCGGCTCAATATCATACAATATAACCGAGACAATGCGCAAACAAATCAAATAGCACACACAGGCAGTTATCAAAATGTCTATCATTGCGGGACATGTATCTCAAGTAAATACACTCAGTTATGCTTTACAGTAAGTCTAACTAAACTTTTTTATGAATATTTACTTTGTCCCTTTTGTGAAAACGACAGTAATAATATGGAGGAATGAAAAATTGGTGCTGGCTTTCATTAGACAATATATCTGATGCAAAAAAAAATAAAAATAAAATAAGGATGCTAGCCTTCTGAAACTCAGAAGACCACAATAATGTGGATATTAGAAGCTTGGATTTTAAAGATATCCTATCTTTAGGGATTCATAGTCAGCTAATGTTCTAGAGAAACCTTTTAAAGGTAAACCCCTACTTAAAGTATTTATTATAAAGCACTAATGTAGGAAGTATTGCAAATGTTTTTTTGTTTTGCTGATTTTTACAGCCTGTTTGAACTTTAAAGTTCATATGTCGTTACTTAATTTTGTATAGCCTACTTGCAGGCCTATTTTAATAAAATAGAAAAAATATGTAATATTCAAATATAAATCAAATGGTCGAAAATTAGATAATAATATTAATTTGTAAATTATTAATAATAATAACAAAAATAATAATAAGAACAACAACATATATACATATACATACTTTTGTGAGGTAAAAAAATAAAAGGGGGCCCTTGGATTTGCTATAGCCCCAGGGCCCAATGTGTTCTTAATCCAGCCCTGACACACACAGCCCTGATCAGCTGTTTTTGCACAAAGAAATCTTTCTCTGTCTATCCTAGTTACCTATCTATCTTTATATATAAACACACTTTCTATGTTCACTCTTCATCTGCACCAAAGCCGGTGGCAACTTCATCCCGTGCTGTTTCCTTCACCTGCAACTCTTTATTTTACAAATGAGATCATAAAGAACTGTCTGCTTCTCAAGCTCTATGAGGAGTGTCATTCATGAGACACTCAGAGGACAATCCGCTGTGATATCATGTCATTTTGTTTCTGCTTGTCAGCATGATCTAGGCCTATTTATCAGAATATTTATACAGAACTGATATTTATACATGATCAAACTAGTGTGCAGCTTAGCAAAACTGATACTAAAACTGTTTACATTTTCCTTTGTAGTTCGAGCCCAAACAAATATTTGTTGCACTTTTTAAAAGTTTAAGTTCATTTGATTGATATATAAAAATCTGTGGATAAAATCGATGCATTTATTGGGTCAAATGAAACTGCTGTAATTTGACTGTAATAAGGTTAGTGCACAGTTATAGTTATACATGCAAAGCTATTCATTCATTTATTTTCTTTTCCGCTTAGTCCCTTTATAAATCCGGGGTCACCACAGCGGAATGAACCGCCAACTTATCCAGCACATGTTTTACGCAGCGGATGCCCTTCCAGCTCATCTCTGGGAAAATGCAAAGCTATATATATATTTAAAAGACAAGATGTCAAATGATCAGATCTCTGTGTGAAGCCTCAGCTGGGTCAGTGTGTGTTTCTGTGTGGAGTTTGCATGTTCTCCCCATGTTGGCGTGAGTTTCCTCCGCGTGCTCCGGTTTCCCCCACAGTTCAAAGACATGCGGTTTTATTACATTATCAGTATTTTGCCGGAATGCTGCTCCGTGTGAACGCCGAAAAGAGTGCGTTCACATTTGCAGCGCGCTGACGTGAAACATTTACTCCAGCCTCTCAGAACATTTCCAGACACATTTAGCTGCTAGATGTTAGTCAGATCACATTTCTATGTTCCTTCTTAATGCCAACTGTGTAAATAATGATCAATAAGATGCTTATGATAAACCGCTGTTTGTTTACCTTCAAGCTCCGCTTCAGTTGCTTGATGCACGTGCATGTGAAGCAGCCGGTGAGCACCAGCACACACATATTATGTACCACCAACGAAAGCCTGACCCCTTCTATGGTCACAAATTCAAGCGCAGCCATTTAGAGGCCTTTTCTGGTTAATGATGTCGGAATTGATCGTATTTTGGATGTGTGAATGGTCTTTTCCAGATAAATTCCGGAACGTTCTTGCCTGTGTGACCAGCAATTTTATTTTATTTTTTATTTACTGGTAAAGTCGTTCCGGTAATTCTCCAGATGTTTACCGGTATCACAGTGCGAAAGGGGCTTTTAACAGGGACTTTGAACACAATAGTCTATGCACAATTTAGCTTACATAGCAGATGTTGCATTAGAATTTGTGAATTTGTTTAAATTGTTAAATAGGATAATCTGTCAAATATTTACATTTTTAAAGTGGTTTATTCTAATAAGAACAACTAACTGGAGTTTTATATCCCCTTGTCCCTTTTGAGAAATAGCTACTCTTTACTCTTTACTCATGAGTACATTTTTAATGAGTTCATTTTTACTTGAGCAGATTTATAGACATGTAACTTTACTTTTACTTCAGTAGAAGATTTTATTACTCTTTCCACCTCTGGTGTTTAAAATAATAAACTAGAAAAAAGCCCTTGCAGCCACCTTATTTTTACCACATTCTCACCCTGTTATTTACTTGTTTATTTTATTTTTTAAGCTTTTGACTTACCCGCCTTCTAGAACTGTTCTTCGCCAGACTCTAACCCTGTCATCGCAGCCAACTCCTCTCCGCGTCTCAAATCTGCAGTCATACGCTGCGAGCCACTGGGCAAACTAGCAACAGCGGGAAAGCCGTCTATTAGGAGGTAAGCGGTCAGCAGGTTGGGTGAAAAGGAATGGGGTCATACCGCCTCGTGTTGTTAGTTTTAAAGATGAAATGCAGCCATACACACCTCTGGCTACAAAATTGATGATCTCCAGAAATGTATAAAGGGCTACGTTTTCAGAATGAGCCTGTATTAGGTGTACCGCTGCTAGTTACAACCATCCATCTTCACTAGGTTGAAGTTAAATACAATGCCTGAAAGAAAAAAGTGGATTGAACATAAAAACGATTAAGTTGTCCCCCCAAAAATGTAAGAATGGTGTTGTTTCTGCTCATTTTACATAGGTAGATTGAAGAAGTTGCACAAGTGCAAGAGTAAATATACTAATCCATCTGTGAAAACCTCATTTCATCTATTTCATTACACTTTGATAATGCATTCTAGATGATTACAGGTAAAAACTAAATAATAATCTACATTTTCTTGAAGGTAGAGCAGATATGAATGCCAGTAAAGGTTATACCACTATGTTCCCACACTGAAGAAAAATGATTCATTGCTTTTACTAAACTGTTTTAAGGTAAATGGTTGTAAATAATCTATATGGGCTGAACTAAAACCATTCAAATTAAGTTAAAGATTACAAAATTGAATTTATTTGTTTAAATTCAGCCCATTTAAATAGTTTTCAACCACTTACCTTAAAAAAATGTAGTAAATCCAATTAATTTTCTTCAGCGCAGCAGTAAATGTAACAATTTGTAATGTGGCAAACGATCTCCATTTGGGCTGCAGTGCATCTCAAATATTTTCCTTCGGCTTAGTCCCTTGTTTATCAGGGGTCACCACAGCAGAATGAACCACCAACTATTCCAGTATATGTTTTACACAGCAGATGCCCTTTCAGCCGCAACCCTGTACTGGGAAACACCCATACACACTTATTCTCTCTCTCTCACACACACACACACACACATTTAGTTCACCCAATTCCCCTATAGCGCATGTGTTTGGACTGTGGGGGAAACCGGAGCACCCGGAGGAAACCCATGCCAACACGGGGAGAACATGCAAACTCCACACAGAAACACCAACTGACCTAGCCGAGACTCGAAGAGGCAACAGCGTTACCCACTAAGCCACCATGCCACCCTTTTAAAGCAGTAGTTTAAATGAAAATGTACTCATTATTTACTCATCGTCAAGTGGTTCCTGTGTTTCGTCTTTAAAACAAACGCTATGGGGCGGTATGATGGCATTCCTGGCGCTACCAGCTGACCGATTACTTCCGTATGGATGACTTTCCTGCTGTTACCAGTTTGCCCAGTAGCCCGCCATGTACGTTGGTGGACTTGAGATGCAGAGAGGAGTTGACCATGATGATGAGGTTTGAGTCCGGCGAAGAACGGTTCCAGAAAGATGGTAAGACAAAAACAAAAGGCAAAAAATAATAAGAGGCAAAGTAAATAACAGGGTGAGAATGTGGTAAAATCTGAAAATGTGGTAAAAATCGGGCGAGGGCTTTTGTTTTTATGGATTGCTTTTGAAAACACTGTCGGTTGGGTTTAGGGAAGGACGAGGGTTAATCGGTTGGTTGATCAGTCAGTCCGTCATTCAGTCAACAGCGGCCTCTAGTGGATTTACGTGAGAACAGCAGGCGAAAATGGCACTTGTGAGAGAAATTTGAGATCTGAAAAAGCTTACACAGCGGCCCCTGGTGGATTCGTGAAAAAACTAAAACTGCAAAAAAAAAAAAAAAAAAAAACGTAGCTCCTGAAACATATTTGGCGCTCTCTGGAAATGTATACAGGGCTACATATCCATAATGAGCCTCGGTTGGATACAAATTCAAAAACAACTTCTTGCAGTTTTTTACAGTTAAAGGCTGCGTATGAAATGAAAAATCTATGCAGTCTTACGTAAAAAATAAAAAATAAAAGGACTGTACGGTTTAAACTGCTGAATAACAAGAGTGTCAAAACACAACTTTAGATTTGATTAAACGACAACAAGCTAATGATTTAGTAATATAACAATCTAATAAAACCTTTCAGCGATGTTTAAAATACAGCATTTTTTAAAAAGTACATCATTTCCTTTTTCTGTTTGGGTGTCACGATCACCAGTGATCACAGCCAGAGATCGCTGGTAAACACACACACATTCACATAGGACTACAAATCTGCTGGTAGTTGGACTACATATTCAGTCATGCCACACGCACACACCTGATCCAAGTCACCTTTGATTACACTCACAGCTGAAGCTGCTTTGTTCACTGTTTACATGGACTTTAAGAACACCTCTCAAACACACAGTTGTTGCTGAGTCTTGCTAGCTGAATAAGTGAACATTACGACGCGTTTCTCTTTGCCTTGCTTTTTGTGTTTTAGACCTTTGGTTTGCTTTGTTTTGTTTGTTATTCCCTGTATGCCGCCGGCCTTGTGACCTTCTGCCTGCTATTACGACTACGACTCTGGATGGCCCATATACATTTGTTTGTTCCTGTTTTGACCACTGCTTGTCTGACCACTCTACTAATAAAGACCTGCATAGGACCCTCACTCCGTTGAAGCATCTATCCTTGTAACATTGGGATACAACTGAGCCTTTAATTGTCAATTTTAAGGGATTTACAAAGCACAAATATTCCTCACCAGGGGCGATTTTAGGATTTTCATTTTAGGGGGGCTCAGCTCTCTCTCTCTCTCTCTCTCTTTATATCCAGATGAGGTCAGAATTATTAAACCCCCTGAATTAATAGCTCCCCTGTTTATTTTTTTCCCTAATTTCTGTTTATTGGAGAAAACACATTTCTAATCATAATAGTTTTAATAACTCATTTCTAGTAACTGATTTATTTTCTCTTTGTCATGATGACAGTAAATAATATTAGACTAGATATTCTTCAAGACACTTCTATACAGCTTAAAGTGACATTTAAAGGCTTAACTAGGTTAATTAGGTTAACTAGGCAGGTTAGGGTAATTAGTCAAGTTAATGTATAACGATAGTTTGTTCTGTAGACTATTGAAAAATATATATAGCTTAGGGGCTAATAATATTGACCATAAAATGGTTCATAAAAAATTAAAAACAGCTTTTATTCTAGCCGAAATAAACCAAATAAGACTTTCTCCAGAAGAAAAAATATTATCAGACATACTGTGAAAATGTCCTTGCTCTGTTAAACATCATTTGGGAAATATTTAAAAATGTGTATATGTGTATATAAGATATATAACATAAATATTAGCCTAATAATCATATTTTAAGGAATAATTTTAAAGTAATACACTAAAAAATGTTTGACTAATATGGTTGTATACTAAACTAGCAGTATTTTACTGCATTGCATAGACAGGCATAGTATTAAATAAATCTGACCATTTCTAAATCAAAATGGCATAAATATAAATATATTAAAAACGTACAGTCTAATTTACATATTTCACAATCATAAAAATAGCGAAATGTTTGATAAGTTACAATTTCGCTGGAGGAAACAGCTGTGATGACAAAGGGAGCAGGAAACTGTAGACCCAATTGGATGGTGGGTTTCTGGAACAACTAAGTCAATTTGGGGGATGGTAGGTCTGTTTGAGGAGGGGTTGGTCTCTGGAACAACAAAGCCCAATTAGAGGATGTTGAGTTTCTCGAACAACTAAGTCAATTTAAGAGATGGTCTTTTATTTTTTATTTTTTTGGGGGGTGGGGGGGTAGTGGGTCTCCTAAAGTCCATTGGTCTCTGGAACAACTAAGTCAATTTGGGGGATGGTGGGTCTTTTTTGCGGGGAGATTGCAGGTCTCTGGAACTACTGAGTCTATTTAGGGGATAGTAGGGCTCTGGAACAACTAAGTCCATTGGGGGGATGGTAGGTCTTTTTTTGCGGGGAGATGGCATGTCTCTGGAACAACTGAGTCTATTTAGGGAATGGTAAGTCTCTGGAACGACTAAGTCCATTTGGGGGATGGTGGGACTTTTTTCCGGGGAGATGGAAAGTCTCTGGAATAACTGAGTCTATTAAGGGGATGGTGAGTCTCTGGAACAACTAAGTCCATTTGGGGGTGGTCTTTTTTGGGGGGATGTTAGGTCTTTGGAACAACAAAGTCAATTTAGGGGATGGTAGGTCTCTGGAACAAAGCCCATTTAGGGGATGGTGAGTTTCTGGAACAACTAAGTCAATTTAGGGGATGGTAGGTCTCTGAAATATTAAATATATTTAAATACTACATTTAAATACTATATTTTTTGGGGGGGTGGGATGGGTCTTTTTTTTGGGGGGGGGGGGGGGTCTCTGGAACAATAAAGTCCATTGAGGGGATGGTGGGTCTCTGGAACAACTAAGTCAATTTGGGGGATGGTAGGTCTGGAACAACAACAAAGCCCATTTAGGGGATGGTGGATCTCTGGAACGACTAAGTCAAATTGGGGGTGGTCGGTGGGTCTTTTTTTGGGGGGATGATGGGTCTCTGGAACAACTAAGTCAATTTGGGGGATGGTAGGTCTCTGGAACAATAAAGTCCATTTAGGGGATGGTTTGTTTCTGGAACAACTAAGTCAATTTAGGGGATGGTAGGTCTCTGAAATATTAAATATTATATTTAAATACTATTTTTTTTTGGGGGGGGGGGGGACTCTGAAACAACTCTCTGGAACGACTAAGTCCAATTGGGGGTGGTCTTTTTTGGGCAGGATGGTAGGTCTTTGGAACAACAAAGTCAATTTAGGGGATTGTGGGTGGGTCTTTTTTTTTTTTTTTGGATTGTAGGTCCCTTGAACGACAAAGTCCATTTAGGGGATGGTAGGTGGGTATTTTTTGGGGGGGTGGGGGGGGGGGGGTGGTCTCTGGAACGACTAAGTCCATTTGGGGGTGGTCGGTGGGGTCTTTTTTTGGGGGGATGATGGGTCTCTGGAATGACTAAGTCCATTTAGGGGAAGGTGGGTGGGTCTTTTTTTGGGGGGATGGTGGTTTTCTGGAACAACAAAGTCAATTTAGGGGATGGTAGGTCTCTGGAACAACAAAGCCCATTTAGGGGATGGTTAGTTTCTGGAACAACTAAGTGAATTTAGGGATGGTGGTTCTCTGTAATATTAAATATATTTAAATACTACATTTAAATACTATATTTTTTTGGGGGGGGGAATGGGTCTTTTTTTGGTCGGGTATCTCTGGAACAACTATGTCAATTTGGGGGATGGTACGTCTCTGGAACAACAAAGTCCATTTAGGGGATGGTTGCTCTCTGAAATATTAAGTATTATATTTAAATCCATTTTTGTTGGGGGGGGGGGGACTCTGGAACAACTGAGTCTATTTAGGGGACGGTAGGACTCTGGAACAACTAAGTCCAATTGGGGGATGGTAAGTCTTTTTTGCGGGGGGATGGTAGGTCTCTGGAACAACTGAGTCTATTTAGGGGATGGTGAGTCTCTGGTACAACTAAGTCCATTTGGGGGTGGTCTTTTTTGGGCGGGATGGTGGGTCTCTGGAACAACTAAGTCAATTTAGGTGATGGTGGGTCACTGTAATATTAAATATATTTAAATACTATATTTTTTTTATGGGGGGGGGGATCTCTGGAACAACGAAGTCATTTTGGGGGATGGTTGGTCTCTGGAACAACAAAGTCCATTTAGGGATGGTCTTTTTTGCGGGGGGGTGGGTAAGTCTCTGGAACAACTGAATCTATTCAGTCCAATTGGGGGTGGTCTTTTTTGGGCAGGATGGTGGGTCTTTGGAACAACAAAGTCCATTTAGGGGATGGTGTTTTTTTTTTTTTTTGGGGGGGGGGGGGGGGGGGGGGGGGGGGGGGGGGGGGGGGGGGGGGGGGGGT
>LR812522.1:42463870-42508870 GCA_903798195.1 Danio kyathit
GGGGGTGGGGTCTCTAGAATGACTAAGTCCGTTTGGGGAAGGGTGGGTCTTTTTTTTGGCGGTGGATGGTGGGTTTTCTATAATGACTAAGTCCGTTTGGGGAAGGGTGGGTCTTTTTTTTGGCGGTGGATGGTGGGTTTTCTATAATGACTAAGTCCGTTTGGAGATGGTGGGTCTTTTTTGGCGGGGGATGGTAGGTCTCAGGAACGACCAAGTCCGTTTGGGGATGGTGGGGTCTTGTTTTGGAGGGGGATGGTGGGTCGTTTTGGGGGGGATGGTGGGTCTCTGGAGCGACTAAGTCAGTTTGGGGATGGTGGGTCTCTGGAACGACTAAGTCCATTTGACAATGATGGGTCTTTTTTGGAGGGAGATGGTGGGTCTCTGGAATGATTAAGTCCAGTTGGGGATGGTGGGTCTTTTTTAGCGGAGGATGTTAGGTCTTTTTTTGGTGGGGGATGGTGGGTTTCTGGAACGACTAAGTCCGTTTGGGGATGGTGGGACTTTTTTGGGGGGGATGGTGGGTCTCTGGAACGACTAAGTTTGTTTGTGGATGGTGGGTTTTTTTTGGAGGGTGATGGAGGGTCTCTTGAACGACTAAGTCCATTTGGGGAATGGTAGGTCTTTATTGGAGGGAAATGGTAGGTCTCTAGAACGACTAAGTCCATTTGGGGAATGGTAGGTCTTTCTTGGCGGGGTATTGTGGGCCTATTTTGGGGAGGATGGTAGGTCTCTGGAATGACTAGGTCATTTAGGGGATAGTGGGTCTTGTTTTGGTGGGGGATGGTGGGTCTTTTTACTGGGGATGGTGGGTCTCTGGAACGACTAAGTCAGTTTGGGGATGGTGGGTCTCTGGAACGACTAAGTCCGTTTGGCGATGATAGGTCTTTTTTGGAGGGGGATGGTGGGTCTCTGGAACGACTAAGTCCGTTTGGGGAACGGTAGGTCTTTCTTGGAAGGGGATGGTGGGTCTTTTTGGGGGGGATGTTAGGTCTCTGGAATGATTAAATCCGGTTGGGGAAGGTGGGTCTTTTTTAGCGGGGGATGTTGGGTCTTTTTTGGGGGGATGGTAGGTCTCTGGAACGACTAAGTCCGTTTGGGGATGGTAAGTCTTTTTTTGGCTGGGGATGGTGGGTCTCTGGAACGACCAAGTTCGTTTGGGGGACGGTTTGTCTTTTTTTGGAGGGGGATGGAGGTTCTTTTTGGCGGTGATGGTGGGTCTCTGGAACGACCAAGTTCGTTTGGGGGACGGTAGGTCTTTTTTTGGCAGTTGATGGTGGGTCTTCTATAACGACTAAGTCCGTTTGGGGATGGTGGGTCTCTGGAACGACTAAGTCAGTTTGGGGGACGGTGAGTCTTTTTTGGAAGGGGATGGTGAGTTTCTGGAACGACCAAGTCCATTTGGGAGACGGTAGGTCTTTTTTTGGTCGGTGATAGGGGATCTTCTATAAGGACCTAGTCCGTTTGGGAATGGTGGGTCTTCTTTTGGCAGGGGATGGTAGGTCTCTGGAACGACCAAGTCCGTTTGGGGTTCAGTTCTTCATTTTTTGGTGAGGGGATGGTGGGTCTTCTAAAATGACTAAGTCCGTTTGGGGATGGTGGGTCTCTGGAACAACTAAGTCCGTTTGGGGGACGGTGAGTCTTGTTTTGGAGGGGGATGGTGGGTCTTCTATAACGACTAATTCCATTTGGGGATGGTGGGTCTTTGGAACGACTAAGTCCGTTTGGGGATGGTGGGTCTCTGGAACAACTAAGTCCGTTTGGGGGACGGTGAGTCTTTTTTTTTGTCGGGGGATGGTAAGTGTTTTTTTTTGGCGGGGGATGGTGGGTCTCTGGAACGACTAAGTCCTTTAGGGGATGGTGGGTCTTTTTTGGGGGGCATGGTAGGTCTCTGGAACGACTAAGTCCGTTTGGGGGACGGTGAGTCTTTTTTTGGCGGAGGGGTGGTGGGTCTCTGGAACGACTAAGTCCTTTAGGGGATGGTGGGTCTTTATTAGCGGGGATGGAGGGTCTCTTGAACGACTAAGTCTGTTTGGGGATTGTGGGGTTTTTTTTGGCGGGGATGGTGGGTCTTTTTGGGGGGATGGTAGGTCTGTGGAACGACTAAGTCCATTTAGTGGGTCTTTTTTGGCGGGGAATGGTTAGTCTCTGGAATGACTAAGTCCGTTTTGGGAAGATGGTTCTCTGGAACCACTAAGTCCATTTGGGCATGGTGGGTCTCTAGAACGACTAAGTCTGTTTGGGGAACGGTAGGCCTTTTTTTGGCGGGGGATGGTGGGTTTGTTTGGGTGGGATGGTGGGTCTCTGGAACAACTAAGTCCGTTTGGGGATGGTGGGTCTTTCTAGCGAGTGTCTTTAATGAGCAAGGACCAGTTGGATGACCAGTGGGTCTGACCGGTGGAAACGAGGTGAATGGTATCACCGGTAGAGTTGTTTAGACCAGGCCCAAGCACTCCAGGCTCTGCCAGACGGGAGACCACCTTTCCCAGCTTTCCTGTCAGGACTTCCCGCACCTGGAGGCATGGTTCCTACGCCAATTGCATCTGACCTGCCATCTCGTTTTCGGGGAACACTTGAAATTGTGGTTTAACGAACTAGGGGCTTTTTGATAAGCTCTACTGCCCGGGCAAGAGCATCTGGATGGTGTGTCTCTGGAACGACTAAGTCCATTTGGGGATGGTGGGACTTTTTTGGGGGGGATGGTAGGTCTCTGGAACGACTAAGTCTGTTTGGGGATAGTGGGACTTTTTTGGCGGGGGATGGTGGGTCTCTGGAACGACTAAGTCCGTTTGGGGATGGTGGGTCTTTTTTGGATGGTGATGGTTGGTCTCTAGAACGACTAAGTCCATTTGGGGAACGGTGGGTCTTTCTTGGTGGGGAATGGTTGGCCTTTTTTGGGGGGGATGGTAAGTCTCTGGAATGACTAAGTCATTTAGGGGATGGTGGGTCTTTTTTGGCGGGGAATAGTCAGTCTCTGAAACAACTAAGTCCGTTAGGGGATGGTGGGTCTTGTTTTGGCAAGGGATGGTGGGTCTATTTGGGGGGGATGGTGGTCTCTGGAACGACTAAGTCAGTTAGGTGATGATAGGTCTTTTTTTGGAGGGGGATGGTGAGTCTTTGGAATGACTAAGTCCATTTGGGGAATGGTAGGTCTTTCTTGGCGGGGGATGGTGGGTCTTTTTGGGGGGATGGTAGGTCTCTGGAACGATTAAGTCCGGTTGGGGATGGTGAGACTTTTTTAGCGGGGGATGGTGGGTCTCTGGAACGACTAAGTCAGTTAGGGGATGGTGGGACTTTTTTGGGGGGGAAGGTGGGTCTCTGGAACGACTAAGTTCGTTTGTGGATGGTGGGACTTTTTTGGCGGGGGATGGAGGGTCTCTGGAATGACTAAGTCCGTTTGGGGATGGTGGGTCTTTATTGGAGGGTGATGGTAGGTCTCTAGAACGACTAAGTCCATTTGGGGAATGGTAGGTCTTTCTTGGCGGGGGATGGTGGGCCTATTTTGGGGAGGATGGTAGGTCTCTGGAATGACTAGGTCATTTAGGGGATAGTGGGTCTTGTTTTGGCGGGGGATGGTGGGTCTTTTTACTGGGGATGGTGGGTCTCTGGAACGACTAAGTCAGTTTGGGGATGGTGGGTCTCTGGAACGACTAAGTCCGTTTGGCGATGATAGGTCTTTTTTGGAGGGGGATGGTGGGTCTCTGGAACGACTAAGTCCGTTTGGGGAACGGTAGGTCTTTTTTGGAAGGGGATGGTGGGTCTTTTTGGGGGGGATGTTAGGTCTCTGGAATGATTAAATCCGGTTGGGGAAGGTGGGTCTTTTTTAGCGGGGGATGTTGGGTCTTTTTTGGGGGGATGGTGGGTCTCTGGAATGACTAAGTCCGTTTGGGGATGGTGGGACTTATTTGGCGGGGGATGGTGGGTCTCTGGAATGACTAAGTCAGGGGATGGTAAGTCTTTTTTTGGCTGGGGATGGTGGGTCTCTGGAACGACCAAGTTTGTTTGGGGGATGGCATGTCTTTTTTTGGAGGGGGATGGAGGTTCTTTTTGGCGGGGATGGTGGGTCTCTGGAACGACCAAGTTAGTTTGGGGGACGGTAGGTCTTTTTTTGGCAGTTGATGGTGGGTCTTCTATAACGACTAAGTTCGTTTGGGGATGGTGGGTCTCTGGAACGACTAAGTCAGTTTGGGGGACGGTGAGTCTTTTTTGGAAGGGGATGGTGGGTTACTGGAACGACCAAGTTCATTTGGGAGACGGTAGGTCTCTGGAACGACTAAGTCCATTTGGGGATGGTGGGTCTCTAGAATGACTAAGTCCGTTTGGGGAAGGGTGGGTCTTTTTTTTTGGCGGTGGATGGTGGGTTTTCAATAATGACTAAGTCCGTTTGGAGATGGTGGGTCTTTTTTGGCGGGGATGGTAGGTCTCAGGAACGACCAAGTCCGTTTGGGGATGGTGGGGTCATTTTTAGAGGGTGATGGTCGGTCTCTAGAACGACTAAGTCCGTTGGGGAACGGTGGCTTTTTTTTTTTTGAGGGGGGGGGCTTTTTTTTTCGGGGGGGTGGTGGGTCTCTGGAATGACTAAGTCATTTAGGGGATGGTGGGTCTTTTTTGGCGGGGGATAGTCGGTCTCTGGAACGACTAAGTCCGTTAGGGGATGGTGGGTCTTGTTTTGGAGGGGGATAATGGGTCTTTTTTGGGGGGGATGGTGGGTCTCTGGAGCGACTAAGTCAGTTTGGGGATGGTGGGTCTCTGGAACGACTAAGTCCATTTGACGATGATGGGTCTTTTTTGGAGGGAGATGGTGGGTCTCTGGAATGATTAAGTCCAGTTGGGGATGGTGGGTCTTTTTTAGCGGAGGATGTTAGGTCTTTTTTGGTGGGGGATGGTGGGTCTCTGGAACGACTAAGTCCGTTTGGGGATGGTGGGACTTTTTTGGGGGAGATGGTGGGTCTCTGGAACGACTAAGTTCGTTTGTGGATGGTGGGACTTTTTTGGCGGGGGATGGTAGGTCTCTGGAATGACTAAGTCCGTTTGGGGATGGTGGGTCTTTATTGGAGGGTGATGGTAGGTTTCTAGAACGACTAAGTCCATTTGGGGAATGGTAGGTCTTTCTTGGCGGGGTATGGTGGGCCTATTTTGGGGAGGATGGTAGGTCTCTGGAATGACTAGGTCATTTAGGGGATAGTGGGTCTTGTTTTGGCGGGGGATGGTGGGTCTTTTTACTGGGGATGGTGGGTCTCTGGAACGACTAAGTCAGTTTGGGGATGGTGGGTCTCTGGAACGACTAAGTCCGTTTGGCGATGATAGGTCTTTTTTGGAGGGGGATGGTGGGTCTCTGGAACGACTAAGTCCGTTTGGGGAACGGTAGGTCTTTTTTGGAAGGGGATGTGTCTTTTTGGGGGGGATGTTAGGTCTCTGGAATAATTAAATCCGGTTGGGGAAGGTGGGTCTTTTTTAGCGGGGGATGTTGGGTCTTTTTGGGTGGATGGTAGGTCTCTGGAACGACTAAGTCCGTTTGGGGATGGTAGGACTTTTTTGGCGGGGGATGGTGGGTCTCTGGAATGACTAAGTCAGGGGATGGTAAGTCTTTTTTTGGCTGGGGATGGTGGGTCTCTGGAACGACCAAGTTCGTTTTGGGGACGGTATGTCTTTTTTTGGAGGGGGATGGAGGTTCTTTTTGGCGGGGATGGTGGGTCTCTGGAACGACCAAGTTCGTTTGGGGGACGGTAGGTCTTTTTTTGGCAGTTGATGGTGGGTCTTCTATAATGACTAAGTCCGTTTGGGGATGGTGGGTCTCTGGAATGACTAAGTCAGTTTGGGGGACGGTGAGTCTTTTTTGGAAGGGGATGGTGGGTTTCTGGAACGACCAAGTCCATTTGGGAGACGGTAGGTCTTTTTTTGGTGGGGGATAGGGGATCTTCTATAAGGACTAAGTCCGTTTGGGGATGGTGGGTCTTCTTTTGGCAGGGGATGGTAGGTCTCTGGAACGACCAAGTCCGTTTGGGGTTCAGTTCTTCATTTTTTGGTGAGGGGATGGTGGGTCTTCTATAACGACTAAGTCCGTTTGGGGATGGTGGGTCTCTGGAACAACTAAGTCCGTTTGGGGGACAGTGAGTCTTGTTTTGGAGGGGGATGGTGTGTCTTCTATAACGACTAATTCCATTTGGGGATGGTGGGTCTTTGGAACGACTAAGTCCGTTTGGGGATGGTGGGTCTCTGGAACAACTAAGTCCGTTTGGGGGACGGTAAGTCTTTTATTGTCGGGGGATGGTAGGTATTTTTTTTGGCGGGGGATGGTGGGTTTCTGGAACGACTAAGTCCTTTAGGGGATGGTGGGTCTTTATTAGCGGGGATGGTGGGTCTCTTGAACGACTAAGTCTGTTTGGGGATTGTGGGTCTTTTTTGGCGGGGATGGTGGGTCGTTTTGGGGGGATGGTATGTCTGTGGAACGACTAAGTCCATTTAGTGGGTCTTTTTTGGCGGGGAATGGTTAGTCTCTGGAATGACTAAGTCCGTTTTGGGAAGGTGGGTCTCTGGAACGACTAAGTCCGTTTGGGGATGGTGGGTCTCTAGAACGACTAAGTCCGTTTGGGGAACGGTAGGCCTTTTTTTGGCGGGGGATGGTGGGTTTGTTTGGGTGGGATGGTGGGTCTCTGGAACAACTAAGTCCGTTTGGGGATGGTGGGTCTTTCTAGCGAGTGTCTTTAATGAGCAAGGACCAGTTGGATGACCAGTGGGTCTGACCGGTGGAAACGAGGTGAATGGTATCACCGGTAGAGTTGTTTAGAACAGGCCCAAGCACTCCAGGCTCTGCCAGACGGGAGACCACCTTTCCCAGCTTTCCTGTCAGGACTTCCCGCACCTGGAGGCATGGTTCCTACGCCAATTGCATCTGACCTGCCATCTCGTTTTCGGGGAACACTTGAAATTGTGGTTTAACGAACTGGGGGGTCTTTGATAAGCTCTACTGCCCGGGCAAGAGCATCTGGATGGTGTGTCTCTGGAACAACTAAGTCCATTTGGGGATGGTGGGACTTTTTTGGGGGGATGGTGGGTCTCTGGAACGACTAAGTCTGTTTGGGGATAGTGGGACTTTTTTGGCGGGGGATGGTGCGTCTATGGAACGACTAAGTCCGTTTGGGGATGGTAGGTCTTTTTTGGAGGGTGATGGTTGGTCTCTAGAACGACTAAGTCCGTTTGGGGGACGGTGGGTCTTTCTTGGTGGGGAATGGTTGGCCTTTTTTTGGGGGGATGGTGGGTCTCTGGAATGACTAAGTCATTTAAGGGATGGTGGATCTTTTTTGGCGGGGAATAGTCGGTCTCTGGAACGACTAAGTCCGTTTGGGGATGGTGGGTCTTGTTTTGGCGGGGGATGGTGGGTCTATTGGGGGGGATGGTGGTTCTCTGGAACGACTAAGTCAGTTTGGGGATGGTGGGTCTCTGGAACGACTAAGTCAGTTAGGTGATGATAGGTCTTTTTTTGGAGGGGGATGGTGAGTCTTTGGAATGACTAAGTTCGTTTGGGGAATGGTAGGTCTTTCTTGGCAGGGGATGGTGGGTCTTTTTGGGGGAATGATAGGTCTCTGGAATGATTAAGTCCGGTTGGGGATGGTGTGAGACTTTTTTAGCGGGGGATGGTGGGTCTCTGGAATGACTAAGTCAGTTAAGGGATGG
Organism: Danio kyathit; assembly: GCA_903798195.1. NCBI lineage: Eukaryota > Metazoa > Chordata > Actinopteri > Cypriniformes > Danionidae > Danio > Danio kyathit. Next base: position 42,471,542 of record LR812522.1, read on the forward strand.
TGGGACTTTTCTGGGGGGGATGGTGGGTCTCTGGAACGACTAAGTTCGTTTGTGGATGGTGGGACTTTTTTGGCGGGGGATGGTGGGTCTCTGGAATGACTAAGTCCGTTTGGGGATGGTGGGTCTTTATTGGAGGTTGATGGTAGGTCTCTAGAACGACTAAGTCCATTTGGGGAATGGTAGGTCTTTCTTGGCGGGGGATGGTGGGCCTATTTTGGGGAGGATGGTAGGTCTCTGGAATGACTAGGTCATTTAGGGGATAGTGGGTCTTGTTTTGGCGGGGGATTGTGGGTCTTTTTACAGGGGATGGTGGGTCTCTGGAACGACTAAGTCAGTTTGGGGATGGTGGGTCTCTGGAATGACTAAGTCCGTTTGGCGATGATAGGTCTTTTTTGGAGGGGGATGGTGGGTCTCTGGAACGACTAAGTCCGTTTGGGGATAGTGGGACTTTTTTGGCGGGGGATGGTGGGTCTCTGGAACGACTAAGTCCGTTTGGGATGGTGGGTCTTTTTTGGAGGGTGATGGTTGGTCTCTAGAACGACTAAGTCCGTTTGGGGAACGGTGGGTCTTTTTATGGTGGGGAATGGTAGGCCTTTTTTGGGGGGGATGGTGGGTCTCTGGAATGACTAAGTCATTTAAGGGATGGTGGATCTTTTTTGGCGGGGAATAGTCGGTCTCTGGAACGACTAAGTCCGTTTGGGGATGGTGGGTCTTGTTTTGGCGGGGATGGTGGGTCTCTTGAACGACTAAGTCTGTTTGGGGATTGTGGGTCTTTTTTTGGCGGGGATGGTGGGTCTTTTTGGGGGGATGGTATGTCTGTGGAACGACTAAGTCCATTTAGTGGGTCTTTTTTGGCGGGGAATGGTTAGTCTCTGGAATGACTAAGTCCGTTTTGGGAAGGTGGGTCTCTGGAACGACTAAGTCCGTTTGGGGATGGTGGGTCTCGAGAACGACTAAGTCCGTTTGGGGAACGGTGGGCCTTTTTTTGGCGGGGGATGGTGGGTTTGTTTGGGTGGGATGGTGGGTCTCTGGAACAACTAAGTCCGTTTGGGGATGGTGGGTCTTTCTAGCGAGTGTCTGGAATGAGCAAGGACCAGTTGGATGACGAGGGGGTCTGACCGGTGAAAACGAGGTGAATGGTATCACCGGTAGAGTGTTTAGACCAGGCCCAAGCACTCCAGGCTCTGCCAGACGGGAGAGACCACCTTTCCCAGCTTTCCTGTCAGGACTTCCCGCACCTGGAGGCATGGTTCCTACGCCAATTGCATCTGACCTGCCATCTCGTTTTCGGGGAACACTTGAAATTGTGGTTTAACGAACTAGGGGGTCTTTGATAAGCTCTACTGCCCGGGCAAGAGCGTCTGGATGTTGTGTCTCTGGAACGACTAAGTCCATTTGGGGATGGTGGGTCTCTGGAACGACTAAGTCTGTTTGGGGATGGTGGGACTTTTTTGGTGGGGGATGGTGGGTCTCTGGAATGACTAAGTCCGTTTGGGGATGGTGGGTCTTTTTTGGAGGGTGATGGTAGGTCTCTAGAACGACTAAGTCCGTTTGGGGAACGGTGGGTCTTTCTTGGTGGGGGATGGTTGGCCTTTTTTTGGGGGGATGGTGGGTCTCTGGAATGACTAAGTCATTTAGGGGATGGTGGGTCTTTTTTGGTGGGGAAAAGTCGGTCTCTGAAACGACTAAGTCCGTTTAGGGATGGTGGGTCTTGTTTTGGCAGGGGATGGTGGGTCTATTTGGGGGGATGGTAAGTCTCTGGAATGACTAAGTCATTTAGGGGATGGTGGGTCTTTTTGGCGGAGGATAGTCGGTCTCTGGAACGACTAAGTCCGTTAGGGGATGGTGGGTCTTGTTTTGGCAAGGGATGGTGGGTCTATTTGGGGGGGATGGTGGTTCTCTGGAACGACTAAGTCAGTTTGGGGATGGTGGGTCTCTGGACTGACTAAGTCCGTTTGGTGATGATAGGTCTTTTTTTGGAGGGCGATGGTGAGTCTCTGGAACGAAGTCCGTTTGGGTAATGGTAGGTCTTTCTTGGCAGGGGATGGTGGGTCTTTTTGGGGGGATGGTAGGTCTCTGGAATGATTAAGTCCGGTTGGGGATGGTGAGACTTTTTTAGCGGGGGATGGTAGGTCTCTGGAACGACTAAGTCAGTTAGGGGATGGTAAGTCTTTTTTGGCTGGGGATGGTGGGTCTCTGGAATGACTAAGTCCGTTTGGGGGACGGTGGGTCTTTTTTTGGCAGTGGATGGTGGGTCTTCTATAACGACTAAGTTTGTTTGGGGATGGTGGGTCTCTGGAACGACTAAGTCAGTTTGGGGGATGGTGAGTCTTTTTTGGAAGGGGATTGTAGGTGTCTCGAACGACCAAGTCCGTTTGGGGGATGGTAGGTCTTTTTTTGGTGGGGGATAGTGGATCTTTTATAACAACTAAGTCCGTTTGGGGACGGTGGGTCTTCTTTTGGCCGGGGATGGTAGGTCTCTAGAACGACCAAGTCCGTTTGGGGTTCAATGGTTCATTTTTTGGTGAGGGGATGGTGGGTCTTCTATAACGACTAATTCCATTTGGGGATGGTGGGTCTCTGGAACAACTAAGTCCGTTTGGGGGACGGTGAGTCTTTTTTTGGAGGGGGATGGTGGGTCTTCTATAACGACTAATTCCATTTGGGGATGGTGGGTCTCTGGAACAACTAAGTCCGTTTGGGGGACGGTGAGTCTTTTTTTGGGGGGGATGGTAGGTCTCTGGAATGACTAAGTCCGTTTGGGGGACGGTGAGTCTTTTTTTGGCGGGGGATGGTGGGTCTTTTTTTTGGGGGGGGGGGGGGGGGGGGTAGGTCTCTGGAACGACTAAGTCCTTTAGGGGATGGTGGTCTTTATTAGCGGGGATGGTGGGTCTCCTGAACGACTAAGTCTGTTTGGGGACTTGTTTGGTCTGTACGCCAATTGTGTCTGACCTGCCATCTCGTTTTCGGGGAACACTTGAAATTGTGGTTTAACGAACTAGGGGGTCTTTGATAAGCTCTGCTGCCCGGGCAAGAGCGTCCGTTTCCCGCAAGCCTTTGGCTGCGTTCTGGCATGGTGATAGCCAAGCCCAAGGGGGGTCTTTGATAAGCTCTGCTGCCCAGACAAGAGCGTCTGTTTCCCGCCAGCATTTGACTGCGTTCTGGCATGGTGAGACCCAAGCCCAAGGGGGTCTTTGATAAGCTCTGCTGCCCGGGCAAGAGCGTCCATTTCCCGTCAGCCTTTGGCTGCGTTCTGGCATGGTGATAGCCTAGCCCAAGGGGGGTCTTTGTTAGGCTCTCCTGCCCGGGCAATGCTCTGCTGCCCGGGCAAGAGCGTCATTTCCCGTGAGCCTTTGGCTGTGTTTTGGCATGGTTAAGAATGAACCAGGGGGGTCCTTAGGCAGGCTAGCTAGCAGAGTGGGTCTGGAAAGCAATGGCTGCAGGGCCTCTTGCTCTTGCTCTTGCTCTTGCTCGCCGCTGGCCGTGTGGACACGCGGGAGACGCCATCTCCAGTGCCCGGCTGTCGGAGGACCCCGGCCCAGCTATACAGAATGCCTCGGCCCAGAAGGAGGCCATGGGGAGAGCAAAGCGCCGGAAGGTAAGCCAGGAACTGTGGTTGCAGGACACTGGCGACCCCGAAGCCGGGCGTTCGTGCGCCGACCCTGCTGCAGGCTTGCTACGGAGCGCATCCAGGCCCAGCTCTCAAAACTCACACCGTGATTTCACACAGTGGTATCAGTATCAGCAGTTGTAGAGGGGAGTGAGGAGGAAGAGGAGGAGAAGGTCTTCTCCTGCACCGGCACCATCACCTCGATGCAGAGACCAGACGAGGGCCGGCCGGAGGTCCTACGCCCCCCGGCCCCCTGGAAGTCTACAACCCGCAAAAGTATCCTTACCCAGACCACGTTCCAGTCCTCAGTTGAGTATGGTTTCAGCAGCGTTCTGTTGGGCTTGTGTTGGGGATATATCATTATGGCAGACTTTTGACTTTCTTCCCCGTTCTACAGACCAACTCTTGGAAGCGTTCGAAGGTTTCCAACTGGGCATCGACCCCACCGCTCATCTACAAAACAATGTCGCCTCCAAATTGATGAGGATCAAGCCGTTCCTTGGGTATATGACGAAAAGGGAATGCCTATCCAGAGATTCCTGTTTAACAACCAGCCAGCGCAAATACCTATCCAGAGATTCCCGTTTCACAACCAGCAAGCGCAAATCCGAGCTTGGGCTGTTCTGCTGGGCCAAACACGCATGGCCGAGCCCACCAGACAGCACTACTTGAAGAATATGGCTCAGTTCCTTGATTACCTCTAGGAAACCCCGCCGGCCTCCTGCCGCCTCTCCAGCACTGCCCTGGTGCTGTTTTTCAGGGAGCTCAGAGCTCTCATTAGCAACATACTGCGGAACAGCATGGTGTATGAGGTTTGTTGGAAAAGTCTAATCTCTCTAATTTTACCAGACAGCCTTAAGTCTAACCCGGACACCCGGAAGCAGTGGAGCTTCTATGGATTTCTCACCGGTTACCTGACCTCCATCTCAGGACACCGCTGTGGCATGTTCCAGAATCGGACCATTCAGGAGGTTAAAGAGGCCTCCAGAAGCCCGGATGGGACGGCCTATGTCATCAACGTGAGTGTGACTCCTTGGCTCTGCGTTTGGGGGCCACCACTAGTATTCAAACACTCACTCACTCACTCTGCCTCTGCGTGTTCCATGATCAAATCACCACACATAAGACAAACAGAGCCTTTAGCGCCGCCCAGTTATCTTTCAACAAGGAAGAATACAGCTGGTTCCAGAGGTTCTTGGAGCTGCGGGCTGGTCTCCCGGGTGGGAGACAGGCCACCTATTTTTTATTTACCTCCAAAGCCAGTCCCTGCAGGACCCTGAACCAATATTTTCAATCTGCGTGGACCAGCACGGGGCTTCCCGGAAAACTCACCTTCACTATCGTTCTGACAGGTATCGCAACGCACGTGAGTATGTATGCAATGCCCCTGTGGCCACATGACTGCCAGCGGCTTTGATGACAAACGGCGGCAGGGCAGGAGCTGCAAGTACAAACGCGGCCTGTTTTAAACAAAAAAATTGTTCTATTTGATCTTTTACTTCGATTTAGTCACGGTCGAAATGTTGGTGATGTGATACAGAAAAGTGTTATCACTGGTTATAATGGCACTTTTACTCCTATCAACACGCTGCTGCTGGGAAACAAACACAAATCAGCAGTGGACAGGCACGCAAGCTGTTGTTACAACCTTTGATATAAGAATTCAACTTACCTGCTTCTCCGTGATGTTAAATGAGGGAAAAGTGGCTCCCTCAACAAAAGATTTATGATCGATAGAATGAAGGAAACCATCTCATCTGTTTCGTAGAACAATCAGCTACTTAACCATCACGCTTCTTTTGGCGAGCGATGTCCATCAAAATCCAGGACCTATCGTTAATTTGAGCAAACTCTAGGAATTAAAAGACTACCGGGCAACATCAAGCTACGAGCGTACAATGAAATTACGGATTTTTGATCATTCAAAACTGCAAACCACAAGAGACTGCTATGGGATCCGCGTTCAAAGCCTAAAGAATTACTTGTTGGACATGTAAACATCAGAAGCGTTGTCTCAAAAATGGAACAAGTGGAACAGTTACTTACGAACTCAAATCTTGATTTGCTCTGCTTATCGAAAACGTGGTTGACCGAATTATCCCAAAATACTGCATACCTTGTTCCGGGATATAAAGTCTTTAAAGGATCGACAGCTTGGAAAAGGTGATGGATTGCTTATGTGCGTGTAGAACGGCATAAAATGTAAGGAAATAGAATTTACTTCTATAAAGGATATAGAATATATTGCTGTAACAGTTGTTTTATCTCAATGTATGTAATTTACTGTAATGGGTATATATAGACCCCCTTCACTAAAGAGTGGGTTTTATGATAATTTAAAAAATCTTATGAAAGAACTTGACCCAAAAAAGAATTAATCTTGGTTGGAGATTTTAATATTAATTGGACTGAAAAGTTACATAGGAAAAAGCTTCAGGAAATAGTAAATAATTTTGACCTAGCGCAGTTAATTCAGGGGCCTACTAGAATTACTTCATTATCAGAAACCCAAACTGACTTGGTCTTTAGTAATAAACCAGAAAAAGTAACAAAGTCAATAAACTCATTAACAGGGTTATCAGATCATAATCTTATATTAGTGGTAATAAAATTAACAAATCATAGGTTTTTATATCAACAAGATAAAAGAAATGTGTTAAATGTTATACCGAAAAAGCTTAAAAATGAATTTGAAGAGGAAATCAAAACATTAGATTGGAGTGAGATATTATCTACAGATAATCCAGAAGCTGCATCTGAGTGTTTAATAGCAGAAATTAATAAAACCAAAGGTAAATTTAGTAGAAATATCACCTTTTCTAAAAAAAAAAAAAAAAAAAAAAAAGCAAAATTTACCTTGGTTAAATGAACAGTTATGGAAATGAATGAGACACAGGGATCATGCCCTAAAGAAATCAATTAAATCAGGGTTAGCCCATGATAAAAGAACATTTCAGCAACTGCGTAATAAAGTTGTAAAGAAACTAAGACAAGCGAAAGTAATTTTTTTATTGATCTTATAAATAATGCAAAAGGGAATAGTAGAGAAGTATGGGAAAATATTAATAAAGTGCAAAAAAAGAAAAATATGAATAATACAGCTATTGAGTTACAATCTCAGGGACGTTTAATTCAAGATAAGTATCAAATTATAGGGTATTTAATCATTTTTTTATAGATTCAGTCCAAGATTTAGCACAAGGATTTAGTGTGAGAAGATATTATATTACCAAATTATGATTTTACTGTTTTTAATATTTATGAAGTATCTGAATCTTGTATACTAATAATTTTAGGTCAACTCAGGAGCTCTAGGGCTAAAGATGTTTTTGAATGTGATTCAGCATTTTTTTAAAGTATGCAGATGTTTTTAGTACACCTTTAACTCACCTTATTAACTTATCAATAAGACAATCTTATGTTCCAAGTGCCTGGAAGTCAGCAGTAATAACACCCATATTTAAGACTGGTGATCCTGCTAATCTTGTTAACTATAGGCCTATCAGTATTTTACCAATGGCCTCTAAAGTAATTGAAAAGGTTGTTTGTAATGGGCTGGTATGCAGTTTGGATTTAGAGCACGTCATTCTATGGAGACCACAAACTGTTACTCAACTGAACAAATTAGATCCAGGCTAGATAGGGGTGGAGTTGTTGGTGCTGTCTTCCTTGATTTTAAAAAGGCTTTTGATAATGTTAACCACAATGTACTTTTAACTAAATTATCAATATTTAATTTTTCTGTTCATGCATTATCATGGATGGAGTCATATTTAAAATCAAGAAAACAATGTACAAGAATTAATGGTGCATGCTCACCATTCATCAATTGTAATTTTGGAGTTCCACAAGGATCAATTCTTGGACCAATTCTGTTTAGTTTGTACATTAATGATCTGCCTACAGCGTGTCCAACATTGTCTCAAACAATGTGTGATTGTCTGTAAGGACAGTATAAGACTGTCTAGGTCAATGGTTAAAGGTGATTGTTCAGTTAAAATGAAGAAAATTGCTTTTGGACAATCAGTTTTGTCTGTCAGAGCAGCAGAAAGATGGAATAAAACACCAGTGCATATCAGAGAGAGTACTAATGTTAATCATTTTAAAACTGTTCTTAAAATTTGGCTTAAACAAAATCAAATATGTAACCACTGATTTTATTTCATTTTTTTGATAATGATGTACTGCATGGATTGTATTGTAAGTGTATAATGTATTATTTTTTTATCAGTAAACTTTATTAGAACCTCCTGCCCAGGGACTACAGATGTAAATTAGCGTTATAGCTAACTCTAGCACAACATGTCATGTTGTACATTGTCCCTGTATAAATAAATAAAATAAATAAATAAAATAAAAAGGTTCTGTCCGTCTGTCTCTGACGCAGAGTACACATTCTTCAGAGGATCGCCAGAAGGTGGCACACTTCATGTGTCATGACACTTCAACCTCAGATCAATTCTACGCACTTCATCTCTGCCCTCTGCAAGGACGTGAGCACCGCAGACTCTTCGAGAGGGCCTTGGTGGAGGAGGAGGAGGCGGTGGGGAGAGAAAGCCACCCAAGGAAGGGGCACAAGAGGGCAGACAGTCCTGGGTCACGCCTGGTACGTCAGTTTCTCTTTGGCTATCCAAGCATGGATGTGAACAGCAGGGCATGTGATGCTGGCTAACTGGCCTTACTGTCTCTCCTTTCCAGGAGGGAACCAGCAGAAGGACGCTGCCATGGCAGTCTGCAAAGGAGAAAAGCCAGGGGGTACGCCCACTCGAACCAACAGAAGACTCTGAATCTTCCTGAATAAATAATAAACAATTTTCTAAAACAATAAAGGTCATATGGTGTTCAGACATTTATCGCCATGCAGTGTCTTTATTGGGATGGGCTGGTCATTATTCCTGTATCTGTGTGTTAAAAATGGCTTCAATCGGGACAAATGATCCCTGTGTCGGTTGTTAAGTGTCACGTGGGACACCCGTGTTCAGCCTTGATTAAATGCTAATGATTCCTTTTGCAGCACAAGTAGGTGCTAGGCTGGACGAGAGGTCTACGCCTGGTTTGAATGGCCATCTGGCTCATGGTCCAACTATGGTATTATCAAGCGACTCCCGGGACAGCTCTGTCCTTTGAGCTGCATAAAGAGGTCAGACGATGGCTGCCTGGGAGTGGGGCTTGAATTCTGAGAGGAATTCAAAAGCAACCATCTCTACTGGTTTGAGCGTGTTCAGCTCCAGGTTGTTTAAGACTGCACCAGACAGCCAGCTCTTTATTGTTCTGTCTGTAAGCTTTACAGAGGGCCTTTTGACCCTTACCCTGAAGTTTTGGATTTGTTTCCTCTTAGTAATAAAAACCTTCATCTCAAAACTCTGTGATGTGTTTAGTTGTGTTATCTTTGACTAATATTTAAATTACTTTGATTTGTTTGTTTGATCTGAAACATTGAAGTGTGATAAACATGGAAATAAATATGAATAATAAAATCAGTATAGGGCAAACACTTTTCACACCACTGAAAGACATCTCTGGTCTGAAAATTTCTAGAATCTCACGTCTGGGTCACCATTTTGTAAGGGTCCCCTCTGTATCGGTATTTGTAACACAGAATCCCACAACATAGGTTAAATGTGTTAGTCTTTCCTGGCCCTTCTGTATAATGAACTAATTTGCTACTAATTTTGTTAATTCAGAGTGTAATCTGACTCCAATTTCCAGTTTATAAGCAAGACTGATCACATTTATCTTTTATGAATACATTTAGATCTTTGATTATTTCAGACACACCATACTTTCAGTTACTCATTCATTTTGGACCAACTGAGTCATGCATGGCCGTTTTATATGTCTCCACCAGCTTGATTCTAGGTCAGAGGTTTGCAGGTGACTGGTACCTTAGTCGACTGCCTACTGCTTGCTCTTGACAGAAAAGGTATCGGTATGAATGGTCAGAAATCAAAAGGCCTAAATTGATATGCTAGCTGCTCCATTAATTTGTGATCTTCTAGTTTGATCCACACTGACCATAATACTCCAATAGTCAACAACAGCATCCTCACAATGGAGAAAAATCAGATATATTAAAAAATAAACATGGATGATGTGTCCTTCTCTCCCACACAGACACACACACAAACCACTAGATGAGGATTTCGGACACAATTGTTCTCTCAGAGACAGAAGTTGAGATGGAGGTTTACTGTGATGAGAAGAAGATACTCCAGAGCATCTCACTGCTGCTGACTGATCCTGCAGAGTCTTCAGCACAGTTTCACTGATGATCCAGAATAAACCCAAAACCCAGGATAGAGCGGCTCAGTGAATGTGGTCTGGACTGAGTGGATGAGGCTCATTGTGTCTCTATAGATGTTGTAGAAGATCAGAGTTCCTGCACTGTGATCCACAAACACTCCTATTCTACTGCTGAGCGGCTTTACTTTGAGATTAGTCTTTATGTTATTGTGTATGAATGAGAAACTGGAGGAAAAGCAGATCAAACTCCAGGACTGATCATTACGTCCAAACAAACACTCATTGCCTCCCTTTCTGCTGATGCTCTTATATGACATTGATATACACACACCATGATCTCCACTCCAGTCAATCTCCCAGTAACAGCGTCCACACACGCTCTCTTCACACAACACCTGAAGTACACGATCAAATCTGTCTGGATGATCAGGATATGGCTGATTCTCCCACACACACTTCACCTCTCTGTTCTCCTCAGACAGAATGAGTTCAGTGTTTGCCGTGTTTAGATCCAGTGTGAGAAAACAGGCATCTGAACACAAGAAGAGTCACATTTATAACACGAAAACTCTCAATAAAGTTGTGTGTGTGTCTATATGCGTGTGTGCATACATTTGTGTGGTCCTGCTGTAATCCTCTTCTCCGCTCCATGATCCACACTGTAAACACACACAGATTCCCATTCAGTCAGTAAACAAACACTGAACACACTTTATTTTCAGCAGACCTGCAGTCAGAATTATTCTTATCAACAGAGATGGCAGCCAAGAAAGTACAAATACTTTGTTACTGTATTTAAGCAAATTTTTTTCTGCTATCAGTTCTGTACTTCATTATTTAATTGTCTGACAACCTTTTACTTTTACTCATTACATTTTTGCACAAATATTTGCTCTTTCTACTCCAAAGCGTAGTCGAAGTCACTGGCAAATGGTCAGGACAGGCAGCAAAACAACATAAACAATGAAACAAACAAAGGTCAAAACAGGCTAAACAAGGCAGGAAACATTCTTAGAATTGCTCACTGACAGCCAGGGGCACTGCTAGGGGGGGAATTTAGGACAATTCTAAAGGCCAAAGGCAAAGACTTCTGGGAGTTGTATTTCATCTATTGCCCGATGTGTAGTTCTCCAGTGATCTGGAAAGCCTAGATCGCTGGTGATCATGACACATACATAGGCTAGTTCATGAAGTTTGCCATGACAAAGGCTGGGATGGCTAAAGCCCAGCTCACATTTTAAAAAATTTGAAACAAAATGTAGCTCAACAGTCTTCCTCCATCCTTGACACTTTTTCTATCCCTCATTCTGACGTGATACCTCACAGCAAACTTAAACACACTAAAGCAGTAATTAGTCCCACAACATTTCTTAATAAAAACAGAAAAAAGCTGTTTTGATATCTGATTGGCACATCTATCAGTTCTGAGTCTGATTCTTTTAGGATTTTCCAAATTTGTCTTGAACAAATTGTGGCTGAAATTGCACAGTGTGAGCAGTGCTTAAGGTGGATGAGGCAGGAGGAGTCAGTGATGTAAATGTGAAATAACCAAACTTTTTCTGTTGCCAGTAAAACGAACCCCCACCACCCCACTCCCTCGATATGTGCCTTTGCTCTCATTGACTCAGATTTCTCTGATAACTTCTTTTGCCAAAAATTCTTGAATCAACTTCATCTCTCAAAAGTAAAACAGGATTACGAACTCTCAGTACAGACCACGGAAAGGGAAAGTAAAGTTCTGTGTGCCCATCATCTCCCTAAAGACAAGCAATATGGTACTGAGAAGCAGGCAGCAGGTAAGGGTGACTGAGGAGCGACTTCGTGTACATGGCAGAAAGCTAGGCATTGAGAAATACACATGGTTATTTGAAGAAAGGTCTCCTGGTGTAGAATGGTGAAGAATACTTCAGAAGGATAAAGCAAGAAGTGCCATCAGAATTACAAATGCATTTGAAGCTGTGGAAGCTGAGACCAGGATCATTTTGAGAGCACTGACCAGTTCAGTGAAGGGTTCCAGGGGTGGAGGTGGTGAAGTGTCCATGGAGATGCAGTTATTATTAAAATTAGGCACACATGCAGGAACACAACACCCTGCCCTGTCTCCTAAGTCTTCTAAGGTTAAGTGTTTATAGAAGACATGAACCATTTTGAAATTCTGGCTAAAAAGAATGATTCTTTTGTGAATTGGCCAGCACTATTAGGTGTAAAAGCACAAGGGCAGTAATGCTCAACATACTCAAGTTTGTCCAGTGTGTAGTTTGGATCCTCCAGTTTTTCAGAGAGCAGCTTGACTCCTGAATCTCCTGGATGATTGTAGCTCAGATCCAGCTCTCTCAGGTGTGAGGGGTTTGAACTCAGAGCTGAAGACAGAAAACCACAGCCTTCCTCTGTCACCATACAGCCAGACAATCTACAAACACAGCAAAAGTCCACATCACAGTTGGACAATCACACATCTCTTTGTGTTGTGAAGATGCTGAGTGAGTCGTATAAAAAATGCTTCTTCAGAGCCCAAACCCTGTTTGTCTGTTTTTATATATTTTGTTGTTTTGTTGTTGACTGAAGGGGCTTCTACTATCGGTAACACAATATGTAACTATCCTTTTGTTGTTGTTGTTGTTGAGTGGAAAACCTTTTACCTCAGTGTCTCCAGTTTACAGTTTGGACTCTTCAGTCCATCAGAGAGAAGCTTCACTCCTGAATCCTGCAGGTCATTGTTACTCAGGTCCAGCTCTCTCAGGACACAGTTTGAGGATTGTAGAGCTGAAGACAAACTCTCACAAGAGTGAGCAGTGAGATTACAGCGCTGTAGCCTGTGTAGAGGACAAAACCATATGCATGTGTCCATTTGGTATGTGTTATAGCTTGGAGCACTCATGACTGTGTTGACTATTAACTTTATTCTTTTTTTTTGTTGTTGTTGTATTTTTGGCCTTTAAACTAACAGTTAATGGTAAAGTTAATCGAAATATTCATTCACTCATTTCCTTTATTCATCATGGGGTCGCCAAGGGGGACCAAATCTTTCATTTAACATCTGTTTTAGCATCTTATAATGATGGTAAATTATTATTATTATATTACCCATTCATAGAGGCCTCATTCCTTGCATTGTCCCTTTGAATGTGTTTATAGAGCAGATTGTTTTTTGTACTGACATCAAAAACTGGGTGATGTGACCATAATGGTGCTGATTTTAAAACCACATTGTATTGAAGAACTGATTGGTTATTTCTTAGATGAAAAAAGACTTTGACTTACAGAGCTCTTTTGGAGGTTTTGATGACTGCTGATAGTCTGATGAGACACTCGTCTGATCTCTGGAATTTCTGAAGCTCAAACTCCTCCAGCTCCTCCTCTGAGGTCAACAACACAAAGACCAGAGCAGACCACTGGGCAGGTGAAAGGTCAGCAGATGACAGACTTCCTCTACTAAGGTGAGACTGAATCTCTTTCAGCAGAGTTTGGTCATTCAGTTCATTCAGACAGTAGAACAGATTGATGGATCTCTCTGGAGACAGATTTCCTTCAAGTTTCTGCTTGATATATGCAATTAATTTATTTTTGCTCTGGTCACCGTCATCCTGCTGAGTCAACAGGCCTTGTAAGAGTTGTCGATTGGACTGGAGTGACAGACCGAGAAGAAAGCGAAGGTAAAGGTCCAGATGTCCATTCTCACTTTCCAGAGCCTTGTCCACTTCAGTCTTCAGCAAATCAGTCATACATTTAGTTTTGCTTTTCTGTCTAAAAATAGGTAAAGGTTTCTTGTTATGTCTAGAATCAGATGCTCATAAAGGGCCTGCAATGAATTCTTGAATGCTCAAGTGAAGAAAAGCAGTACATGGTACCAAGAATGATTCCTTTCTCCTCCTTAAAGATCTGGGTACACATGCCTGAGTACACCGATGCCTTATTGACGTCAATGCCACAGTCTTTCAGATCGCTCTCATAGAAGACCACATTGTTTCTTTCCAGCTGCTGGAAGGCCAGTTTCCCCAGTGAAAGGATGAGGTTTTGATCCCAGGAGACATCTGGTGTGTTTTCTCCATCATACTTTCTTCTGCTCTGCTGGATCTGAAAGCAGAGAAAGTGTGTGTACATCTGTGTCAGAGTCTTGGGAGATTCCTTCAGTGTTTCAGCATTAGAGCTGTGTTTCTGTTTAATATTTATTTTCTCCTTCAATACATTTTGGAGAACAGTGACTGAAATCCAGCAGAAGATTGGGATGTGGCACATAATAAAGAGACTCTTTGACTGTTTAATGTGATCAATGATTTCTCTGGCCTGATTCTGATCTGATCTGAGTCTCTTTCTGAAGTACTCCTCCTTTTGGGCATCATTGAATCCTCGTATCTCTGTCAGCCGGTCGATACAGTCAGCAGGAATCTTACTGGCAGCTGCTGGTCTGCTGGTGATCCAGATGAGAGCAGAAGGAAGCAGATTTCCCTTGATGAGGTTCGTCAGGAGAACATCCAGAGAGACTGCTGAAGATACATCACAACACGTCTCATTACCAGCAAAGTTCAGAGGAAGACGACATTCATCCAATCCATCAAGGATGAACAGGACTTTGAACCGTGTCCTTCTTGTAAGGTTCAGTCCTTTAGTCTCTGGGAAAAACTGAGTTATGAGGTCTTTTAAACTTTGTCTTTCTTTCTCCTTTAAGTTCATCTCTCTGAATGGAAGAGGAAATATGAAGCTGATGTCTTGATTTCTTTTCCTTCAGCCCAATCCAGAACAAACTTTTGCACAGAGACTGATTTCCCGATGCCAGCAACTCCTTTTGTCAGGACAGTTCTGATCTGCTCGTCTTGTTCAGGTGCTTCAAACAAATGTTTGCATTCAACCTGTATCTCTAGTGACTGATGACGTCTGGAAGCAGCTTCAATCTGTCTGATCTCATGTTCAGTGTTGACCTGTTCACTTACACCCTGAGTGATATAGAGATCTGTAAAGATGTTATTCAGAAGTGTGGAGTCTCCTTGCTGAGCAATTCCTTCAAACACACTTTGATATTTCTTCTTCAGGCTACATTTAAGCTGATTAATGAAGAACAGCTCATCTAAACACAGCAGCAAAAAACAGATAGTTTTAGTCTTGACTTTTCCAGCTATATTTTTAAGTGACAGACTGACAGATGGCAATGAGTCTCTTACCCTGGAGAGTATCAGCAGCTTGATCTTGCTTCATCTCTCTCAGGAAGAAGAGTGTAAGATCAAGAGCTGCTTCTGTGATGCTGCTTCTGTTTTCATTAAAGTCCTTTACAAACTCTTGACTGTATTCTTTATCTAAGATTTTCTTAAACTTTGCCAGTTCATTCTTCAAAAAGCTGACAATTTTACTCTCAAGATTCTATGATTAAATAAAAGAACAACGATATTTAACCAAAAATGTCATTCAGATACAGTTTTGAACATTTAAAACAGCAGTGTAAAATCATATCAAAACACTACAGAAGACTTTAGATGTAGGAACCAGAGTATCCCAGCAAGAATTTGTTGTGTTGAAAAGAAGTCTTCTTTTAAAGATTCTTGGCTAAAACATGGCTTAATTTGGACTGTAAGTGAAACTCTAATAGATGTCCAAGAATAGTCCAAAACTAGAGTAGATCAAATACACAAGAGAAAATGACTACACATCTCATGTTTGTCTAACCTGTTTCTAATCTGTGACTAGTTTTGGGCTATGGTTAGGTGTGTAGGGAGAAACAATTCATTGCTACACAAACTTTAAGCCACCCTCTGAGACCCACAAACTGACTGAAATCGCCCACTGAGAAGTGATAAACCCACACATACAGGCTCAGTTACCATGGCAATTTCTAAATTATGTGGCCCAAATGGCCACATTCCTCTTTGTTTAACAGATAAATGCATCCGCTAATATGCAGCCAACTTAATACTTGTGTGTGAGGCCACCAATCTCGTTCCTTGTAAACTCTGCAGGTAACCCCTGCCTGAAGACAAAGGGACTTAAACTGGCACTGGAAGACAACTTCCCATCAGTTTACTTAGATATTGAGTGTGACATTATCAGCCCCATATATGTTGCATTCCCTTTCTGTTTTCTCTTATCATTCTGGTGTCTCTTCATGCTTGTTTGGAAGCTAGTGGTTACAAGCAAAAATGGGACCCACGCTTACTAGGTCCCAGGTCTAGTTCTTTTCCTTTCCCTATCCTTGGCAATCACAGTTCAGTACCTTGCTAAATTACTGACCAACTGATGGAGGAGCAACTACAACGGACCATCAAGAGACTTTCAAGCCAGGACACATTAGATAATCTACAAACAAAGATGCTAACATCATATAAGTATGACTTAGATATCAGATATACTTGTTTATCCATTCCTTTATCCAACAAAGTGATTCCGTATTTTTTGATGATCTGTTTTGGGTTACTGATTAGGCTACTCTCTGTCAAGAAGACATATTTAAATGTATGCCAAGAAGTCATCTATTAAACACAAACTTGCTTGGTCAGATATGCAGGATAATTGACTCTGGTCTTTTGAATTTTTTAAAAGTCATTTATTTTTATGCATTACATTCTAATAGTTTAACAGACCAGAGTCACTTATTTCTTACTTATCAAATATATTTTCATTCTTAAATGTGAGTAAATAAAAAATAACTATTACAAATAAAATGTTTCAGGATCTTTTTCAATAACCGTTTTAGTTATTGTTATAATATGAATTATAGTTTAAATCAAATTGAGTTTTTCCCACCTGGAATATTATCAGGAGATTGCCTGTGAAACTCTTGTGGGTCCTGTTAATCGTGTCTCCTGCATCTGCGAACTCATATTCAACACTGTAAACAAATAAAACTACTGTAACAATACATTTTGAGGCAGACAAATACAGATATATTTTACAAACACTGAAAATAATGCAGGATCAATGCAAATAATGAGACAGGTGGGACAGTAGTCAGATTTGCACTTGCGTGATCGGCCACTGCTGTGTCACATATTAAATTCAATAGAGAAATCACAAACAAATGTCATGACTGTATAAAGCATCTGAAACAAGAATGGGCAACTTCAGTCCTGGACGGCCATTGTTCTGCAGAGTTTAGCTTCACTTCTATGCAAAGAAGGGGGCAGAAGAGAGATGGATGCCTCACCATGTTCCTACCAGTGTGGTTAAAGGGTGGCACTGGTGGTTTGGGGGGAGGTCGAGGGGAGGTATGTTTGCAGCCCTGAACCTGATGGCAGTAGTGTCATACCTCCGCTTCCAGTCCAGGCCAGTAGTACTACTCTTGGAGTTGTAGGAGGATGGTCCTTACCCTTTTTTCGACTGCGTGTGTATGGCTGACACCACCCCCTGAGTCCGGGAACTTGGTACCACCAACCGGCAATTTTCCTCTCCCTGCCCCCGAGCAACTCAGTACATAACACTATTCTTGATCACAGAGTAACAGGCTGGGTGAGGCACAGGACTTGGATGGACTCGGGACTAGCACTTCCGGAGTTTCCGGTCTGCTTGCTGCTCCTGGGGCAGCAAACCTCCAGCCTCCAGTGGTGAGGGACTCTTGCTGGTGGCCCCAGTCTTGTGTTGCCCGGCGTCTCCTCGTAGTCCAGGGGACCTATTCTGCGTGTTTCATGGGGTCTTTGGGAGTGGTCCAGGTGAATTAGTAGACCCTGTCCCCGTGCAGACATTTTCTTGTTCTTCTACAAGAGAGCTGCAAGTGTCTGTACTGGACGCATAGTGCCCTTGGCAGGTCACAATTTCCGGGGTTCTTCTGCTCTCTTGTATCCTGGGGATCAGACGCTGTGGTTTTGCAGGGAACTATGTGCAAGTGTAGAAAGTCCGGGATTTGTGCTTAGGGGGTTCCGGTTAAGGGTCTGCGTGGGAGAAGAGTATACAGCAAGAGTCCTGCTGTTATCATGCTCACTGTCTTCCTTGATGGCGTCGATTATGTACTTTTCTCCCAACAAGCTGCAGCTATCCCTCATTGGTAAGGGAACCATTTTTATGATGTTGACACCACACTGGTAGGTTCGCCACAGTACATAATCATAATCAGCAATAAATATTTGTACCAGGTTGATAATAAACATCTTCAAAACATTTTATGTCCAACAATTGACAGAAATTCATACAGGGTTGAAGATGACTAAATTATTTTGAAATTTCAAGGTTTAAACTCTAAATTGACATTGAAATATGAAATGATTATCTACTGAAAGATTCTGTGAATGAGAAACTAAAACTGCCACTAAATGTCTGTAAATGTCTTAATCAGTCACCAAAGTCATTGAGTCATTTGATTAAATCACACAACTGATTTATTCAGGAATGACTCTCTTTACTGAATTGTTGGTTCACAATACTATGTTTGAAACCGACCATGTGTGACACATAGTTTAAAACACAAAATACCTTTGGGCAGGTGATGGTGTTTTCTCTGTGAGGTATGGTGGATGATCTTTAGACCAGTCACTCTTCAGAGACACAGAGCTGAACACACGTGATCCTGATCTCACACTGAAGACACAAACACACCAGAGGAATAAACTGCAGGAGAAACTTCAGTCTCCTTTACAAGAGTTTATCAGCCAAATATGAGTTTGTGTAGTTTAATTCAGCACAAACTAATAGTTGACTGAAGGTCTGTCTGATCAGGTCTGCTGAAACTGTTCTGTGGTCAGCTTTAACTCTGATGTTGTCCAGGACTTTAAACAGCACACATGACACATCTTCAGCTCTGGTAAATATGAGCCCAGATCAAGCTGTCTGTAAGCTAGAATGATCTAAACACATTTCCTGAAGGTGTAAACTCAAGCTTTGTCCATCATTTGATCAGGCAATAGCAACACAAATAAGTGCATTATTGTTGGTCTTTGTTCTTCAGAGAAAGTGTTGAAATAATTGTGTAAAAACAGAGTCAATACCTGTGTTTCTCTGAGAGAGAGTCCTTTACTCGCTCCTCTGCCATACTGCAGCTAAAACACCAATGCAGACATTAGCAGAGCTTTGAGGAAACAATCAGCCACTGACCATCACCTGGAGATGACAATATACTGACATTAAGAACATCACACTTTATAGCAATCAATGCTGACTTCACAAACAAGCACTTACTGAAACAGAGCCAATAGACAAACTGAGTTTGAGTCATCTCACAGCAGATCAATATACTCTACTGGAGTCCTTATTGTTAACCTGATCTGACAAACTCTGGATATTTCTGTTCACATTTAATATAATATATGGATATTATACACAGTTTGTCAAGATAATTTTATATTTATTTATTTATTTTATTTAGTACAAAACTCCAGTGGCAGTTAAGAGTTAAAAGCAGTTTGTTTAAGGAACCTCAGCATGTTTTTGATGGAGTTTTTCTTCCTGTTTAACCGGAAGGTCTGGTTTAACTTTATTTTAGATTTCATGACTCTCTCTGTTTAAAGTTTATTTAGTGCTGAATGATCTGAAATTATCGAGTCAGTCTGATATAGAAGAGCACAAACACTTTCAAGAGATTAAATAGTAAAGGTTTGTTTGACACTGTGTTTAAGTGACAGTGTTTTGACAGTTTTTGAGGCTTTGAGCTTCAGGGTCAGACATTTAAATCACACTCACACATATAAAATCCCTTCATCATCTCCACAAATAAGCGTAATGGTAGAAGTATTAAACTTACCTGCAGAAGTACAGACGCTCTTGAGCAGCAGGAACACAATCTGAGCTCTTTGACTCTTTCACTTCACTAAACACACCTGTGTGATCTACAGGTGTATCCTGAAATATTATTGGTTCCACAGAGTGGTGCTGGCATGAATATTCATGATATTCTCCTGCCTGTGGGCGTGTCCTCAAGACAACACACAAACCACTGGAGCTGAATATATCTGTGCAGCTTCTCTGAGCACAAGTGTGTTAGTAGAATGTTTCGAGAAAGTGAAAAGGGTATTGGAGATGAAAATCGAGAGGTCTTTGAAGAAAACTGGACCTATAAAATAAGAATATAAAATAACATTATGGATCTCTATATGAATACAGCACTTACAGATCTCTGTTTTAGCTCATATTTTCTACAGGACGCTTTACTATAAGACATACATGAGATCAGTCAGTGCTGGAACTAATATAAAAATAACTTGATTTTTATATTAATCACGATCACGATGCAAAAACTAGTACAGAATATTACTGTTAGATACAAAATTAGCTGAGCCCAGTGAATATACAAGGGAGAATGACATCAAGTGTTAATAAAGATGACAAATCAAGAGGAAATAAGACTTTAAGTTTAGTTGAAATGTTTACTGATGTTACTTTACATTAAAATTAAATTTTCTTTATCAAACACAAAATCATACACACGACAATATCCAGTGAAACGCTTACACGACCACCAATGACCTTAAAAAACAACAAGATTATAGATAAGAAATAAATCACTGAATAAAATGAGAAATAAGATATAGACAAACTTTAGTCAAATAGGAAATAAAGCTGTAGAGAATAAAATCAAAACATTAAAACATGTGGCTATACTAATGTAGAAACCTTTAGCTGGAGGCTGACACTATGTACAGTGACACCATAACTGAACTGAACTAGAATATACACACAAATGTGTGTGTGGAGTGTGTAAATGTGCCTGAATGTGCAGATGTGTCCACAGACGTGGCTGAATGTGTGTGTGCGCTGTGTGTGTTGTGATTGAGAGAGCGGCCGGCCTGCGTTCAGAAGCTCCTCCTCAGTGTCTCCGTGTTGCCTTCAGGAAGCAGAAGCCTTTATTTCTGTGAGCGCCGCAGGAAAGTTTCAGCTAAACTGTGTGTTCTCCCACTTTTCTCAATCCAACACTGGAAAACTCCTCATCTAGTCAAGAGGTGCAGGCTTATTTCTAGACACGAATAATATTGAGCTTGTTTTAAGAGTACAATACCATACAGGAGCAGGATGTGGGAGATTATTAGCCTTGTTTTTAAGATCATTCTCCTGCTGAGCGGCTTTACTGGGAGACGAGTGTGTGTGTTATTGTGTGTGAATGAGGAACTGGAGGAAGAGCAGAACAAACTTCAGGGAAAAAGGGAAACTGCATTTACTCTACCCAAAATAAAACAAATAAGACTTTCTCCAGTAGAAAAATTATTAGAGGAAATACTGTGAAAATTATTCACTGTGTTAAACATCATTTGGGAAATATTTGAAAAAAAGAATAAATTCAAAAAAGGGCTATTCACCTTATTCTTTGTGTACAAGCAGGCTTAGCCATTTAAATCTTTTTGGCTCAAGACTTCCGCTCTCATTCATTTCCATTTATTTTTAGACGTTAAAAACAGCTTGTTTGGCTGCTTGATGTTGCAAACTGACAGTTTCTTATTATATTATTCTGCTTTGTCTTTATACTCATGCAAACACTTGTTTGTAGAGCGAGTAGTTTGACCATTTTCTGCTGTCATTTTTCCCATAGGCAGCTGAATCAGAAGTTCTAAAACAATCGCAAAAATGAGCACACTTCCGCATTGAAGAATAAGGTCAATATACCCCAGGGGTGCTCAACCCTGCTCCTAGAGATATACCGTATACCACGAAGTGTAAGCTATTTTCAGTTTGGTCCACTACCAACCACATAGATCTAGTGCACTGCCCAGTTGGCTCAGTCCTGGATTTCTCACAGCAGTGTTTCTCCATGGGGCTAACTCCCTCCACTTTGAAAGCGTATGTTGACTATATTAGCCTATCGGTCTGATGTATTAGGGGTAAACCCCCTAGTAGTGTGTTTCCTTCATGGTTCATTGAGGCTGTGGCCTCCAAGCAGAACTAAAGTTTTGACTTGGGATCTGTCGATAGTGCTTGAGCGTCTGTTGGCAACCCCTTTCGAATATATAGTGGGGTGTCAATCAATCAATCAAGCTTTATTTGTCACATACACTTTTATCTAGTGAAATGGAACCTGCCCACCATAGACAAACATCACACATTTCAGGGAAAGACAGGTCGACGAGAGGTGGCATTTAGAAAAAGGAAATAAGATTAATTTGGGGAGAGAGAGGCGAAAAAAAACTCCCTCTCACATTACCCTTGAATTAGAGCAGTGTGAGACCAGGGAGAAAAAAAGCCCCAGCAATCAGGCACATAAACACATAGACATAACATTGCAACAGGGGATGGGAAAAGGGGGTGTGGATATAGTCCGATGAGGGCGGGCAGCCATCCGGCCTGCAGCTGAAGATCGCTGGTCACAGACCCGCCTACCCACTCCAGTGGGTGAAAGCACACGAAGGCGTGGGATGCGAGGCTAGGTAGTGATTGTCTATCTGTAGCTGTGTATGTGTGTGTGTGTGTAAGCCTGTAGAGTCCAACAGGTGTCCTTGACAGGGAACAGGAATTTCAGAGCGTCTCCTTATCTTGCTATCTGGGAGAAGTTGTTTTTCTCCAGCTGAGGCCGTCTGGCAGGAAAAACACAGGGAAGCTGAAAGAGAAGAAAAGGTTTTCAAATTTAGGTCAATATCTGCAATTTTGCATATGTTTAAAGTCTGTCACTGGTCTCCAGTTCTGGCCAAATCTTGTTGCAAAGCCGCTAATTTCACGCTGATGTTTTCCAATTTGTGGTCTAAGACTACAGTCTGGTTTGTAGCGACCCTGCTCACCACCGTTTCAATCAAGCCGGCCAACTCGGTGGAGTTTTGAGCTGCACTGACCATTGATACCCCAGGGCCCCGCATAAGCCCATCAGCAGAAACCCTGTTATCAAAGTTCTGAATAAATAGATATCTTCAATATCCTCCAGGGACAGAGCGGCCAGGCACACGACACACCACTTCTCCCACCCGTCCATCACAAATCCTGCTGCAAACGTCCCCGCAGGACAAGTGGGCTCTCCCAAGCCCAAACTTCTCATCAAGAAGATGGTGTCAATTGCATTCAGAAACCAGTTGATCAAATCCATAATTCCTTATTCGTTTGGATAGCAGGGCATGGAGAGCCTCAGAGATAGAATAAGATGAGACAAGAGGAGCCAGCCAGGAGAGATATGGGACAGAGAGGACAAAAAAGTGTGACCTCCTTTGCCGAGAGCCAAAGAAGAAATCAGACAGTATGCTTACACTCAGAGCCATCTTTCTACTGGCTATTTCCTCCCCTAAAGAGTGGGCGATCTACAGGTCCTGTTTGGTGGCCTCTTCTAAACTTGACTTTGCCCCTTGAATGGTCAGGGCATTCTTGTAGGCCAGGGTGGGGTACGGACTTAAGGTCCACACTTACGTGGCTCAACCTATAGTGCTGCAGGCCTTTCATGTGCCTCTTTTCACATCACAAGACCAGGAAAAGCTTAATTTGCTTTGGCCAGGTAGGGCTCTGGATGCCTACATTCACAGAGCTTCCCTGTGGCGCAGATCAAGACAGCTGTTCACTCTTTGCGAAAACCCTCCTTGTGGTTCCCCATCGTTCAAGCCAACTTTGAGCACGTGGATAGTAGGTGCTATATTACTAGGTTACCAAGCCTGGTTTCGTCCCTGTCCTTGGCTGTCCGGGCTCGATCAACACAGGTATAGTGGCTTCTATTATCTAGAACCGGAGTGCCCAAACTCTGTCCTGGAGGGCAGATGTCCTGCATAGCTGAACTCCATCTTCCTTCAACACACCTGCCTGGAAGTTTCTAGTATACCTAGAAAGAGCTTGTTTAGCAGGTTCTGGTGTGTTTTATTGGGGTTGGAACAAAAATATGCAGGACAGCAGCCCTCCAGAACTGAGTTTGGGCACCCCTGATCTAGAACATCCTTGTGAGCTCAGAGTCTGTGTCTGAAATCACACATGGGCTGTTTCTCAATTCCAAGAATGCAGAGAACGGACTTGCGTTCTTGTGGAGACCAGTCTTGCCAGGTGTCCTCGGAAGAACGAACTCGGCAGACCACGAGAACAGAGAAGGCGTCCTCTGAGAAATGAGATGCTACGTTCTTCCTGATGGTCATGTGACCTTCACGTGTTAATTATTTAAACATTACAGCATTTATACCACGATTTATTGTTTTTCCCCTTTTCAAAATATATACTAGGCATAAAAACATTATAAATATACGTTGCACAATGTAAATAAACATATTTTAATACGAATTTCAGCAAACAAACAGCCTTAATATGTTTATTCCTTTATTAAGATGTCCATGGCAATGTTTATATTCACCGCTTCATTCAGGGAAACTCCTGAGGTAAATAAGTGATATCTCTGAACTTTAATAATAAATCTAAATAAAATGCTGCGCTTCCCACCTCCAGTCGCAATGACTTCTGGGACTTCTAGAGTGATATCGGTGCTCAAGTCTGCATCCGTGCGTCCTCGATATCAAGAACACATCCGGGAAGTTTCACGCGTCCTCTGTTCTTGCGGTCTTGAGTATTGGAACTGAACTTTGGCAGCTGATGATGACGTTACATGAGAACACGAGGACGCAAGACCACTGAAGAACGCATATTGAGAAACAGCCTTTGTCTCTGTTCACAGCTGGTATAAAGATGTGCTTTCATCGATACAATTTCAAGTGGACAACACAAAGTACAGGTGTAAAGGAGGTGTGAGATGTTTTGAGCTTGTCCAGTTTTGACACTTAAACACCACCTTTTCTCCACATATTGGGCTCATTCATAAACCAGCAGCTAATATAAAGCATTCATGGGATGTAATTTTTTACTCTGGTAATTTTTAAAGACTCTGGTAGCAGTCTTTTCAAAAGTGAAAGACCATTCAAAAGGTTTCAGTTTTGTCAAGTTTACCATATAGTTTAATAACAGACACTTTCAGCTTAGTGTGTTGTTTAACATGTTTACAGCAATATAATTGGCTGTTTAAAAAAAACCCATCGTATTACAGCATAGTGTAGCAAATAAAACAAAACACAATGTCACATTGTTTTCCCTTCCTAGCGCCTTAAAAAGTAGCATTTCAAGGCGCTTTACAAACATAAAAAGGTACAAAAGTAAAGGATTCATGCAAAGACATCTGCATGAAAGACTAGACAAAACAAAAGCAATTAGAATAAAAAATATGTCGTTTTATTTGAAATAACTAAAATAAGGAATCATAAATATGCGTGTATATGAATCATGTATACACAGATTTGTCCCTCATGTTCTCTACTTCTTTATTTTGTGTTTCTTTCCCTCTTGTATTTGCCAGTTCGTCTCACTCTTTGCTCTTGTGTGGGACACCATGCGTGACAATAAAAGTGTTTAAGAGGTCATTTCCTTACATATTTGTACACATATAATCTGGTGAAATGGCCCAACTGCACTTCTCCAGCAATAATTCAATGTAGTTTTCCTGATTATTTGCTCTTCCACATTTACTCTCATTCCCCCAACACCATTAATCCCCGCATCATCTGACTCTGAATGATGAAGCACACCACAGAAACACTCTTTAGCACAGAGGAGAGGAGGTTTCAGCTAAACTGTCTGCTTTCCCACTTTAGTCAACCCAACACTGAGAAACTCCTCATCTAGTCAAGAGTTACAAGTTTATTTCTAGACACACATATTATTGATCTTGATTTAAGAATACAATACTATGCAGGAGCAGAATGTGTGAGATTATTAGCATTGCTTTTAAGATTATTAATGTTTTCTTTACTCCGCAAAGCTAAAGTTGCCTATTTTACCTGCAAATTTAACTTAATTACAATCAGAGATGGATTTAGAGCAGCAGTCTTGTGTTTTTAAGACTTTATATCAGCTGTAATGACTTAAAATTGCTCATTTAAAGCACACTTGACAAGGTTCAAACACATACGGCAAACAACGAATGTTTCTGAACGAATGTGTATCTTTATTTTTATGTATGTATTTACTACTATTTATTTTCTAGATGTTCATTATATCTGTTTTAGTGCCTTGAGATGCAACTTTTAAAATAGTTTTAACATTTTGACTTTAGAAAATTGTTGTTGTTGAGGTACGTTGTTACACAAGTTGTCACTTCACTTTTAAGAATCAAACAACAAACATTACACTTTATTTATCCTTTATTTACTTTCTTGCAATTTCCAGAAACTATCTAAAGCTCATTTAGTCTTGTGAGGTGTTGATTATTTTTTTACAGAGATTCAGACAGGATTCAGACATTTCATCATCAAATAAAAATAGATTCTCTAGTATTCTAGTATATTCTCTAATATTTAGCTCAACCAATAAAGACAAATATAGTAGTGTAAGAAATCAATCTATGTTAAAAGATCAATTTAGAAATTATTAGCTCAGATCAATGACTCGGATCCTGAAGATTCGAATCATTGATTCGACTCAATTGAGTCAGATTGAATCAGATCAAAGATTCAAACTTGTCCCGCAAATGGAGACATCACATTTATTAATTCTCATCTATATTATTTTCGTGGCCAAGCGATAATAACATAACTCGGAATAGGGTTAACTTTTAGCAAGGTAACACGGTCTGTAGTTTGAGGCAAAGACTTATAAAGCACAGAAACAATAACACAGTTTTTTCAAATGAGAAACGAAGATTTATTGAACTATACTATTCGACACACGAGGCTAACTACGTAGTAATCAAAACAACAAATAACAAACAAACAAACAAATGCACACACACGTTCACACACACACACACACAGGCAGTTCAGAGGATGCAAAATGAATTGAACAAACAGTCCAGCCGATCTGTTTCGTACCAGATCTTTGAATCACCTGAGAAACCACAAAAGCAGAGGATTGACTTATCTTTAACTGCTTAAAAGCATATGCACCCGATCAGATAGACAAGACAGTTATTTGTGTTACTTGCGAATTTGTTGAAGTCTTTCTTGATTCGGATTCTCCCTCTCCGGGTTGGAGAAAACACGTGGAGCTGCTGGTAGGCTGGCTTCTCGGTGACGTCGCTGGGGTCCACTCGGCGTGAGTGAGCTGTTGTCCCGGGTAACGACTCCGTAAAGAGTCTGTTCGTGGAAGTTTCAGCGGTTGCGAAACTTAACAGGTTTTGAAAGGAAAAGTCTGTGGTGTTGGCCTAACCGCGTGGTGGCGATTAGGGGCGGAGAAACATCAACGGGGTGATGCTGAAGGGCTGCGCGCAGATTTTCACGCTGCACGGAGGTTTTATACGCTGGCTCTGAGCCATCCCTCTTGATACTGTCGTCCAATGAACGGCAAGATGAAGGGCGGGGCCACGCCCCGTCCCAGCGTAGGCAGATTTAATAATTAGCCCACTGCAAGAGACTTAACGTGATAAAATCTCTGGTAAGATTGTAACTATCTGACATCAAACGTTACAATATGGATATAGTTCGTATCACAAAATTCTCATTTACAGCAATGTATTGCAAATAACGAGCCGTTTTGTTTGAATACAAACATAAAGCATTTCAGACACACACAGATCATTTTAGACTGTTATAATGGTAAAAATCACATTATGAACCTGGTTGGTTGGAAATAAACACAGCATCTCAATACCTGTTAATGTCATTCAAAATATCAAATTTTGCCTTGGTTATAACATTTATACGAATCGTTTTCCTCAAGTCTGCTTCATTTCTTTTGTCTCTGAATTCTGTCCATCTCATGGTCCGACCGCATGGCCGGAGATCACATGAGGGTCATACACCAGTCTTGTGATAAGAGAATTTGAAGGGCGTCTTTGTCTCGTTGGTTAACGATTAACCAAAATTAGCTGCAGCATCTGTCCGAGTTAGGCTTGAGTCTTGGGGAAAACAGTCGGATAACTGTTATCCAGAGCGTACAAGCCCTGGAGCAAATAAAGCAATTTGCGCTCAAAATTCCAAAGCCGGATTCGAACTGGTTTTGACCAGCGAGTCTCTACATTCCCCCTTTTGCCAGGGGATGTTCCCGGTGTGAACATCGGCAGGCACTGGAACAAACAGACAGAAGCAGAGAGAACAGGCAAACACAAGACACAAACAACGTCATCACTAACTGAATCTTGGTGCAGGTTTTAGGCGCGTTGGAATGCTCCGGTTAACAACACTCATGGTGTGGAAGAGCATAGTTCAGTTTTATCAGAATTTAGGCTTTTACGACTAACCGAGGTATTGAAGGCTCAACGAAGTTGTATAGGCGGTCTCTCAATCTGTAAAGAATTCAATCTTTGGTTAACGTCATCGCATCTAAGCACGCACGGGATGTGGGGCGTGTACTTTTGAACCACTTTTGGATGGCCTTTACTCGCTCGTGGCGGAAGAAGGCAGGTGTCAAAGTCAACATATATCCTACGATGCTGTTTTAACGAGAGTCGAACCAATAAATTTCATTCTTTATCCTCAATCCTCTTTTCTGTTCTGGATTGAAGATGAAGAAATGTGGTTAACAAATCTTTTGAGTTTTCGCCTAAAACGCGTCGTCAGACAGGTGTTACGACGTTAAATTATCAATACAGTGACCGCACCTTCAAGGCATTGATCCGTGAGGCTTGGTGAAAGGAGTCAATCCTAATTCTGAGCTCTGGGCTTAAAACATCATCTGTGGGGGTTCCCTGATGAGGCAAGAATTGAAAGACAAAGAGTAAGAAAGAAGAAACTGAGACATAAGGTCATTGAGTGAGGTTAGAACAACAAACAAGTGTCGCATATGTGTAATGGCTCCTCTCTACTAGTGACTGATCCTAGAAGTGCAGTGGAGGAGAGAGTGTATGTATTGGGTTTAGGAAACATAGCTAAGGCTAGGAGTCTTCCTAAAATAGCACAAATGAAAAAAAAAAAAACAGGTTAGCGTTATATCAAGAGTTTAGGATAGTGGGTCTGTGTCAGCAGGTTGGTTCCTCCCCCTTTCTGGTCACTTGGAGTTGAGGGACTGGAGTTGGCATGGCACAGGTAGGATTGGGATTGATTCTGAGTTCAGCGGGGTGACAAACGACCAAGACAGCACTCCTAGGCATTGGAGGGAGTTCGTCCACAAGTGTTCGTGTGATGCAGTGATGACCTGAGGCATCAGGTGTTGAGTTAGCGTCTAACTCTGGTGTTCAGGTACAGTCTATTGCATGTTTGAAGTTATGGTGCTTACAGGT
Source organism: Danio kyathit (assembly GCA_903798195.1). NCBI lineage: Eukaryota > Metazoa > Chordata > Actinopteri > Cypriniformes > Danionidae > Danio > Danio kyathit. The sequence continues at coordinate 42,500,383 of LR812522.1, forward strand.
CTCTGTAAGTGAGGTGCAGACGTGCTGCTTCGTGAGGTCGTTGCTTGTCAGGCTGAATCAGGGTCTTCTTTCCTTTCCAACTTCCGATCCTCTTCCCTTCGTCGGAAGAACTCTTTCAGGATCATTTTCATCAGTTCTTGAGGGTCAAAACATGGTGATGTTTTCCCTTCTGGGGATTCAGTTCGAGCTCGATCAGCGTGGAATCTTTGGGAGTTTTGTCGTCGACCTCTTGGACAGGTTGTGTCAAGGTGATGGTGTTTTACCTCAGAGGTATCACTGGATTCCCACGAGCTTGTCCCCCTTTGGTTTGCAAATGAGGTGGACCTGTTCCACGGTCTCTCCCGGTGACGTTCAGGTGAGTGTTGTCGCCCAGGCGGTCCATCCCAGTGGCTGTTCCACTGTTTAGGGCTGGTGTCAGCATGACGGTCTCGTTGGCTGTTGTAAGACGACACATTCCACTCACTGGGAGGTAGTTTAGCGTTGTCTGGGCCCTGGGCACCCTCAAGGGCCAGATCTTGACTTTGAGTGTTGAAGTCATAAACAGCAGGGATTTTGGCACTCTTTCCTGGAGTCATCTTTTGTTTGACGTAGGCTTTATGTGCCAAATCTCGTAACTGCTGAGTGTTCATTGTGTGGGGGCATGCAAGAACCCCAAGATGGTGGCTTACTTCAGGATGGAGATTTCTCAGGAAGAGAATTTTGAAGTTCAGGTCCTCTTCCATCTCAGGTTCATTGCGGGTGCCGAAGTAGGCTCGTCTGAGTCTGCTGTAGTAGGTTTGAGCAGACTCATGGCGACCTTGTTCCGTCTCCAGGGCAGCTGTAAGTCCTTGTTCAGATTCTGGGTCATCAAACTCTCGGATGAGGGCTTCTCGGAGCAGAAGGTAGTCAGTCTTGGTGTGAGCAGGCTGACGATCAAGGAAGCTGCGTACTTCAGGGCTGGAGGTTGCTCGGAGCAAATAAAGTCTATCTTTGTCAGTGACATTGGGTCTCACTTCCAGATGAAAGTCAATGTCTTGCAGATAGGCATGAACATCTTGGCTACCTGGCAAATTCGGCGTGAACTTGCCCAGGTTCTTGACTAGCTTGTCAAGGTCTCTGAGGTCCAGGCCACCTAGTGATACGTGGCTGGCTGGAACAGAGGGAGCTGGTGAGGGCTTTAGCAGTGACCCCTCAGCTTTCTTGTTGCGTGACAGTTCATATGCATGTTTAAGTTCATCTTTAATGCTGTTGGACTCTTCTTTGATGTAGTCCAGCTGCTGTGTGAGTCGTCTGATCTCCTGTCTTGCTTCAAGCAGGTGAGCTTCGAGGGCTTTGTTTCTGCTGTTCTTGTCTTTAGAGTCAGCATTTACCTCTTCTAGTAGCTGTTCGACGTACTCAAGTTTGTTGGCGACATCAGCATGGTCGGCTTTGGCTTGTTCCATTTCGTGGGTGGTGGCGTCTAGAGTCTTTTGAAGTTTATCGATCTCTTTGGCAGCTTGATCAGTCTCATCTGGCTGTTCCGGTCGTTCCTGAGCCTCCAGTTCGAGCTGGTTGATGCGGGTTTGCACGCATGTCAGCTGGTGCTTGAGCTGGGCGGAATGCCGGTCACTCAGTTTGAGGGTGGCGATGAGAATGTGACTCAAGGTACCTGTGATCTTGGCTAGGTCTTTGTGATTGTAGCTTTTGCTTGGGTCTTGCTTCATGAGGCTGTTTAGGTTCTCATCCAGCTGGTCCTGTGTTAGGTGCTGTAGCGTTTCGGCGGCCTTAGGGAGGAGGCTGTCCGTTGCAACACTTAGCCATGTTTCTAGGTCTTTCCAGTGGCCAACAGGGTCTTTGGGGAGAGCCATGCTTTGCGGCGGTGAGGGGGAAGACCTAAAACTGACACTGACACAGACCTAGGGGAGAGAGAGAGAGAGAGAAAAACAAAACAAAAACAAAACAGATGGCAAACAAAAGTGTCTGGGTGTAATAGAGTGTGAACTACTGTTGAGGGTGGAATAACAGGTGGGTGTTGTTCTCTGTGACTGTGATCCTCTGGGGGAGCGTGCGTCTAACTTGTAGTCTCTGTGGGGACAGTCAGTAACACACAGTTAGGACAGCTAGAGAACAGAGGAAGAGAAGAAGACTGATAAGGAGTAGGTTGATAATTGGCTGCTTCTGGCTGGAAGTTGGAAATGGGGAGCTCTAAACACCAGGACTATGATTGTTATTCAATTTCCTCCGAGGTGAAAGAAAGTGCAATAACAATGACAGTATTGGTTTCTTACTCGTTAGGATTGACACCATACACCAAGTAGACCACTTTGGATGCAAATCTAGAATAAAATTTGAAAACGCCTGTCTTCCGGTTGGTCCGTTTCGTCATTGATTGGGTAGCGTCCTATGGCGAGAAAGGGTAGAGAGAGAGTCAGATCATTTAAACGTAAAATGTTTAAGTCTTACAAACATCTGTTAAATGTTTCAAACGTTCTCTGCTTTCATGATTCCCACAGGTACATTGCCAAAATGGCAGTGGTAGTCAACTCAGGAAAAGACAGTTAAAAGAAAGAGTAGAAAGTGGAGCGAGTTTTCAAATTACAAAGTTGACAAATTGGTGGCGCTGTTGAGTCAATACATCAAAAGGGTTGGTTTATTGTGTTATCAAAATAACTAATTAGCCTAAGTGGAGAGGAAAATCCTAATTTTCCTTCTGGGTTTGGCTAATTGGAGGTTACTGCGCTGGTAGGTTAAGTTTAATGACGACTTGAGTTCAGTTATAGCCACTCATAGTCTACACTGTCCCATTGCATCAACCAACCACCAGGGGGAGCACTGTCCTGTGAGGTAATTTAAAACCTGAAGGATAATACAAAAAATTAAAAAGTAGAAAAAAAAAACTTGATTGCGAATTAATTTAAAACTAATTCAAATTAGTAATGACATCAAGTGATTAACAAATCTGATTTTATTCATAAACTTGATTAGGAGCTGCTATTATTAAATTAATCAATAATGGTTATAGAACAGGGAAACCAAACACTAATTAACTATTAATGAAATTAAAATTTCAAAAAGTAATAAAATGTTGGTTGAGACTAACACTCAGTGATGTTGTCATTAAAGTCATAAACACAATTATGATTATAATTAATCAGCCAGCATTCCTGCAAATCATAGTTATGGAAATAAATCAATTTCTTAATCAGTGATGATAGGGAATGGTAATATTCCTAATGTCATTAAATTTGATCAAAGTGTTTATTTAAAATTAATCAATAACTGTTATTGAAATAGGGCAACCAATCGTCAATAAACTATTAAATGAAATTAAAATTCCAGAATAGTGATTGTGTTGGTAAAGTCCCAGAAACAATAAATGTTATTATTAAATTAATCGTAAAACACTGTGCTTATAAATCAACTTCAAATATCAACAGTCATAGGAAATGGTTGTTCCTATAATGTTGATAAGTTTCAGAAAAGCAATAAATCCGTAATTAAGCATTTAAGCATTAATTTGATGATTAAGCAATCAAAAGCATTAAGTTATAGTATTGTAGAACAAACTATAATTCATTGCTAATAAACCAACAACTCATGAGCATTCGTGTTGATCAAACAGGCCAGGATAAGCGGGAAAACATTTGACAAATGTGATTAAACCAGCGATGAATGGCATTCAATGAGGGTTTATCAAATCTGCATTAGTCAAAGCATTTTCCGAGAAAGGGGAGAAACTGAGAAACAAGGCAACTAGCCTATAAAAGCAGGACAATCGAGACTAGGATTCTCGCTAGCGTGTGTTAGTTTGTCACTTCAAACACACTGCATTCAAACCACAAGAGCGCTAAACACTAGCTTTTAATGCTACAACCATACCACACAACTCAATGCAACGTTAGCTTCAGTTAGCTTAGCCTTGTGCTAGCGTCTACAGCAGATCCACGTGCGGAGGACTGCGCCTGCGCACATGAAAGCTACTTGTGCTAATGCTAACAGCAGATCCACGTGCGGAGAACTGCGCCTGCGCACATACTCCGGAAAAGTCTCTCAGGACTTCCGTTGCTATGGCAACATACACAGAGCCAACGCATTCATGAACACACATTAACACAGACAATGTCACATGTGAAATGGCTGCACATCTCACAAGAATGGAGCACTATTGGATCACGGCGGATCAGCGCTCTGTGTCAGGACTTTTCTCAGTCAAAGACACGCGTGGATTAAACCACACAAATTATTTGATCAAATTAAATTCTCCCGTAAAAATACTCACAGCCGCTCTTCCCGAGCGCAGCGCTGGAGTTTCGCTAACTCATGCGTTAGTGAATCAAAAGTGGCAAAAAGGACAGTTAGCTACTCTGTGCTTAATTTTGACCAGGGGGAGATGCACAGTTAGACTTTAAAGCTGGGACACGCACCTTTAAATCTTACTGTGAAAGGCCTTTAGGAGAAGATAATAAGGAGCATCGCTTATTATTTCTCTGTTCGCACGCTTTTACAGCGGCTTTGTCTCGTGGACACTTTACTGCAGTTCGCTTTCTCAGAAGCGCTCGAGATGCATTAGGGCGTGTGGACCACAGTCTGTGGTTCAGACACGCTGGGTAGCACACTGAACCGAACAGTAACTCAACTCCTTTGATTCTCTGTCTCTAATCTATTCTTCCGGACAAAAATAGAAAAGAAAACAACACTGTTTTGTGCTTAAAAAGTCTGTTCAAACTGCCCAAAAATCCTCCACCATTAAATGTAAGAAATCAATCTATGTTAAAAGATCAATTTAGAAATTATTAGCTCAGATCAATGACTCGGATCCTGAAGATTCGAATCATTGATTCGACTCAATTGAGTCAGATTGAATCAGATCAAAGATTCAAACTTGTCCCGCAAATGGAGACATCACATTTATTAATTCTCGTCTATATTATTTTCGTGGCCAAGCGATAATAACATAACACGGAATAGGGTTAACTTTTAGCAAGGTAACACGGTCTGTAGTTTGAGGCAAAGACTTATAAAGCACAGAAACAATAACACAGTTTTTTCAAATGAGAAACGAAGATTTATTGAACTATACTATTCGACACACGAGGCTAACTACGTAGTAATCAAAACAACAAATAACAAACAAACAAACAAATGCACACACACGTTCACACACACACACACACAGGCAGTTCAGAGGATGCAAAATGAATTGAACAAACAGTCCAGCCGATCTGTTTCGTACCAGATCTTTGAATCACCTGAGAAACCACAAAAGCAGAGGATTGACTTATCTTTAACTGCTTAAAAGCATATGCACCCGATCAGATAGACAAGACAGTTATTTGTGTTACTTGCGAATTTGTTGAAGTCTTTCTTGATTCGGATTCTCCCTCTCCGGGTTGGAGGAAACACGTGGAGCTGCTGGTAGGCTGGCTTCTCGGTGACGTCGCTGGGGTCCACTCGGCGTGAGTGAGCTGTTGTCCCGGGTAACGACTCCGTAAAGAGTCTGTTCGTGGAAGTTTCAGCGGTTGCGAAACTTAACAGGTTTTGAAAGGAAAAGTCTGTGGTGTTGGCCTAACCGCGTGGTGGCGATTAGGGGCGGAGAAACATCAACGGGGTGATGCTGAAGGGCTGCGCGCAGATTTTCACGCTGCACGGAGGTTTTATACGCTGGCTCTGAGCCATCCCTCTTGATACTGTCGTCCAATGAACGGCAAGATGAAGGGCGGGGCCACGCCCCGTCCCAGCGTAGGCAGATTTAATAATTAGCCCACTGCAAGAGACTTAGCGTGATAAAATCTCTGGTAAGATTGTAACTATCTGACATCAAACGTTACAATATGGATATAGTTCGTATCACAAAATTCTCATTTACAGCAATGTATTGCAAATAACGAGCGGTTTTGTTTGAATACAAACATAAAGCATTTCAGACACACACAGATCATTTTAGACTGTTATAATGGTAAAAATCACATTATGAACCTGGTTGGTTGGAAATAAACACAGCATCTCAATACCTGTTAATGTCATTCAAAATATCAAATTTTGCCTTGGTTATAACATTTATACGAATCGTTTTCCTCAAGTCTGCTTCATTTCTTTTGTCTCTGAATTCTGTCCATCTCATGGTCCGACCGCATGGCCGGAGATCACATGAGGGTCATACACCAGTCTTGTGATAAGAGAATTTGAAGGGCGTCTTTGTCTCGTTGGTTAACGATTAACCAAAATTAGCTGCAGCATCTGTCCGAGTTAGGCTTGAGTCTTGGGGAAAACAGTCGGATAACTGTTATCCAGAGCGTACAAGCCCTGGAGCAAATAAAGCAATTTGCGCTCAAAATTCCAAAGCCGGATTCGAACTGGTTTTGACCAGCGAGTCTCTACAGTAGATAATATATATATATACAAATGGCTTGTATCATGTTTGTAAAAAGAAACTTTATAAAGGTAAATTTTGTGACAATACAATAAAAACTACAATTCAAATGAAGACTGAGAAAAGCAAGGATAAACACACACACACACGTTTGTTTTTGTGAAAAGTGGCTACATTACATAGGTTTCCATTCATTTTATACTGTTCAAAGCGTATATTATATTGCCCTCACCCCCACCCTTGCCCTAAACCCAACCATCACAGGAGACAGTGTACAGCAGGAGACAGTGTACAGCTTTACTCTCTGAATAAACTCATCCTGTGGGATTTTTGAGAAGTGAGGACGTCACCAATGTCCTCATATTTCACCTGCTTTTTGTAATACCTGTCATTGCTATGTCATTATACAGATTTGTGTCCTTATATGTCACAAAAACACGTACACACACACACATTTGATTAATTTATTTGGAATGACTAATACTAATTAAAGCAACACAGCATCCAAATAATCATAAAGAGCCCATTATGTTTCACAGTACAAGCAGTAAATACAATCAGTGAATTTCTTTTACGTGACAAAACACTCAATCAATTCTGTGCAAAGATGGATTAAGGATAAAGATATGGAGCGAGATTAGTATCTAAAGCAGTGGTTCTCAAAGTTTTTTCACCAAGTACCACCTCAGACAAAAATGGTTTCTCCAAGTACCACCATAATAAGCAGTATTGAAATACAGTAGTGTAGTAGGCCTGTTTAAGCAGCTGCAGCACTGCACAGTTAAAAAACGAGGCAGATTAATTCCTATTATTAAGAATATGTATTATTTTCAGCCACTTTAAACATTATAAATAGTTTGAACATTAACTGTGCTTGCAGACAAAAAAAAAAAAATTAAATTAGAATGTGCTTTTAAAAGTTAATTAAAAATGGCACTGTTCTGAAAAAGTCAAAAGAAAACTGCTGTACTTGTAAATTACTAATGTATAGCTTCATCAAAACCTGGAAATGTAGCTTATATATATATAATTTTTATATTTTATACATTTTGCAAGTTTTGCAAGTTGCAATTTGAAAGTTGCATGTACAGATGAAATAATTGTATATCTTTGAAATCTAAACTTGTATTTTAAATATATGATTAGGAATTACTTAAATTAGAAATTACATCTGCTGCTCGTCATTTACAGTGGGCCTATGTGTGTCAGAAAGCGAGTGATTAAATGCATACAGTGCTTTACCAATTCATATGTGCAGTATTTCTGCGATCTGGTGCGAATGAGATCACATAAGTGACCCATAAAGTTCGCGTTAACCGCGCACCGACCACTGTTTTCAAGCAGACTCGGGTATGGTTTTGTGGTCCCTCCGTCTGTGCACACGAAAAATAACTTGTATTATATTCTACCTCTAAGCTTCAAGCATGGCAAAGTTGCTTAAGTCTACGTTCCGTGTCTCACGCCATTTGAATCACATCTAAATTAAATCTGAGGTAACAAACTAAACCGAAAGCCGCGTACGCTGCTTTACAAAACAAATAACTTTATATATCGAAAACACACATTATTTTACACAACTACGAGCACACATTTAACACATTTGTAATAATTATTTTACCAGTGATGCAGCGTAGAGAAAAAACATGAGTTTGCAGTAAGTGAAACGCCAACACAACAGCACCGGTCTGCAGAAAAGCTTCTCTAGCGCGTGTGTATCAGCTCTGTAAGCGCCGCGCACATCTTCCTCTGGTTCTGCGCCAAGCGGACTGATTTTTAACATCTGATGACGTGATGCACTAAAGTAAACATTGAAAGCACTCTAGCATAATCGTACACTTCAGAGAACAGCCAATGCTGTCTGATCACATGAGTCTCTGTGTTATCATACGCATCAAAGGGTTAAAAGTGTGTTAATTTTATTCTTTCATTATTCAGAGATTCTTCCGCGTACCACTGGAAGGCCACGTACCAGTTTGAGAACCACTGATCTAAAGTAATTCACGCAAAAGACGTGGTGTACACATGCGTAGCCAAATTCACATGCATAAAACCAAATTCACGTGCGTAAAATATTTATTTATATTCACAAAAACAATTCACGTGCACAAAATAAAAATACATATTCATAAAATACGTTTCACAAATGCAAAACACCATTTG
>LR812522.1:42516370-42543870 GCA_903798195.1 Danio kyathit
TTTTTAAATAATGTACAGTACAGAATGTACTCTTTAAACAGTAAATGTAAATATGATGCAATGACAGAATGCATATGCTAATTTGCATGGCTACACTAGTTAAATTTTGTCCCATATTTCATAGCAACAAGGTTGGCAACCCTGTCCTCAACTTGAAAGAAAAAGAGACTATTTAAAGTCCTTGAGAGTTCAGGCAATTCTAAAATGAATGACGAGCTGCTTTACAGGTGACGGTCAGCTACAGCAAAGGCCTAACCACCTCTGGTCATGAGCCTTAGTTTAGGCTGCTAGTTCTGTAGAAGCAGACTGGCTGTGATATACCGTGTACACACTGATCAAGCACAACATTATGACCACAGACAGGTGAAGTGAATAACACCGATCGTCTCTTCCTCAAGGCACTTTTTAGCAGGTGGCATGTATTAGGCAGCAAGGGAACATTTTGTCCTTAAAGTTGATGTGTTGGAATTAAAAATGGACTAGTGTAAGGATTTGAGTGAGTTTAATAAGGGCCATAGTGTGATGGCAAGATGACTGTGTCAGTGCATCTCCAAAGTTACAGCTCTTGTGAGGTGTTTCTGCAGTGGTCAGTGAACTCATCTTGAAATCTGTTCAAGGAGGGAACAGTAGTGATGCAGAGCTTGTCACAGGCAGCCAAGGCTCACTGATGCTCATGGGAGTGAAAGCTGGCCCGTGCCATCTGACCCACACATGACTGCTGAAGAAGTTAATGTGGTTCTGATAGAAAGGTGACTGAATATACGGGACATTCCACCGAATGGATAACATTTATGTCCCCAGAATATTAAATGTATAAAAATTCATGAAAATGAACTCTAAAATGCATTTTAGCAATAATCAAAGTGTCTTCAAGTTTAACAAACTGCAAAATTTAGAATAAATAATTAAAATCATTTTTAAAAACTATGTAGAACACTAAAAAATAGCAGCTGTTGCATGTCCCCACTCCCTGCTTCTATAATTTGCTAGAATATATTTAAAATCCTTCCAAAAATTATTTTTTTGCATTTACATGCAGTTTTATATAAAATCAATGATTTCCTATTTTTAAAATAAAAAAAAAGTCATAAAATTTTTGATAAAATACACATTTTAGTCGTGTCCCCAGGTTTTCACTCATTACTGTTACCCTAACACATTTACTCCTCTGATTAACTTGGAACATTCCATAAGGCATATTTTTAACAGGAAGTTGCATCATCCAGATCTTTTAAAAGCAATGGGGAGACCAAAGGGGGAAGTCTTCTCATTTATTTTCAATATATTTGATGATATTTCAACTGTGTGAGAGATGGTCAGTCTCGACATACTGTCCTGTTACTGAAATTATTTTTAGATGTTATTTATTAATTTTAAAAATACATATCTTTGATAAACCACTAAAACGTGCTCCATATCCTCATGCCATTAGCATGTTTGCCATGTGGCTATTTAGCATGAATGTGATAATTATATGCTGAAAACTCAGTCCTGTTACCCTCAGTCCTGTTACTCATATAAGCTATAACAGGACTGAGTAATAGTAACAGGAGTTGCATACTCTGCTGCATATATAATAATGTAGAAAATTGTTAATGTAAGATGATTTACTTTAATCTTTTAGGTTTCAGTTACCATTACTTATATTAGAAAATGTACACTCACCGGCCACTTTATTAGGTACACCTGTCCAACTGCTCGTTAACACAAATGTCTAATCAGTCAATCACATGGCAGCAGCTCACTGCATGTAGGCATGTAGACATGGTCAAGACGATCTGCTGCAGTTCAAAGCGAGCATCAGAATGGGGAAGAAAGAGGATTTAAGAGACTTTGAACGTGGCATGGTTGTTGGTGCCAGACGGGCTGCTCTGAGTATTTCAGAAACTGCTGATCTACTGGGATTTTCACACACAACCATCTCTAGGGTTTACAGAGAATGGTCCGAATAAGAGGAAATATCCAGTGAGCGGCAGTTCTGTGGGCGTAAATGCCTTGTTGATGCCAGAGGTCAGAGGAGAATGGCCAGACTGGTTCCAGCTGATAGAAAGGCAACAGTAACTCAAATAAGCACTCGTTACAACCGAGGTCTGCAGAAGAGCATCTCTGAACACACAACACGTCCAACCTTCAGGCGGATGGGCTACAGCAGCAGAAGACCACACCGGGTGCCACTCCTGTCAGCTAAGAACAGGAAACTGAGGCTACAATTCACACAGGCTCACCAAAACTGGACAAGAGAAGATTGGAGAAACGTTGCCTGGTCTGATGAGTCTCCATTTCTGCTGCCACATTCAGATGGTCGGGTCAGAATTTGGCGTCAACAGCATGAAAGCATGGATCCATCCTGCCTTGTATCAACGGTTCAGGCTGGTGGTGGTGGTGTAATGGTGTGGGGGAGATTTTCTTGGCACACTTTGGGTCCATTAGTACCAATTGAGCATCATGTCAACGCCACAGCCTACCTGAGTATTGTTGCTGACCATGTCCATCCCTTTATGACCACAGTGTCAACTACTTTCAGCAGAATAACGAACCATGTCATAAAGCGTGAATCATCTCAGACTGGTTTCTTGAACATGACAATGAGTTCACTGTACTCAAATGGCCTCCACAGTCACCAGAGCTCAATCCAATAGAGCACCTTTGGGATGTGGTGGAACGGGAGATTGGCATCATGGAATCTGCAGCAACTGTGTGATGCTATCATGTCAATATGGAGCAAAATCTCTAAGGGATATTTCCAGTAGCTTGGTGAATCTCTGCCATGAAGGATTAAGGCAGTTCTGAGGGCAAAAGGGGGTTGAACCTGGTACTAGTAAGGTGTACCTAATAAAGTGGCCGGTCAATGTATCACATGTATTATATGCAGTGGGTAGCATGATCACCTCACAGCAAGAAGGTCACTGGTTCGAGCCTCGGCTGGGTCAGTTGGTGTTTGTGTGTGGAGTTTGCATGTTCTCCCCGTGTTGGCGTGGGTTTCCTCCGGGCGCTCCTGTTTCTCCCACAGTTCAAAGACACACGATACAGGTGAATTGAATAAGCTAAATTGGTCGTAGTGTATGAGTGTGAATGAATGTGTATAGATGTTTCCCAGTGCTGGGTTGCGGCTGGAAGTGCATATGCTGGATAAGTTGGCGGTTCATTCCGCTGTGGCAACCCCTGATTAATAAAGGGACTTAGTCGAAAAGAAAATGAATGAATGAATGAATGAATCGGAAAGATACAGGAAGGACCTAGAGTCAGGCAGGAAGAAACTGATCAATGACCTCAGAGAGAAAAGTGCAGATGCCGCAAAAAGTGGAGAGAGATGCACCATAGCATCAAAGACAGAAAAGCCCTCAAACATCCCTCCACACAACCCACAGTTATCACCAGAGCAAGCTGAACATCCACAGTGTCTGGATATTCATTCCTGTTACTGGGTGTTCATTCCTGTTATTAAATATTTTTGTTCTAAAAAATTAGGTTAAATGCCTTTTTTAGTCTGTGTTATGCTCATCATTTATCCAATAGTTGACTTAATTACATGACTTAAAAAAATGTAATCTTGCACTTTGTGAAAGATTTGTTCAATTTGTTTAATCTTGCACCTGTACAAATTAAAAATGGCTTTGCATTTTTTTAAAAATACACCTTGTGTACATATTTAGTGAATTTTTAGTAACAAATATAAATTATTCAAACATTTTACAAACTATTTCTTAAAGATAAACAGTTTTGTGAGTGAAAGACAAAATAATTAGTTGACATTTTTTAAAACACCCTTTTTAAAAGTAACTTGATTTTTGGTAACAGGACTGAGAAAAATGGATCCTTCCCCAACTTTTAAACCTTGTAGAAAATAAAACAAAGGTGCCTGATATTGCCCAATATTCATTTCAAACAGTTAAATATGTGTGTTGCTAGATTCTGTGTTGAAAAAAGCTGAAAAAATTAATTTAATTTTAAGAAATTACAAAAAAATCAGCAAACACTAAAAGGGGGACCAACACAATATTAGACCGTTGGTAATAATGTCATGCTTTATCATTATTACTTGTAGTTATAATGTCATGCTCATACAATGTCATGTATGTGCATACAGTACATACTGTACACTGTGGATGTGACACTTGTAATGTGTTTAATTAAAAAATAATATATCAAAACCACTTTATCGTTAAATATTTTCCGCTTTTAGTTAGTACAATCCTACATCATTCCATATCATCCAATATATTCTATCTACTGTATACACCTTAAATATATTCAGTAATTTAACTGCACGATAAATGATTTATTTACAAATAATGTAAAGCAGTGATATAAAACTGAATGTGGTTATAATGTTGTGCTTTAGCTGTGTATGTATGTATATACTTATGTGTGTGGATGTGTAACACTTATAATGTGCTTAAAAGTAAAATATCAAAACCACTTTATCAGTTAAATATTTTTCCCATTTAGGCAATACAACCCTACATTTTAATCCAGATAATCTAATGTATTCTATCTACTGTATACACCTTTATTTGTTTTGTAGTTTAGCTGCATTTATTCAATGATAAATTATATATTTACAAATAATGTAAAACAGTGATATAAAACTGAATGTGGTCATAATGTTATGCTTTAGCTGTGTATGTAAATACATACATTACTGTATGTGTGTGGATGTGTATAACGTGCTTAATTAAAAAGTAAGATATCAAAACCACTTTATCAGTTAAATGTTTACCCCTTTTAGTAAATACATCCCTACAACTTATTCCATGTCATCCAATGTATTCTATCTACTGTATACACCTTTATTTATTTTGTAATTTAACTGCATTTATGCAATAATAGAATATTTATTTACAAATAATGTAAAACAGTGATATAATATTAAATCTAAAACAACATTAACCCAATTAATTAAAATATAGCCTAGTGAAATGAAGTGCAAAAGTCGTTGTGATATTGCTGAACCGGAGTAAAAGTCTGTTGCGATATTGTCTGCACATGACCCTGGCGTGAACTTGTTGCCGCGCTGGGGGAGGGGAGTCTGAGTTGCGAGTGGGGGAGGGGAGCGACTGAAGGAGAAGAAGTTGAACCTATCATCAATAGCACTGATCAGCATTATGTGAAGTGAACGCGTGTCTGTCACGGAGGCTGCAAAAGCTCAGAGCCCATCACGAGACATGTGCTCGAAGATAGGACAAAGCCAACGAGGAAAAAAGGCGGAAAAGAGATTCATCAGTATCACAGGTGAGACTTTATTAATTTTAATTAATGTTAAACAATGCTGAGGTGTTTTATAGTCTGGCCTAGCCTTCCTGATCCTCATTTAGCTAACGTTAGCATTAGCTTAATTAACATTAGTTGGTCTTTACACGTGCTTCAAATAAAATACTGAAATTTGGTAACAATTTTGATGACAAATTAGTTATTCCAGTTGTTTTTGCAGCATAAAAGTGACCCTGGCTGTGAAAACCCGGCAAAAGTATTTATAATGATTTTCTATGAAACTGTAACATGGATATATTTTCTATGTATGGTATGATAATCGTAGTGAAATTAATAAGTGCAATGAAACTTTAAAGTTATCAAGTTGATGCCTTATTCTGTTTTTAAATATATTTAGGCTAATTTGTAGGAGCAATTAGCAAAAATATCCTGAATTAAACATTCATATGTGTCATATAAGTCATTGTAATACTAGCAATATTTAGCACATTCATGTGGCCACTATTTAAAAAAAAAAAAAGAATAAATTATACCACTGTAATTTAAAAATAATGTGTGGTGATCTTGCTGAAAGGTAATTTTTTTGTTTTACAGATAATGGGGGAAAAACCTTCTGGAAATAAGCAGGTACAAATTGTTGTAGTTCAATGTACCACTGATTTTCTGATGATAATTAAACATATTAAAACCAAATAAACCTGGTGCTTAATAAATCTTAATGTAATCACTTTTACACTTCATTATAAACCCAGTGGAAACCGATTCAAGAATTCTGCAAAAAATATTTAAACATTCTTACAGATATAGATACAGATAGAGGTAACGGACTGAGTGTTAATGATAAGTAATGGACACAATATGATTGTTATTGAGTGTCTAACACTATATATTCACACAGATATAAAAGGAAGTTCAAGACAGAGACTGAGAGAGCGTCACCACCCTGGCCAAGCTGAGAGACATGATGATGACGAGCAGGTAACGGATTAACTGAGTGTTAATGATAAGTAATGGACACAATATGATTGTTATTGAGTGTCTAACACTATATATTTACACAGATATAAAAGGAAGTTCAAGACAGAGACTGAGAGAGCGTCACCACCCTGGCCAAGCTGAGAGACATGATGATGACGAGCAGGTAACGGATTAACTGAGTGTTAATGATAAGTAATGGACACAATATGATTGTTATTGAGTGTCTAACACTATATATTCACACAGATATAAAAGGAAGTTCAAGACAGAGACTGAGAGAGCGTCACCACCCTGGCCAGGCTGAGAGACATGATGATGACGAGCAGGTAACGGATTAACTGAGTGTTAATGATAAGTAATGGACACAATATGATTGTTATTGAGTGTCTAACTATGGCAAGCCGTTTTGACTATTTTCATTTTCAGGATATGTATTCTTGATATCAACAATTTAGTTCTTGATATCAAAAAGGTAATTGTTGATATCAATATTACATTTCAAATAGTAACAATGTTAATTCTTGATATCAGCAATGATGTCACCATTCGCAGAAATACAATTCTTGATATAAACAATTCTGATTCTTGATATCAACAATTCTGATTCTTGATATCAAGAATCCACATCCTGTTATGCAATAAGACAAAACGACTATTCTGGCAAGCCATTTTTACTTCTATTGCTTAACAGGATATGAATTATTGATATGAAGAATTAAATTGTTGATATCAACAACTTAATTGTTAATATCCAGAATGCTAATTGTTGATATCAGGAATTTCATTTCCACTAGTAACAATGTTTATCCTTGATATCAACAATTCAGTTTTTACTAGTTAAAATGTTCATTCTTGATATCAGGAACTGAATTTCAACTAGTAAAAATTATAGTTCTTGATATCTGTCATTGTATTTTCACTAGTTAAATGTCACCATAGACTGCCATTCAAATTTAATTGTTGATATCAAGAATTGATTTTTTTACTAGTTAAAATGTCAATTTTACATATCAGAAATGCAATTCTTACTAGTAAAAGCATTTATTTTTGATATCAGTTGTCATATGGATACTAGTGCAAACGTCTATTCTTGATATCAACAATTGAATTGTTACTAGTAAAAACTTATATTTGATATCAAGAATAGGTTTGTCACTAGTGACAATGTTAATTTCTGATATCGTGCATGTGATTGTTACTAGTAAGAAAAACATTTTAGATATCATAATTTATATTCATATCAGAAATCTATTTTCAGATATCAGAAATAACAAATGTAACATGTTGAATTTCCATTTCAACTAGTATCAAATTAATTCTTGCACAAAAACGACTTTTTTGTTTAGTCAAAGATCAGTTTTTAATTTAAATTTTTTTAAATCTATAATCGTAACAATAAATGTTTAACCTTAAGACCAACAACTATTAAATTATAAAAGAAGTCTTTTAAAAATAAAATAAGTAAATGCTTTATTTGTAGCCTGCCTATATCATAGTGTTATTTTGGTAAAATAATATATCAAACTGGAATAGACAGAGAATATCAGTTATAACTCAAAAGATTAAATGGTGTCCTTACTTAAAATAGGGTACAGAACTACATCACTAATTGTGTCTAAAAATTTGACAAATCTTCTCTTTAGGTAATGTACCTTATCGTGTCTCAAAATGGAAAAAAGTAATATAGAAAAATGTGACCCTGCACACAAACCAGTCTTCTGGTGCATAGATGTATTTTTACCTATTGAATGGGTCAAAAGTATTCATTTTTATTTTGGCAAAAATCATTAGTAAAGATTATGTGCTTGTGCAATTTCCTACTGTAAATTTATCAAAACTTTTCTGCTTGATTAGTAACATGCATTACTAAAAGCTTAATTTAGGCAAATTAAAATGCCATTTTATCAATATTAAATTATTTTGAACCCTCAGATTCCAGATTTTCTAAGTTGCAACTATCTAATAGTTGTTTAATATTGTACTATCATAACAATCATGTTACAACTTACATAAAAAGAAATATTACTTATTCCGCTTTCATATGTGATGTATAAATATCATGTTTAGAAAATTAACACGTACAGTTGCAATCAGAATTATTCAACCCCCTTTGATTTATTTTTCCTTTTTTAAATATTTTCTAAATTATGTTTAACAGAGCAAGGAAATTTTCACAGTATGTCTGATAATGTTTTTTTCTTCTGGAGAAAGTCTTATTTGTTTTATTTTGGCTAGAATAAAAGCAGTTTTTAATTTTTAAAGAACCATTTTAAGGACAATTTTTAGCCCCTTTAAGCTAATTTTTTATTTGATAGTCTACAGAACAAACCATCATTATACAATAACTTGCCTAATTACCCTAACCTGCCTAGTTACCCTAATTAACCTAGTGAAGCCTTTAAATGTCACTTTAAGCTGTATAGAAGTGTCTTGAAAAATATCTAGTAAAATATTATTTACTGTCATCATGGCAAAGATAAAATAAATCAGTTATTAGAGATGAGTTATTAAAACTATTATGACTAGAAATGTGTTGAAAAAATCTTCTCTCCGTTAAACAGAAATTGGGGAAAAAAATAAACAGGGGGCTTATAAATCAGGGGGTTGAATATTTTTGAACACAACTGTATGTCTTGTGTGTTATTTTACCAGCACTCATGCTATCTGATAGCCTACACAAAAGATTACAAATAATTCTTGTGATGAAAAGGGAAGTTTATTGGGAAGAGCAAAGGGGTGTAGTTCGTTAAGTTAATCACTCCACATAATAATTACGTTCTTGGTGCCAACTGTGGAAACAAAATAATCAATAAATGTTTAGCCTATGATAAACTGCTGGTACCTGCCAACATTTGTCTCCGAAATTCTGGGAGATCGGGGGGGGGGTCGCGGTATTTTTGTGGTTTTAGTAACTAGTACCGTGGACCGGATATCAGGCGCCGGGAAGACCGTACCAAAAAGATGAGGACTGGGGGGTGGAATTACGCAAGTTTTCCGGGAGAAACAGCAAAATGGGTGGGTGGCGTAAGATAAATGTGAAATACGGGAAACTCCTTGGAAAAACTTGAGTGTTGGCAGATAGACTGTGGTTAAACTACAAGTGCTGCGTTCAGGTGTGCGATGTGTGTGCGCGCGAAGGGGAGTAGTTTGTCCCGAGAGTCGGAACACCGGCCTATAAGGGATGACAGGATGACACTCGTCATTAAATTATGCACATATCCAAAAAGGTAGTTCATGATATCTAAAATATGACAAACCGATTTTTACTAGCAGCAATTAAATTCTTGATATCAACAATTAAATCTGAATGGCAGCCTATGGTGACTTTTAACTAATGGAAATGCAATTGTTGATATCAAAAATTCAGTTGTTGATATCAAAAATGTAATTTTGTCATTACTATGCACATATCCAAAAAGCAATTCATGAGATCTAAAATAACAATTATTACTAGTGAAAAGGCATTTTTAACTTGTAAGAATTAAGTTACAGATATCAAGAATTATGTTTATTACTAGTTGAAATTTAATTTTTGATATCATAAATGTTTTTCTCTGAGTAATGACGTCATTTTTGATATCAAGAATTCGGGCTGGTACTAGTGGAAATGCAATTCCTGATATCAGCAATCAGCATTTTTGGTATCAAAAGTGTAATTGTTGATATCAAAAAATAATGTCCAGCTGTTTTGACTTGTATTAATTTTCAGGATATGCAGTTTTGATATAAAAAAATGAAATTCTTGATATCAACAAGTTAATTGTTGATATCAACAATCTGCATTCCTGATATCAGAAACTAAATTGTTGATTTCAAGAATTATATTGTTACTTGTAAAAATGTCAATTCCTGATATAAAGAAATTAATTTCACTAGTTGAAATGTAAATTCTTGATATCTGCAATTATATTTCAACATGTTACACTTGTTATTTCTGATATCTAAAAATGTATTTCTGATATCAGCAATTAGGGAAGTAATTTTTGATATCTAAAATAACTAATTTCACTAGTAACAATTACATTTATGATATCAGAAATTAACATTGTCACTAGTGACAAACCAATTGTTTATCAATAATGAACATCTTTACTAGTTGAAAAGTATTTCTTGATATGAACAATTTGATATTAACAATTATTGATATCAACAATTAAATTATTGATATCAAGAATTTCATTTTAACTAATAAGAAATCAATTTTTGATACCAACAATAAATTTGAATGGCAGCCTATGGTGACTTAACTGGTGAAAATTAAATTCTTGATATCATAAATTTAATTGTTGATATTAACAATTAAATTGTTGATATCAACAATTTTAATTTTTGATATCAACAATTAAATTTTTGATATCAACAATTACCTATTTGATATCAAGAACTGAATTGTTGATATCAAGAATACATATCCTGAGAATGAATAGAAGTCAAAACGGCTTGCCATATGTCTAACACTATATATTCACACAGATATCAGAGAGAGTTCAAGACAGAAAGAGACTGAGAGAGCGTCACCACCTTGGGCAGGCTGAGAGAGATGATGATGACGAGCAGGTAACGGATTAACTGAGTGTTAATGATAAGTAATGGACACAATATGATTGTTATTGAGTGTCTAACACTATATATTCACACAGATATCAGAGAAAGATCAAGACAGAGACTGAGAGAGCGTCACCACCCTGGCCAGGCTGAGAGAGACATGATGATGATGAGCAGGTAGCAGATTAACTCTAACTCTATGGGCTAGGGATGCACCGATACCACTTTTTTACAAAACGATACGAGTATGAGTATTTTAATTTGTGTACTCAATGATACCGAGTACCGATACTTCATAGATTTGGTTTCAATGAAGTTTGTTTGTTAGTTTTGTTTTTTTTTGCCTGTTGCAAGGATGAACACAAAAACCTTTAACAGAAGGCTGTTCCAAGCCAAAAATATACACACATTGTTGATAACCCTGCGAATCCAGACCTTATCTATTAAAGATTAAGCATAGACATTTAAAGGATGAGTTATCCTTGCGCTGACATTCGTCCACGACTTTACACATTACACAAAGTGAGTGCAGTGTACGTTACCTTAAAGAGTCACTCTCTTGACACTGCATACTGGGGACGCATAAAACCCTGTTATGCGTGATTCTTTTATATTCACGTTAATCTGCTGATCAGGTAATCAAAGTAGGATACTTGATGTTTAAGTGGGTCGCGGGTAGATAAGATCAATAGCCATAAATACGCAACGCATACTCATTTTAAAAATCACGCGACCATCATCTCACAATGTTTAATAATAAATAATCCTATTTTTTATTAAAACAAAAGTGATTTAGCAATGCTGTGCCACGGACAAGCTGCAGAGAGCAACCATCGCGGCAACCGCAGTGATCACTTTTTCCGAAGTTCAGCTGTTCTTTTTTTGCACTTGATTATTATGCGTTTAATGTTAAAAAAATAAATAATGAATAGGCCTAAGAGTGTATCCTGTGTGTGCGTGTCTTTTATCACTGAAGCCGCTCTCTTCCAAAACTGAAAGTTGCTTTGTCTGTCTGGCAATATTTCGGCTTTTAATCGAATGAAAAGTTGATTTAGATGAGCCAATATTAAAAATTTGCACTAAAGTAATCGTGACGTGCGGCCACACATCGAGTCTGATGTCTGATCTCATCTCTCTCTTGCTGTCGTCCAGACATTGATACGTAGACGCCACACAAGTCAAGTCGCAAAACTGAGGCTGGTACCAGCTGACAGTTAGAATAGCTGAAGCATTTGCGAAATCTGTCAAAATACAGCACTGAAATTAACAGGTATAAATGTCTTCGAGCCAAAAAGTCTATCTGTAAAAACGCAATCAGAGCCAATGTTATGTAGAAGTTGTGTAGCCTAATAATTATATTAATTCTAATAAAATGAAAACCAAAGTGATGTTTTATAAACAAATTTTGGGAGGAGCACGATCAGTCTTTGACTGGGCTAAAGCCGCGGTCACACTGGACTTTACTCCCCATAGACTTCCATTCATACGCACGCGAATGCGTCAGACCGGAAACACAGGGTCATGCGTCACATTTCGCAGGTTGCTGCATTGCAAAGTTCAAACTTGGTGAACTCTGACCTGCGAAATCGCATCACTTGACTGCGTGAGACCAATCCAGGATCAAAACATGACCTCTCTAACCAGAAATTTAAAACATGGAGCAATTGCTCGCTTTTGTTTAATCCCGCCCATTTTCGCAGCGCCGTTCGACAGAATTTCGCAAGCTCAAACTGTAGTGTGACTTCGGCTTAATTCATCACACACAATCATTCTATTATCCAGTTAGCTCAAGACCAAACCCCTATAAATAGTCAAACACGTCATGCCTCCGTTTTCTCTTGACTTCAGCATTGGCTCTTCCAATCGCTGTAACCATGTCCAAACAGCAAATTTCCATGAGGATGACACTGCTCCTCCTGCAACTCAACGCCGACGTCCAGCGCATCATAACTCGGCAGAGCATATCAACAGAGGCCGCGGTCTTAACTCGGGCCTGCCGTCCTTCCCGCAACGCCGCCGCTCCTCCAGGCGCCGAGGACGCGATTCCATCCGGCCGCAGCAAAGCCTGCAGCAAACCTGAGCTGCGCCCCAGATTCGGCAACCGCTGGGCCAGATCAATCGAGTGCCAGCCTGCCGCTCTACACGGCGAAGCGCCGATCATCGGCCAATTCGCCACGACAGCGTGAGCACGTCTCCACTACGGCCCTGTCCACCCCCCCTCGCATGAAGCATTTCTACTAACTTACAGCGAGAATCTGCGTTAGTACCGCCCGCAACGCGACTGCTTTCGTGGTGCGTCAAATTTAGGAATAACAAGCCTATTCTTCCCTCGTGTTGTTTGCAGATTAACCAGGTAAAACTATTTGTATATACATTAATAATATGTGCACCGTTTTAAGGTCGCATCAATTCAATGAATTCAGTTAATCTTTATTTCTATAGCGTCCGTAGCGTACTACTTCGACATAAAAAGCAAACACTACAGTTCACACCTGTATAGCGCAGGACAAGGCAGTCAAGAGCAATCGATTGGCGATCACAATGCCTTGTATAGACTATATCCCACAGCAGATAGATTTATTGTCTAGGTGGATAAACATGGATAAACTTAAAGGGCCATGAAACCCTTCCCTGTCTCAGCAGGGTGTTTTCACACCTCTAGTTTGGAAAAAGTCAGGAAAGTGGGCGTGTCCAGCTCTGTTTAGGTGGGAGTGTCGGGGGAGGGAAAGAGGGAAGGATTTGCAAATATGGGAGTTTCTGTTTGGGCACGCAGACGCAGGGGAGAAAGACAGTGACTGTGTTTACATGGACATCAGTAATGTAATTACTTGCCAAATTATTACTTTGTCGACTGTAACTGCAGTTTGGCACTTTAACGTTTTATTCAGGAACATTTCAGAAAAAAGTCCTCCGCATTTCTCGTTAACTTAGATGCACTCGGTAGGTAGCGTCAGAAAGCCGTGTGTGTATAGACTATCCTGTCACAAAATACGGTGAAAATCCGTGACGCAGCTTCAAAAATTCGTCTCAAACCGGAAGAACGAATTTGCTCAAAATAACGCAAAAACAACCAATTTTTACTTTTTAGTGAAATATATGTGTCCTAATAGTGTTTATAGCAGCGTGGGACACAGATATGACTGTCAACAGCTCAAAAAATGTGTTTTGGTGTTTCGTGACACTTTAAAGATGCTATTAACGTATACAGAGACATAATCTTTGTTCTGCAAGCGGAACAATTAATAAATTAAGTAAACGAAAAAAAGAAAATGATAAATAATAGACAAATATATAAAATAAATAAATTGACTAAATTTAACAAGTAAATATACTATAATAATAATAATAACACCAAGCTGTTCAGAAATCATTCAGAATCACATGTCTAGCTTACCCCATCTATTTTCACAGCGATTAGCTGTGGACTTGCAATTTCACTTGATATAAATCAAGGAACACCTTTCAAAGCCTTTGGCTACTCCTCAATGCTCCCTTTGCACTACTTTCAGTTTCTTTAAGTCTATCATTGAAGTTTTTCATGAAAAATGCACCATCAGTCACCTTTTACTATTCCAACTTCTAAGCGTTTTCTAATCCTCGGTGCTCAATCCCTCCCTACCGCTCCCACTGCAGACGCACACCTTATAATGCACCACTGCTAGTGCAGGGACCGCTCCCACTGCAGACGCACACCTTATAATGCACCACTGCTAGTGCAGTGACCGCTCCCACTGGAGATGCACACCTTATTATTATGCACCACTGGTAGCGCAGTGACCACTCCCACTGGAAACGCACACCTTATTATTATTATTATGCACCACTGCTAGCGCAGTGACCGCTCCCACTGGATACGCACACCTTATTATTATTATTATGCACCACTGCTAGCGCAGTGACCGCTCCCACTGGATACGCACACCTTATTATTATGCACCACTGGTAGCGCAGTGACCACTCCCACTGGAAACGCACACCTTATTATTATTATTATTATGCACCACTGGTAGCGCAGTGACCACTCCCACTGGAAACGCACACCTTATTATTATTATTATGCACCACTGCTAGCGCAGTGACCGCTCCCACTGGATACGCACACCTTATTATTATGCACCACTGCTAGCGCAGTGACCGCTCCCACTGGATACGCACACCTTATTATTATGCACCACTGCTAGCGCAGTGACCACTCCCACTGGAAACGCACACCTTATTATTATGCACCACTGCTAGCGCAGTGACCGCTCCCACTGGATACGCACACCTTATTATTATGCACCACTGCTAGCGCAGTGACCGCTCCCACTGCAGACGCACACATTATTATTATGCACCACTGCTAGCGCAGTGACCGCTCCCACTGCAGACGCACACATTATTATGCACCACTGCTAGCGCACTGACCACTCCCACTGGAGACGCACACATTATTATGCACCACTGCTAGCGCAGTGACCGCTCCCACTGCAGACGCACACATTATTATGCACCACTGCTAGCGCAGTGACCGCTCCCACTGCAGACGCACACCTTATTATTATGCACCACTGCTAGCGCACTGACCGCTCCCACTGCAGACGCACACCTTATTATTATGCACCACTGCTAGCGCACTGACCGCTCCCACTGGAGACGCACACATTATTATGCACCACTGCTAACGCAGTGACCGCTCCCACTGCAGACGCACACCTTATTATTATGCACCACTGCTAGCGCAGTGACCGCTCCCACTGGAGACGCAGACCTAATTATTATTATGCACCACTGCTAGCGCAGTGACCGCTCCCACTGCAGACGCACACATTATTATGCACCACTGCTAGCGCAGTGACCGCTCCCACTGCAGACGCACACCTTAATATTATGCACCACTGCTAACGCAGTGACCGCTCCCACTGCAGACGCACACCTTATTATTATGCACCACTGCTAGCGCAGTGACCGCTCCCACTGCAGACGCACACATTATTATGCACCACTGCTAACGCAGTGACCGCTCCCACTGGATACGCACACCTTATTATGCACCACTGCTAGCGCACTGACCACTCCCACTGGAGACGCAGACCTAATTATTATTATGCACCACTGCTAGCGCAGTGACCGCTCCCACTGCAGACGCACACATTATTATGCACCACTGCTAGCGCAGTGACCGCTCCCACTGCAGACGCACACATTATTATGCACCACTGCTAGCGCAGTGACCGCTCCCACTGCAGACGCACACCTTAATATTATGCACCACTGCTAGCGCAGTGACCGCTCCCACTGCAGACGCACACATTATTATGCACCACTGCTAGCGCAGTGACCGCTCCCACTGCAGACGTACACATTATTATGCACCACTGCTAGCGCAGTGACCGCTCCCACTGCAGACGCACACATTATTATGCACCACTGCTAGCGCAGTGACCGCTCCCACTGCAGACGCACACCTTAATATTATGCACCACTGCTAACGCAGTGACCGCTCCCACTGCAGACGCACACCTTATTATTATGCACCACTGCTAGCGCAGTGACCGCTCCCACTGCAGACGCACACATTATTATGCACCACTGCTAACGCAGTGACCGCTCCCACTGGATACGCACACCTTATTATGCACCACTGCTAGCGCACTGACCACTCCCACTGGAGACGCAGACCTAATTATTATTATGCACCACTGCTAGCGCAGTGACCGCTCCCACTGCAGACGCACACATTATTATGCACCACTGCTAGCGCAGTGACCGCTCCCACTGCAGACGCACACATTATTATGCACCACTGCTAGCGCAGTGACCGCTCCCACTGCAGACGCACACCTTAATATTATGCACCACTGCTAGCGCAGTGACCGCTCCCACTGCAGACGCACACATTATTATGCACCACTGCTAGCGCAGTGACCGCTCCCACTGCAGACGTACACATTATTATGCACCACTGCTAGCGCAGTGACCGCTCCCACTGCAGACGCACACATTATTATGCACCACTGCTAGCGCAGTGACCGCTCCCACTGCAGACGCACACCTTAATATTATGCACCACTGCTAGCGCAGTGACCGCTCCCACTGCAGACGCACACCTTAATATTATGCACCACTGCTAGCGCAGTGACCGCTCCCACTGCAGACGCACACCTTAATATTATGCACCACTGCTAGCGCAGTGACCGCTCCCACTGCAGACGCACACCTTAATATTATGCACCACTGCTAGCGCAGTGACCGCTCCCACTGCAGACGCACACATTATTATGCACCACTGCTAGCGCAGTGACCGCTCCCACTGCAGACGCACACATTATTATGCACCACTGCTAGCGCAGTGACCGCTCCCACTGCAGACGCACACCTTATTATTATGCACCACTGCTAGCGCAGTGACCGCTCCCACTGCAGACGCACACATTATTATGCACCACTGCTAGCGCAGTGACCGCTCCCACTGCAGACGCACACCTTATTATGCACCACTGCTAGCGCACTGACCACTCCCACTGGAGACGCAGACCTAATTATTATGCACCACTGCTAGCCCAGTGACCGCTCCCACTGGAGACGCACACATTATTATTATTATTATTATTATCTTTTTGAAACTCATTTGGTTTGGTATAATTTGTTGGTTATTTTAATGTATTTTTGTTGGTCAGTTATCGACAAAATAAACAAGTATCTTTGAGGTGAAGTTCAAAACAAGGTCCGCTTATGCTTCAGCACACAAACTGACAAACTGGTCTGTTAAATAAAATATTATATATAAATAAAATGACAGTGAAACATTCACAGTTTCAGAGAAGCCTATATTAGGCTAAATAATTTTCTGTTAATGACAATCTATATTTCTCCCGTCAGTTACACTTGTATTAATTTTAACAACTACTTTGACCACAGTGAGCCAGGCTTTACAAACTATTTGCAGCACTTAAAGTATTCCCCTCGGAAGAATAAACTCAGTCGGAAGGATGAGAGAACAGAAACACGTTATGAGAATAATTTTACGGAGCGGCGCACGCCGCTTCTGTGCAGCCGATGCGCTTGATGAAGCTGAAAACTGAGCAGCGCAAAGGGGAGAAATCAGTGCGTTGAGGTTCTTTCCAATGTATTATTGAGCCTTTTCTAACTTAAAGTTTCAGGTAGGCCTACTTTGTGTGTGAAGAGCAGGTAATAACTAGTGGTGGGCCGTTATCAGCGTTAACGTGCTGCGTTAACGCGAGACTCTTATCGCGCGATAAAAAAAATATCGGCGTTAATCTATTCTCAAAATTGGGTTGAGAGCTGGGTCTATTCTACGCAAGCTATGGGGACTTTTACCTTGAAAGTTTAGCGCGGATGTATACCTGACCGGTGAGCCGTCTGAGAATGAAGTGCCCTTCTGAATCAAATCAGCAGGATGCCTGACTTTAGTCATGCCTTCGTGACAAACTGGGGTATTAGACGCTAATAAATGAGTAAGGACTGGTGAGAGTGTTATGGAATTTAATAACGAACGCCAAATGAGAAGAAAAAGTAACTTCCGCATTTCGCGATGTGTGTGTGTGTGTGCGTCTGTACGTCTGTGCGGTCCTTTACTGACAGCCGCCTGTGTGGATCTTGTCGGAAAATATGGCGAAAAGTCCTACATGATGGTGCTAGTTTGTCAGTATTGCCACTAATATCTGCATACTCCACGTATTAATTCCATTTCTGTGTAGTTCAGTTATGACTGAACTACATAACTACAGTTATGACTAGTTGCATTAAGGTAATCAAAAATTGCTGTTTACATGGTAGACTCTTAATCAGAGTATTGTTTTAATCATATTAAAATCGTATTAAAGTATTGTTGCCCATGTAAACATACTCAATGCTTGACACTGTCAGGGCTCTGTGAACTTGCCTTTGCAAAGCAGCATTTTCTGTATGTCCGTACATCAAAAGAAAGTATGAAATCGCTGTTTGGAGCTTATGTAGGCCTACAGTTCAAAATACATGTTTAACTGCATAAACAGTTAATAAACACAAGTACATCTTATTGAACATCATTTATTTTCATCACCAATTATCATAGTAGAACAGTTTCCCTGGTCTAATGCGACACCTGGCTTGAGAAACCTGTTCTCAAAGACTTATTATTTGGGTAACACACATATTCTGAATGCCTTCGGCAGAATTCAAATGAGCCATTTTAATCTAGATTAATCTAGATTAAAAAAATTAATCTATGCCCACCTATAGTAATAACCCTCTACTCCAGTTTTGCGAATGCGATCTGCTGATCTAACAGACAGCGCAACATGATTAGAAACGTCAATAAACTCCATGTTACAGGTCAAAATGAAGCCATTTAATACAAAACTAAATGCATTTCTCCACTGATTATTTATATTAACAGGAACAAATAGTCTTGGGGAAAGTTTTTTGTGTGGTCATGAACGCGACACGCAGTTTGAATTGTGAATGAATGGAGAATGATTGACAGGCGCAGCGGCGGGAAGCGCTGAACTGAACATGAATTTAAGCACGTGAATATTCATTTTTACTTCACATTAAACTATAGAATGGCTTCAGAACATTTGGGATATAGTAGCCTACATGGCAACTTTTCAGTGCCTTGTAATAGGCTACCTTCGTGGCTTTTGTGGGCTTATAGCCTTAATTACACAGAATATAGTGCACGTGCTAGATCGGATTTGTATCGGTACCAGCTGGCCGATACCCGATCCAGGAAAAATATGTGGTATCGAACTGATATCCGATCCAAGTATCGGGATCGGTGCATCCCTACTTCCGGTGCAATAAGGTGCAAGACATGTTTGCCACGATGTGTTGCTGTTTTCAAACCAGTGAAACCCTAATTTTTCTGTTTTGCGCCACATTGTTTAAATGGTAAATCCATTTGCACCACTTTGCGGACTCACGGGTGTTCCGGTCCAAAATAGAGGTATGTTAAGGTGCATTGTTGGCACATTGCTATAGGTTGTTTTCAATCATGTGATTCTGGTGATGCGCGAAATTCAGATGGAGGGCAGGAAGTAAAAACTGAATGGGAGTCATAGAGGAAAGTCTGTATTTTTGTGATATACCATATTTCAAAGGAGATATAAATAGAAAATAACCACATATGTTGGGCATGATCCTTATATCATGAAGAGGGCCGAGTTTTGTACTAAACTAAAATATATTTGCGTGTCATAGAGGCAGTAGACACTATAAGCTATTACATTACATGAAAAATTACTATAGTGTTTGGAAGCATACTACAGATAATTACTTGAATTAAACTGTCATAGTAATTGTTGCTATGGTACGACTACTGTAGTAATAAACAAATTATTTAAGAGGTTTCACTTCTCTACACTATAATTATACACAATCCAGTGTTTCCTCTAGGATTTTTTCCAGCAGTGGCGGCAGGACTTTTTTTTACACAGATCTGCCAACTATTTCAAAGACAAATATTACACGCAGTATTGCAAGTCGAGATAGCATTCATGTAATACGAGCATGCGAATCTCTTTGCTTGCGCGCCGATTTCCTCAGAACTTCTTGCACGCACTCAAATTTACACGTTCAAGTGCAGATCTTCTCGTCCGCTCTCCAGTAAGCGCTGCTGAAGCGCGATTTAGTGCGTTTTTGTGCGTTTTCCGACATTAACGCGTCCTGAAGTAAAGTGAAACGGCATTAAACTCCAGCAAGATAAAGTCATTGTATGCAAAGCCATTGACCTTTATCAATAAAGAAACTGTGTTCATCTTAACTGAAAGCTACACCGTGTTTGCTGGACTCACGCACCTGTCAGTCAGTCTGTCAGAGAGTCAGTCAGCATGTCACCTTAAAGGGTTGAACAAACAGCGCACAGCACTACTACGGTTACAGAAAGTTTGCGCTGTTTACCTCTAATATGTTTTGGTGCGATTATAATCCGCTATAAAAAAACACGACAAAATGAGAAGTTGTAATGTAGCCGTGGCGGGATGAATTTTGGCGTGGCGGCCCGCCACGGATGAATGAATGTAGCGGAAACCTTGCAATCACAATGCACCACAGTTTACACTAACAGTATTACAGTTTATCAGTTTACTATGCTACAGTATTTGGTAGAATTCATTAACTTCGGTAGCATTCATTATTCAATACTCAAACACTTTACTCTGTGGTTCAAAAACCTATAGTTTTCCCCATGCGGATCTTCCAGACATCACAAAATAACAGATGAAAGCATACAAAAGCGTGGACGCATATTATTATTTATTTATTTTTGTAAGAGGGAAAAGTGCTTCACAATAATAATCGTCTAGTTTTGTCTAGTTTGCATTTCTTTTTTGTTCTGTCGGTGAACTTGCCATTAACAAACATTCACCGCTGCTGCGCATATAGACGTTAATGTTACGGGTGTTTATTCCGCCGAAACGCCAGTAAAGACTTGGATTAATGCAAAACAAGCCGGAGATTTCATTACAGCGATTTACATGGCAGGGTACATCATTTATATTCTCCTGGATTTTGTATAAGTGTGGTGGTGTTTGTATCTGATTTTTATATAACACATTACCATATTTATACACACAGCTAGGCCTGTATATAATCTTTATTGGTGCTCTTACAAATTATAGCGTTCAAAAAAAGTTTGTACACATGGATGTATTGAGAATGTTTATCACACGCCACCTTTTTTTCAATTTCTTGAACTTTCACCCCTTTATGAACAAAAGCTTTTGGAAGTCTATAAAAGTTGTTCGGCATTTCTTATATTAGCCAGTTTAAACAATTATAAACAACATAAAACAGAAATATTTTATTGCTCTGGTAGTGATTCCTATGAAGAACCACTTCCTGCCCTCCATCTGAGTCTCGCGTGTCAGCAATGACGTCATGTGAAAACAACCTATTTTGAGGAACTAAAATAGACTGCGCAATAGACCAGCTGAAAGCTGCTCTAAAGTCCAGCGCAGAGCGCCTTAGTTGTGCGCCTTACTGAATTGTACACATTGCTGAATACACACAGGATGTACAGCAATACACAAATATCTCTACAGATGAAAACAATTAAAGGATTAAAATATTACAAAAGTTGCTATTTTCTACATCAATATAAACACCACTGCCTCCATGCCTTCACCTCGGGGGGCTTTTTCAGTTTATTCATGACAACTTGCTTTTGTATAATGTTGTTGTTATTATTATTATTATTATTATTAATTTTAGTAGCATTATTTATTATATGCAGATTTATATTTGTTTTAATAAACACAAGTGTAGATTTGTCCTCCTGTGGGGTTTTGGAGACGTCTGCATCACCATATGGGGCATAAGAACAGGACGTGTGTTTGGATATAACTCCGTGTTTTGATCTCACTTCATTATTATTGTTCATTTATTCCTTTGCTGGAGATTAGAACTGAATTTAGAAATAGTTTAGACACAAATCTTTGTGCTTAACAAAGGAAATTAAACATGTGGGCTAATGGATGTTCAGTGGAGTGAGCTTTCACCGTTTCCTTACTCCACCAAAGTAAAGGAGTAAAGTAAAGAGTAAAAGTAAAGAAGCCGGATGGAGGAGGCTCTTTCTTTATCCTCGCACTGCAATATACACTACATGTGAATTTGTAAAGAACATATCACTTTTTTTCCTTTTAAAACATTTGTCTTTTGTGTTGTCCTTACAGTTGCTTGTCTCCTAGACAAGAACATGGTGGTATGCAAGTTATCCCATATGATATATAATGTTTGTTTAAAAATATATTGGATAATACAATGTTGATCTATAGCAATATTAAAACTTTATATTGTCTAGTATATGTATATATGAATACACAAAGTACATTGTGTATGCTGTGATAATCTGATGTTAATTTTCCTGTGTTACAGAGTTGTCCAGACGCCTGAAATGCAGACGTGAGCATGACGAGGCGTATGATTCCAACTCGGATGGTTTGCAGTTTGATTATATACAGCTTAGACCAGGGGTGTCCAAACTCTGTCCTGGGGGGCCGGTGTCCTGGAGAGTTTAGTTCCAACCCTAATCAAACACACCTGAACCAGCTAATCAATCTCTTACTAGGTATACTAGAAACTTCCTTGCAGGTCTGTTGAAGCAAGTTGGAGCTAAACTCAGCAGGACACCGGCCCTCCAGGACTGACTTTGGACACCCCTGGCTTAGACTTTCAAGCCCAGTTTCAAAGACAGGGCTTAGCTTAAGCCAGGACTAAGCCCTAGTCCAAGTTAAATTAAGGTATTTAAGGAGCTTTTATAAAAATTCCATTGAAGAATACATTACAGGTGTGCATCTTGTGACAGAACATTGTATTTTTAAGGCTTGGTTGTATTTATAAGATGCAAAGCAGTGTGTGCTCATGCTTCATTTGTATAAAATTATCGTACTTTGATTATATACAGCTACTCAGCTAACATGAAAACGACTGTCATATTTCCTAGTTCCGCCCTCGAGAGGCTCTGATTGGTCAGCTATGTAATGTGCTGTGATTCGCAGATCAGCTCCATGTTACCAGGAAGCATCACGCGCCTACAAGCACGCGCTTTTGCGCTGTGTAAACAGACCAGTCAGAGTAGCTGTTAGCCGCAGCAGTTTGTGCTTAAATCTGACACAAGATGAAGAGCACACAACTAAACACGCCTGCTCTGTAAAATAACACCTGACAACTGTCTTTCACATCTATTCGGGTTATAAGCATGTGTCAGTAATATGAAGCGTTCTCATATCTTTTGCGAGTTGGTTATTTGAGCTGTAGAGCGCAGGGAAAGAGTCAGAGAGAGACACGTTCATCAAGATTTATTAATCTTAACAAATAAAAACACTTGCAGGTTGTGGCTCACAGTCCACAGCTTAGTCTGTTGGAGGAGCTTTAACCGAATCCAGCACTGAACTGAGAGAGATACTGCAAGCTGTCCTTTGTCAAATGATAGATATATATTTTTTATTATTATCTGGAACATAATTAAATGAAACTGTAAGCACTTCTCTCTTTGTGTCGTGTCCTTTAAAAGCCCAAATACAGAAACAGAAGAAGCTCTGTGAAAATGGCAGCGTTTAGACGCCATTTTAGCTTTCTCTGCAAGAACATTACAGCGCAGCATGTGTGTGCGCGTGGTGAATGCACGTAACCTGAAGATCCAGTTTCACAAACGGCTTAGCTTAAGCCAGGACTAGACCTTAGTTAAATTAGGCTATTTAAGCCACATTTATAAAATCAGCCTTAGAAAAATGCATTACTGGTGTGCACCTGAAGACAAAAAATGACACTGACATATTTTAAGACATCTCACTGCAAGTTATTTTCAGTTGAGACAGCTCAAACATGCAGTTTAATCCATGACTAGCCTTAAACCTTGTTTGTGAAACCGGAGGGAAGTGTTGGTGATATCACTAGTCCTGATGTATTTTTTGTAGTCCCCAAACTTCGTTGGCTGTAGGTTTTGCTAAGCTAACTCTGTAAAAAGTCAATGTCTCACGATGCATTGAACTTTCAGCGTCTTACGTTCAAAGATGTCGTTTATGTTCACACAGCTACATTACACATCAACTAAAGTTTAAGATATGATATCCTAGTGGACCACCCCTTTAAAACACATCAGTGCAAGATATTTTCTGTTGAGACAGTTCAAACATCCATTTTAGTCTGGGATTAGCCTTAAGCCTTGTCTGTGAAACTGGGTGTTAGAGTTCAGTAATTTATACATTTTAGTGTGTGTATATATATATATCTCTCATAAGCTGTCTCTTTTCTTTACCCAGAAAGCCCTGACTCACACACAAAGACCAAAGAAAACAGAACGTCTAAGACTGAAAGAAATGGTAAGATTGTTAGCTATGTAGTTATTCAGATAAATGATGTCCTGATCAGGTTTTTTTGCCCTTGAGTCCGAGTTATTTGTTTTGAGTATCTACCGAAACCTGATCCGATACTTCTATAATACATTAAAAAAGAGTAAAGAAGAGCGAAGAAACAGATCTACGATGTTCCTTATTTTTTTATTTAATTCACCCTATTTTAACATTCTACAACTCTGTTAACAAACAGAGCACTTCTGAGGTAGCTTGAACAATCAAGGAATAAATAACACCAATTCTTCCCTTTTGGACTCGGGAGACCGCGAGAACAGAGAAAGCTTTCTGTGAGCAATGAGATGCTGCGTTCTTCCTGATGGTCACATGACCTTCACGCATTATTAACGGGAAAATATTTAAACATTACAGCAGGGCTATTCAATTAGTTTGTCATGGGGGGCCAGTCCATAAAAAGCATCTGGGGGCCGGAGAGATATGACTTGCAATATGAGTGATGACACAACAGCAATATAAGAGCTCATATGCTGTATTTTTGCTTCTTAAGACACCCACGTTGACTTTTTCTACATTAAAACGTTAATATGTTGTATTTTGAAACTACATAACATCACTGCACTGTACAATGTGGCTTTTTTTACAAGCATATCCAAATGTATTTAGAGGCACAAAATCAGTGTATTGCTCAAGTAGGCTTCATCTACATTCAAACACGTTCATATGTTGTTTTAAACTGCATAACAATTAGGGATTCAATGATTATAGATTTTGGTTGTACGATTATAGTCTGAAGAATAATCATGCTTTCACAGTCATCACCATTATTATGCATTTATTAAATTTAAAACACTACTAGTTTAGAAAATCACATGAACTGATGATATATTAAAGTGTTGTTTATTGTTGCTCAGTAACCAAATACAGCACAAAATATTAATAAAAAACAAACAATAGTCCATTTCTCTCTTTGGACTTAAAAATAAATGAAAAAGTTTTTGATTTAAACATGAGTGATAATTTTACAATGAAAATAAATGACAGAACAATGAATAAATACATAAAAATAAGAATAAATAAAAATAGTATTTGTCTAATATTAATTTAAGCTATATATAAGATAAGAGTTTAAATGAACTGTTGTTATTATCTGCGTTCATACATAATCATTTTAATAATTTTTAATAATTCATCTAACATATCTTTAGTTTACATTGCACTGAAAACCACGCACAACTCTCACCACTACAGCCTGAGATCATTTCTACTGTGTGCCGGTGTGTGTCGGTCCGCTTGTGAGCCGTGCGCGCACCACTTCCAATATGCGCACGTCTCCATTGGAAATAATGTACTTGCGCGCGGAAAAGATGCAATATGTCAACGGCTTGCTGCTATAGTTAATCCAATGTGCGTGCGTATTGGCATAACTAGTTGCAGCAGCTTTTTTTTCGTGCAACAGAAATGCGGCGTTGAGAAGCCTTTGATAAATAAAAGCGGGGTTAATAGTGAAATCGGCTAATCATTGCATTCCTATTAACGATATCAGTGCATTGTACAAAAGGCCTTTTCTACAAACATGTCAAAATGTTTTGGCTACTCGCGCCACTCACTTAATGTCAGGTGACTCACGCTCTGCGCAGCCTTTAACTGCAGCTCGTGCTGTATTGAACAGATGCACGCCACTTCATACCTATAGCGGCCGTTTTACGACTGAACTAAATTTATTTTTGATGTCTTGGTCACGCTATTTGGGGGGCCGGAACAAATTGCCTCGGGGGCCCTGCATTACAGCATTTATACAGCGATTTATTGTTGTCCCCCTTTTCAATATTTATAACATGCACAAAAGCCTCACAAATATACATATACATATAAATATATATACAGTTGAAGTCAGAATTATTTGCCCCCCTGAATTATTAGCCCCCCTGTTTATTTTTTTTATCCAATTTATGTTTAACGGAGAGCAGATTTTTTTTCAACACATTTCTACTCATAATAGTGTTAATAACTCATCTCTAATAACTGATTTATTTTC
This sequence comes from Danio kyathit, assembly GCA_903798195.1. Lineage (NCBI taxonomy): Eukaryota > Metazoa > Chordata > Actinopteri > Cypriniformes > Danionidae > Danio > Danio kyathit. Next base: position 42,542,933 of record LR812522.1, read on the forward strand.
TCTTTGTCATGATAACAGTAAATAATATTAGACTAGATATTCTTCAAGACACTTCTATACAGCTTAAAGTGACATTTAAAGGCTTCACTAGGTTAATTAGGGTAACTAGGCAGGTTAGGGTAATTAGGCAAGTTATTGTATAATGATGGTTTGTTCTGTAGACTATCGAAAAAATATAGCTTAAAGGGGCTAATAATATTGACCTTAAAATGCTTTTTTTAAATTAAAAACTGCTTTTATTCTAGCTGAAATAAAACAAATAAGACTTTCTCCAGAAGAAAAAATATCAGACATCCTCATGCTGGTTGATCTCAACTCTTCTTACTAATGTTTTATTGGCAGCTCATATTCTTAAGTAGATCATTATCTGAACTCTTCAGCATTTTGAGTTATTTTGTCTTGCCACTCAAACTAATTGATAATGCCTTTAATTGACAACAAATGTCTTTATCAATAATTATCAATTTTATGGATTAGTTTAAGGATCCCTATTATTTTGACTGTTTGTGATGTGTACTACGTCAGTATTTGAAATATATGCTCATACAGCAAAAACATGAACCCTCATAGAAATCTCTGTCATTTTTACTACTCAGTCATATAATTTTCTAAAAGCTACTAAAGCCTCTGCTACTGATGCTAAAATACCTACCACTGCCTCCACTGATATTACTGCTCCTACTACTACTATATTACTACATTCTTCAATTTAGGTGTTGTTCAGTGCGCATGTAAAATAATGCAATACACAAGGACTATAATAGATGTATACATGGTGATTTTATTGTTATTAACACTCAAGCAAAGTCATACCTACTTAATATACATGTTTACTTCAATCATGTCATGTGCTTTTCTGATTCTTTTTTTGTTGGTTCTTCCAGGCAGAACAGTCAGAAAAGGCCCTGGAGTGATGCTGGAAAAAAAGCGGTTTGGCG
>LR812522.1:42548870-42635295 GCA_903798195.1 Danio kyathit
TTATATCTGTGTTATACACATTTTCATTGCCATAGAACACAATGGTATTTTGTGATACTACACGTACACATAGACTGAGTAATTCCTTAAAACATGATTTTCTTACTGTACTGTAGGTGTAAAAACACTCAGGTTTGAGGTTTTAGAGGCCACAGATGCATTCTAGACCGCATGTCATGTATCAAAAAGGAATTAACTGTATTCTAAAATTCATTAATTTTAAGGTACTTGTGTTTATATGTAGGATGAGTCTCATCTCCTAACAGTGGAAAACTGTGCTATCCTCAATATAGCTGCAGTTTAAACTACACACAGGAGTAAAGAATTGCCTTGTGGCTCCAGTGTGATAATTGCAGTAATGATGAAAATGCTTTCTTACAGGATTCAGCCTTGAACATTGCACTTTATCATGCTCCTTAAAAACACATTGATTTGGAAGTATTTTGAGCCAGATCACATTCACATCTCATACTCAAATCCCATGCTGGCTCCCTGATACAACAGGACTAAAATGAACAACACTGTCGTAAAACTTCCACCCTTTGTTAGGAGCATGTTTACTCAAACACACAGCCTCAGCTGGAACACTGCCACACAGAGAACAACATTACAAATCTTCACACACACAGTCAAATTCACATTTGTCTGACACCGCTTCATATAGATTTGACATGTTATTGAAGTCTTCAGACTTAATCATAATTATGGATTTTTCATCTTGTTTTGTTATTTTGGTTTCTTTTGAGTATTTAAGGTAAGGTCAAATGTATTGTCTCCCGAAAGAGAAATTAGTTTTAGAAAAGGGTTCTGCTGTACATAAACACCAGCAAGACAACATCTAACACACACACACACAATACAAATCTAATCCTAAAACACCTCCTAATATAAAAAAGATTCCATAAAATGAATCATTAAAAAGAATTATATAAAAATAAAATACAATGTGCCACACTGCCCTCTGTTATGCCGACCCATCCAGTTATCTTAATCTTGACCGTCTACCCTACTTGCTCATTGATCAATTTAATTGAAAAAGGAACCAAATTGTCACAATCACCAGCGATCTTCTCCCTTAAGATCGCTGGTTTACATGCACATTCACAATGGACTACAAATCTGCCATCTTATGGACTACATCTACATACATGCACTACTCTGACATCACACACAACCGGTTCCACATCTTCACTGATTGCATCCCACAGCTGAAGCCACTCAAGTACTGATTACACACACTATATAAGCAGAACATACACTCACTCCATTGCCGAGTCTTGTTACCTGTTCACAGTCACAATTCCTAGCGTTACCTAGTCTTGTTCCTGCCGTGTTTGGACCCTCGCTTTGATTGTTGATTTCTCCCTGTCTGCTGCCAGCCTTATGACCATCTGCCTGCTACATTGACCACGATTCAGGATTGCCCTCATACATCTGTTTGCGCCTGTGTTTATCATTGCTTGTCTGACCATCCCTGTAAATAAAGCCTGCATTTGGATCCGCAATCTGTTGTCAGCGTCCTATCCTGGGTTACAGAAGACTCGGACACAACATGGATCCAGCGGTTGTCAAGATTATGCGTCTCCGTCAGGAAGCCAGGCCAATAGAAAAGTATGTTGAGGAATTCATTGAGCTGGCTCATTTAGCCTCTTGGGACGAGGTATGTTTGATGATGTTTTTCCATGGCGGTTTAGCTGAGCCACTATATACATGCACGCCATTTCCTGAACCCCATTGGACACTAGAGTTTTATATTGACCTTGTACTAAAACTCAGTGGGTCCCCCTTCACCGTAGGCGAGGTGGAGGAAACCCCTAAATGTTTTTTTTGGGGGGGGGGGGGCAATAGACAGCAAGACCCGCCGGCAAGGGGGCTTGCTGTTCCCTCCATTAACACCATTATGCTGGCATCTCCTATACTCCTGTCCCCTGTTCACCAGCCTAGACCACAGCCAGATAACAAGATGGCTGCCGCCAGTCCTCCATGTCACAAAATGGCCACTTCCAGTTCTCCAGCTCACAAAAAGGCCACTTCCAGTCCTCCAGCTAACAAGATGGCCACCTCCAGTCCTCTAGCTGACAAAATGGCCGCCTTCAGTCATCCAGCTCACAAGATGGCCGCCTCCAGTCCTCCAGCTAACAAAATGGCCACTTTCAGTCCTCATGTTCACAAGATGGCCACCTCCAGTCCCCCAGCTCATAAGATGACCGCCTTCAGTCATCCAACTCACAAGATGGCTGCCTCCAGTCCTCCAGCTAACAAAATGGTTACTTCCAGTCCTCATGTTCACAAGATGGCCACCTCCAGTCCTCCAGTTCACAAAATGACTGTCTCCAGTTCCTCAGTTTACAAGATGGCCGCATCCAGTTCCCCAGCTCACAAGATGGCTTCTTGTTCCGAGTCCGTTCCTGTTCCTGAAATGCCATCACCTGAGCCACCAGAACGGCCACCACAACCTGAGTTGCCAAAGCAGCTGCCAGATCCTCAGTCACTGCCAGAGCTGCCACATCCTCAGTCACCGCCAGAGCTGCCACATCCTCAGTCACCGCCAGAGCTGCCAGAGTCGCCGCCGCCAGAGCTGCCAGAGTCGCCGCCGCCAGAGCTGCCAGAGTCGCCGCTGCCAGAGTCACCGCCGCCAGAGCTGCCAGAGTCGTCGCCGCCGCCAGAGTCGCCAGAGCCATTGACGCCGCCAGAACCCTTTGTATTCCCCGAATGGCGGGCGCCAGGTATCTCTGAATTCCCCGAATGGCGGGCGCCAGAAACCTCTGAAACCCTCGAATGGCAGGCGCCAGAAACCTCTGAATCCCTCGAATGGCGGGCGCCAGAAACCTCTGAATCCCTCGAATGGCGGGCGCCAGAAACCTCTGAATCCCTCGAATGGCGGGCGCCAGAAACCTCTGAATCCCTCGAATGGCGGGCGCCAAAAACCTCTGAATCCCTCGAATGGCGGGCGCCAGAACCCTCTGAATCCCTCGAATGGCGGGCGCCAGAAACCTCTGAATCCCTCGAATGGCGGGTTGCCAGATACCTCTGAATCCCTCGAATGGCGGGCGCCAGAACCCTCTGAATCCTCGAATGGCGAGCATCAGAAACCTCTGAATTCCCCGTAGGGCGGGCGCCAGACCCACTTGAATCCCCCGAAGGGCGGGCGCCAGACCCCACTTGAATTCCCCGAAGCACGGGCGCCAGATCCTCCTGAAATCCTTTGAAGGGCCAGGGGTACGAGACCCACCTGAGTCCCACGAAGGGCCCGAGCAGTCACCTGAGTCCCACGAAGGGCCCGAGCAGTCACCTGAGTCCCCACGAAAGGCCGAGCAGTCACCTGTATCCCACGAAAGGCCAGAGCAGTCACCTGAGTCCCACGAAAGGCCAGAGCTGTCACCTGAGTCCCACGAGAGGCCAGAGCTGTCAACCTGAGTCCCACGAAAGGCCAGAGCTGTCAACTGAGTCCCACGAAAGGCCAGAGCTGTCAACTGAGTACCCACGAAAGGTCAGAGCTGTCACCTAAGTCCCACGAAATGCCAGAGCTGTCAACTGAGTCCCACGAAAGGCCAGAGCCGTCACCTGAGTTCCACAAGGGACAAGATTTACCACCTGAGTTTCAGGAAGGACTGCCAGAGTCGTGTGACGTGCTAGAGACACGTGACTTCCCAGTACTGCCAGAGCCGTGTGACGTCCCAAAGCCTCCTGACCCACTGGGGTTATATGAATTGCCAGTGATGCTTGAACCTAAACCTCCTGACCCACTGGGGTTATGAACTGCCAGTGCTCCTTGAACCTAAGCCTCCTGACCCACTGGGGTTATACGAACTGCCAGTGCTCCTTGAACCCAAGCCTCCTGACCCACTGGGGTAATATGAACTGCCAGTGGTCCTTGAACCCAAGCCTCCTGACCCACTGGGGTTATATGAACTGCCAGTGCTCCTTGAACCTAAGCCTCCGGACCCACTGGGGTTATACGAACTGCCAGTGCTCCTTGAACCCAAGCCTCCTGACCCACTGGAGTTAAATGAACTGCCAGTATCTCCTGAACCCAAGCCTCCTGACCCACTGGGGTTATATGAACTGCCAGTGCTCCTTGAACCTAAGCCTCCTGACCCACTGGAGTTATATGAACTGCCAGTATCTCCTGAACCCAAGCCTCCTGACCCCACTGGAGTTTAATGAACTGCCAGTGTCTCCTGAACCCAAGCCTCCAGACCCATGGGGGTTATATGAACTGCCTGTGCCTGCTGAACCTAAGCCCCAGACCAACTTCAGCTCCATGCTCCAGACCTTTGCAAACTCCACACTCCAGGCCTTCAGCAGCTTCACTCTTCAGGCCTTACGCAGCTCCAGCTCCATTCTCCGGGCCTTCCACACTCCAGGCCCTCAGCAGCTTCACTCTTCAGGCCTTACGCAGCTCCAACTCCATGCTCCAGGCCCTCCGCAGCTCCAACTCCATGCTCCAGGCCCTCTGCAGCTCCAACTCCACGCTCCCAGGCCCTCCGCAGCTCCACTCTCCGGGCCTTCCGCAGCTCCACGCTCCAGGCCCCCTCCGCAGCTCCACTCTCCGGGCCTTCCGCAGCTCCACGCTCCAGGCCCACCGCAGCTCCAACTCCATGCTCCAGGCCCTCCGCAGCTCCACTCTCCAGGCCTTCTGCAGCTCCACGCTCCGGGCCTTCCGCAACTCCAAGCTCTAGTCCCTCTGCAACTCTACGCTCCAGGCCCTCTGCAGCTCCATACTCCAGGCCTTGTACAGCTCCATACTCCAGGCCTGGTACAGCTCCACTCTCCGGGCCTTCCTCAGCTTCATGCTTCAGGCACGCCTCCGCTGCATGGTCCTGGCCCTCCATCCCTCCCCCTGTTCCGCCATCCGCTCCACCTCCCGCCTGAACTATAGTAGGAGTGTCTGGAAGCCACTCCTTTGAGGGGGGGCTCTGTCACAATCACCAGCGATCTTCTCCCTTAAGATCGCTGGTTTACATGCACATTCACAATGGACTACAAATCTGCCATCTTAATGGACTACATCTACATACATGCACTACTCTGACATCAACACACAACCGGTTCCACATCTTCACTGATTGCATCCCACAGCTGAAGCCACTCAAGTACTGATTACACACACTACATAAGCAGAACATACACTCACTCCATTGCCGAGTCTTGTTACCTGTTCACAGTCACAATTCCTAGCGTTACCTAGTCTTGTTCCTGCCGTGTTTGGACCCTCGCTTTGATTGTTTGATTTCTCCCTGTCTGCTGCCAGCCTTATGACCATCTGCCTGCTACATTGACCACGATTCAGGATTGCCCTCATACATCTGTTTGCGCCTGTGTTTGATCATTGCTTGTCTGACCATCCCTGTAAATAAAGCCTGCATTTGGATCCGCAATCTGTTTGTCAGCGTCCTATCCTGGGTTACACAAATAATGTTTATATCTATTATACTTGCAGAACGGGACCCTGTATCTCCTGCCAGAATTCATCAGCTCATACTCCAAAGACAGCACATGTCAAGAATCCGATTAAATCTTGTTGGCTTGTTGGATTGTGCACAACTCAAAGAGGTCTTTTAGTGACCCAAGTGTCTTAATTCCCATCATTTTTCCTGCCACTCTCATCAGGTTATTTACTTGGGTTTTCATTTTTACTGTCAGGTTCCCAAACCAAACAATAATCCCATATCTTAAAATAGACTCTATTGTTGCTTTATAAAAAGTTAGCATTGTTCTGCTACTCACTCCAAATAATCCAAGTCTACGTAAAAAGTGTAATCGCTGATGAATTCTTGCACAAAGACTCGACACCTGAGAATGCCAAATAAGCTCACAATCAATATTCACTCCTAAATATTTATACGAATCAACCTGCTTAATGTCTTTATCATACACCACAACAGAGCTCCTATCGCTCACTGACCTGGGGTCTATGAAGACCTCCTCCATTTTCTTAACGTTAATTTCCAAATTGTGGTCATCACACCAGCTGACAAACCATTCTACAGCCGCTCTATATTCCATGATGCTGGCATCTTTTGTGAAAAGGTGCAATAGTACAGTGTCATCAGAAAATGTAAGAATATATTGATTTGTCTGCTGCCTAACGCAGTCGTTTGTGTAAAGGGTGAACAAAAATGGTGAACTTACACGCCCTTGTGGCGCCCCTGTACTGCTTGTTGCTACGTCAGATAACCCTGAATTAAATTTTACTTGCTGTGTCCTGTCTGTTAAAAAAGAATCAAACCATTTAATATAAAAGGGTTCACTTGCAGTTTTACCAGCTTTTCCAAAAGTTTATGTGGTGGAATTGAATTAAATGCTGAATAAAAAGTAACCTAGCATAAGCAACTGGGCTTTCTAGATGCTATAAAACAAGATGTGTTCGAGTGAAAATTGCATCAACAGTGCCGCGGTTACTTTTGTATGCAAATTGATACTGGTCTAAGTATGTCTCAACTTCCTTGCGCAATTCTTTTATTATAATCTTCTCAAATGATTTCATGACATTTGATGTTAGGGCCACTGGCCTATAATCATTATTGTCTTGTGGACAAGCCTTTTTTGGGATTTGTAATGAGGGATATGGATCCATTTGCGAGCTTTATTATACACAACAGGACAACACAATGAATAGAGTCGACAATGGAGAAGAGGATAGACTCAGGGATGGTGAGACAGGCTATAGGTCAGGGCTGGTAGCTTACAGTTCAGAAACGATGGAACAGACGTTGGTCAGGGCAGGCGGCGGAGGGTCGGAAACGATGGTACAGGCGTTGGTCAGGGCAGGCAGCAGAGGGTCGGAAACGATGGTACAGGCGTTGGTCAGGGCAGGCAGCAGATGATCAATAAACAGTCAGGCAGTGGTCGGTACGGGAGAGGCAATCAGAATATACAGTAAACGCTCAGAAATGTAAGACAGCAAACAAGACTTCGCACCGAGTCCTTGAACTGTGTGGTATTTAAATACCAAGGTGATAGAAATCAGGTGCAGCGTAATCAGTGCTAGAATGTGGTTAGTATTTGGGGGATGATGACCTCTGCTGGTTGGTGAGGGGATATGCTAGGACCGAACCGGAGACAGAGCCCCCCCCCTGCGAGCGGCTCCTGACGCGAGAAGGCACCTGACGTCGGGGTCTACCACGGGATCGGGGGGCTGGTCTTTCAGGATGATGTTGATGGAACTCTTGGGTGAGTGAAGAATCCAGAATGTCCTCTTGGTTAACCCAAGATCTTTCGTCGGGGCCGAACCCTTCCCTATACACCAAATATTGCAATATTCTCCCCCGGCGTCTAGAGTTCAGGATTTGGTGGACCTGATACGCCTCCTCGCCGTTGATGATGAGGGGTTCAGGGGTCTGATCACCGGCTACCACCTCCCTTTCTCCCTCGACCGGGCCAGCAGCAGGTTTGAGCAGGGACACATGAAATGTAGGATAAATGCGATAGTTAGAAGGCAGGGCTAGACGGTATGAGACAGGTGTAATTTTCTTAATTATTTTGAATGGGCCTACATACCTGGGACTGAGTTTTCTGCATGGCAAGTGCAAGCGGAGGTTCCGGGTGGATAACCATACCCATTGTCCAATAGTGTATTCAGGAATGTGGCAACGTAAACGATCGGCTTGTTCTTTGAATTTTCTGATTGCATGTCTCAAGTGAACATGTGCAGAGTTCCATGTAGTTTCACTCCTGCGTAGCCAGTCGTCCACTGCTGGAACGTTTGTGGGTTCTCCTGACCAAGGAAACAGTGGTGGTTGGAATCCTAAGATGCATTTGAATGGTGACAGACCCGTGGCTGATTTGTGAAGGGAATTTTGCGCATACTCCGCCCACATTAAGTATCGACTCCAGTCGGATTGATTATTACTGCAGTAAGTTCTTAAAAACCTGGTTAGTTCTTGATTCAAACGTTCAACCTGCCCATTGGCTTGTGGGTGATATCCAGAAGTGAGGCTGATGTTGATGTTCAGTTCTTTAAAAAATGCTTTCCATACCCTTGATGTGAATTGTGGTCCACGATCAGAGACAATGTCCTCTGGTAACCCGTAAAACCTAAACACAGAGTTGCATAGATGTTCGGCTGTTTCAAGGGCTGATGGGAGCTTAGTTAGTGGTAGAAGGCGGCAGGCTTTGGAGAATCTGTCGATGACTGTTAGAATGGTTGTGTTTCCTTGAGAAGGGGGAAGATCAGTTACAAAATCTATGGCGATATGTGACCATGGACGATTGGGAACGGGTAATGGTTGTAATAGCCCTGCTGGTTGATGACGGGAGTGTTTGTGCGTATTGCATAATGTACACTTGTGGATGAAATTGACTGTGTCCTTCTTCATAGTGGGCCACCCGAATCGGTTTTGGAGTAAGAGCATGGTACCATTTATCCCTGGATGTCCTGAGCTGAGAGCTGAGTGTACTGACTGTAAAACATTTTCTCTGAGTGAGCGTGGTACAAAGGTCTTGTTGGGCGGGCATTCCGCGGGGGGGGGTTCTAGTGATTGGGCTTGAGAGATTTCAGTCATAAGATCCCACTGGACTGGAGCAACGAGAATGTCTTCTGACAGGATGGGTTCATTTGATGTTTGTTGATATTTTCCCTCAAATAAACGTGAGAGTGCGTCCGCTTTGGTGTTCTTTGATCCCGGGCGATACGTGACAGAGAAATTGAATCGGGTGAAAAATAATGACCATCTGGCTTGGCGTGAATTTAGTCTTTTGGCTGCCCGTATATATTCAAGGTTTTTGTGATCGGTGATTACAGAAAATGCATGTTTAGCTCCTTCTAGCCAGTGTCTCCACTCCTCCAATGCTGCTTTCATAGCTAGAAGTTCTCTGTTACCCACATCGTAATTCCTCTCTGCCGGACTCAATTTGCGGGAAAAAAAGGCGCACGGGTGAAGTTTGGCAGGTGAGCCCTGTCTCTGGGATAGTACTGCGCTTATACCAGTGTCTGATGCGTCAGTTTCTACTACAAAGGGGCGTTCGGGATCAGGATGGCACAGAATGGGTGCTGATGAAAATCGTGATTTTAAATCTTGGAAAGCCTGCAGTCCCATTGATGTCCATTTCAAATGTTTATTCCCCTTCTTGGTCATTGATGTGAGAGGAGCGGCTAGAGTACTAAAGTTTCTGATAAATCGTCGGTAAAAGTTTGCAAAACCTAGAAATCTTTGGAGTTCCTTCAGTGTGGTTGGTTGTGGCCAGTTTACCACAGCATTTACCTTCTTGTCATCCATGGCCACGCCCTCTGAACCGATTACGTAACCCAGGAAGGCTACAGAGGTCTGGTTAAATTCACACTTTTCTAGTTTGGCATAAAGTTGGTGGTCGATGAGGCGTTGCAACACTGCCCGGACGTCAGTGATGTGTTCAGCATAAGAATTTGAATAAACCAAAATATCATCTATGTAGACAATAACCCGTTGATTCAACATGTCTCTGAATACGTCATTGATGAAGGCTTGGAAGATAGAAGGACTGTTAGCCAATCCGAAGGGCATAACAAGATATTCATAATGACCATCGCAGGTGGAGAAAGCTGATTTCCATTCGTCCCCTTGTTTGATTCTTACTAGGTTGTATGCGCTGCGTAAATCCAACTTGGTGAAATATTTGGCTGAGCGAAGCTGTTCTAGGGCTGCCGGTACTAGTGGGAGAGGGTATTTGTACTTGATAGTAATTTCATTTAGCCCCCAATAATCGATACATGGTCTCAAACCTCCATCCTTCTTGGCCACAAAGAAAAAACCTGCTGATGCCGGTGACGTAGAAGGGCGAATAAAGCCTTTATCTAATTCTTCTTTAATGTAACACTTCATTGCTTCGGATTCAGGCTGAGACAGTGGAAAGATCCTGCCACGAGGGGACGTAGTACCGGGTAATAGTTCTATGGCACAATCATACTCACGGTGAGGAGGGAGCTGTGTTGCTTTCTGTTTATTGAATGCTTCAGCGAGATCCAGGTATTCGGAAGGAATTGTGGGTTCTTTATCGGAATCCTCACGGACAGACAATGCATTGATTTCCAGGGGTAACTTCAGATTTAAGCATTCTTTGACACAGGGTTCGCTCCATCTAATTATTTCTCCACTCCTCCATGAAATCAAAGGATTATGTTGTCGTAACCAAGGTAAGCCAAGAATGATAGGGTGTTTGGGGGATTCGATGATGAAGAACTTTATGTTTTCTGTGTGTAGTGCTCCGGCTTTCAGGGTTAGTGGAAGAGTGATGTATTTGACCTTCCCAGTCCCCAGGGGGCGTCCATCTAACGCCGCGACTGTGAGGGGAGAATCACAAAGGGTTAATGGGATGGCGTTTATTTTGGCGAAAGTGCTATCTATGAAATTGCCCGCAGCGCCGGAATCTATCATGGATTTCAAGTGAACTTCCTGGTTGTCGAAACTTAGCGTGACACAAATTTCAACACATTGATTGTTAAAGGATTGAATGGCAGCAGAACTCACCGAGAAGTTTCTAGGAGTGGGTCTCACGGGACAATTATTCCTCATGTGCCCGGATTGGCCGCAGTAAAGGCAGAGATTTTGTCGAAACCGCCGATCCCGCTCTTCAGATGACAGGTGGGTGTGTCCGATTTGCATGGGTTCAGGTTAGGTGTTTGTGAGCAATGAAAACTCTGGATACCTGGTATGTCTGTGAGGACGTCGAGTGCGGAGTAAGTTATCAATGCGATCGACATCTCGATAAATTCATCCAGAGTCTTTCCCTCTTCTCTACAGGCCAATTCAGTCTGTACTTCTGGGTTGAGACCACGACGGAAGAGGGTTTTGAGAGGATCCTCGGGCCATCCCGACTGATCAGATAAAGTGCGGAAACGTAAGGCGTATTCAGCGGCGGTTTGGGTATTTTGTTGAAGTGTGAGTAGTTCTTCACCTGCGTTTCTTCCTCCCTCAGGATGATCAAAGATCACTCGGAATCGTTCCAAGAATGTGTCGAATGAGGTAAAGGTATTGGTGTTGTCTACCCAAATGGCCGTAGCCCATTCCAGTGCTTTTCCGGTGAGTAAAGAACACACAAATGATATCTTACTGTCTTCATTGGTGTCCATCATGGGTTGTTGGGCGACAAATAACTTGCATTGTAGTAGAAAGCCTTTGCACTTTGTGGGTGTTCCATCGAACTTCTCAGGAAGAGCCAGACGAGGGTTAACATTGGTAGCGGCTGGCGCACCAGCGGTGTTGTGGAACACTGGAGGGGCAGACATAGGTGGTGCAGGAGGAGAAACAGTCATAGCCTTGAGTACCTGAACCAGTTCGTCGGTGAGCGAATTCAGTCCCGCTAGTTGTTGTTGGTGGGTTGCCAACACCTGGGCCTGGGCTGTTAACTCAGTGGATAATTGCATAATCGCCGCTGGATCCGTGTTTGGCGAAGTCTTCTGTAATGAGGACTCTGAGGGATATGGATCCATTTGCGAGCTTTATTATACACAACAGGACAACACAGTGAATAGAGTCGACAATGGAGAAGAGGATAGACTCAGGGATGGTGAGGCAGGCTATAGGTCAGGGCTGGTAGCTTACAGTTCAGAAACGATGGAACAGACGTTGGTCAGGGCAGGCGGTGGAGGGTCGGAAACGATGGTACAGGCGTTGGTCAGGGCAGGCAGCAGAGGGTCGGAAACGATGGTACAGGCGTTGGTCAGGGCAGGCAGCAGATGATCAATAAACAGTCAGGCAGTGGTCAGTAACAGAGAGGCAATCAGAATATACAGTAAACGCTCAGAAATGTAAGACAGCAAACAAGACTTCGCACCGAGTCCTTGAACTGTGTGGTATTTAAATACCAAGGTGATAGAAATCAGGTGCAGCGTAATCAGTGCTAGAATGTGGTTAGTATTCGGGGGATTATGACCTCTGCTAGTTGGTGAGGGGATATGCTAGGACCGAACCGGTGACAGGATTGGTATTATCACAGATTTTTTCCAGAGCTTTGGTACTGTATGTGTGTCAACTGAGAGTTGAAACAGGCGATGCCAGGCTGGTGTGAGCTCCTCAGCAAATGTTTTTAGAAGAAAGCATGTCATACCATCGGGTCCCATTGCCTTACTAGAACATAAAGATTTAAAAACCTTAGTCACGTCTCCTTGATGTATGAACCTCCTATTTTCAGCCATGTTGCAATTTACTTCCCCTAAAATGTCTTCACATTTTTCCAAATTATCAGTCTCAAATCTCATATAAAACTTATTCAATTCATTTGCCTTATCAGATTTGTTACAGGCTAACAATGCCTTTCTTTTTGGGCTCATATTTGTCATTCTCCGAATTGAGTTCCATAGCTCTTTTGTATTGGATTTTAACAAATGTTGTTCAGTCTGTTCTTTATATTGTATCCGTGCAATCCTTAGTTCCAGATTAAGGTCTTTTTGTGCTACTCTAAGCCCCACAGTATCACCCGACCTAAAGGCCAATTTCTTCCTTTTGATGCAGCTTTTAATTCCCCAGTTTTTTAATCAGTTTCTTATTATTTGTTTTAACAAGTTATATTAAAATGTAAATTGGGATTCTAAATCCAAAATGCTGAAATATTGTGGCTTTTGTAACATTAATGAATTAAATGTTATGTGTTCACTTTGTATTTAATCCATTTGAATGCAATTGTGATTGTCTTTGCGTTTAATTCACTGTATTTGGTTACACTGAATATTTTGCTGATCCTCCTAACCAGCTATTGTTGATTTTGTTGTAAAGCAATTTCATTTTGATGTGTCCAGATATTGTGTAAAGAGCTTGTTTGCTTTTACTTTGTCTTGATCTGGACCATCTTTTTAATCACATTAATTTAAGGGCATTTTGTTTGAGAAGAACTCAAACTGACCACATCAATCCTTTGATCAATGACAAATGCCATGTGTTTGCTTTTACTGTTTTGAAATACAGGATCCGTGGAGAAAAGGTTCACGTCTTGTGATCTACTTCAAGAGAAGAGAAGGGTTTCCCTGCATTCCTCAGCACCTATTCTTGTGGGGGTATGCAGGACAATTTGCATATAAGCAGTGCAACACCATTCGACTAAAGCCTCTCACACAGGTCTGAAGGACAACAAAGACTGACCAACCTTATTCCTGCAACAAGCCTGGACAGGAAGTCCGAAGATGACAGCAGCACACAACACAAAGCATATTTTCATCATTAATGTCACCTTTTGTCTCTTTCTGTGTCACAACGGTGCCAGGGGAGGACTGTAAGAGTCTAAATGATCATATGCATTTGTTTATATGGCAAAACATGCTGACTCCAAAGGCAGATACTGATAAGATCAGGGTGTGTGGACTTTGGGGGTTTTACGATGTGGTCACATGTTGATTGGTCAGTTTGAATGCCTCAGTATACAAAATAGCTGGTAAACTTTGCTCTGTCTCTTTTCCTGGTCTGTATTCTTCCAGGTCTGCTTCTCTCCTGTTCTGCTCCTCTCCTTCTCTGGAGATTATCTTCTCTGGCTCTACTGCTCCCAGGCTCTTTGAGGCCTACTTACTCTCTTTGGGCTTACTCACACTATGCTATCTGAACCATTCCCAGGCCCGTTTCCTGGATTGTTTGAGAAGTGTAAGTGCTATGAATTGGGCTCAGTTGGAAGAGGTGGGCCTGGGTGTGGTTCACTTGGGCTCAGGCGCGGTACACTTACAGTGTGAGTGCAAGCATGCCTGAGCCCGAAACTGAAAGTGTGACGTGACTTTTAAGGGACTGTTTCATATGGATTTATTAATCATTCGTACTGTTCAATGAACGCAAACTGTCATAATTTATTAAAGACACAAACCCCTCACTGCACATCAGCTGCGCCTTCAGCAGACCTCCTAATTCCTGCAGCACGAGGACTTTATGATTGTTTATGAGCATCAAAAGTGGCTGATCTGTTTGGCAAAATATTAGACTGCATGTCACCGCATATCAAACCACTTAACGATATAACTATAGAAATCTCCACTGTGCTGTGAAAGAGCACTCACTGAACTGCGCATCATCAATGACGTAAGCGTGCCCAGGCCCGAATGTAATGTGAGTGCGGGCCATCGGGGGAGACGGGAGGGGGGACAAGCGTGTTTTGGCCCGGTTCAAGGCAACTGTACATAGTGTGAGTACGGCCTTAGTCTCTTTCTCTTCCTCCCCGTCTCTCTCTTTCTTAGGTAAATTTAAATTTACATTTAAGCTGGATACAATTTATATCATATGTTTTTATCATTTCATGTTTAACATTTTATACAGTTATTTTATAACTAATTCAGTTGTAACACAAAATAATACAATACAATCACATAATATCAACGCTCTCCCACATTTTTAGCTATTAAAACTGCCCTTATTTCCGTATATGGTATAAGATTGAAGAAGAATGGTTTGACTAGAATGTACAGTTTTTTACCATCATGCTGATAACTTTTTAGTCACTCGGCAGAACTACAGTTCAAACCGCCGTGGTCAAAATACCATTCTACACATATTATTGTAGCACAGTTTGTGCTGAAGACAAATAAAATACACGTTGGCCAGTACTGTGTAATAAGTAGCTGAAATAAGCACAAATGTCAGGGCATGTCAAAACATCTCAGGGGCCCCAAAATCACCTCAGACCCCTGGAGGTTAACTACAGGTATAGTATGAGCAGTGGGAAACATAATTACTGATAAACCATAATTCCTGTTATCTGGGGTTTAGTATCACCCAGGGTTAACATGTTCAAGCATGAAAAGCCCTAATATGAAATGGTCTGTCTGTAGTTATTATTGAGTGGAGAATTATTTACCTCAGTGTCTCCAGTTTACAGTTTACAGTCTTCAGTCCATCAGAGAGAAGCTTCACTCCTGAATCCTGCAGGTCATTGTTACTCAGGTCCAGCTCTCTCAGGACACAGTTTGAGGATTGTAGAGCTGAAGACAAACTCTCACAAGAATGAACAGTGAGATAACAGCCCTGTAGCCTGTGTAGAGGACAAACACAATATTGATATGTTGATCTGGTGTGTTTAATAGTCTGAAGCACATACAGTATGACTGTAGTGACTGGTATAACTTCACTAATTAGTGAGCACATCTGGTGATTTTAACTTTAAATAAAATGTATGTCCATAAAACACAATTAAATGGCTTCCTTCAGATGCCCAACTCTTTATTAAACACCTTTTTTATTTGTTTTATTTAGTATTATTTAACAAACTATTAAAGATGCTACAGATATGATTGTTATAAGTTGCATCTCAAAGCACTTTTCAAAATAAAGTGAAACAGATGCGTATGTAACAGAAATATAGAAAAGAAATCAATATATTCATTGCTGTTTGCTGTTTGTGTGTTTTAGTTTCTAAAGATTCCTCCATGTCAGTGATAAGGACTGCCTGCCCTATAATCTTGCCTGCAGCTCCTCAGCCTAATCCAGCCATGTCCACCATTTCAGTTGTCTCTAGTACAGCAGTTTCAATGTTCTCTAGTACATCAGACACAGTTTCTAGTGTTGTAGCGAGACATAAACAAGGATGTAAACAACAGGAAATGCTGTTTGACACTGTTAACAATTTAGCTAAAGATTCAGATTTATCCATCAAACCGCTGTAAACACACACAATATTCAGCAGCGCTGCAGTGTCTCTCTATGTGGACGCTTTCCCTGCGTTCTACATCTCAAATAACAAACTCACAAAAGATATGAGAATGTTTCATATTACTGACACATGCTTATTCTGAATAAATGTGAAAGACACTTGTCAGATGATATTTTAGAGAGCAGGTTGTGAGGTTCAGCTGTGTCCTCTGTGTCATTTTCTGTCTGATTCAGGCTCACACTGATACGGCTAACAGCTACTCTGACTGGCAGTATTTACACAGCGCAAAAGTGCGTGCTTGTGACACTATTCCTGGAGAGGGGGAGTCGATCCGCGAATCACAGCACGATATGTTAGCTGACCAATCAGAGCCTCTTGATGACAGGCCTTTCTGAGGAACTAGGAAATATGACATTTGTCTTCATGTTAGCGGAGTAGCTGTATATAATCAAAGTAATATAAAAAAATAACCTGATTTTCTACAAGTGAAGCATGAGCACACATTGCATTGCATCTTATCAACACAACCAAGCCTTAAAAATACACTCTGGACCACCCCTTTAAGGACATCCAGGCAGTCTAGAGGTGTTTGAAACCTCCAGAAAGGTGGGCTCGCATCATCATGGAGGGTTTTACCAGCTACACTCTAGCTCTGTGCTCCAGCTGTTTATCCTGATCAACTCAACTCATTACTAGAGCACTTTCAACCAATCACAATGGGTACCAAAGTGCTGTATATAAAAACACATGATACATGCAAACATACAAGGAACCAAAGTACATAAACTCACAACACAGAGTAAAAGCCAAAGAAAATAAGTGTGTTTTCAGTGACCTCTGAAAAGACTCAAGAGTTGGAGAAGTTCTTATGGAGAGTGGAAGATCGTTCCAGAGTCTTGGAGCTGCTACTGAAAAAGCTCTATCACCTCCACATTTCAAGCGTGATCGTGAAACTTGCAAATAGAGTGGATCCTTAGAGTGAAGAGATCTCACGGGTTGGTGTATATTAATTAACTCAGAAATATACTCAGGGGCCAAGAAGGGATTTAAAAACATACAGCAGTACTTTGTACTGAATTCTAAACTGGATTGGTAGCCAGTGTAGAGAAACCAGTACAGGTGTAATCTGCTCTCCTTTTTGTGCCTGTTAAAAGCCTGGCAGCTGCATTCTGGACCAGCTGCAGTCCTGAGAGAGAGGCCTGACTCACACACAGATACAACACGCTGCAATAATCCAGACGAGAAGAGATGAAGGCATGAACAACCTTCTCCAAATCACTGAAAGAGAGGACAGACTTCAGCTTGGCAATATATCTAAGATAGAAAAAACTATTTTTGACAACCGCATTAATTTAGCGATTAAATTTAAGCTCAGAGTCAAAGATAACACCAAGACTTTTTACAGAGGAATGTATTTTTCCAGGAAGCAATGACAGATTGCCGTTAGAATCTGAACCTTTTAGACCAAAAACAATCAATTCACACTTGTCCTCATTCAGTTGGAGAAAGTTATTCGCTAACCAATCTCTCACATCAGCCAAACAATATAACAAAGCCTGAAGAGAGGATTGATCCTCAGATTTTATGGGAAAGTAGATTTGAGAGTCATCAGCATATAGATGGTAATTTATGCTATGCTTTTCAAATTAAAAAAAAAATTCTCAACTGAAGAAAGTAAAGGGAAAACAAAACTGGACCCAGTATCGAGCCCTGTGGAACCCCACACATTAATTAAATGACAGAAGAACAAGAGTTGCCCAAACTGACTGATATAGTTCTATCCTTCAGATATGAAGAGAACCAGTCCAAGGCTTGACACTGGATATCAGTGTGTTCTCTAAGTCGATTAATGAGGATGTCATGATCCAATAATAGAAGAACAACAGGGCTACCTGAATCAACCTCCAACAAGACATCATTTGAAACCCTCAATAGAGCGGACTCTGTGCTATGACCAGCTCTAAAACCTGATTCAAATTCATCAAAAATATGATTATTCAACATGAAATCATTCAGCTGTACAGACACAATCTTCTCTAAAACCTTTGAGATAAAAGGCCAGATCCACAGGATCTGCCCTGGTTTACTGTCCAGTAGTCCCTGCCTTGGCTTTGTCCTCCTCTCTATCCACCTGTCTGTCAGTTTCCCCCTCACCATCTGTCCTGTACCCTGTCATGGTTTCATTAACCTGGCCTCTCACCCATCACCCTTGTCCACTGTAGCACCTCCAGCTTGCTGAACTCACTCTTGTCTTGTGTTTTCCTCAGAGGATCATCTGGAATCTGCTCCTAGAAGGGACTTATGTCATGGTCCTGGTTGTCCTGTCCTTGTACTGTTGTGTTTTCCTTGTGTTCTCTGTGTTCACCCCAGTTTTCCCCGTGTTACCCCTGTTAGTTGGCCCAGATACTCTCCACCGCCTTGTTAACTTACTAGTCTCTGTGTATTTAAGCTCCTCTGTTTCAGTCATTATGTGTTGATCATAGTTTGCTGTATGTGTGTATGTTTCTCTTGCCTGTGCTTTCTGGTGTTCAGCTCTGGTATTTTCCTTATGTATGGATTATATTTAACATTAGAACTGAACCTAGATCCACCTCTTGCATTTGCTTTGCCTGCAAGATTAGAAGAAGATCTAATAAAGAAGAGCACGATGGCTTAGTGGTTGGCACATTCACCTAACAACAAGAAGGTCGCTGGTTTGAGTCTCTGCTCTAGTTTCCCCCACAGTGCGAAGACATATGTTATACAGGTAGGTCAATTGGGTAAACAAAACTGACCATGATGTATGAGTGTGTATGTGTATGAGTGTGTGTTGGTGTTACCTGATAATTATCAGCATAGATATGAGTAACAATAGACAGAATGGAGAAAACATCAGTGTGATCATTCCACTTTTTTCCACAAGGTATGATTTTAAATGTGCTGTATCATTTTATAGCTGACTTGTGTGCAATTTTCTCTAATAGACAATGTAGTTTACTGGCTCATTTGCTGTTTCTTTAGAGATAGTTCTCCCAATCATTTACTCACCCTCAAGTGGTTCCAAACCTTTATGATCTTTTTATTCTGCTTAACAGAAAAGAGTCTTTTTATGACAGCTACAAACCATTAGCCATTGACCTACATGGAAGGAAAAACAACTGGTGTGTAGTCATTGGTTACAGGTTTCAGCTTTCTTCAAATTATCTTCTTTTATGTTCAACAGGAGAAACAAAGTTTTAGAAAGGTTTATAACCCCTTGAGGGGGAGTAAAAATGAGTAAATTTAACTTTTGGGTAAACTAACCCTTCTCTGGTCAGGTATGCATCTCTAACTCTTTGATTTATCTTTGAGTAATGGATGTTGTATTTACAGTATCATCTCTAAATTGGCTTTCTGAATGTTTTATTATGTAATTGGCATAATACAATTTTACCTGACAAATAAAATGTTAAGTTTTGATTCATTCCTAATTCTCCTGAAATCTTTTATATCCAGTAGATTAAGTGGAGTCTGCGCTACCTTTATGATTCAACATGATTAGACTTCTGATTCTAAAGACACATTTGACTGTACAGAGCCGTTTTGGCACGACAGCATGGAGATCTTTAATCATCTAATCGCTGAAATTAGCAAGTTGTATGGAAGTGGCTAAATCAACTACTCTTTTAGGATGAGTGAGCAGTTGGCAACCAGTCTATTTAAGTATTAGCTAACCCTACATCCTCTGACTAACTTTAGGATGTCGACATACTGTCTGTGAGAAGACACGCAAAACCCGGGGTGTAGAACTCTGAGCGGCGTTTGGTCCCTAATGAACACATAACTGAAGAGTATGGGATCAGATATAAATTAAACTCTAAATTGAGTCATAAATGATGAATGTGATCCATTTCTGCAATTCGAAACACAGTCTAAATTTGACGGTCACTTAAAATCGGAGTCAGATTAAATTCGGAGCTAAAAACAAATATAAAACTAATAAATAACAAAATTCTTTTCAGAAGCACTAGAAAAAAGCTTACATGCATTTAACCTTCAACCATGCTGTTAGTTTCATCATTGGGCTAATAGATGGACTTCTACAGATGAAAGAAAGAAGCACTTTGACTTACAGAGCTCTTTTGGAGGATTTGATGACTGCTGATAGTCTGATGAGACACTCGTCTGATCTCTGGAATTTCTGAAGCTCAAACTCCTCCAGCTCCTCCTCTGAGGTCAACAACACAAAGACCAGAGCAGACCACTGGGCAGGTGAAAGGTCAGCAGATGACAGACTTCCTCTACTAAGGTGAGACTGAATCTCTTTCAGCAGAGTTTGGTCGTTCAGTTCATTCAGACAGTAGAACAGATTGATGGATCTCTCTGGAGACAGATTCCCTTCAAGTTTCTGCTTGATGTGTGCAATTATTTTCTCTTTGCTCTGGTCATCATCATCCTGCTGTGTCAACAGGCCTCGTAAGAGTTGTCGATTGGACTGGAGTGACAGACCGAGAAGAAAGCGAAGGTAAAGGTCCAGATGTCCATTCTCACTTTCTAGAGCCTTGTCCACTGCAGTCTTCAGCAAATCAATCATGGACTTATTTCTGCTTTTTTCTGCTTGTGTCTTGTCATTGTCTAGAATCAGATGTTGATAAAGGGCTGCAATGAACTCTTGAATGCTCAAGTGAAGAAAGCAGTACATGGTATGAAGAACAAATCCTGTCTCCTTCTTAAAGATCTGGGTACACATGCCTGAGTACACCGATGCCTTATAGACGTCAATGCCACAGTCTTTCAGATCGCTCTCATAGAAGATCACATTGTTTCTTTCCAGCTGCTGGAAGGCCAGTTTCCCCAGTGAAAGGATGAGGTTTTGATCCCAGGAGACATCTGGTGTGTTTTCTCCATCATACTTTCTTCTGCTCTGCTGGATCTGAAAGCGGAGAAAGTGTGTGTACATCTGTGTCAGAGTCTTGGGAGATTCCTGCAGTGTTTCAGCATTAGCCCTGTGTTTCAGTTCAATATTTCTTTTCTCTTTCAAAATGTTCTGGAGAACAGTGGCTGAAATCCAGCAGAAGACTGGGATGTGGCACATAATAAAGAGACTCTTTGACTGTTTAATGTGATCAATGATTTCTCTGGCCTGATTCTGATCTGTGAGTCTCTTTGTGAAGTACTCCTCCTTTTGGGCATCATTGAATCCTCGTATCTCTGTCAGCCGGTCGATACAGTCAGCAGGAATCTTACTGGCAGCTGCTGGTCTGCTGGTGATCCAGATGAGAGCAGAAGGAAGCAGATTTCCCTTGATGAGGTTCATCAGGAGAACATCCAGAGAGACTGCTGAAGATACATCACGACACGTCTCATTACCAGCAAAGTTCAGAGGAAGACGACATTCATCCAATCCATCAAGGATGAACAGGACTTTGAATCGTGTGCTTCTTGTAAGGTTCAGTCCTTTAGTCTCTGGGAAAAACTGAGTTATGAGGTCTTTTAAACTTTGTCTTTCTTTCTCCTTTAAGTTCATCTCTCTGAATGGAAGAGGAAATATGAAGCTGATGTCTTGATTTTCTTTTCCTTCAGCCCAATCCAGAACAAACTTTTGCACAGAGACTGATTTCCCGATGCCAGCAACTCCTTTTGTCAGGACAGTTCTGATCTGCTCGTCTTGTTCAGGTGCTTCAAACAAATGTTTGCATTCAACCTGTATCTCTAGTGACTGATGACGTCTGGAAGCAGCTTCAATCTGTCTGATCTCATGTTCAGTGTTGACCTGTTCACTCGCACCCTGAGTGATATAGAGATCTGTGTAGATGTTATTCAGAAGTGTGGAGTCTCCTTGCTGAGCAATTCCTTCAAACACACTTTGATATTTCTTCTTCAGGCTACATTTAAGTGGATAAATGAAGAACAGCTCACCTAAACACAGCAGCAAAGACACAGAGAGTTTTAGTCTTGACTTATTTGTAAGTGACAGTCTGACAGATCACCATGAGTAGGTCCAGACAGAATTTTCTGACATTTTTTGATTTTTCTGTGGAGAATTTTGTAAATAATCTGCAGATTACTGTGGAATGATTTTGGGATTATCATAACTTTGGGAGTTTCATAACTAAAAACTTAATATATGAAATCAGAAATAATGCCTTTCTAACTTATAAAATAATAATATTTCATGTTTACAATACAAATCCAGTTAGATCCACTTAATTGGTAAACAAAGCGCACGTCTCTTATATAACAGATCTACTAAAGCACAGAAAATATGACTTTACAAACTGTACTGTAAATAAATCATATGAACATTTTCATATTAGTCAACAATATTCCTGAAATTAATTAAAAAACTGAATTAATATAAATTGACACACATTTACACAAGTAAATCAATAGACTCAATGATGGGCTAAACATCTGTGGAAATCAGCAGATTTGGTGTGGGCCTATCCATCAGTCTCTTACCCTGGAGAGTATCAGCAGCTTGGTCTTGCTTCATCTCTCTCAGGAAGAAGAGTGTGAGATCAAGAGCTGCTTCTGTGATACTGCTTCTGTTCTCATTAAAGTCCTTCACAAACTCTTGTCTGTTTTCTTCTTGTAAGATTTTCTTAAACTTCTCCAGTTCATTCTTCAGAAATCTGATCATTTTGCTCTCAAGATTCTACGATTGAAGAAAAGAGAAGAACAACATTTAACCAAAACATTCATTTGCATGCAGTTGTTCATCCACAAACTACTGAACAATTAAAAATACATTATAATACATTATACTACGGACTGTGCTTTATTTTATTGGCTGATCAACAATCTAGGGTGTGCCGTTTCTTTCAGATGAAGTAGATTCAGACAGGCATTGGGCACATTTATGAATGCTGAATGATTTCAGTTATTTCACAGCTACAGAAGCCAAAAGTCACATCAAAACACAACAGAAGGTTTTGGATCTATAAGAAGCTAGTCTTATACACAGGAGCAGTTTGAGAATAAAAACCTGACAAATGTCTGAAATACAACATCTGAACAGTGGAAACAGTGTGGAAACATCAGCATCTCAGAAAGCATATTTCTGTGTGTTTAAAATAACTAATCATTTGTGTGTTTAAACTCTAATAGACACCTAAACACTGATGTTTTGGCTAAAACAAGGCTAAATTTGATCTGTCAGTGAAAATATAATAGACATCAAAGAATAGCCCAAACTAGACTAGTCATCAAATACACATGAATGAATGAATGAATGAATGAATGAATGAATGAATGAATGACTACACGTGTGAAGTCTAATCTTTGTATTGATGACTGGTCTAGATTTGGACTACTGTTAGATCTTCACCAAAAGCTCAAACTTAGCCTTTAGTCAAGCCATCCTTGTTTGGACATCTATGAAACTAAAATGACTTGGTGGGATATGCAGAATAATTGACTAAACCGTTCATTTATTAGAAAATAATGCACACAGAGGTGTACCGGCGACTCCAGAGCATCACAGTTATTTTAGAATAACTCAATGAACTGAAGTCAATTATACTTTAATAAATTAATTGCACTACATTTGAATTAAGCAGTATATTTTTTCAAGAACTATTTTTATTTCTTTTGTTTATACACTCTAAAAATATCTATTTGTGCTTGTTCAAACTACTCATATAAAATAAGCTGAATTAACACAATTCTTGAGATTTCATTGGGACAACCTAATTTGTTTATGTTCAATCCACATAAAAGCGTTAAAAGCGTTACGTTAACTTAATGGATTTGTGTTGGGACAACATGAATGAATAGTGTGGAAGCCTGCATTCTTTACAGTGTAATAAAGGAGTTTTTGTGCACCTGAAAGATCCACTGGAGATTGTCTGTGAAACTCTTGTGTCTCCTGTGAGTCTCGTCTCCTGAATCTGGTAACTCATATTCAACACTGTTAACAGATAAAACTACTGTAATGATACATTTAGAGGCAAACAAACACAGAAATATCTTACAAACACTGACAATAACACACATAGTGCTCATAATAAGGAGACAGTGGACAGATTTGTTACTTGAGTTTTCTGTTACATGTTCAATTTAGCTGAGAAATCACAGACAATTGTCACTGTCATTACAAAGACCTGTCGATCACAAAGTCATTATTAGAAAGTAGCTTTGAAAGAAATATTTGATTTACAGTTCATTATTACACAAACTTTAGCTACAATACAACACAGCTACATTTACTTTCAGAAGCTTCACCTTTATTTAGAGATATTTACAAAACAGTTTGGTTATAAACTTCTTCAAAACATCTGTCATGTTCCACAAATGAAAGAATTGACAGAAATCTGATATTAATATTTACTGAAAGATCCTCTGAATAAGAAACTAGGAGTCTGTAAATGTCCTAATGAATCACCAAAGTCATTTGATTCATTCACACAACTGATTCATTCAGGAATGACTCTCTTTACTGAATTGTTGGTTCACACAAAACTGTTGATGTGAGCAATAATGTAAAACACTAAATACCTTTGGGCAGGTGATGGTGTTTCCCCACTGAAGTCTGGTGGATCATCTTTAGAGCAGTCACTCTTTAGAGACACAGAGCTGAACACACATGATCCTGATCTCACACTGAAGACACAAACACACCAGAGGAATAAACTGCAGGAGAAACTTCAGTCTCCTTTACGGGGCTTCAGCGTCAACACTTGACAGAGGGTGTGTCTAAAGTTGGTGCTAACACGATAGTCATAGCAGCATCAGCCAATGAAATTAAGTCAGCAATTGGCTACTGTCTAAGCTGATGTATTTGCATACAGCGATATGATTGGCTGACGCTTCCATTGGCGATTGAAAAGTTGAGAAAGTCCTAATAACTTCTGCAGCGAGCAACGCCACTGAAGCAGCGGCGACCGATCCACAATGCAATTCGGCAACGCCTGATGTCACCCATTCAAAGTGAATAAGAAGCGTTGAAGTTGATGCCCTGTGTGAATGGGGCATAGAGATTTATCTGTCAAATATGACTTTGTGTAGTTTAAGGCCCAATCCCAATTCTATTTTTGTACCCCTACCCCTTCCCCTTGGCCCTTACAACCTAGGGTTAAGGGGAAGGGTTTCAAAATTTACCCCTAAGAATTGGGACAGCACTACAGCACCTGCACACGTCATCATACGTCATCACAATCTCTTGCCTCATATGAGATCAGACGATGGCGACTGCTGTAGTTATTCCAGTAGTGGTATTTTGTGGTGTTTATCTTCAGGAAATCACTGAAGGCATATATTATGTTATCATAATGATCTAATGTGGCAATAAGATCGTAACTGTACTGTGTATTTACACAGTGCCCATATTCATCTATGTAAATACACGAAAACAACATTAACATTATAGCAGACACTGTAAAAAGCTCATTTTCAGCCACTAGACTGCTCTGACAGGGTATTCGAGTGTCATCGAGTGTCAGAATGTTGTGGGACTGATGTACAGGAGTTATTATTATAGATTATAGATCCCGAAATTTAGCGGGGTATTTTTTGCATTTTTTTTAAAAAGCATGACGGTAAAACATGAACGCGGTTATGAATATATTAAAACATGTATTTGTATGTCGCAAAAATTCGTAATAATGACAAAAAATACTAATTTGTGGATCTCCTTACTTCCGGGTGCAGTGAAACTGCCGCTGTAGCTGGTGTATTCTGGAAAATTTTCTTTACCCCTCTGTTTTGAGTGTGGTCCTGAAAAATCTTCATTCAAAGGGGTGTATACCCCTTGCCCTTAGCCCTACGCCTTCAAGCTAAAGAGAATTGGGACACCACTACCCCTTGATGTGAACGCGCAAAACGAGGGGTAGGGGTTCGGGGAAAGGCTAAGGGGGAGAATTGGGATTTGGCCTAAAGGCAAACTAAATATTGGCTATATATATATATATATATATATATATATATATATATATATATATATATATATATTAGAGATGCCACAATTCTCAATATAATATTGAACCATTCGGTACGACATCCACGGTTCAATACGCGCTTGTGAATTGCGGTTTTTCCGGTTTTACGTTTAAATAATTTGTCCGTTTTATTTCTTTCCAAATTGACTGTGTGTGCCTGTAAGTCTACCAGCTGAGATGAGGAAACTCCTCCCCGCGAGTAAATATTCAATAACTATGCTCTAAAGTTAGGGGGCGCTCCACCATCATTCCACACTTTACCATGGCGAGCGGCGGTAAAGTGAGGCAACAGTACGAGGAAGCGTCTGTGTCTTTCAAATCCACGGTGTGGGAACATTTCGGCTACACGTAAAGACTGCTCAAACGGAAGCACTGCTAACATGACTGCACATCTGTGGCGCCATCACCCAGCAATACCACTGTCTGAGGCAGGATAGCAGCGAAGGTAATAAAGTCCGCAAAAAGACAACAATCTCTCGCTGAATCCTTCCAGCAAACATGCCCAACTGGTTCCGAAAGACACGTAAAAATAATAAAGGCAGTGTTAAGTTAAATTAAGATGGTTTATTTATGTTTACTAAAGTACAAATCATCACCTTGGAGTTATAAGGTTCTGTCTGCGTTCTGAATGATTTTGAGATATTGAGCTTCAAAGTTTGTGCATTCCTTAGCAAACAGTATGTGTGTAACATTTGTTTTTTTTAATATAACGTCCAAAAATGTAAACAACTTATAAAAAAACATCCCATAATGTAAATAAGTATTCATTTAATAAGAATATGTCAATAACTCAATTTTGACAAAAATGTTAGATAGAACCTGATAATTCTCAGGTGACGAAATGTTTATTTGAAATGGTCAATTTATGTTTATTAACTTCATATGCATGTTTATTTTTTTTTAATGTAAGAATTTATGTTTCCCAGTTGGGTACATGGGTTTTTATTATACAATACAGTAGGAACTAGTGTACTTTTCTTGGCTTTGAAGTAAAATAAAGTATTGCATTAAATCATTTGTATTTTTTTTTCTCCTTAACCTCTTACTGTTCCTATTGCCTAAACATAGAATAACAAAAAAACACTTATGTGTCAAGCCATCAGAACCGAACCGAACCGAAAACCGTGTTAAAAAAACGAGGTATGTATTGAACCGTGAGCTAACAGTATTGTTGCATCCCTAATATATATATATATATATATATATATATATATATATATATATATATATATATATATATATATATATATATATTAGTGCTGGGCCGTTATCGGCGTTAACGTGCTGCAAAACTGTTTTCGCATGATAAAAAAATTATGGGCGTTAATCTATTCTCAAAGTTGGGTTGGGAGCTGGGTCTATTTTACGCAAGCTATGATGACTTTCACCTAGATATATTAGTGCGGATGGATACCTGACCAGTGAGCCGTCTGAAATAAGAGTGCTCTTCTGAATCAAATCAGCAGGATGCCTGACTCTGACTGCAGTTCGGCAGTTTCACTTTAACTCATAAACATTTCATTCAAGCCATCGTGACCAACTGGGGTATTAGACTCAAAAAATATCAGTAAGGACTGGTGAGAGTGTTACTGAATTTAATAATGCATGCCAAATGGAAAGAAAAATACTTCCGCATTTCGCGATGTGTGTGTGTTTGTGTGTGTGTGTGTGTGTGTGTGTGCGGTCCTTTACAGACATCTGCGTGTGGATCTTGTCGGAAAATATGGCGAGAGGTCCTAAAGACTACGGGGTTTACTTCAATAACACCACTAATATCTGCATTCTCTTAATGCAATAAGTCTTAGTTCCATTTCTGTTTAGTTCAGTTATGAACTAAGTCGGATTAAGGTCATCAAAAATCGCAGTTTGGAGCTTATGTAGGCCATAATTACAGTTCATTATTCATGTTTAACTGAATAAACAGTTAGTAAACACATTGAACATCATTTATTTTCATCACTAATCATCATAGTAGAACAGTTTCTCAAGCAGTTTGTGATGCATTTTGGAAACCAGAGATGAGCCCCTGGTCTAATGCGCCACCTGGATTGTGAAACCCGTTCTCAAAGACTTATTATTTGGGTAGCACACATATTCTGAATGCCTTCGGCAGAATTCAAATGATTAATCTAGATAAAAAAAAAATAATCTATGCCCACCTATAATATATATATATATATATATATATATATATATACACACACAAATTTATATATATAATAAAAGACAAATAAATAAATTAATAAAATTCCCTTCACTGAACTATACACTACGTTTAACATGCATATTTGTATTAATCTTTGTGTATTGTTCAAATGTACCACCCTTTTGTTATGTTTGTGGCTGTTTTTACCCCAATGACTTCATATAATGAAGCAATGACACATATAATCATATAATCTGTAATTCTTGATTGGTGCTGGTTGTAAATTAACATTAACCCTTTAGATAAGCCTGAGCTGAAGAGTTTCTGTCTTTTATATGGAGTTCAGTGGAGTAAAACAGCAGATTATAGTGTGTGTGCACAAATACACTTACTGTGTTTACTGTGTTCTGAAAGCTGAGGGCTTTATTTTAAGGTTCTCAGACATATCAAGATAAGCGTGCAAAGCTCTCTCTCCATATAACTCCATATAAACTAAGAAGTTTTGCACTACAACTGATGATCAACAGTAAAATGACAAATTGTAGCTCTACTCAACAGGCTTTACACCAGTAGTCCTCCAACTGTTTTCACCAAGCACCAGCTCAGAAAAACCTTGTCTCTCCAAGTAGCAGCACAATCCAGTAATACAGTAGCGTAGTAGGCCTAGTTAAGCAGCTACAGCTCTGCACAGTTCATAAACCAGGCAGATTAATTCCTGTTATTCAGAATATGTGTTATTGTCAGCTAATTTAAACATTATAAATAGTTTGAACATTAACTGTGCTTGCAGGAAAAAACAAAGAAACGTCAATGTTTCAATTAAAATGTGCTGTTAAACGTTAATTAAGAATGGCACTGTTCTTTACCACTACAGCGGTTTTCTTATTAGCCTAACTAGCCAAAATCTGAAGTAACAAACTAAACCGAAAGCCACGCTGCTGTACAAAACAAATAACTTTATATATTGAAAACACACATTATTTTACACAACTATGAGCACACATTTAACACACATGTGATAATTATTTTACCAGTGATGCAGCATGGGGAGATTCCTGAGTGTGCAGTAACTGAAATGCCAACACAACAGCAGTGGTCTGCAGAAGCACTTCTCTAGCACGTGTGTATCTGATCCGCAAGCGCCGCTAGCCTCTTTCTCTGGCTCTGCACCATGCGGACTGATCTTTAACATCTGATCACGCGATGCACTAAAGTAAACATTCTAAGCACACTAGTGTGATCGTACGCTTTAGGGAACAGCTAATGCTGTCTGATCACATCAGTGTTATCGAACACGTCAAAGTTTTAAAAGTGTGTTCATTTTATTCTGTTATTATTCAGCGATTCATCTGCGAACCACTAGGAGGAAGCCCACAGTTTGAGAAGCACTGCTGTAAACAGTAAAGAATGCCATTATAGCCACAAACATAATGAAAGGGGAGTAAATCTTATATAACATATGTGTATTTTCACAAAATATGTCAAAACTAAATCTGTCAACCCTTTAACATCAACATTCATAACAATGTATATTTGTATTAATTTTAGTAAACAAATGTTCATTTGATCTCCTCTATAAGCACAAGCTGAAACTGTTCTGTGGTCAGCTTTAACTCTGATGTTGTCCAGGACTTTAAACAGCACACATGACACATATTGAGCTCTGGTAAATATGAGCCCAGATCAAGCTGTCTGTAAGCTAGAATGATCTAAACACATTTCCTGAAGGTGTAAACTGAAGCTTTGTCCATCATTTGATCAGGCAATAGCAACACAAATAAGTGCATTGTTGTTGGTCTTTGTTCTTCAGAGAAAGTGTTGAAATAATGGTGTAAAAACAGAGTCAATACCTGTGTTTCTCTGAGAGAGAGTCCTTTACTCGCTCCTCTGCCATACTGCAGCTAAAACACCAATGCAGACATTAGCAGAGCTTTGAGGAAACAATCAGCCGCTGACCATCACCTGGAGATGACAATATAGTGACATTAAGAACATCACACTTTATAGCAATCAATGCTGACTTCACAAACAAGCACTTACTGAAACAGAGCCAATAGACAATCTGAGTTTGAGTCATCTTACAGCATTCACAGCAGATGAATTTCCTCTACTGGAGATATATGTATAGAAAATGATGAACATTAATGCAGTAGGTGTAACCCCTCATCTCACGCCTCAGATTTATTTCTATTACATAGAGTTTGTCAAGGTTCAAAGATTCAAGGTTCATGTTGTAAGATCAAGAAAATAACAACAAGACCATTTGCTCAAAGATAAATCTAAGAGTTGGAGATGAACACCCCACCATATAAAAGTACACTGCAGTGTGTGAGTGTGAGGCAGGAGCTCAGAGACTCAAACACAGCACTGGCTCTGGGTTTTCTGGTTAAAGGAACCGAAAGACACTTTCACAGCTTAAATACTCCACATTTTAAAAGCTCCACAAAGACCTTTATCTGCTCATATGTTAACCTAAAAGCCAAAAAGTGAATCCTGACAAAGATCTTACCAAAGCCAAAACTCATTCCCATAATACAAGTGGCTACTGTGACATTAAGACCCCTTTACCAATCACACCGAGACATTTAAAATGATGCCAAACATGACAAGATAGAAGTCATAAACGAACATTGACGTGTGGGAGTTTAACTATGTATTATTTCACTTAATCATATAATCCCAGCGTCAGGATCAGACATTTAAATCACACTCACACACATAACATACCTTCATCACCTCCACAAATAAGCGTAATGGTAGAAGTGTTAAACTTACCTGCAGAAGTACAGACGCTCTTGAGCAGCAGGAACACAATCTGAGCTCTTTGACTCTTTCACTTCACTATCACACCTGTGTGATCTACAGGAAGATCCTGAAATACTATTGACATGAATATTCAGGAGATTCTCCCAGCTCTGTCCTCGAGACAACACACAAACCACTGAAGCTGAAAATATCTCTGCAGCTTCTCAGACCGTAAGTTGGTCAATGAATTATTTCAAGAAGGAAATAAAGGTTTAATGAGAGGTCTAAAGTTCAGCAGCTCACAGTGAGTAGATAACGTTATCATATGAGCGGTGTGTTTGGCCTGATCCATTACAGGCATTCAGATAAAGCACAGCAGAAAGTAGAGCTGTTTTCCACTATATTGATTACCCACAGAGCAAAGTCTCTCAGACAGTAAAATAAACAGAATTAAAGTTGATCTGTTTATGGTTTAAT
The DNA here is from genome assembly GCA_903798195.1 of Danio kyathit. Classification (NCBI taxonomy): domain Eukaryota; kingdom Metazoa; phylum Chordata; class Actinopteri; order Cypriniformes; family Danionidae; genus Danio; species Danio kyathit. The sequence goes on from LR812522.1 coordinate 42,579,672, forward strand.
AAACCGCTGCATTCAGTTCAAGTGTAAAGTCCATCATTGGTTGTGTGTGTTTGGGATTTCTGAAAACATAAGGATATTGAATTATCTTTAAAACATGATTTATATCAGACGTTATATGTATGTAACCCTTTTTCCTTTTACCTCTGGATAAAAAGAGCCTGATAAAAGGGCCTGAGTACTTTTGATAAATCCACTGATCATCAGACTAACCTGAACACTTTTAATCTAGACTGATTTAGGTTACGTAACGCACTCACTAATCACTCTAATACCAACAAAAGAGACACAATGAGGAGCCACAAACCACAGCGAGTAACTATAAAAGAGGATTTAAGAGATATCAAGTAAATCAAAACAACTTATATCAGCAGTTTAGAGGAATAAAAGAAAAGTGTCGTGGTGACATCCAATATTTAGATTCTACACTCAGATACAGCACAAAGACACAAATCAATGAAGAAGAAGAAGAAGAAGAAGAGCAGAAACAAACGCCACACTTCATTTCTCCTTTATTCATGTACTTGCTGGAGTTTTCTACACTTGCTGAAATATTTGACAGAGATTCAGACATTGACATGTTCCTCATCACATTAGAAGATCAGCAGTGGATCTGACATTGACTTTTATTATGAGCACAACAATAGAGGAAACAGGAAGAACACAAATCTGGAGACAAGAATGAGCTGATCTGAATACAGCATGATCCTGGAGGACACTTCATGAAGACACACACACACACACGCACGCACGCACGCACACAGAGGAGACTTCAGATCATCTCACTGCTGCTAACTGCTCCTGCAGAGGATTCTGGGTAAATCTCTGGTCAGTCTTCAGCTCAGTTTCACTGATGACCCATAATAAAGCTCAAACCCAGCCCAGAGCGGCTCAGTGAATGTGGTCTGGACTGAGTGGATGAGGCTCATTGTGTCTCTATAGATGTTGTAGAAGATCAGAGTTCCTGCACTGTGATCCACAAACACTCCTATTCTCCTGCTGAGCGGCTCTACAGGGAGATCAGTGTGTGTGTGATTGTGTATGAATGAGAAACTGGAGGAAGAGCAGATCAAACTCCAGGACTGAGGATTATATCCAAACACACACTCATCATCTCCTCTCTTTCTCCTGATGCTCTTATATGACACTGATATACACACACCTCCACTCCAGTCAATCTCCCAGTAACAGCGTCCACACACACTCTCTCTGCACAACACCTGAGGATGATGATCAAATCTGTCTGGATGATCAGGATACGGCTGATTCTCTCTCACACACTTCACCTCTCTGTTCTCCTCAGACAGAATGAGACGAGTGTGTGCTGTGTTTAGATCCAGTGTGAGGAAACAGACATCTGAACACAAGAACACACACATTTATTACTACAGCTGTGTGTGTGTGTGTGTGTGTGTGTGTGTGTGTGTGTGTGTGTGTGTGTTTGTGTGAGAGAGAGACAGTGTGTCTGTCTGTGTGTCTGTGTGTGTGTGTGTGTGTGTGTGTGTGTGTTTGTGTGAGAGAGACAGTGTGTGTGTGTGTGTCTCTCTGTGTGTGTGCGTGCGTGTGTTTGTGTGTGTGTGAGAGAGTGGGTGTGTTTGTCTGTGTAAGTGTGTGTGTGTGTCTGTGAGAGAGACAGTGTGTGTGTGTGTGTGTGTGTGTGTGTGGGTGTGTGTGTGTGTGTGTTGACTGCTGTGTGTGTGTGTGTGTGTGTGTGTATGTGTGTGTTCACTGCTGTGTGTATGTGTGTGTTCACTGCTGTGTGTGTGTGTGTGTGTGTGTGTGTGTGTGTGTGTGTGTGTGTGTGTGTGTGTGTGTGTGTGTGTGCGTGTGTGTGTTCACTGCTGTGTGTGTGTGTGTGAGAGAGAGAGAGACCATGTGTGTGTGTGTCTACGTGTTTTTGTGACATATCAGGACACAAATCTGTATAATGACATGGGTATGACACAGGTATTACTAAAAGCAGGTGAAATATGAGGACATTGGTGACGTCCTCACTTCTCCAAAAGCTTCTAAATCACACAGGATGAGTTTGTTCAGGGAGTAAAGCTGTACACTGTCTCCTGTGATGGTTGGGTTTAGGGGTAGGGTGGGGTGAGGGCAATATAATATACGGTTTGATCTGTATAAAATGAATGGAAGCCTATGTAATGTACCCACTTTACACAAAAACAAACATGTGTGTGTGTGTGTGTGTGTGTGTGCGTGTGTAGTCCTACATTTGTGCAGTCCTGCTGTAATCCTCGTGTCTCCTCCATGATCCAGACTGTAAACACACACAGATGGAGAGAATGAGCTGTTGAGTTTCATCTTCAGATAATAAGCTAAAGCTAGCACTGAGCTGCTCAGCTACACGCTCCAAACTCTTCAGCTAAAACACACAACACTTGTTGGTTCCAGCCGGGATGCACAATGAATCTAACACAGTGCGTTCTTTTACTGTGATGTTGGTGAAGCGAGCGCAGATACTGCTCATGTTGATGGAGACCCCCTGCTGCAACATTCATTTATTACAATGATGACACTTAGCTTCGCCATCGTTCTTCAGCACATGCAGCCTTTGAGCACATGTTGCAGTCCATCTCTAAACTATGTTCAGATTATTAAAGCTGCTCGCCAGCGCCCAACTTCCTGACAGATTAGCAAGTGAACAAATACACATGTGTGCACAGAGAAGAGGAATCCAGATGTTCATTTTAGAACAAGAGTCTGAACATTAATCTAAGTGTCTGATTCCAGAATCTGAATCCATGTTCAATCCCCAACCCTATTCCTGACCTGATATTGGAGGATTCTTCAGCAGAAATGGAGGAAGAAGTTTCTCTGCTCAGCTCAAATACAGCTGAAACTGTACAGTGTGTCCCGCTTAATGTCCCAACTGAGCCAATACACTCCAACATTTACAGATCAGATTCATTTCAGACTCCATTATTTGCTCTTCATAGACATGACTGGAATACTCTACAAGCTGGATCTTCTGTCTGTCCTCACCCCATAACCCTCACAGAAAACTGAAGATCAGAAAAGAGCTTTTTACTGTCTTTTTAAAGCCATTCAGTGTAAAAGCACAAGGGCAGTGATGCTCCACATACTTGAGTTTGGCCAGTGTGTAGTTTGGATCCTCCAGTTGTTCAGAGAGCAGCTTGACTCCTGAATCTCCTGGATGATTGTAGCTCAGATCCAGCTCTCTCAGGTGTGAGGGGTTTGAACTCAGAGCTGAAGACAGAAAACCACAGCCTTCCTCTGTCACCATACAGCCAGACAATCTACAAACACAGCAATAGTCCACATCACACAGTTGGACAATCACACATCTCTTTGTGTTGTGAAGATGCTGACTGCTGTTTCTGCTCATGTGAACAGCAGTGATGAAAACACACATCCTGATGACCTCTCCTTATTAGGGGTGTAACGATACTTCGAACCGAACCAAAATATCGTGATACACCAACCACGATACGTATCGCGAAACTCTCGTGGCGTACCGCGATACTCTCACGCCCCCTGCTGCCCATTGTTGAGGTTGACGTCACTTGTCTCTAACTAATTAAACCAAATTTAAGCACATATTTATTTGATCACATTTGATTAAATTGTATTAGTAATGAGGTTTTGTTCTAAATATTATATTCTAAAGTTAGTATTTTCCAAGTGCATGTCATGTCTTGTGAGTGCGCGATCACTCGATTACTGCATGGTTTCTGCTACATTCATTCTTCCATGGCAGGGCGCCACACCAAAATTCACCCCGCCACTGACTGATGCTTGCGCGCCGATTTTCTCTGTTGGTGCACGGGATTCTTGCGTGCCCTCGTGTATGCTCTGCTCAAGTGCGCTTTCAAAAACACGCGGCTGAATTGCGATTTAGTGTGTTTACGCATCACGCATCAGTAACTGACTGACAGGTGCATGATGCGTGTGAGGCTGGCAAATACGACTGCTTTTAGTTAAGATGAACACAGTTTCCATAATTATACTTTATAGATAATAGATAATGCTTTATAATACTTTAAAATGTATAGATGAGGTTATCTTGATGGAGTTTAGCCGTTTCACTTTACTTCAGGGAGCATTAATGCCGCTCGGGTCTATTGGAGACATTCATAAATATTTCTAGCAAATCTAATGAAGGTTGGAGACATACTTGTTACAAATAAACACACTAAGGCGCACTTAAGCGGAGTATATATGGGGGCACGCAGGAGTTTTGTGCATGGACGGAGAGAATAGGCGCACAGGCAATATATTGACATCGCAGTTTTCAGCACCGTGCACCGCATTCTTCCCTATACTGAACTGTAGAATAAAATAAATACAAATATGACGTTCACCTCTTACCTGATGTCTTTAACAATACATTTTCTATGTGTTTGCAAAATGGAAGTCATAAGACATCTTCCCTATCCACCTTACTCTGAGAAAAGAGTGAACTTGAGGAGGTAAAGCTCAATATGACGGGAAATAGCTGAGCCAAACCTTAGAAACAAATCAATCAAAATAAAAATGTACAAAAATCACAAAATATCTCAAAGTGGGCAAAAGTGATGCTAAATAATTTTGCCCAAACGAAAGTTAAGCAAAAACAACGAAAATCATAATCATGTTAGCAAAATACACGAAAAACGAGATCAAAGGAAGATGCGCTCTTCTCCGCCTTTCCTGACAGGCTTTTCATATCCCCGCGCCACGTCGACCAGTGATGATAGATCGGTCTCCTGACCAATCAGCTGTCGTGAAGGTGGACATACAGAAATGACAGGCACGGAGAGAGAGAGAGAGAGAGAGAGAGAGAGAGAGAGAGAGAGAGCGAACGGGAGGCTAAAATACAACCAGCTAGAACCGTAACATTAGTTTCAGACAAAACTGCAGTGTATTCTCTTTGCTTGCGCGCCGATTTCCTCTGTTCGTGCGCAAAACTTCTTGCACGCCCTCAAATATACACGCTCAAGTGCAGATCTTTATATGGGCTTTCAAATAACCGCTGCTGAAGTGCGATTTAGTGCGTTTTTGTGCGTTTTGCGACATTAACGCGTCCTGGGGTGGAGTGAGGCGGCTATAGACTCCAGCAAGATAAAGTCATTGTATGCAGAGCCATAGACCTTTATCAGTTAAGTATACTTATGGAAACTGTGTTCATCTTAACTGAAATTAACTGAAATATTTCATATGTTCTTAGAGAGGACAAGCCTGTTTATCTTTCACTAGTCTACACTGCAGTTATTTATTTAATTTGAGTTTACTTTCTTTAGATGGCTGCACTAAAGAGAATTGTTTTTTCTGACTAGTCTATATTGGAGGTATTTATTTCATTTTTGTTGTTTACTCCGGTATCCTGACTGTACTAAAATGTGATGGCAAAGTTAATAAAGAAAAAGTTTAGTTGTTCTTGTTATTAAGTGAACCTATTGTTCCTTAGCATTGCTGTTAAGATGACATCAACCCTAACCCCACAGCAAACAGAAACCGAACCGAACCGTGGCTCCAAAACCGTGAACCGAACCGAATGGTGCCTTTGGTGTATCGTTACACCCCTACTCCTTATTGATCAAGCCCTGATATAGAGCATTTTGAGTGTGTTTGCTGATAAGGACTCAAAATCATCTTTATAACTGTACAGAGAAATAGTTCATAAGACATCACATGAAGCTGTAAAGTCTGCTGTGAGGAATAAGCCACATTTGACCTCAGAAGGAAATCATGAAGTATAAAGTGTCATTGAAAATGAGCTGATTTCCATTATTTATATTTAGATCATATTTAGATTATATTGTGGACTATATTGTAAATAAACTAAAACACACACAAACTCAATCTCTTGGTGTCTTTGTCTCCTGTCTGACAGTCACTCGTGCTGTAGTCGATCCACCTTTGTGGAGTCCAAATATTAACAAGTCCAAGACACTTCTTCAGTTTAGATAATAATAAGAGAGTCATGAGACTTTTATATGTTTTCAAGAAACTGCAAACTGAACAAACATTAGAGCATGTCAAAACTTCACCAGGGCCCAAAACCCTACAGACTCCACAGGGTTCCCTTTATCTTCATCACTGTTATTGATTTATTTATTTAGACAGGATTGCCAGAACATTTGACAAATTCTGAAATATATCCTTCCTATAAACTAATTCAGATATAAACAAAAATATGAACATATAAAATATGAGTACAGAATTTATAGGCAACTCATTTAAATGATCTTTAAGCACAATGATGAACAGTTTTACAGTCATATTTCTGTAGATTAGAAAAAGACTTTGGAAATTCAACATTTTGTATTTTACACAGTAATGCTGTTAAATATATTTGCCTAAACACATACATTTGTATAGATATAAATAAAATCACACCCATATAGATTCTGCCAACACACTGAGTGGGGAAAGGGGCTTCCATGTTTGTTAAGCCAATATGTAACTATCTTTCTGTAGTTATTGTTGAGTGGAAAATTATTTACCTCAGTGTCTCCAGTTTACAGTTTAAACTCTTCAGTCCATCAGAGAGAAGCTTCACTCCTGAATCCTGCAGGTCATTGTTACTCAGGTCCAGCTCTCTCAGGACACAGTTTGAGGATTGTAGAACTGAAGACAAACTCTCACAGGACTGAACAGTGAGATTACAGCTCTGTAGCCTGTGTAGAGGACAAACACAATATTGATGCTGTCATCTGTCATTTTTAAGTTTAATGTCAGTGCGGCCCGCGAGTTTGATATGTATAGCACTTTACAGTTTGGTTTGTGGAGCTGAATGAACCCACCAATCACGGTGGGGTATAGGGCTCTCGGGGGCGGGACATCAGCTCGGCTTGACCCAGGCAGAGAAACATTTTCCAATGAGTGAAAGTCACAGCAGCGCTGCCATGGAGTGTTTTCTTCCGTGCCTGCTGGCTGCCTCCTTTCTATTGGGCACACGCGGACATTCGTCCCAGCTCACTTCATTCACAACATTTAAAAAACGTTTCAAGAGTTCCCGCTTAGCTGATGATTTAATACAAGCTTATTTGGCATGCTGTCCCGGGAGAGAGCCCTGAGCTTAAGGGATACTCGAGCCCAGGCCTTCCTCCCGTTCGTAGAGCGAGAGGGGAGCTTAAGCTTAGGTAGATCTCAAACTCCCCGTTGCGATAGCTTAGAGAAACTCTTGAGGAGGAATAGAGTTGGACTGTTATATTTAATGCTTATTCTATTATGCGTTAAGTATATTTTTTCGTGTGGGAGGAAACCGGAGGACCCGGGGAAAACCCACGCAGACACGGGGAGAACATACAAACTCCGCACAGAAACACCCGCCATCCTGGCGAGGACCGGGGCTGGCAGTGTTCTTGCTGTGGGGCAACAGTGCTAACCACTGGGCCGCCGTGTCGCCCGTTCTAAGAAAGGAGGAGAAAGGGGAGGAAGGGGGGTTTCTTCCATACGAAGATAGCAGTGGACTGAAACAGTGGTTATTTATAGTATATGTGGGATCATATGATTGGAAGATCATGATTAGTTAATGCGAGACCAGCTGTGGTAAATCATAAGCACGTGGTCCTCTCGAAATTAGTTTATGTATAAACTTCACTTCAAGAGTTCCCGCTTAGCTGATGATTTAATACAAGCTTATTTGGCATGCTGTCCCGGGAGAGAGCCCTGAGCTTAAGGGATACTCGAGCCCAGGCCTTCCTCCCGTTCGTAGAGCGAGAGGGGAGCTTAAGCTTAGGTAGATCTCAAACTCCCCAAAATGCAATTAAATAAACGCTCGGGACAGCAGCCGCGTATCAGAAAGCACCCCAAAAGGCAAGGAGACTATAGCTATATCCGGCTGCTGGATATAGAATAAGGGAAAGATAGGCTCCAGCGGGAGGCCTGACGTGGGAAGGTTAGGGTGGGCTCTAAGGGGCATTGGAACTGTAGATGAAGTTTGTAGATAGAATGACCAGTGGTATGTTAAGCTAGGGGAGTGGGAATGTGATGAGGAGGGCCGAGGAGGAGGACTCTTGCGAGAGGTGGATGGGTGAGACTCTTGCGAGAGTCGAAGCTCAGTTTGACCTCTGCGGAAGTCAGAGCTGGGGGGAGGGGGGGGTGGTTTCTTAGAACTTTGAGCGGTCGGCTAAGTTATCCCAAAGGTATATGGGATGAGTTAAGGTGCGGGACGTTAGAGGCCGGGGGGGGAGATAACTCCTGCGGGAGTTGGAGCTCGAAAGGACCCCTGCGGGGGTCAGAGCTTGTTGGTGGGAGCCTAAATAATTTGGAGGGAAATTGGAAGGAGGGAGAAGGAGATAGGGGAAGAAGTTAAGGTTGGAAAGTCATGTGGACGCAGGAAGTGAAAATACTCGGCTGAGTAATACTTAAGTATATGAATTTGGGAGTGGTGGGGGCTTTAAGGGCGGGGGGGGGGGGGTAACTCCTGCGGGAGTTGGAGCTCGGAGAGACCCCTGCGGGGGTCAGAGCTTGTTGGTGGGAGCTTAAATAATTTGGAGAGAAATTGGAAGGAGGGAGAAGGAGATAGGGGAAGAAGTTAAGGTTGGAAAGTCATGTGGACACAGGAAGTGAAAATACTCGGCTGAGTAATACTTAAGTATATGAATTTGGGAGTGGTGGGGGGCTTTAAGGGCGGGGGGGGGGGTAACTCCTGCGGGAGTTGGAGCTCGGAGAGACCCCTGTGGGGGTCAGAGCTTGTGGGTTAGGGCTTTAAGACAGGGGGGGGAGTAGACTAGGGTGTTGAAGATAAGGGAGGAACTTAAGGCTGGATAGTAGAGTAAGCAAAGGTGTTGGGGGAGCTTGGAGCAGGAAGGTAAGGACTTGGGATCTGCAGAGAGAGGAACATAAAGATGTTATGCAAAGATATACATACACATACATATATATATATATATACGTACATACATACATACATACATACATACATACATACATACATACATACCAACACATGCACATACACCCTTACGTATGCACATACGCGCACTCACGCCTACATCCATGCATGCACACTCACGCATGCACAAGCACACTGTAAGGCTTTTGAATAGATTTGAGGAGGTCAGGGCGGGGGCAGTGAACTCCTGCATGAGGAGGCTGGGAAGAGACTCTTGTGAGACTCTAATTGGCGAGACTCTAATTGGCTCCTGCGGGAGCCGGGGCCAGGTTTGGAGGGGCTTGGTGGTTAGTTAGAGCCCTTTGTGCTTCTTTGAGGTGAGCTTTATTAAGGCGAATGTAGGATTTAAAAGCTTCAGAGGACCAGCGACCGAGGGTCTGGATCTGATGCTGGGAGAGCCCGTTAGAGGCTGCTGTGGTGGCTGCGCCAATCCTAAATGAGTGGCTGGAAAAGGGCTCTGGGGAGAAGCCGGAGAGGCGAAGGACTTCTTTAAGGTGTTTTTGAAACCAGAACCGGGATACTGGACGGTTAGCGTCGTCAGTAAAAAGAGGGGCTATTGGGTTAGCCTCTTGGAATCTTCTTAGCTTTAGATAAGCTAGAAGGGTTTGGAATGGGTGGGTGGGGGAAGGCATGTCGAAAATGTAGATCAAGTGTCCTTTGTGGAATTGATCTGATTTGCTTTGCTTGATAAGGAAAGAAATGGTTTCCTTATCTTGCAGTGTTAGATCTGAGATGGTGGGGTGGAGTAAAGGGTTAAATTTGGATGTGACTGTTAATTCGGAGCATCTGAGGAAGCCGAAGAAGGCTAGAGTGAACATGGCATCTAAGGTGCGATCTGTGTGGAAAGAACTGTAACCTTTGCGTAGAGTGTGGATGCATGAGGAGAGAATTTTGAGAGTGATGGGTTGTCTAGAATCGGGGGTGGCGGGGTGGGCTCTTTGGATGCCTTTAACAAGGAGGGAGGTTTGCGAATTTGTAATAGCGCTAGAAGGGGACCCGTGAATTAATTTATGGAAAAATTGGATCCCGCTAAGATAGCTCTTAATGGAACTAGCTTGTATGTGTTTTGTAGTGTGGAGGTATGCTATGAAGGAAGTGATTGCGAGGAGGGAGAAATCAGGGAAATGGAGTTTATGAAGTGAATGGAATTGTTTGAATGTGTTCCATGCTGTGAGGTAGGAATTGAGGGTTCTGGGAGCTACTGCTTGTAGGATGAGACAGAGGGAGGTTTGTTGGAGTTTGTAGAGAGGGTGGTTTATGGAAATATCATTTCTGAATATGGAGGGACAGGCGTTGGATGAGGGTCCGCCTCCGGGGCAAGCAGCCAGAATTTCTGGAACGAGAAACGAGAGAGAGAGTCAGCAATTACATTTTTACAGCCAGGAACATATTCAGCAGTCATAATAAATTGTTTTTTAGCAGAGATCCAGATGAGGCGTCTTAGGAGTGGCATAATTGACGTGGAGTGGGAACGGCCTTTATTAATGCAATGTACGGTAGCTTCATTGTCGCAGTGGACTAGAATGTTGGATGTGGACCAATCGTCTCCCCACATTATGGCGGCCGCTACTATTGGGTAAAGTTCAAATAAGGCTGAAGAACGTTGGTTTTTTGGAATGGAGTTCAATTGAGGTGGCCATGTTGAGGCGAACCAATGACTTTTATAGAAACCTCCGAAACCAACTGATGGGGCAGCATCTGTGTATAGATTAATATCTATGGGAGATGCTAACAAGTCGCTGTAGAAAAAGGAACAGCCGTTCCATTGCTTAAGGAAAGAGGTCCATAAGCTGAGTTCGTTGCGACTAGGTTTAGAAAGAAGGATTATTTCTTCTAAACCATTGACTGTGGTGGATAGGTAAAGGAGGTGGGTAATAAATGGGCGGCCTTGAGGAATGATGCGCATGGCGAAATTTAGATGGCCGAGAATAGATAGAAGTTCTCGTTTTGTGCATGACTGTTTCTCTAGGAATATTTGGGATAAAGAAATGATTCGGTCGATTTTTTCTTTAGGAAGGGATGCTTGGAAATTATGCGAGTCTAGGTTAATGCCCAGGAATTCGATTGAAGTACTGGGTCCAGAAGTTTTTTCTTCTGCTAGAGGAATTCCTAGGTTAGCGAAAACCTGTTGGGTGATCGCTAGGTGTTTGGCCGGAGGTGATGACGGGGGAGAAATTATTAGGAAATCGTCTAGGAAGTGGATGAGGTGTGGGATTCCGTAATTGTTAGACAGAATCCAGCATAGAGCTTCTGACATCATGTCGAATATTTTTGGGCTGCTTTTGCATCCGAAAGTTAGTCGGACTGCAAAATAGAATTGGTTACGCCAATGAATGCCAAACAGGTGCCAGAATTCTGGGTGGATTGGCATGATTTTGAAAGCGGAGGAAATGTCTACCTTGGCTAGCCAAGCGTTGCGACCGGCTATCTTAATGAGAGAGATGGCTTGCTCAATATCGTGGTAATTAAGTGAATATTCGTCCAAAGGAATTGTACTGTTAATGCTAGGAATAAAGGAATTGTGCGGGGCTGAAAGGTCAACTATGAGGCGTTTTTTGGCTGAGAATTTTCGGGTAGCGACGCCTATGGGGCTAATGCGTGAAACGTTGAATGGGGGGGCTGAGAATGGACCGATCATGAACTTGTTATCGATTTCTTTTTTAATAAGATAATCGACAGTTTCAGGTTCGGTGATAGCTGATTGTAGATTAGGACAGAAGAGATTGAGTGAAGGGAGAGCTGAAACGCCTGGGTGGAATCCGTGGGTTAGACCTGAAATGAGAAAACCAGAAAAGTTAGTATCAGGGTGAAAACTTAGTTCAAGAGCAAGATTAGGAACATTCACAGGAGTCGACAGGTAATTTTTTGATTTTTTATTATTTGCTCTGAGCACTTGACAGATTATTTTGGCATGTGCGCCGCCGCAATAGGAGCAGAGGTGAAGGTATCTACAGGGCATTCTTTGACATCTGCTAAGATTGAAATTCTGGCAGATGTCGCGACTAGGGCGGGGGGGATTTAGAGCAGCTGAGAACAGAGACGGAATATTGTGGCTAGGAGGGCGAGGAACGTAGCTGGTAGATTTGATAGGAGGTTGAGCTGAATCAGAAGGAGGGGAAATCAGAGGACATGAGGTAGTGGAGTGCAGACTGGAGCGGCAGACCGCACAGGTCAGATTGCGGCATCCTAAAAATACCCTGTTGTGGAGCTCAGTGTCCAAAGCTCCCCAGTAGGGGCACTGGTTCCACTGGGTTACTCTTAAGGCACATTTGGCAGAAAATAACTTGTGGTAAGTGTAGAAGTGGGTGCCCCCATAGGAGAGCGCGAGCTCTGCGATAATGGCCATATAATCGTTTAATTCCCGTCTCCTATGGGGGAATACGGAGCAAATAATATCTGTGAATCTGGTGAAGGCTATGGTGAATTCGGCTAGGGTAAGAATGCGGGACTGGTTATTGACTGGATGTTTGAGGAAAACAGAGAAATTGCCGCAATCGACCTGGCGTTCTGCCGCGGGAGGTGAAATAGGTGAAAGGAGTGAAATTAGATCAATGTCGGCACCTGAGAGGATTTGGTTGCGAGCGGAGTTGGAGATGGGAGGAGGTTCCATAGCTAGAGCAGTGTTTGGCGGAGGGAGAGGCGTGGCAGATGACAGGGTGAATGGGGGGCGTGCAGAGGAAACTGGTGCAGGGAGGGGAAAGGCAAAAGCCGGGTTAGAGCTGGTGTGAGCAGTGGGAAGTGAAGAAGAAAAATGAGGGATATTAACTGGAGGAGTTTGGGAGGATAAAGGCAGGTTGGAGGGGGGAGGACCAAAGGCAGAAGTTTGGGGAAGAGAAGAAAAGGTTTGGTTGGGGTGGGGGAGGAGGGGGGGAGCAGAAATAAGAGAATTAATTTGAGCATTGGAGGTAGAAGGGAAATGAGGACTGGTAAGAGAGCTGGAGGGGGCTGGAGGCCAAGAAAAGTGAGTAGAGAAGGTTTGAGGGAGAGAAGCTGGGTTATTCTGAATGGAGTCTTGTTGTGGAAGAGTGAGTGACGTCATCAGAGGCGGCCGGGCTTCCTGGTGTTGTTGTTTTGCGGGGGAGTGGCCGGCTGTGTGTTTTTGCTTAGATTTCCGTTTTCCTTGCAGAGAGTGGGAGGTTTGTGGATATGGAGTGAAGCGTGGAGTATTTCTTTGAGCGGATGGTCTTGCGGAAGGGCTTGATGAAGGATGGGAGTCCGATGTTGCATTTTTGTAAAGTTTGAGGAGTTCCGGTTTGTTGAGAGATTTGGGCGGATGGATTCCGAGATCGGCGAGCATTTTCCTTATTTCCAAAACGGTGATTCTTTTGGGCAGATGGATGGAGGAGGTGGCGGAGACATAAGATGAGGTAGGTGAAGAATTTTGATGACTTGGGTTCGGTTGAGCTGATGGTCTGTTACGGAGAAGTCGAATAGCGGTGGAGCGGGTGATCCGCCGGCCTCTCGTAGCGGCCTCGGGCTCGAGTTGAAAGCCTGGCGGTGAAGAGAGAATTTGTACTGCGGGAGGAGAGTCGGGGACATCAGGGTTATCTTGCGGGCTGTTGTTTGGTTGGTCATTTTCTTGCAGGTTGTTGATTTCGGTATTCATGGTGTCTTTGTCTTGAAGAGGATGCTGATGAGTAGATGATAGATTTGATGATGGTAATGCTGATGAAGAGTGAGAGAATATGAGTTGTTGTTGTTGTTGTTGTTGTTGTATGTTGTTGTTCGTTCGTTCGTTCGTTTTGCAGCGAGTTTGTATGAAGTTTTTTGCTGGTGCGCAAGCAGAGCATTCTTCCATACGAAGATAGCAGTGGACTGAAACAGTGGTTATTTATAGTATATGTGGGATCATATGATTGGAAGATCATGATTAGTTAATGCGAGACCAGCTGTGGTAAATCATAAGCACGTGGTCCTCTCGAAATTAGTTTATGTATAAACTTCACTTGTAAGTTGCTGCCCAGCGGGACATTATAAATATAGAAATGTATAGAAATCAGTGCTTAATTTGAGCAGGATCTTGCCGGATCCTGCTTCGGGAATTTTTTTTGTATTAGAGCTGCAACAACGAATCAATGAAAGCAATAAAAATCGATTACTAATGTCGGCACCAGTGGTGTAGTGGTTAGTGCGTCGACACATGCACTCCGGTGCTCACGGCGACCCGAGTTCGATTCCGCCTTGCGGTCCTATGCCGATCCTTCCCCTCTCTCTGCTTCCCATGCTTTCCTGTCAATACTCTTTACTCTCCTATCAAATAAAGGTGAAAACCCTGAAAAAATAATTATAAAAAAAAAAATCGATTACTAAAAGTGTTGGCAAAGAATTTCATTATTGATTCGTTGTGACACGGGAACGTTTGATTGAGTTTGGTGAGTTCAACAGCAGGGTAAATCACTACAGAATCCTACTTTTGTTGGGTTTTGAAGTAAGGAACGTAAAGTCCCTGGTGCTGGTGTTTTTACTCGTTATCCAGCTTGACAAGCATGACAAGTTAGCGTTCGCTTGTTTACCCATAGCGCGGCAACTGAAAAATTTAAACTGAGCTTTGGCACATTGGCTGGTGCTGAGCCAGAGAAAGACGTGTCATATTAGCACAATTATTCAGCGTTTTAACCTCCTAATGCTTATTTTATGTTTTAGATAAACATTTACACGTTTACATGTGAATACACAAAAGTACCAGTAAAACAATACATTTAGAGTTTGTGAAACACACAAGGAAGTCTATGGAAGTCTAACAATCCATTAAAATATAATTTGCCGATGTGTTTTATTTATATCAGACACACATAGTGAAAGTAACTATAATGTTAAAGGTATTCCTCTCTAAGTTCACGAGCTACAAACTTGCATTTTGGAGTAACTGGTGAATTTAGGTGCTGAATCCTGTGTGTTCTACTTTTATGAATGAGGCAAACACGCGGCCGCATGTAAACATGGCGACGCCCATGTCACGTTATAGATGATGATCACTTACACGTTTATGTGAATTGGAATATCAGGTAGCTGATGACATGATGAGCAAGCGTGTGGATATGTTGAATTAAGGTGTGTGTTTTTCAGAAAACAAGACAATTTCTTATGCTACTTCATGTGTCTAGTATGTGTCTTGATTTAAGATTTCTTTAGATATTTGGATTGAAAACAGGACAAAACTACTTTTTTTTTTTTTTTTTTTTTATTATTATAACAGCTCAGGTTTGAGCTTTTTTGAATAAAGGGTTGGAAATGAATGTGATTCATCAATTAATCAAATAAATAATCGACAGATTAATTGATTATTAAAATAATCGTTAGCTGCAGCCCTAATTTGTATTTTTCTTTCCGATATATATTTTAATTGATTCGGCATTAACTTGTGTGCGGTGAATACCTGCGTGTGTGTGTGTGTGTGTGAGAGAGAGAGAGAGAGAGAGAGAGAGAGAGAGAGAGAGAGAGAATGAGTGCAGTGAATGCTGTGTGGATTGTGTGTGTGCGCTAGTTAAAGCAAAATTCACGTTTAACTATTGGTCCTGAACAATCTTTTCAACCAATCATCTTTCTTGCGTTTACAATCACTCTCATTGGTTGGTGGCTATTGTTTCGCACACCATGAGCAGAAATGAAATCAAAGTGATGCGCACGCGGCGGGATAAAACAAAAGTAAGAAACTCAATGCAGCCTAATGTAGTTATCTGCAGTCACATATCGACACCTGTCCATCTGCAATAAGAGTCCCTGGTAATCCGGACCAATTATAGTCACACCGTTATTTGTGGGTCATTTGCGTCGCTCTACCTCCCAGCCAACATGTCAACGTGGGCCCCACATGGGATTTTCCTGGGCTTTGTGGGTGTCAACTGGGCATGGGCTCAGAGTGGGCATTTTGTTGGGCTGAATATGGGCCCCAGCTTGAATAAGGTTGTGGGTCCCAGTTAGGCAGCCCACATACTATATTCGTGGGTCCAAAATGGGCCACATATGGGCAAAATTAGACAGTATTTAAAATTATTATTTTTTTTTATTTATTTATTTTTTCAGTGTGTTTGCTTTTGTCCAATTATAATAACAGCCCATCCCTTTTTTAAATAAAATGTTAAGTATTTCATATCACATTTATGTACATAAGATGGTGATATTGGATATTTTGTATATGCTAAATATGAGTCATTTCTCAATAATAATACTAATAATATTACTACTACTACTAATAATAATAATAATTATTATTATTCTAATTTTTATTATTAATTATATATGTAATGTAGGCTAATCCTAGATCATTCTAAACTATATGGGAGATTATATACGTATTTAATTAAACCGATTAATTAAATATTACATTATTTCTAATAATATAAAAACACTTCCGTTGTGCATCATCCAATCACTTGGCTTCGTGCCTTCGCGCCTTCTCATTTGAAAAAAAGAAGAAGAAATGGTTGCCACTCTCCTCACGGACTGACTCACGGAGTTACGGACAAACTGCTTTTAAGCCTGAAGGAGAAACGCTCCAGTAAACTTTCAAGGTAAGTTGTGCATTTCATTTTGTTTTCAGTTAGTCAAATTATGTTGTTAAATTATATGCCAACTTTCAAGTTTTCTATATCGGGATAATGTCTTTCATTAGTTTAATCTCATCACGCGCCCTCTGAACAATGGTGAAAGGCCTGATGAAGGAAGATTATAAGCTATTTTAAATTGGTCAAATTTAGCAGTCTAATGTTATTCTCAAATATCTGACGTTATAGACTTTATTTTTTTAATTCATGTCCTTATCCCTGTTCGGTCGTTGTTTCTTGAGGGGACGTACGTTAAAGAAACAGTCCACTTTTATAATTTTCTAATAAGCTCTTTTACAGCTGTCCTAGAGTTAAACTGTTTAACTTAACATTAGTTGTAACGTTAACGTTTCCATTTTTTTCAGTCTATTCTGTGTCTATTGCGTTAGCTTAGCTTTACATAAATCCTGTAATGAACTGGCTTAAAACATTAACATCTCGCTCAAAAATTACCAAAGGTTTTTATTATTTTTTCTATTTAAAGCTTGACTCTTGGTTTTATCGTGTACTAAAACCAACTGAAAAATTAAAAGCTGATCAGGTCGTCTACGAGCCATTTAAGCACCGGGTTCCCCATAAACATGCAGTGCGTCCCTGGAAGAGAGGCACTCGTTCTGGTCGCGCCCCCGGTTCCGGTCACACGCGGCTTTACGCGCCGGGTGCCCCTCCGGAGAGGGGCTTCCCGGCTACCCCGGGCCTATCGGAGATCCGACGGCGCTGCGGTATCGTTGCCTTTAGGTGGGATTCTGACTTCGAGGTGTTCAATCATAATCCCGCAGATGGTGGCTTCGCGCCAGTGGCTTCTCAGCCAAGCCCACGAACCAAATGTCTGAACCCGCGGTTCCTCTCGTACTGAGCGGGATTACTAGTGCCACAACGGCCCACATCAGTAGGGTAAAACTAACCTGTCTCACGACGGTCTAATATGTGGCGGTATGTTTTTGGCTGACTGATATGGCTCATTCTGGTATAACAATGAGGTCACCAGGCTAAATAATTTTCAGTAAAAAGAATTGGGTTGAATCTTCAATTTCTTTAAAGATTTAAGCTTCATTCTCTCGTAAAGATATGTCTTTGTTGTATAAAAAAAAAACAAGAGTTTGAACCAAAAATAATATTATTTATTTTTTATATAATACTAATTTAATAATTATTTATAAAAAAGGTAATGCCATATAAGATCTACAAATAAGGTCAGTAACACTATAATTACCACACACCATGAAGATTGTAAGAGATTTTTTGTTAATGTTTTGATTGCACTTTAAAAATAATTGCCTTTTCGGTGTTTTTTTTCTATTCAGTTAAAGTATGACATTATAATTTGAACGGCATTATGATAGTCCGTTTCTCTTTATCTCGAGGTCTCCATAATCCTGGACCAGGCTATATCGTGTGGTGGTCATGGAGGAGTGGAGAGCGTGGGACTGATTCCTGAAAGAACCCAGTGACAGACGAGTCTCCGCATTGATCCCATAGGCTCCCTTGGACACCCGCCAGGGACCTCCTCACACCTCCAGCTTCTCCACGAAGGACACACAGCATTCTCCAGCCTCCTGTGCCTAGACTGCAGCTCTATACAATAAGTTTGGCCAGAGGAGAAATGGTCGTGCCCAACTGTGCCTTGTTTCTCTTGAGGATTTTTTCCATCACTTTGGTCAATTGGTGAAGTTTGTTCCTCGCCGTTGTCGCCACTGGCTTGCTTGGTTTGGGATTTGTGGAGCTGGGCATCGATAGATTTGCTCCAGTGTTTGAACTTTCAGCAGTGACATTTACATTACACTGAACTGAACTAAACTGAACTCTGAAAACTGAACTGACAGTTTACATTTACTAGAACTTCTGTGTGAAGCTGCTTTGACACAATCTACATAGAAATGAATTGAATTAAAGCTGAGGAGTTGGCACATGCCCACGAGTAATCCTCATCAAAAATGTTTTTATAAAATAATAACTTGCATGATCAATAAAATATGAGTTCCACATTCTGAGTTGAAAGTCATTTTCTTCACTGTAGAAATATTATGCAAATGTATTATGTATTATGACAGATACAGCTTTACTGGAACATTGTTACTTAAAGGCGACGAGGTTAGAAATTGTATTTTGCATAGTAGCACATCTACAGTTATGAATATAGAAATAAAAATGACCCAGTTCTGACCCACTGGGGACCCACAGAAAGCCCATATAGGGGCTATAAGTGGGTTGTATGTAATTACCCATCTGGGCCCCATAAGTGTTTTGTCTGTGTCCCACCCTGGCCCCAGTTATTAGAGCCCATTTGGGACCCAAGTGAGCCCCTTTAATGAAAACCTATATGGGGCCCAAGTGGAGCCAGAGGACAAAAATGTACGGGTCCCATCTGGGTTGCCCGTGCAGGGCCCAAGTGACAGCCCACAAAAATCCCACTTGGGACCCACGTGAAATAATGTGGGCTAATATGAAATCTTTCTGTAGTTATTGTTGAGTGGAAAATCATTTACCTCAGTGTCTCCAGTTTACAGTTTGGACTCTTCAGTCCATCAGAGAGAAGCTTCACTCCTGAATCCTGCAGGTCATTGATACTCAGGTCCAGCTCTCTCAGGACACAGTTTGAGGATTGTAGAGTTGAAGACAAACTCTCACAGGACTGAACAGTGAGATAACAGCCCTGTAGCCTGTGTAGAGGACAAACACAATATTGAAGTGTTCATCTGGTGTGTTTAATAGTCTGAAGCACATACGACTGTAGTGACTGGCATAACTTCACTATTTAGTGAGCACATCTGGTGATTTTAGCTTTAAATAGTATCTATGTCTATAAAACAAAAGTAAATGGCTTCCCTCAGATATCTGAATAGAGCAAGAAATAAAGAGAAGATCCTGCAAAAAGATTCACAGATGAAAGACAATAAAACACATGAACAAAACTAAATAACAATAATTTCCTTTAGCACATTTAAAAGTTTCATATCAAGGGACAAATGAAAGCAAACAGAGATACAGACAATAGAAATATAGAAAATAATTAAATCTATTTATCAAGGCCAGTGATAAGGACTGCTTCCCCTGTAATCTTAGCCATGTCTACAGTTTCAGTTCTCTCTAGTACACCAGATTCAGCGATCTCAGGCACAGCAGTTTCCACACTTTAATATCATCTGGCTTCATTACTCGTCATGGCTGGTAAACTTAAGTACATTCCCAAGATGTCTACCTGCCCAGAGTCACTTTACAAGATGGCTGCCATGGCCCCAGCTGTTATAAGACTGTTAAGACACAGTCCTATACTTTTACACATGCCAATTGTGCATGCAACATTTATGAACACCCAGGCATTCCAGGGGTGTTTAAAACATCCAGTAAGGTGGGCTTCTGCCACACCTGCATCACCATGAAGGGTTTTACTGGCTCCACTATAGCTCTGTGCTCCAGCTGTTTATCCTGACCCACAATATCTGCTCTAGTTTACTGTCCAGTAGTCCCTGCCTTGGCTTTGTCCTCCTCCCTATCCACCTGCCTGTCAGTTTCCCCCTCACTATCTGTCCTGTACCCTGTCATGGTTTCATTAACCTGCCTCTCACCCATCACCCTTGTCCACTGTAGCACCTCCAGCTTGCTGAACCCACTCTTGTCTTGTGTTTTCCTCTGAGGATCATCTGGAATCTGTTCCTAGAAGGGACTTATGTCATGGTCCTGGTTGTCCTGTCCTTGTACTCTTGTACAGTTTTCCCCATGTTAACTTACTAGTCTCTGTGTATTTAAGCTCCTCTGTTTCAGTCATTATGTGTTGATCATAGTTTGCTGTATGTGTGTATGTTTCTCTTGCCTGTGTGTTCTTCAGCTCTGCCCTTTTGTATGTGTATGGATTATATTAAAGATTAGAACTGAACCTAGATCCACCTTTTAAATCTGCTTTGCCTGCACAACTAGAAGAAGATATAAAAAGAAAAGGGTGGCACCATGGCTCAGTGTTTAGAAGCTCACTGGTTCAAGTGCCAGCTTGAACATGTTCATTAACATGATATATTGTATAATTTAATATCAGCAAATGTCTTTTTCTTATAAAGGACTTTGACTTACAGAGCTCTTTTGGAGGTTTTGATGACTGCTGATAGTCTGATGAGACACTCGTCTGATCTCTGGAATTTCTGAAGCTCAAACTCCTCCAGCTCCTCCTCTGAGGTCAACAACACAAAGACCAGAGCAGACCACTGGGCAGGTGAAAGGCGAGCAGATGACAGACTTCCTCTACTAAGGTGAGACTGAATCTCTTTCAGCAGAGTTTGGTCGTTCAGTTCATTCAGACAGTAGAACAGATTGATGGATCTCTCTGGAGACAGATTCCCTTCAAGTTTCTGCTTGATGTGTGCAATTATTTCCTCTTTGCTCTGGTCTCTGTCATCCTGCTGTGTCAACAGGCCTCGTAAGAGTTGTCGATTGGACTGGAGTGACAGACCGAGAAGGAAGCGAAGGTAAAGGTCCAGATGTCCATTCTCACTTTCCAGAGCCTTGTCCACTGCAGTCTTCAGCAAATTCATCATAGCCTTATTTCTGCTTTTTTCCGCATGTTTCTTGTCGCTATCTAGAAACAGATGTTGATAAAGGGCTGCAATGAACTCTTGAATGCTCAAGTGAAGAAAGCAGTACATGGTACCAAGAATGATTCCCGTCTCCTCCTTAAAGATCTGGGTACACATGCCTGAGTACACCGATGCCTTATAGACGTCAATGCCACAGTCTTTCAGATCGCTCTCATAGAAGATCACATTGTTTCTCTCCAGCTGCTGGAAGGCCAGATTCCCCAGTGAAAGGATGAGGTTTTGATCCCAGGAGACATCTGGTGTGTTTTCTCCATCATACTTTCTTCTGCTCTGCTGGATCTGAAAGCGGAGAAAGTGTGTGTACATCTGTGTCAAAGTCTTGGGAGATTCCTGCAGTGTTTCAGCATTAGCCCTGTGTTTCAGTTCAATATTTCTGTTCTCCTTCAAAATGTTCTGGAGAACAGTGGCTGAAATCCAGCAGAAGACTGGGATGTGGCACATAATAAAGAGACTCTTTGACTGTTTAATGTGATCAATGATTTCTCTGGCCTGATTCTGATCTGTGAGTCTCTTTCTGAAGTACTCCTCCTTTTGGCCATCATTGAATCCTCGTATCTCTGTCAGCCGGTCGATACAGTCAGCAGGAATCTTACTGGCAGCTGCTGGTCTGCTGGTGATCCAGATGAGAGCAGAAGGAAGCAGATTTCCCTTGATGAGGTTCGTCAGGAGAACATCCAGAGAGACTGCTGAAGATACATCACGACACGTCTCATTACCAGCAAAGTTCAGAGGAAGACGACATTCATCCAATCCATCAAGGATGAACAGGACTTTGAACCGTGTGCTTCTTGTAAGGTTCAGTCCTTTAGTCTCTGGGAAAAACTGAGTTATGAGGTCTTTTAAACTTTGACTTTCTTTCTCCTTTAAGTTCATCTCTCTGAATGGAAGAGGAAATATGAAGCTGATGTCTTGATTTTCTTTTCCTTCAGCCCAATCCAGAACAAACTTTTGCACAGAGACTGATTTACCGATGCCAGCAACTCCTTTTGTCAGGACAGTTCTGATCTGCTCGTCTTGTTCAGGTGCTTCAAACAAATGTTTGCATTCAACCTGTATCTCTAGTGACTGATGACGTCTGGAAGCAGCTTCAATCTGTCTGATCTCATGTTCAGTGTTGACCTGTTCACTCGCACCCTGAGTGATATAGAGATCTGTGTAGATGTTATTCAGAAGTGTGGAGTCTCCTTGCTGAGCAATTCCTTCAAACACACTTTGATATTTCTTCTTCAGGCTACATTTAAGCGGATTAATGAAGAACAGCTCACCTAAACACAGCAGCAAAGACACAGAGAGTTTTAGTCTTGACTTATTTGTAAGTGACAGTCTGACAGATCACCATGAGTAGGTCCAGACAGAATTTTTTGACATTTTCTGCTTTTTCTGTGGAGAATTTTGTAAATAATCTGCAGATTACTGTGGAATGATTTTGGGAATATCATAACTTTGGGAGTTTCATAACTAAAAACTTAATATATGAAATAAGAAATAATGCCTTTCTAACTTATAAAATAATAATATTTCATGTTTACAACACAAATCCAGTTAGATCCACTTAATTGGTAAACAAAGCGCACGTCTCTTATATAACATATCTACTAAAGCACAGAAAATATGACTTTACAAACTGTACAGTAAATAAGTCACATGAACATCTTCATATTAGTCAACAATATTCCTGAAATTAATTAAAAAACTGAATGAATATAAGTTTACACACATTTACACAAGTAAATCAATAGACTCAATGATGGGCTAAACATCTGTGGAAATCTGCAGATTTGGTGTGGGCCTATCCATCAGTCTCTTACCCTGGAGAGTATCAGCAGCTTGATCTTGCTTCATCTCTCTCAGGAAGAAGAGTGTGAGATCAAGAGCTGCTTCTGTGATACTGCTTCTGTTCTCATTAAAGTCCTTCACAAACTCTTGTCTGTTTTCTTCTTGTAAGATTTTCTTAAACTTCTCCAGTTCATTCTTCAGAAATCTGATCATTTTGCTCTCAAGATTCTACGATTGAAGGAAAGAGAAGAACAACATTTAACCAAAACATTCATTTGCATGCAGTTGTTCATGCACAAGACCTTCACCAAAAGCTCAAACTTAGCCTTTAGTCAAGCCATCCTTGTTTGAACATCTATGAAACTAAAATGACTTGGTGGGATATGCAGAATAATTGACTAAACCGTTCATTTATTAGAAAATAATGCACACAGAGGTGTACCGGCGACTCCAGAGCATCACAGTTATTTTAGAATAACTCAATGAACTGAAGTCAATTATACTTTAATAAATTAATTGCACTACATTTGAATTAAGCAGTATATTTTTCCAAGAACTATTTTTATTTATTTTGTTTATACACTCTAAAAATATCTATTTGTGCTTGTTCAAACTACTCATTTAAAATAAGCTGAATTAACACAATTCTTGAGATTTCATTGGGACAACTTAATTTCTTATGTTCAATCCACATAAATGTGTTAAAAGTGTGAAGTTAACTTAATGGATTTGTGTTGGGACAACATGAATGAATTGTGTGGAAGCCTGCATTCTTTACAGTGTAATAAAGGAGTTTTTGTGCACCTGAAAGATCCACTGGAGATTGTCTGTGAAACTCTTGTGTCTCCTGTGAGTCTCGTCTCCTGAATCTGGTAACTCATATTCAACACTGTTAACAGATAAAACTACTGTAATGATACATTTAGAGGCAAACAAACACAGAAATATCTTACAAACACTGACAAAAACACATGTAGTGCTCATAATAAGGAGACAGTGGACAGATTTGTTACTTGAGTTTTCTGTTACATGTTCAATTTAGCTGAGAAATCACAGACAATTGTCACTGTCATTACAAAGACCTGTCGATCACAAAGTCATTATTAGAAAGTAGCTTTGAAAGAAATATTTGATTTACAGTTCATTATTACACAAACTTTTAGCTACAATACAACACAGCTACATTTACTTTCAGAAGCTTCACCTTTATTTAGAGATATTTACAAAACAGTTGGTTATAAACTTCTTCAAAACATCTGTCATGTTCCACAAATGAAAGAATTGACAGAAATCTGATATTAATATTTACTGAAAGATCCTCTGAATAAGAAACTAGGAGTCTGTAAATGTCCTAATGAATCACCAAAGTCATTTGATTCATTCACAACTGATTCATTCAGGAATGACTCTCTTTACTGAATTGTTGGTTCACACAAAACTGTTGATGTGAGCAATAATGTAAAACACTAAATACCTTTGGGCAGGTGATGGTGTTTCCTCACTGAAGTATGGTGGATCAAAATCTTTAGACCAGTCACTCTTCAGAGACACAGAGCTGAACACACATGATCCTGATCTCACACTGAAGACACAAACACACCAGAGGAATAAACTGCAGGAGAAACTTCAGTCTCCTTTACAAGAGTTTATCAGCCAAATCTGAGTTTGTGTAGTTTAATTAAGGGCAAACTAATTATTGGCTATATATATATATAATAAAAGACAACTAAAGAAATAAAATCCCCTTCACTATACACTACGTTTAACATGCATATTTGTATTAATCTTTGTGTATTGTTCAAATGTACCACCCTTTTGTTATGTTTGTGGCCGTTTTTACCCCAATGACTTCATATAATCATATAATCTGTAATTCTTGATTGATGTTGGTTGGAAATTAACATTAACCCTTTAGATAAGCCTGAGCTGAAGAGTTTCTGTCTTTTATATGGAGTTCAGTGGAGTAAAACAGCAGATTATAGTGTGTGTGCACAAATACACTTACTGTGTTTACTGTGTTCTGAAAGCTGAGGGGTTTATTTTAAGGTTCTCAGACATATCAAGATAAGCGTGCAAAGCTCTCTCTCCATATAACTCCATATAAACTAAGAAGTTTTGCACTACAACTGATGATCAACAGTAAAAGGACAAATTGTAGCTCTACTCAACAGGCTTTACACCAGTAGTCCTCCAACTGTTTTCACCAAGCACCAGCTCAGAAAAACTTTGTCTCTCCAAGTAGCAGCACAATACAGTAATACAGTAGCGTAGTAGGCCTAGTTAAGCAGCTACAGCTCTGCACAGTTCATAAACCAGGCAGATTAATTCCTGTTATTCAGAATATGTGTTATTGTCAGCCACTTTTAACATTATAAATAGTTTGAACATTAACTGTGCTTGCAGGAAAAAACAAAGAAACATCAATGTTTCAATTAAAATGTGCTTTTAAACGTTAATTAAGAATGGCACTGTTCTTTACCACTACAGCGGTTTTCTTATTAGCCTAACTAGCCGAAATCTGAAGTAACAAACTAAACCGAAAGCCACGCTGCTGTACAAAACAAATAACTTTATATATTGAAAACACACATTATTTTACACAACTATGAGCACACATTTAACACACATGTGATAATTATTTTAGCAGTGATGCAGCATGGGGAGATTCCTGAGTGTGCAGTAACTGAAATGCCAACACAACAGCAGTGGTCTGCAGCAGCGCTTCTCTAGCACGTGTGTATCTGATCCGCAAGCGCCGCTAGCCTCTTTCTCTGGCTCTGCACCAAGCGGACTGATCTTTAACATCTGATCACGCGATGCACTAAAGTAAACATTCTAAGCACACTAGTGTGATCGAACGCTTTAGGGAACAGCTAATGCTGTCTGATCACATCAGTGTTATCGAACACGTCAACGTTTTAAAAGTGTGTTCATTTTATTCTGTTATTATTCAGCGATTCATCTGCGAACCACTAGGAGGAAGCCCACAGTTTGAGAAGCACTGCTGTAAACAGTAAAGAATGCCATTATAGCCACAAACATAATGAAAGGGGAGTAAATCTGCCAACATATGTGTATTTTCACAAAATATGTCAAAACTAAATCTGTCAACTCTTTAACATCAACATTCATAACAATGTATATTTGTATTAATTTTAGTAAACAAATGTTCATTTGATCTCCTCTATAAGCACAAGCTGAAACTGTTCTGTGGTCAGCTTTAACTCTGATGTTGTCCAGGACTTTAAACAGCACACATGACACATATTCAGCTCTGGTAAATATGAGCCCAGATCAAGCTGTCTGTAAGCTAGAATGATCTAAACACATTTCCTGAAGGTGTAAACTGAAGCTTTGTCCATCATTTGATCAGGCAATAGCAACACAAATAAGTGCATTGTTGTTGGTCTTTGTTCTTTAGAGAAAGTGTTGAAATAATAGTGTAAAAACAGAGTCAATACCTGTGTTTCTCTGAGAGAGAGTCCTTTACTCGCTCCTCTGCCATACTGCAGCTAAAACACCAATGCAGACATTAGCAGAGCTTTGAGGAAACAATCAGCCGCTGACCATCACCTGGAGATGACAATATACTGACATTAAGAACATCACACTTTATAGCAATCAATGCTGACTTCACAAACAAGCACTTACTGAAACAGAGCCAATAGACAAACTGAGCTGGAGTCATCTCACAGCAGATCAATATATATAATGATGAACATTAATGCAGTAGGTTTAACCCCTGATCTGACACCTCAGATATTTCAGATTTGATATGTATATGTCTGTCACAATAACTTCCACTTTAGACAACTATTTACTTATTATTTTATTTATTTATTTGCTTAGTTATTAGTCAGTTTGGACTAAAATGTTACCAGTTAAATGCAGTTTAAGGATCATCCGCATTCTTCCTGTTTACTGAAGCTCTGGTTTCACTTTCGATCTCGTGACTCTCTGTTTAAAGTTTATTTTGTGCTGAATGATGTGAAATGTTCGAGTCACCCTGATATAGAAGAGCACAAACACTTTCAATGGATAAAAATAACCCATTATATTGTTAAAATGACCGTGTTTGGACTCCGTGTTTAATCGGTGTTTGAGGCTTTGAGCTTCAGGAGCAGACAGACATTTAAACACGCTTATAAACACGCTTATACACATCTAAAACCCCTTCATCATCTCCACAGATAAGCGTAATGGTAGAAGTATTAAACTTACCTGCAGAAGTAACGTTACAGAGGCTCTTGTGCAGAAAAAACACGACGTGAGCTTTTCCTCTTTCGTTTCGTCAGGGCTTCTTCTTCTTCAGTATTTTGGCGGTTGTCAAACTTATATGCGCTTTACCGCCACCTGCTGGACTTGGAGTGCGGAACAGGAGTCTGACATGGAGGGACACCAGAAAAACAAATCCCACTATAAAACTAAGAGAAATAAATTGCTGCTTAAATCAATAAAATCCAGTTCAAATTGTAAATTGGTTCTAACAGAGCAGTTTCTTTCAGACGTGAAACTAATTGTAGTCTACATATGTTGAGCCTAGTATATTTCCCAGAGTAAATGTAAGATTATATCTAATAAATACTTCTCTTAATCTTTCTCTTTTGTATTGGTAATCTTGACATTCTGTTATTACATGTTGCACTGTTTCAGGCTGGTTACAATGTGAGCATAAACCATCTGTGTGCTTCCCTATAAACACAGTGTCTTGTTAAGTCCTGTATGTGGGTGCGTGTAACGCTTTGCACTGCAGTGCTTTGTTCAATTCACACCGTCAAAATTAAACAAATGTAAAATGCATTTCAAACTTTCATTTTTCATTTTTTCTGAGTACTTCAACAACGGATAATTGTCTCTTGGTTTAATTTTTGATTCTACAAGTTTGGGTTGTTGCATTAAAGTCTGATCTCAAAACAAACATTAAATAATGACACATTATTGTGATCTTCCATTTTTCTTTTCTGCGCTCGCAGTCGGGCCGTACCATTGTCGCCGGAGGGGTGTGGAGTTCTGGATTAGCGTGCAAACCTAGCAGACCTACATAGATATATATGTTAGATGTCGCCTACCCTATTGTCGTCTATTAGAAGGAATGCGTCAATAGAGCCGCCATTTTAGTACAGGGTAGCGCTCCTTTGAAATGAATGCAGGACTAAGGTAAAGTGGAGGACTGTGGCCATCCAAAGCCAGAGAAATACACATATACACATATATCTATGATCGGGAGTTTTCCCCGGTGGTCCGTATGCAAATATTTTTTTTAAATTACGAAATATTATAATTTTACATCACTTTTCTACATTGATGGATGTGATCGCATGGGCATTCCTGACAAAGAGTGAGTGTTTGTGTGCATGGAAATGCATTACCCTCCTTCCCTGTTTAATTTGATCTAATCCGTGTCCTGAAACACACCCCCTCTCCTGCTTTCACTTCTCATTCTGACGGAGGGAGCGATTCGTTTGTGAATGAATCTCCGTTATGAACGACTCGTTCACTTAGCTGACAATACCCTTACAAAAATTACCTGCGGTATTTTATGTGGTAAACCATCAAATGTACAACACAAAAATTATGTGGTAATTGTGTAGTACTTTGTTGTTTTTTGGGACGTTTTACCACAGGATTCTGTGTTGTTCAGTATGTAATACTCCTGTAGTATTCTTGTGGTAGTGTGTGGTATCACTTTCATATTTCTGTAGTATTTACCACAGGATTCTGTTGTTTATTATGTAATATTCCTGAGATACTCTTGTGGTATTGCTTGAACATTTCTGTAGTATTTACCACAGGATTCTGTTGTTCAGTACTCCTGTGATATTCTTGTGGTAGAGTGTGTGGTATTACTGTCCCATTCTTGTAATATTTTTGTGGTAGTGTGTGGTATTTTATGTGGTAAACCATCAAATGTACAACACAAAAATTATGTGGTAATTGTGTAGTACCTTGTTGTTTTTTGGGACGTTTTACCACAGGAATCGGTGTTATACAGCATGTAATACTCCTGTAGTATTCTTGTGGTAGTGTGTGGTATCACATTAACATTTCTGTAGTATTTACCACAGGATTCTGTTGTTCAGTATGTAATACTCCTGTGATATTCTTGTGGTAGAGTGTGTGGTATTACTGTCATATTCTTGTAATATTTTTGTGGTAGTGTGTGGTATTTTATGTGGTAAACCATCAAATGTACAACACAAAAATTATGTGGTAATTGTGTAGTACTTTGTTGTTTTTTGGGACGTTTTACCACAGGATTCTGTGTTGTACAGTATGTAATACTCCTGTAGTATTCTTGTGGTAATGTGTGGTATCACTTTAACATTTCTGTAGTATTTACCACAGGATTCTGTTGTTCAGTATGTAATACTCCTGTAGTATTCTTGTGGTAGTGTGTGGTATTACTTTAACATTTATGTAGTATTTACCACAGGATTCTGTTGTTCTGTATGTAATACTCCTGTAGTATTCTTGTGGTAATATGTGGTATTACTTTAACATTTCTGTAGTATTTACCACAGGATTCTGTTGTTCAGTATGTAATGCTCCTGTAGTATTCTTGTGGTAGTGTGTGGTATTACTTTAACATTTATGTAGTATTTACCACAGGATTCTGTTGTTCAGCATGTAATACTCCTGTAGTATTTTTGTGGTAATATGTGGTATTACTTTAACATTTCTGTAGTATTATTATATTCTGTAGTATTCTTTAGTATTATTATATTCTGTAGTACCACAGGATAATGTTCTAAATAATACGTTATTTTAGAATGTGACAAACCATAAACGCTTGTGGTTTTGGCTTTACATTTTATTTGAAAAGCATCAGCGTTTACTAATATATTTTTTCAAATTATTAGAAACTCCCAGGGCTGCTTAGCTTGTTGCGAGCTGCTTCCGTTAAAGACCACGTTTCCACATCTGGGAAAGCACATCTCACATTTCCTGCAAGGGAAAATTTGACAATTTAGTTGTGGTGAAAATTGTGAGGCTGATCAGCTGGATTGCATTGTGATCAAATTATGAAATTATCAAATTATGAAATGGCAACTTTATCAGTTAGGTAAAGTTGTGGTCACATCAGTCCAATCTTTAACAAAATGTTGTCACAAGTGGACTTGATTTGGTTGTTTTAAATGTGTGTGTGTAAAAAAAAAAACTTATGTTGTTTGGGGGCAAACTGACCACACTAAAAATGAATGAGAAAAGTGGAAAAAATAAAATAAAATTAAGATTAATTTGTCCTTAATGAATTTAAAACCCATTACAAATTTGAAAAGTTTACATTTCTGCAAAGGACTGGGTCTAGAGCACAAATAAAAATTGGAAACAAAAACTTTCTGAATATTACAATTTTCTAAATATTTTCTTTTGCATGTCACACAACATGAGTAAATAATTATAAACATTCCTTGAAGAAATAAGTAACAAGTTTAGCTTGCTGCACTTTAAATTCAACTAAAAGCAAATGCTGAGAATGTGTGATAGTCAGTTAAAAATATACAAAGAAAAGATGCAGTAACCTGTGCCTGTGTTGCTATTCAGTTATGTAGATCGACCGTTATGCCGTTTACACAACTGTGATGTCCAGTCATTGTCCTGAAGTTCCAAAGTCCCTTGGAGTTTGGCTCATAGCTGTCCACACATCTGCCTGGTAGCTTCCGGGAATACTGAAGACATTGATCAGCTGGACCAACTGTGCAAGATTGAGATAAGAGTTAAACTGCAATCTGGCATCCAATATGGCAAAGAAAGAGAAACCCACTTTGGGTTTACAATTAACACAATATTTAAGAAACAGATGTTTTTTATAAGATTTTTATTAATCACATTTTATTTAATTTGTATTAAGTAAAAGGCCTGTTCACAGCAAGCATGGTAATTATAAAAAGGTTAATATATGCAAAATTGTATAATATTCCATACACACATTTCAAGTAATTCTGCAGTTAATTCTCATATTGTATTTCCAGAATTTTTTTGAATATTTCTCTCCCCAAAATAGTCTACTGTAACACAACGAGATATATTACACACACACACAGTTGAAGTCAGAATTAGCCCGCCTGAATTATTAGCCCAATTTCTGTTAAAAGGAGATAAGATTTTCTCAGCACATTTCTAAACATAATAGTTTTAATAACTCAATAATTTATTCATTTTATCTTTGCCATGATGACAGTACATAATATTTGTCCAGATATTTTTCAAGACGGTAGTATTTAGCTTAAAGTGACATTTAAAGGGTTAACTAGGTTAATTGGGTTTACTGGGCAGGTTAGGGTAATTAGGCAAGTTATTGTATTTATTTAAAACTGCTTTTATGAAATAAAAGAAATGAGACTTTCTCCAGAAGAAAAAATATTATCAGACATACTGTGAAAATTTCCTTGCTCTGTTAAACATCATTTGGGAAAAATAAAAAAAAATAAAAGAAATTCAAAGTGGAGCTAATAATTTAGATTTCAACAAAACAGTTCTGGTACTAATGTTCCTTAAAGTTAAAAAGAGATTTTCAGATTTTTAAACAGCCTTACTTTAAAATAACTATTGTACCATGATAATTTAAAAAAATGTGAATTTATATTCAGCAAGGATGCATTAAACTGAACAAAAGTGAGAGTGTACATTTCTGCTTCAAATACTGTTAAAAAAAATAAAACAAAATGAAAATCACTCACTTGATCAGCAGCAAATCTGCATATTAAATGTTAAAGAAGAATCGTGTGACGATTTTAAACCACTCACTTATGTTTCAATGTCAAAACTTCCCTAATATAACTGCAAAAAAGACATAACAGATGATATTGCTATAGACATGCTATGGACATGCATATGAATTCATTCTCGGATTACCTGTGTTTCCTGCATCATTGTGATCAGCTCCCTTTAGAAATCTTGTATCTTCTTTTCTGTGGCAGGGGTTATTCTGTCACTCCTGAAACCACATGGGCATTTTTTTAGTCAATATTTGTTTAAAGTCACCATTATCAAAATATGTCTTAACTAACAATTTGATTCACGCTCCTTCACAGTACAATTCATACTGTATGTGTAGGCTAAATAAAGTAGACTATTTTTAATAAAACATTGATAAAAACCACTCATCTACACATGAAGAAGATCTAAAAGCCAAAACTGTAATAACAAGAGCTCAGTTTAAGAAGTGAATGCGACGTTTGCTAATGTTAGCCTTGCAGCGCTAAAATGCTAACAGACTTTTTCAAAGACTAATCATCTCTATAACATAAATAGTCAACCGAAATATATCTATTACCAATAATAAAAGTGTTAGGAACCGCTGTATGGGATATTTGCTTTGTTTTAGGGACTAAACTTACCTGAAAACAGAGATAACAGCAGCGTGAGAGAAGTTCTGTAGTAATGTCTTTCAGGTGGTGTGTGATTGCCTCGTTTGTCGTTTCCATAGCAACTCACACTCCACTCCAGTATTTGAATGAGACACGCAACGCCTATAAAGGTCACGCAGCATTTACATAAACATGATCACTTCATAAAAAAATTAAATAAGAACTGTAAAATAAATCTTGAATTTAAAATATTTTTGTTTTAAATGCAAACCTATTATATTTAAAACGTAATCTAATAATATATGTACAATACTACAAGAGTATTACATACTGAACAACAGAATCCTGTGGTAAATACTACAGACATGTTAATGTGATACCACACACTACCACAAGAGTACTACAGGAGTATTACATACTGTACAGCAAAGAATCCTGTGGTAAAACGTCCCAAAAACAACAAAGTTCTACACAATTACCACATAATTTTTGTATTGTACATTTGATGGTTTACCACATAAAATACCGTAAGTAATGTTTGTAAGCGAGGGTGTGAGTGATCTTAAGTGCTGTTTCAATTGCAAAATTATTCCAGTCCACTGAAACGTTTGTGCCCTAAAAATGTTTTTACAAGAAACATGAAAACATTGATTTATAAAGATGTCACTTTGTAAGAATAAGGTGTTTCTAAATAAACAACTTAAATGCAGAACATTTGATTTTATCTTGCACTGAGAAAAAAAAAAGTTTTAGAAAAAGTGTAAAAATAAAATAAATGTGTGATATTGTATTGCAGAAAGTGCTAATCCTGTCATATTTAGCTGTGTTGGTATTACCACACAAAAAACAACAGAAAAACCACATACTTCATCTAATGGTAAATTCCTGTGATACTGTACAGCAGAAAGTGCTGTAGTAATCCTGTCATATTTAGCTGTGTTGGTATTACCACACAAAAAACAACAGAAAAACCACATACTTCATCTAATGGTAAATTCCTGTGATACTGTACAGCAGAAAGTGCTGTAGTAATCCTGTCATATTTAGCTGTGTTGGTATTACCACACAAAAAAACAACAGAAAAAACCACATACTTCATCTAATGGTAAATTCCTGTGATACTGTACAGCAGAAAGTGCTGTAGTAATCCTGTCATATTTAGCTGTGTTGGTATTACCACACAAAAAACAACAGAAAAACCACATACTTAATCTAATGGTAAATTCCTGTGATATTGTACAGCAGAAAGTGCTGTAGTATTCCTGTCATATTTAGCTGTGTTGGTATTACCACACAAAAAACAACAGAAAAACCACATACTTCATCTAATGGTAAATTCCTGTGATACTGTACAGCAGAAAGTGCTGTAGTAATCCTGTCATATTTAGCTGTGTTGGCATTATCACACAAAAAACAACAGAAAAACCACATACTTCATCTAATGGTAAATTCCTGTGATATTGTACAGCAGAAAGTGCTGTAGTATTCCTGTCATATTTAGCTGTGTTGGCATTACCACACAAAAAACAACAGAAAAACCACATACTTCATCTAATGGTAAATTCCTGTGATACTGTACAGCAGAAAGTGCTGTAGTAATCCTGTCATATTTAGCTGTGTTGGCATTACCACACAAAAAACAACAGAAAAACCACATACTTCATCTAATGGTATGTGATATCTAGTGCATATATCTATGGCAGACCTACACTGCGTTCTATTCAGAAGAGCTCATCCCTATGCCCTAATCCCTTCGAATGGTTTACCCTCCGGAGTGACCGCTTCGAAAGGATGAAGGGTGTAGGGGACCAAATAAACTTGTCTTTGGAATGCACTTCTGCATGATCTAACGAGACAATATAGAGGTTCGTCGC
This sequence comes from Danio kyathit, assembly GCA_903798195.1. Lineage (NCBI taxonomy): Eukaryota > Metazoa > Chordata > Actinopteri > Cypriniformes > Danionidae > Danio > Danio kyathit. The sequence continues at coordinate 42,613,608 of LR812522.1, forward strand.
ACTCTTTGATGCACAGCTGACGCCCATAATACACATCTGGGATGAATAATCTGCATGCTGCGCTTTATTTATTTAGTTGTTTATTTATTTGTTTATTTATTTAGTAGCGCGATCGCCTCACAGCATGAAAGTTTTGCATGTTTGCATGTTCTCCCCGTGTTGGCGTGGGTTTCCTCCGGGTGCTCCGGTTTCCCCCACAAGTCCAAACACATGTGGTACAGGTGAATTGGGTAAGCTAAATTGTCCGTAGTGTATGTGTGTGGGTTGGGTTGCAGCTGGAAGGGCATCCGCTGCGTAAAACATATGCTGGATAAGTTGGCGGTTCATTCCGCTGTGGCGACCCCAGATTAATAAAGGGACTAAGCCGAAAAGAAAATGAATGAATATTTATGCATGTTTGTATAGACTGTGTAAGTTTTTTTATATATATATTTATCATTTTGATTTATTTTATTTGTAACTCAAAAATATTACTTGCCTAGAAATATATTATAGTCACATTTATTTGTGAGGTCAAACTCCAGTTGTCTTTCTGTGACAACTTCCCTGGATTTTACAAATTGTAAGATAGAAATTTGTCAACCTTTATACATTAAAAGAAATAATGTAACAAATAACAAATAATATTAATAATAATAATAACAACAACAAAAACTACATTATTTTAAAGCGTTAAAACTTTTTTTGGAGTTTTTATAATTTTATTAATGGAGCATATATATATATATATATATATATATATATTGCAATTAATGTTATTCAACCCCCTTTGATTTTCTTTTTATTCAAATATTTCAGACCATATATATATATATATATAACAGAGCAAGGAAATGTTTATAGTATGTCTGATAATATTTTTATGTTCTAGAGAAAGTCTTATTTGTTTTATTTTGGCTAAAGCAGTTTTTAGTTTTTTAAACCCATTTTAAGGTCATTATTATTAGCCCCTTTAAGCTATATTTGTTTTGATAGTCTACAGAACAAACCATCATTATACAATCTAGTAAAATATTTTTTACCTATTTAATGTCATCATTCATTCATTTTTTTTTTTCGGCTTAGTCCCTTTATTAATCTGGGGTCGCCACAGCGGAATGAACCGCCAACTTATCCAGCATATGTTTTAGGCAGAGGATGCCCTTCCAGCTGCAACCCATCAATGGGAAACATCCATACACATTAATTTACACACACAGACAATTTAGCTTACCCAATTCACCTGTACAGCCCAATACACCTGTGCCACCCATTTGTTCTTTATTTAATTAGTCTTAATTGTATATAATAACAATTCATTTCATATTGGGTGATTCTTGGTAGGCCAAAGTCTTTAACACTAGTTGAACATACCAGAAAAGAGGACAGGTCAGGAGTGGGTATAGGCAGCTTGCTTGAAACCATGCAGGAAGATTGTAAGAACAGATCCAGTCAAGTGAAGTTTTAAATAATGTAATCTACCTCAAGCATGTATGCAGAGAAGTGTATAAGTGTGGCTTTCTAAAGTAAAAAAAAATGGAGGCAAACAAATCTGAAAAAGCACAATGCTACAATGGCAGTGCTGAAGATCACAGTTACTGTAAACGCATGAGCACACGTTAAAAGAAGAAGCAGATTTTGGCCTTAAGTTACACAAAACTATTTCTTAAATGCAGACTGTAATGTTACATTGAGGGGTCCTCAAGTCTGCAGAGTTTACACTGTCTAACACACACACACAGAGAGGTTTGTTTTTGTGAACTGTTGGGACATTCTAGTTTTCTATTGTTATCAGGGCTGTGCAGAGACCCTTCGTTGAGCCCTATTCGTGCACGTGATAGTTATACTGTACAATCTGTTTTATGTGACTGTATTCATTTGACTAAATCTGATCGTGTGTCTGCCTCTGTGTAATTGTCTGTCTATTTACATTTAAAATAAAGTGGATTATGGATCATGTATAGGTGTTTCCCAATATTGGTTTGCGGCTGGAAGGGCATCCGCTGCATAAAACATATGCTGGAATAGTTGGCGGTTCATTCTGCGGTGGTGTCCCCTAAAATAGAGACTAAGCCAAAGGAAAATTAATGAATTATGGATCAAGCACAAGAAAAGAATGATTTAAGACATACTTGAGTGTGCACTATACAGTATAATATAATGTTATTAATTGTTATTGTTAACTTTTTTGCTTAGCATCCAATGCGGCTACTAGTTTTCCAAAGTTACTAGCCACTCTGCATTTTCACTAGCCACAATTTTGGTTTGTTAATTTTTTTTGTTAGGTCATTTTATTTAATATGCTAACATTTCACTTTTACTTGATTTAGGTCATTTAAAACCCCTATGACCACCCAAATTATAATATGCATAGTATACCAGCTGATTATTGTGATGTAAAAACAATCTGTTTTTGTGAAATAATGTCATATAAAACACACCTTCACCTAAACTGAAACATTATTCATAATTCAACATTATTCCAGCAGGGGGCGCCTGTAGACCCGCAGAAATAACGCTGTTGCCTTGGTTACTTACTGCAGTAAACAAAACAGTGAAACGCAGCAGGATTTTATCGATTTCATAAAACACCTCGCAATATTCGCAGATTAAGTTCAGGCGCTCCCATACAACTATACATTACATAATTGAAAATAATACAAAATGAAATACCTTGCAAAATAGCATCCCTGATAGCAAAAGACTCCGGGGCGGACCCGCCCTCAAGTCGCCAGCTCCGCTATGCTGTCAGAATCTGTTTGGCTATTCGCCAACACTGCGCCCCGCCTCCGGACAGCGAATTGTCAGTTCGTGGGCTCGCAACAGACCCTGGGCGGATTCGCTGAACTTACGCGCCCATTTTAACGGTCGCGGTCGCTGAGTGCAGTCGTCAGAGTGAAGCAGGAGGATCCCGCAGATCGCCAAACGGTAAATATAGCTAAAATATGTTTTATCTGTGCATTTATGTAATCAGTATTGCTGTGTTTGGCGTGTTTTTTTATCCTGAAATGATTGTTATGTCAAAATTAAGCCAAAATAACCTAAAGTTAGCTCTACAGTTGTCTTTAGCATAAATTTGAGTAGCATAAAAATAGCTTTGGTAAATAACGCTTGAGTAAAGCTATTTGGACGCGATTTATGGGTGAGGAGGAGATTTAATTATGTATTTTGTTTTTAATCCAGCCATGAGCGCCTATTTAATCGTAATTTATCACCCCTTTCCAGCAAAACAGCAGCGAGACAAGTTAGGCCTGACGCTACTTTTTATACTCGCCTCATTCTAGTTCGCGACTCTTTTTGTCTAACGTTATATTTTGACAAATATACTCTGTTGATAATTATTTCAAATGGTACTTTCGTGTTCTCTCTCGATCTCTCTCTCTCTCTGTGTTTGTGTGTGTGCAGCTTGCAGTTCATTCAAGTCTCTTGGAGGCCATTTCACCTTTTTCAACCATTTAAGCAATGTAAGATTAAAACAGTTTTGAACTGAAAGCCAGCTATTTTGTTAAATAATGGCAATGGTATATACTACAACTTTTAACATGTAATAAATATGCAATTTACAGAGATTCATACCAATATTTTAGTTTAGAAAACCCACTTTTATAACAATTCTTTGGTTCTTCTGTAGGATACTAGTTTGAGTTTATTTTGGTTTATGCCTACATTTTTACACGCTTCTCCCCATGTTATATTTGACATACTTCTTTCTTATACTTAATCATAACAAGATGCTGTGTGTGTTCTGTTGCAGCTTATTTTGGTTTATGCCTATGTTTTTACACATATGCTGCTCCTAATGTTCCAGATCATTATTTCATATCATACTAAGTCATATTAAGATACTCTCTGTGTGTGTGTGTGTGTGTGTGTGTGTGTGTGTGTGTGTGTGTGTGTGTGTGTGTGTGTGTTTTCTGTTGCAGCTTACAGTTCGTTCAAGTGTTGCCAGTCTCTTGGAGGCCATTTCACCTTTTTCAACCATTTAAGCAATGTAAGATTAAAACAGTTTTGAACTGAAAGCCAGCTATTTTGTTAAATAATGGCAATGGTATATACTACAACTTTTAACATGTAATAATTATGCAATTTACAGAGATTCATACCAATATTTTAGTTTAGAAAAACCACTTTTATAACAATTCTTTGGTTCTTGTATAGGATACTAGTTTGAGTTTATTTTGGTTTATGCCTACATTTTTACATGCTTCTCCCCATGTTATATTTGACATACTTCTTTCTTATACTTAATCATAACAAGATGCTGTGTGTGTTCTATTGCAGCTTATTTAGGTTTATGTCTACATTTTTACATATATGCTGCTCCTCCCTAAGTAATGTTTAACATTATTTCATATCATACAAAATCATATTAAGATACTCTATGCGTGTGTTTTCTGTTGCAGCTTACAGTTAAGTCAGGTGTTGCCAGTCTGTGGGACCATTTGCTAATTGTTGGTGGAATCATCTTGCTATTTCAGCTGCTAGAGTAAAGTAAGTTTAAATCGTTTTAAGATTAAAGACACAAGTTTTGGTTCTTTTCCACAACTTACTGGTTGTAATCTATTTTGTGTTCCCGTAAAATTTTATTTTAGATAAAATGAATAGGAAAACTGCACCTGTCTCCAGCTCTGCCTTAAGACGGAGGACACATAGATGTAGTTAAACAACTTGAACAAATTAGTGACTGCTGCACAAATTTGACTGACTTTCAGATGACAACAGAGAGGGACATTTTAGCATTTTTTACAGTGGTTTACTGTTAATGGTATTTATTAGGGGTGTAACGATACTTCGAACCGAACCGAAATATCGCGATACACCAACCACGATACGAATCGCGAAACTCTCGTGGCGTACCGCGATACTCTCACGCCCCCTGCTGCCCATTGTTGAGGTTGACGTCACTTGTCTCTAACTAATTAAACCAAATTTAAGCACATATTTATTTGATCACATTTCATTAAATTGTATTAGTAATGAGGTTTTGTTCTAAATATTATATTCTAAAGTTAGTATTTTCCAAGTGCATGTCATGTCTTGTGAGTGCGCGATCACTCGATTACTGCATGGTTTCCGCTACATTCATTCTTCCATGGCAGGGCGCCACACCAAAATTCACCCCGCCACTGACTGATGCTTGCGCGCCGATTTTCTCTGTTGGTGCACGGGATTCTTGCGTGCCCTCGTGTATACTCTGCTCAAGTGCGCTTTCAAAAACACGCAGCTGAATTGCGATTTAGTGTGTTTACGCATCACGCATCACTAACTGACTGACAGGTGCATGCAGCGTGTGAGGCTGGCAAATACGACCGCTGTCAGTTAAGATGAACACAGTTACCATAATTATACTTTATAGATAATAGATAATGCTTTATAATACTTTAAAATGTATAGATGAGGTTATCTTGATGGAGTTTATAGACGTTTCACTTTACTTCAGGGAGCATTTATGCCGCTCGGGTCTATTGGAGACATTCATAAATATTTCTAGCAAATCTAATGAAGGTTGGAGACATACATGTTACATAAACACACTAAGGAGCACTTGAGCGGAGTATATATGGGGGCACGCAGGAGTTTTGTGCATGGACGGAGAGAATAGGCGCGCAGGCAATATATTGACATTGCAGTTTTCAGCGCCATGCACCGCATTTTTCCCTATACTGAACTGTAGAATAAAATAAATACAAATATGACGTTCACCTCTTACCTGATGTCTTTAACAATACATTTTCTACGTGTTTGCAAAATGGAAGTCATAAGACATCTTCCCTATCCACCATAGCTCAATGTAACGGGAAATAGCCAACAATAGCTGAGCCAAAAACTAACAAACAAATCAATCAAAATAAAAATGTACAAAAATCACAAAAATATCTCAGAGTGGGCAAAAGTAATGCAAAATAATTTTGCCCAAACGAAAGTTAAGCAAAAACAACGAAAATCATAATCATGTTGACAAAATACACGAAAAACGAGATCAAAGGAAGATGCGCTCTTCTCCGCTTTTCCTGACGGGCTTTTTATTTCCCCGCGCCACGACGCCCAGTGATGATAGATCGGTCTCCTGACCAATCAGCTGTCGTGAAGGTGGATATACAGAAATGACAGGCACGGAGAGAGAGAGAGTGAGAGATAGAGAGAGAGTGAGAGCGAACGGGAGGCTAAAATACAACCAGCTAGAACCGTAACATTAGTTTCAGACAAAACTGCAGTTTATTCTCTTTGCTTGCGCGCCGATTTCCTCTGATTTTCCTCGTGCGCAAAACTTCTTGCACGCCCTCAAATATACACGCTCAAGTGCAGATCTTTCAAATAACCGCTGCTGAAGTGCGATTTAGTGCGTTTTTGTGCGTTTTGCGACATTAACGCGTCCTGGGGTGGAGTGAGGCGGCTATAGACTCCAGCAAGATAAAGTCATTGTATGCAGAGCCATTGACATTTATCAGTTAAGTATAATTATGGAAACTGTGTTCATCTTAACTGAAATTAACTGAAATATTTCATATGTTCTTAGAGAGGACAAGCCTGTTTATCTTTCACTAGTCTACACTGCAGTTATTTATTTAATTTGAGTTTACTTTCTTAAGATGGCTGCACTAAAGAGAATTGTTTTTTCTGACTAGTCTATATTGGAGGTATTTATTTCATTTTTGTTGTTTACTCCGGTATCCTGACTGTACTAAAATGTGATGGCAAAGTTAATAAAGAAAATGTTTAGTTGTTCTTGTTATTAAGTGAATCTATTGTTCCTTAGCATTGCTGTTAAGATGACATCAACCCTAACCCCACAGCAAACAGAAACCGAACCGAACCGAACCGTGGCTCCAAAACCGTGAACCGAACCGAACCGTGCCTTTGGTGTATCGTTACACCCCTAGTATTTATTTTTTTTACCTTTTGAATGTCAGTCTTAGGGGTGAAAAAACATACTGTGTTAATAGGGTATATGCGGAGCTAGTGTTTCTTTCCATACTGATAAACTTCCGGTGAACGGTTAATGTGACTTTTTTCCATTTTATTCTGTTCCTTTTACAGCATCAATGTTGCAATGTAATTACAATACAATCAGTTAAATAGACTTTGGCATTTATTAGTTGCTAAAGCGTAAAACGAGACAAAAAGCTGTTTACTTGCACGTGCCTGTCAGGATTAGCAGGCTAGCGCAGAAGCCCCATTGGGGTAAAGTAAATGTTCATATTTTAAAGACATGGCGGGGAAAATGTAATTTAATTCAGTGCTAAAGTAGACAAGAAAGCAGTGACAGAAGAATAAAGAGCGTGATGCGACCCATGTGAGCTTTGATTGATTTTTCTGCTGCAACACGAGTTAGGCAAGCTATCCTGTAATATTTTGATTTTGTTATAAGAGATCATGTGATTATAAAAATGTGTGCGAATGGATAAACCATCTGAAATGTTGTTTTGGTCATTCTAAAACGCCTTAACCGTTTCAGTATTAGTGTTATTATATAAATAATGACCTCCAGAATCAAGAGCCTCTGTGCTCCGCGTCTGACACCTTCAAACGCCATAGCGCGTTCACTGCGTGTCAGGATTGCCTTCTGAGGCGCAAGTCATTTATTAGGTCAAGATTGACGCAGCTTCTCCTACCACAGCAAATTCAGTTTTTACTGTTACTTAGTGACGATTTTGTTCGCTTTGACTCGTTAGATGGAAACGCTGCTTTATTTGCACATGTTTTATGCGATAATCCAGTTTTGCGCATAAAGTTCATTCGCATTTTTGGATGGAACCATAGCTACTGTGTATGTCATAGCCTAGGTCAATTTTAACAAATAAAAATACTTACAGGTTGTGCTCACAGTACACAGCTTCTGCTTGTTGGAGCTGCTCCTTCTTTGAGGAGTTTTTAGCTGAATCCAGCACTGAACTGAGAGAGTTTCTGGAAGTTCTCCTTTCGTCAAATGCTTGCTATATATATTTTTGCTCTCCTCTGGAACATAATTAAAGTTAAACTGTAAGCAATTCTTTCTCTGTGTCGTGTCCTTTGGAAGCCCAAATACAGAAATAGAATGACCTCTGTGGAAATGGCAGCGTTTGAATTGCATTTTAGCTTTCTCTGCTATAACATTACATTTGCTGCGCAGGGTGTGTCTGTGTGATAAATGTGTGTAACCGGACACCCTTGTGATCTCACTAGCCCGGATGTATTTTTTTGTAGTCCCCAAACTTCATTCACTTTACACTTTGCTAAGCTAAAAAAGCCAATGTCTCATTTTGCATTGAACTTTGAGCGTCTTACATTCAGAGATGTTGTTTATGTTCACACAGCTACATTACACATCAACTAAAGTTTAAAATATCATATCATAGTGGACCACTCCTTTAAAGAAAATCTGCTTGTGTGTTACAGGTGCTGTGAGAAAGAACCATAGCTGTTTCTCAATATGCGTTCTTCAGCGGTCTTGCGTCCTCGTGTAACGTCATCATCAGCTGCCAAAGTTCAGTTCCAATACTCAAGACCGCAAGAACAGAGGACGCGTGAAACTTCCCGGATGCATTCTTGATATGGAGGACGCACCGATGCAGACTTGAGCGCCAATCTCGCTCTAGAAGTCCCAGAAGTCATTGCGACTGGAGGTGGGAAGCGCAGCATTTTATTTAGATTTATTATTAAAGTTCAGAGATATCACTTATTTACCTCAGGAGTTTCCCTAAATGAAGCGGTGAATATAAACGTTACCATGGACATCTTAATAAAGGAATAAACACATGAATGGGGCTTATTTGCTGAAATTCGTATTAAAATCTGTTTTATTTGTATTGTGCAACGTATTTATAATGTTTTTATGCATAGTGTATATTTTGAAAAGGGGAAAATAATAACTTGTATGAATGCTGTAATGTTTAAATAATTTTCCATTTAAATCGCGTAAAGGTCATGTGACCATCAGGAAGAACGCAGCATCTCATTCCTCACAGGACGCGTTCTCTGTTCTCACGGTCTCTCGAGTTTATTCTTCCGAGGACACCTGGCAAGACCGGTCTCCACAAGAACGCAAGTCCGTTCTCTGCGTTCTTGGAATTGAGAAACAGCCCATGTCTCCCATGCCGCCACTGATGATGTCATTGTTAAACATGTGATGATACGGTGGTTCAACCTAGCAGCAGACAGGAGAAGCTCAAGGAGTCACCCCACGATCAGTACCTTGACTCAACAGTGAACTCTTTGAAATGTTCATGTAAAATAGTAACATTCTGTTCAGCAGAGTCTATAATGAATTCTGTTTTGATTCTCTTTTTACTCTTTTTCATGTAGTAGAATGCTTTAATGAAGTAAAACAAAGTTAAGGGTACAATTTTTTTGTTGTGTTTTATTTGTTCTGGTCAATGTCTACATAATACAACTTTGAAAATAGTTAATTACTGTACATATATTTACACTATTTAATGAACTGTTTTTATAGTTTTTTTTGTGATTGGCTTAAAGGATTAATTTAGAATGGGATGTTTTGAGTGATTAAGGCAGACATTTTAAATATGCAAGCTTTTATTGAGCAATGTTGTTCCATAGATTTTAGATATTTCTTTAGGTAGTTTTGCACAGATTAGTTTTAAATTAGGAAACTCAAGTCAGCACCGAATTATCTACAACCTGGTTCATCAATGGGTCCGGGTCCAGATCGGATCCGGGCCAGATGAGCTACTCGTATCAGCGGGTCTGGATCGGATCCGGGCCGGATGAGCTATTCTATCAGCGGTTCCAGATCGGATCCGGGCCGGATGAGCTACTCTATCAGCGGGTCCGGATCGGATCCGGGCCGGATGAACAGCTTTATTAGCGGATACGGGTAAGGTCTGGAATGGGTCCGGTGCGGATCCGGAATCCTTATCCGTTCCGGATCCGTTGCGCTGTGCAAGTGGACTCCAATACGGACCCGTTTTGCGGATGCGTTCAGGATCATGTAATACCTCCGGCGCGGATCCGTTCCGGAGTCATTTTGCTATCTGGGATATATAGTACTTTTAAGGCCCTTACATTTCTCTAAATTGATCAACTTTTAATACTTCTTAAGACCCCGCGGACACCCTGGTACATGTTATGTGTGTATGAGTGACAGATTAGAAATGCCATATTTCATCGTCAGACTGATGCTTTATCTGCTGGTCTTATGCTGGATTCACACTAACAGCATGAATTAAGTTTCGCGCGAGTAGATTGCACACAAAATCAATGCAAAAGCGTGAATGATGCGGGATTCACGATGCGTTTGTCTCCCACGCAAGTTCCAATAACTGAACTCAAGCAAAAGTGACGTGGAGAATCCGTGTATCATTCGTTCAATCGTGTTTTCAAATTCAAACCACAAATTAAAAAGCAAAAAAACAACTCGTTTTTCCATTATTTGTTTCCTGAAAGAAAACCCTGCTGAAAAAAAACAGCTTAAACCAGCCTAAGATAATCCGTGTATCATTCGTTCAATCGTTTTTCAAAATTAAACTAAAAATTAAAAAACAAAAAAACAACTCCTTTTTCCATTATTTGTTTCCTAAAACGAAAGGAAAACATGAATAATGACTCTTTATCCGATTTTCTGATCTTACGTTCAGATCAAAAACAGAAAAAACAAATAATGGGATTAGACTGATTTTGATTTAGATTTTTTAATTTACTCAAATTGCCATGACCCGGAAATGTAATGATGTTGAGTGGCGGTCTTTCACGACAATGTTTAGGAGTATGTTCTCGTCCTCCATAAAATATATCCAGTAGATGGTGGTTTTGTTATTGGATTCTTTGAAGTACCATGGCCGCACTGGAGCAGCATAATAATTTAATTAAAGATTTATTTGTGAGTGGCAAAACACATGCACAGATTTCCGCCCATTTGCAGCAAATTGGTGTCCAGCGATGCTCCGAAATGAGTGTTAGAAGATTCTGTTTTCAACACAACCTTCAACGAAAAAGGCATTTATCGGACACAGAACTACAATCCACTGTGATGGGCTCAATTTCTATGGTACGCTTTTAATTTCTTTTATAAGTACAGTTAGGGCGCAAACGCTTGCTAATTGCTATGTTATTTGTAACAGGTAGGGCCATTATACGGCCGAAAATTCATGACTGGCTATTTGTCTTCACTGGGATTACGTGCAGGAGAATGTCGTGTCGGAAAAATCCTTAGAGAAGTTCATCAGCCATACCATGAATTGCGACATCTGGTAAGTATTATTCCAGATGTGTTGTGAATTGTTACCAAATAATGCAAAGTTAAGGGGAGAGCCGGGATGAAAGTACCGAGGCGAATTTCTTAGAGCTCTGACAACTGTACTGACTGTAATTTAGTATTTTTAAAAATATAAGGGACAACATGTGTTTGTAGTTTTATATTAACTTATTATATTAGGTCGTAGGCTGGTATATTTAATAAAAACAACGAGTAGGGTTTACACAGAAATATATACAAAAAACGTTTGAACAAAATACCACCTATAGACCACACTTTACAGTGACTGACCATAAAAATATATCTCTTTCTAAAAATATATTTTAAAATGACGTGTCTGAAAAATTGTACTTTTGTCCCTGCACTCCCCTACTATACCTTAAGAAAAAGTATATCGTTAATACATTTAGGAGATAAAATGTTTGCATTTTGAATTTACTTTAGCCGATAAACTTAATTTAAATATATTTCTTTTTGTAATGTTATTTTAATGAACTATTTCTGTGTTTGTTTCTTTTTAATGAGGACATGTTGAAATCCTTATTTTCGTCTTGTAGTTAATATAGGTTGAAAAGCAGTGTAAGGATTTGTAATTCATTTTTTTAAAATAGTGTACGTGCAAATTACACAGATTTTACTCATATTTACAATGTTCATGAATAATGTTAGCAATATTCTGTTTTACTTTTCCTCTTATTTAGGGTGCACGTAATCTTAACCCAGTTCCTTATCATGCTGAAAGTATGGGCCACAAACTGCACCTTGATCAAAATGAAAAGCTTGGGATGTTCGGAGTAACGCACGTAATAGCTGTTGCCGGCTACAGCAGCAAAATTGTTGCCAAAGCTACAATGCCATTGAAAAACAATCTTGTAATTTATGAACAAGTGTATAGGTGAGCATGTTTATAAGTATTCTATGACACCGATAGGCTATATAGACTTGTATGGCTTAATCAGAATAATAGATTGACACTGGTATTTACTATTTAAATGTGTAATACACAACAGTCTTACTGTCAGAGTGTGTGTGTGTGTGTTTATTATATGTAGTGTTTTTGTATTATCAGTTTTATGTGTTTCTAACAGCAAATTGACATGTTAAGGCACACAAGTCTTTATACTCTGAATCATTTTAAGCAGTGAATCAACTTACAGATTATGACATTATTTTCTGTTCCCAAATGTTTTATGCAATGCACTTTTTTCAAACAGCAACATGCACACGCAACAAATTGATATGCTATTATTTTAGATCTGCTGTAGTTAACTATGGCATGTGGGACCAGCTGAGGGTTGACCATGGCAGAGAATTTTACATGTGCCTATATATGCAGGAGAAACTGTCAAGACACAGACACAACCTCAGCAGACAACCATACCTTCAAACTACTTCAACCAGGGTGAGTTTTTTTGCAATGCTACAATGAAATAAAAATATTAAAATTAATAATAAATACTTGCACTTGGACATGTTTCTTTAATTTGAAAAAAGCAATACATTTCAAGTGGTCAAATTTTCCTGTTTTCTTAAAATATTATACAATGTATTTCATTTAATATATAACAATGTTTTGTGTTTTGCAGAATCTTAGAGTTGAAAGGATTTGGCCTGAAGTAAACAACCGAGTGAACTACCCATTGAAGCAGGCCCTGGTACACCTGCTAGACCAAGAAGTTATTAACATGGAGGACAATATGACTAAATTCTGCATTTCCAACCTGACATGCCAATTAAGCCAAATTGGAATCAATAGAGTAACACAGTCATGGAATGCACACAGGATCCCAGGTAAACTATAAGTGTGAGCCTTTACATTCCCTGTCGGTTGACTGTACACTAAGGACAATGTTTTGCATGTTTTTTAGGTCGTGGGATACCCAATGAGCTTGCAGCAGATGGATGTCCATCAAAGATTTCAGAGGAGCTGCTGCCCAGTGCTCCTGTTGTGGCAAACATGTATGAGCAGGAATTTGGATCAACACTGTCATGGATATCAACCTTTGGAACTGACCCCTTTTCCTCAGAAGACGACAGATGTCATGCAGAAATGGACTTTGCAGAGAAGTACCCAGACATCTCTCTGCTTTTCAATCATGCAGTGAACAATGACTATACTCTTTTTCAGGATGCTTTGTTATACCTCATTAGTGTAACTGAAAGATATGTTTAAGTGACCTTAATTTTGAAATCTGTGTAGTACAGTGGTCATGCAACCAAGCTGCTGCCGTGGTGTTGTTTTGTAGTTTTAAACTCAGGCTGGTTTTAATAACTGAACCTTTTGCTTTTTTTAAAAGGCAAGTTTATTAAAATTAACAGTTGAAAAAACTGATATCTCTGTTTTTCCTTAAGACCTTTGTGTTGTATTTAACATTTTAAGGTTAAACTCTTGAATACAATAACATAAACATGTTAAACATAGCATGAACGAATCTTTTCACCACAAATATACAGTACAACAATTACTTGTGTGAATACAATATTACCTACTGATTTTCACAGTATTTTAGATGGGAGCAAAACAAATGTTATAAAACAGTGCCCAAACTATGCACTTGTACTTCTCAATTGGAGATTTTAAGAACTGCTGTATAAATAGAAAAGAACAGTAAAATTAAGCAATTGCGGAACCTATATAGAGTATTTTTTCTACGGTATGTATTATACAGTATTACTCCAAGAGAGTGTCTCTTAGTGCTAACAGTGCATCAGAGAGACCTGTGAGCAATTGCATGTTACTTGAATCACCAGCTCTACATTTTGGGCACGAAGGAGAGTTTAAGTGCCATTGTTCTACGCAACTCCTGCAGCCAATGAGGCTGTGGCAGCACGAGGAAACCATTGGCTCAGTCATTGCATCTGCAAATAAAAAAAATTGTTTACAAAACTACTACATCAAATTTCTTTTTTTTTTTTATATCAGAAAATGGTCAACAATTTTCAGTTTCTGCTTACTGGGTACATAATTTGATAAAATGTTAAAATAAAATATAAACAACACAAACCTCTGCAAATAATACAGGAAAATGCAGATCTAATTGCTTCCACTTGGGCGTCTGTCACAGCCACTGTCCTGCGGTTGGAGTTGGCCAGGTCTATGAGCTCTTTCATCTTAGTGGACACACCTTCAAGGCCCTGGGCTGTGAGAACAACTTCTTCTATGGTGTTCATAACATCCTGAAGACCAGTGTCTTCTCTACGACTGAAAAGTATTCAAATTGTAACAGATAGTGTATCCTTGGTATTTTAATTCAGTTCAATTATTTTATATAGCGCTTTTTACAATGCATATTGTTTCAAAGCAGCTTTACAGAGAAGGAAAAAAAAAACAGAGAGAATTTATAACAGTGCATGATATTGTAGAACAACCAAGTCTGTTAAAGCAATGTTAACGGAATTAAGCAGACTAAGTTAATGTATAAAGCAGTACAGGTATACAATCATTTTAGCCATACTTTTATAATTATTGACCTAGATTTAAGTCTTTATGGCTTAATGCACAGTGCAACATACTATTATTGAATGTATTAATGTATGGTTTGGAATGAAAATTGAGATAAAAAAACTAAAACTGGGTGTTTTACAGATATGAGGAAAGACGCTATGCAACAAGGTAATAAAACTAATAATGTGTTCTTTGAATATTCATTTACATTTATGTATAGCTGATGACTCAAAGAATAGAATTATTAATAGTTTTCATCACCAAATAATGGGCACTTTAAACAAAAGACTAATGAAGGTCCCAATCCATGAGATTTTATTTTAGTGGCCCCAAACCTAAACAGTTCCAAGGTAAAGCTGTGCATCTACACTACGATTATATGGTCAAGTATATCTTGTAAAAAATACTTCTCTCAACAATGGTCAATTTAGGTGAAAATCTGTTAATCTATATATTGTAATGAAATTGTACCTCACTCTCCTCCTTTTAGTTTCTTGTAGACGCTGGAATTCTTCTTGTGGCACAGCAAATATTTTTCGTGCATTCTGTTTCCAATATGCTGATCCTGTATAGAAAATAGTTTAGAAACCAATGTGATATCATGGCTGAATAAAACAGCTTATTATTCGTTATTAATCATCTCAAAGCTAAAAGGTTGTTTTTTTTCTCTTCCATATTCTTATGGAAAAAAATACTTTTTTCTAACTTAAAGCATTTACTGCATTTAAGAAGGATGTTATATGTGGCAAAACAAATGTTCTATTATACCTCTGGTCCCTTCAGAATCTAGGATTTCCTTTCCTTGTCCATCAGTCAGAATTAGTTGTTCCTCTTGCCCAAGGGCATCTTTGACTTTACTGACAATACCCGGAACAGAAGCCTCAAACTCAGAAAAACGGACTGTTAATGTTTTGCTCGTCTCCAGCTTGCCATCCAGAATGTCAGCAATGAAAATATTCCTAAATATTTATGAAAACAAACACATTTAATACTAGCTTTATGTTCTGGTAGATTACATGTTTACACACATGGCAACATTATTTTTCTGCTTTTTTTTTCTATAAAATTCCAATAACCTTGACTGGGTGAAAAAAAAGTAGTTATGTTAGTTATGTACTGACAGCAGGTAAGTCTTTTGCTATATTTTAAAATCATTTTTCAAAATAAAATGATAATAAAATGGGTTTAATAAAAATGGTTTTAAATACTACAATACTACAATGCTTACATTTTGCTGTGATGTGGCATAAACAATTTGTTACCTTTGGAAGGATTTTGGTATAGCAGCTCTTGGAACTGCAGAAGAACCAGCTGCAGAGCCTACAGATGCACTGACTGGACGGTGAAAGGCAAAACGTGTAGGGACTGGTGTAAGTGCTGCATTAGGACTAGGTGAACCCTCTGGGCTGATGCTCTCACCATGGACCTCATAATGGCTCCTTGTACTGAGGTCAATAAAACTGAAGTGGCCATCAGGAGCAGGAAACAGAGCCACATTGGTGTCATCAGTAATATATAGACTCGTGCCATGGACCTTTAAGAGATGTTTTCAAAATATACATAATTGCACAAGTGACAGTGAACTGCAGCTGTACTGCACGTGCTTTTTTTTTGATGCCAGGATGAGATAATGTTCTGTCCCATATACAGTCATATAGCCTAACATGCTGTGTATGTGATAAAAATGTAGGTATGGTAATACAGTATAAGGTCTCTTTATACACAGTATAATTGAGCAGTGCGTATTCTAATCAGGTTGGACAAAACTGCTTTTAACAGCACGTTATATTATTATGCATAATCGAAGCTATCTAATGCTATCATTCACCAACAAACCGTGGTTATATTTACTATACACACATATTTATATTAAAGTTAACTTACTGAGGAAATATACCTAAACTCAATTTAACTGTAATGAGAACTTGTGTGTACATGCGGTTCTGCGTACTGCTATTTATAGAGGTAAAGTTGGTTTTATATTCACACATTCGTTCAGTGACAACTCCATACACTGTTTACCATGGCACTTTGAATATTCGGTCTGAAATAACCTGCAAGTATGACTTGAAAACAACATTAACACTGTTTATTTGACTGTGAACAATGTTGTACTTTGATAGTCATTGGCTGCTAATCTGATTTCGCTATTTAGAGTTTGCAAATAATACTTTTATGAAATTATATTATTAAGGGAAAAGTCAGAATGTGCGAATATAAAACCAACTTTACCTCTATCTGCTATTTACGCTCTCAGTGGGCATTCCCAAATGCTTAACGTGGCGCACAATAACCATAACAGTAGCCTCAGAAATGACGCGACGTGTAAACGACAATTTTGCATGTAATCAATAAATAGTACACATACCGCATTTGCTAATGCATTTGGTAAAGTAAAATATTGTCGCACAGAAAACTTAACTTGCACACAATTTCCTGAAAACACGTCGGCATCGAGCTTGTTTTCAGGAACGTGTGCAGGTTAAGTTTTCTGTGCGTTAGTAAATTAGTTTTTAAACCTAACGTTACATACCTGAAATATCCTGCCGATTTTATCAACAGTCATATCATCTTCTCTAAGCGTTATACGCTTGTTTGCTCTAAACAGCACAAAGCTTTCCATTGCTGTCAACTCACGTGATGTGCAAACGTGCAAGGAAATTTACATCAATAAATTTCCGGGTCATGGCAATTTGGGTAAATTAAAAAATCAAAATCAAAATCAGTCTAATCCCGTTATTTGTTTTTTCTGTTTTTGATCTGAACGTAAGATCAGAAAATCGGATAAAGAGTCATTATTCATGTTTTCCTTTCGTTTTAGGAAACAAATAATGGAAAAAGGAGTTGTTTTTTTGTTTTTTAATTTTTAGTTTAATTTTGAAAAACGATTGAACGAATGATACACGGATTCTGGTAGCCATCTTGAAACAACTGGCCCATGTGCTTCTTTATTCAAAATTAAACTTTATTTAAACTCTTTATGTGTGTTTAAACAGTACTTTAAAATGGTTGCGGAGGATGAGAACATCCGTCATGGACACATCGTTTTTTAGTTTTTCTCAATATCATTATACATGAATATTCTGTTAATTATTTGTTCTGCCATGTAAGATAATCTATTAGAACAATTCAGTTGTTTTTATTCTAAAATGTTATGCTAATTTGTTTAAATTACAACATAACACACATGGACACATTTCGGTAATGAGAATTTCAGTAGAAAATGCAGTAAATTATGTTGAAATTACACATTGTACTTTGTAGAGAATAGTGTTGTCTTTATTATAATGTTTTTTGTATTAACAAATTAAAAAGTTTTATATTTAAAATCTTAAGTGCCATGTTTTTTAGTGGTTTCGTGAGAATAACCCATATACATATATATATATACACACACACCACACACCACACACACCATACATATACATACACACACACACACGTGTGTGTGTGTGTGTGGTATTATATATATATATATATATATATATATATATATATATATAATGTATGTGTGTGTGTGTTATATATGTATGTGTATGTATGTATGTGTATATATATATATGTGTATATATATATAATATATTATGTGTGTGTGTATATATATATATATATATATATATATATATATATATATATATACATATATACATATACATATACACACATATATATATATATATATATATATATATATATATATATATATATATATATATATATATATATATATATATATATATAAGTTTCAATGTACCAACACTGTCCCAGTTTGACGTAGTATAGTAATGTTATACATGTACCTCCACAGGTGTATAATTTGAAAGGTGGAACTTTTCAGTTCCTAGTTCCTGAACGCAGGGATGTCAGTGGGTGATGACAACCTCATTACTACTATAGCTCCATCAAAGTTGCCTCCCTCCACAGTGAAACTTTAAAGATCCTCTCCAGGCATTAGATATTGAGGTCTACTATTGGCACACGTGTCCTTGTCATCCTCACCCCATGGAACTGCAAAAGTGCAATTTACAGGTGAGTGTAGTAGCATTTCTCAGGTATGTTTTTTTTAGTTCCTCAACACTGCATATTATGGATATTTATTTAATTCACCCATATTTTGGTTAATTAACCTTAGCAATTCCCCATATAAGGGAGAAATCCAAATGCAGTATTGGGTGCCTCTTGCCATTTTTGTAAAAAACACAGTGACACAGATTGATTTGACAACACACCGTAAAATGAAATCTGCCCATGTACTATTTAAACAAACTGGTATTCCCTCTCTAAATCTGAAGCTGATTAAGTGTATATTGAGCATTCATGATAGATTTCAAGTGTAAATTATGTTTTAGTTATTTGTGATTTGATATGCAGAAGCATTCACTTGGCCAAAGACACAATTTCCCTAAAATGACAGTACAGTATATTGTATCTAATATAATGGCTGTGACTAAGTTTAGCTGTGGTTTTAGCTGTGGTAAAGTGACAGTTAATCTAAAACTGAAACTTCTGACATTTACTCACCCTTCACTTATTCCTAATTTCTTTGAGTATTTTATTTAATTTTAAGTTATTTTGAAAATTAGAAACCTTTAAGCTCTGACTATTTCTAACTGTCTCGAAAATATCAGCTTTTTTGTTTAAAGAGAAAAGAAATTCTTGTTTTATAGCAACTTGAGGGTAAGCAAATAAGCTATACTTTCTTTTTTTTTTGTGAACTATCACTTTAAGAACAGGTGTCCTGTGTCCTGTTAAATGGGTACTCAGTCATAATTTAATCACAATTATATCTCGTGTGTGAGTAAATGACATTTGTATATTGGCTGAAACTCCCTAGAGTTGATCTTGCAATTTTGATTATTTGTTTTTGACTATTTGTAATACTTAGTTGTTGAATGCAAATAAGTTGATTTTACATCTAAAGGACGTAATTTTGGAATCACTTTAGAAGTAATTTGAGAGCTTTGCCTTACATTAGAACTTATTTATTTTCCTATTTACGTTGTCTATTCTAGGTAGCTCTATGTTGAGACAAAACCAATACAGTACAGTATTCTACAGTACAGTACAATACAGTAGTCAACATTTGATGTGAATCAAAGCCTTTCATCAAAGTTGCCCTAAAGCTATTCAAAAACACACATTCTCGTCTCAGAACAATTTTGAAATTTTTTTGACTTGCTAAATGTCGAATACTATATTTCAAGACCAGACTTTCCGTTTCAACATACAGATATGGCTACTAAGAACCCGCGTTTCTTCGTGCGCAGTACTGCAGTATGTGATCCGTAGTCACGCGGTTTACTGCGGCCGTAAAGTCCACATTTTCATTTTCCAAAAAAAGCATTTCTGTGCTTTACGCAATAGCCACCAGGTGGCGCAAGGAACAACCGCTTTTCCATTGACTTACAGTATTGCCATGGGTGCATGGACAGTATTTGTATACAAGAGCGCTCGATTCAGCTCCCTCGATGCCTCCACCGGCTGGGTTTCTTTATTTATTTATTTTGGAGAACAGGCCCGGTTTGGCTGGTCCGTTTTTTAGCCGCAAGGGCCTATGGTCGTAGCTGCTTGCATCCACAGCAGTCGCACTTTTTTCATTTATTTGATCATAGCCTTACTCTTTTTATCCATTATTTTATTCATTATTTTGCCGCAACTCCGCATTTTTATTATTTAATTTATTTATTTAGGTAATACTGTGGTCAAAAGTGTTGCAGATGACTGTGTAAAACATTTCTTGATCCAAACGCACCGGTATGACAGCACCATTGTGGTCCAGTGGTCAGCACGTTGATTATAATTTATTATTATATTTTTTTTGTTAAGACATAATACTGTTTGGGTTACTATACAGAGGATGAGGCCTAGGATCTACGCCCAGCGCGCCTGTCTGCCGATGCAAGCTTATTTCGTCCCTGGGTGGGTTTGAACCACCAACCTTTCGGTTAACAGCCGAACGCGCTAACCAATTGCGCCACAGAGACTTGTAGAAAATTATCCTACAGAGGTAGAAATGCTGAAGTTTGTCTCAAAGGGTCTGCTGAATGAATACAAATGAACAGCCAACTGAAAGCTCCTGGAAAGAGAGAGGGAAAGGTAATAGTATCGCCCAACATGGGGCTCAAACCCACGACACTGAGATTAAAGGCCGATTTATACTTCTGCGTCAAGGCGCACGCGTATGCTACGGCGCAGCCTACGCTTGGACGCATAGCCCCTCGCCGTGGCCGTCGGCATCGTTGACGTGCACCTCTCAAAAAATGTAACGCGTACGCGTAGCAAGCTCTGTGATTGATCGGCTTGGTATCGCTGACGAGTGTGGGCGGAGGTGAGAGCCGCGCGCCCGATGCAGCGAGTGTTTACAAGTGTGGAGTCCCGTGAAGGAGCTCCGGATGGAGACTGTTTTTTTGTGTTTACCTCATGATTAAAATGTTCCACGTCCGACGGTTCCCCCTCAAAATGAGCGAGTTTGAGCCACTTAAACATTAAGGAAGTGTTCAGGAAAAACAAAAAACCAGCGAAGAAACTCGACACAGAGGAACATAAACACCTACTGCCAGCTAGTGTTTCGGAAGTGTATTGCAGAGAAACAGAAACAGCGCGAGAAGTATAAATGCACAGCTACGCGCGAGGCTTGCGCCGTGGGTTACGGCGATCACTTGACGCAGAAGTATAAACCAGGCTTTAGAGTCTCATGCTCTACCGACTGAGCTAGTGGGCTGCTGTAGAAGCTCTTTCAAGGCTAGTCCCTGTTTCCAGCAATACCTTCATTATCTGTGTAAAGTTTGATAGTGTTTTTAAACCAACCGGAATAAAAAAATTGGCCAATACATCCAGCGGACAACAATCTTCTGCTAAATCCTGATGTCATCTTGTAACGCTATACAGAGGATGAGCCTAGGATCTACGCCCAGTGGCGTGTTAGCCGTTGCAAGGCGGCGAAAAGTTTATTTTGTCCCTGGGTGGGCTCGAACCACCAACCTTTCGGTTAACAGCCGAACGCGCTAACCAATTGCGCCACAGAGACTTGCAGAAAGTTATCCTACAGAGGTAGAAACGCTGAAGTTTGTCTC
>LR812522.1:42635308-42740518 GCA_903798195.1 Danio kyathit
ATCAGATTCATTTCAGACTCCATTATTTGCTCTTCATAGACATGACTGGAAATACTCTACAAGCTGGATCTTCTGTCTGTCCTCACCCCATAACCCTCCACAGAAAACTGAAGATCAGAAAAGAGCTTTTACTGTCTTTTTAAAGCCATTCAGTGTAAAAGCACAAGGGCAGTGATGCTCCACATACTTGAGTTTGGCCAGTGTGTAGTTTGGATCCTCCAGTTGTTCAGAGAGCAGCTTGACTCCTGAATCTCCTGGATGATTGTAGCTCAGATCCAGCTCTCTCAGGTGTGAGGGGTTTGAAGTCAGAGCTGAAGACAGAAAACCACAGCCTTCCTCTGTCACCATACAGCCAGACAATCTACAAACACAGCAATAGTCCACATCACACAGTTGGACAATCACACATCTCTTTGTGTTGTGAAGATGCTGACTGCTGTTTCTGCTCATTGTAAGAGTCTAAATGATCATATGCATTTGTTTAGATGGAAAAGAAGGTCCATGCAGATACTCAGATACTCAGACTCTACATTGTTTGCATGGTGGGATGTAATTGGCAAAAATGGAAAGAAAATCAAAACGAGGCGATATAATTGAAGCACTAAGTTAAATGTGTTACTCAAGACTGCGTAACATGATGTCAGAAATATCTTCAATTATAAAGGCTAGATGTGAAGAATTTGATGTTCATAAATCAGAGGTAGAAAAGTCAGAAGTAAAGATTCTAGATCTGCAGTTACAGCTTGATCATTTACTAGCTGAACAGTTAGCCCTGGCTGAGAAATGCAGAAGACAAAAAGGACACCATTGCAGATTTAAAAGCTATGCTAAAAGCACAGAAGTTGTGTCTCCCAAAATGCTTAACAGCGGTGGGATTGAAAAGCATGTTCACTTCAGATGAAGTTACCTGTTAATATCTGAAATGATTTGATCAGAGGCCGTAGCTCAAAAGAGTTTGCCTGTTTCAGTACTTAAGGTGATGCAGCAGCCAAATAGCGCAGCAAAGACGCATGGTGTAGAAGCATTAGAGAGTCTTAAAAACCCTCAAACCTCAGATGATCACAGCAATCAACCCTCAGGCAAACAAAACAGGCTTTGTATGACCTGTAAAAAGTTTGGTCACAGAGAGGAACAATGTTGGACTTCGGGGCAGGGAAGACCTCCACCATATTTTCTGAGAAAACGGTTTTGAGCAAAAATCAGTGGTCTTCACGTAACAAAAACTCATCTGTTAATAACACACTTAGTGAACTAACTGCATTAACACAAGGCCTGCAAACTGTTAACTTCCTTTGCAGCCTAATAGCAATACAAGTGAATAATTGCTGATGCTGTTTGCATTTCCAAATGTGTTATATCTGTGTTATACACATTTTCATTGCCATAGAACACAATGGTATTTTGTGATACTACACGTACACATAGACTGAGTAATTCCTTAAAACATGATTTCTTACTGTACTGTAGGTGTAAAAACACCTCAGGTTTGAGGTTTTAGAGGCCACAGATGCATTCTAGACCGCATGTCATGTATCAAAAAGGAATTACTGTATTCTAAAATTCATTAATTTTAAGGTACTTGTGTTTATATGTAGGATGAGTCTCAATCTCCTAACAGTGGAAAACTGTGCTATCCTCAATATAGCTGCAGTTTAAAACTACACACAGGAGTAAAGAATTGCCTTGTGGCTCCAGTGTGATAATTGCAAGTAATGATGAAAATGCTTTCTTACAGGATTCAGCCTTGAACATTGCACTTTATCATGCTCCTTAAAAAAACATTGATTTGCAAGTATTTTGAGCCAGATCACATTCACATCTCATACTCAAATCCCATGCTGGCTCCCTGATACAACAGGACTAAAATTAACAACACTGTCGTAAAACCTCCAACCCTTTGTTAGGAGCATGTTTACTCAAACACACAGCCTCAGCTGGAACACTGCCACACAGAGAACAACATTACAAATCTTCACACACACAGTCAATTCACATTTGTCTGACACCGCTTCATATAGATTTGACATGTTATTGAAGTCTTCAGACTTAATCATAATTATGGATTTTCATCTTGTTTTGTTATTTTGGTTTCTTTTGAGTATTTAAGGTAAGGTCAAATGTATTGTCTCCCGAAAGAGAAATTAGTTTTAGAAAAGGGTTCTGCTGTACATAAACACCAGCAAGACAACATCTAACACACACACACACAATACAAATCTAATCCTAAAATACCTCCTAATATAAAAAAGATTCCATAAATGAATCATTAAAAAGAATTATATAAAATAAAATACAATGTGCCACACTGCCCTCTGTTATGCCGACCCATCCAGTTATCTTAATCTTGACCGTCTACCCTACTTGCTCATTGATCAATTTAATTGAAAAAGGAACCAAATTGTCACAATCACCAGCGATCTTCTCCCTTAAGATCGCTGGTTTACATGCACATTCACAATGGACTACAATCTGCCATCTTATGGACTACATCTACATACATGCACTACTCTGACATCACACACAAACCGGTTCCACATCTTCACTGATTGCATCCCACAGCTGAAGCCACTCAAGTACTGATTACACACACTATATAAGCAGAACATACACTCACTCCATTGCCGAGTCTTGTTACCTGTTCACAGTCACAATTCCTAGCGTTACCTAGTCTTGTTCCTGCCGTGTTTGGACCCTCGCTTTGATTGTTGATTTCTCCCTGTCTGCTGCCAGCCTTATGACCATCTGCCTGCTACATTGACACGATTCAGGATTGCCCTCATACATCTGTTTGCGCCTGTGTTTATCATTGCTTGTCTGACCATCCCTGTAAATAAAGCCTGCATTTGGATCCGCAATCTGTTGTCAGCGTCCTATCCTGGGTTACAGAAGACTCGGACACAACATGGATCCAGCGGTTTGTCAAGATTATGCGTCTCCGTCAGGAAGCCAGGCCAATAGAAAAGTATGTGAGGAATTCATTGAGCTGGCTCATTTAGCCTCTTGGGACGAGGTATGTTTGATGATGTTTTCCATGGCGGTTTAGCTGAGCCACTATATACATGCACGCCATTTCCTGAACCCCCATTGGACACTAGAGTTTTATATTGACTTGTACTAAAACTCAGTGGGTCCCCCTTCACCGTAGGCGAGGTGGAGGAAACCCCTAAATGTTTTTTTTGGGGGGGGGGGGGCAATAGACAGCAAGACCGCCGGCAAGGGGGCTTGCTGTTCCCTCCATTAACACCATTATGCTGGCATCTCCTATACTCCTGTCCCCTGTTCACCAGCCTAGACCACAGCCAGATAACAAGATGGCTGCCGCCAGTCCTCCATGTCACAAAATGGCCACTTCCAGTTCTCCAGCTCACAAAAAGGCCACTTCCAGTCCTCCAGCTAACAAGATGGCCACCTCCAGTCCTCTAGCTGACAAAATGGCCGCCTTCAGTCATCCAGCTCACAAGATGGCCGCCTCCAGTCCTCCAGCTAACAAAATGGCCACTTTCAGTCCTCATGTTCACAAGATGGCCACCTCCAGTCCCCCAGCTCATAAGATGACCGCCTTCAGTCATCCAACTCACAAGATGGCTGCCTCCAGTCCTCCAGCTAACAAAATGGTTACTTCCAGTCCTCATGTTCACAAGATGGCCACCTCCAGTCCTCCAGTTCACAAAATGACTGTCTCCAGTTCCTCAGTTTACAAGATGGCCGCATCCAGTTCCCCAGCTCACAAGATGGCTTCTTGTTCCGAGTCCGTTCCTGTTCCTGAAATGCCATCACCTGAGCCACCAGAACGGCCACCACAACCTGAGTTGCCAAAGCAGCTGCCAGATCCTCAGTCACTGCCAGAGCTGCCACATCCTCAGTCACCGCCAGAGCTGCCACATCCTCAGTCACCGCCAGAGCTGCCAGAGTCGCCGCCGCCAGAGCTGCCAGAGTCGCCGCCGCCAGAGCTGCCAGAGTCGCCGCTGCCAGAGTCACCGCCGCCAGAGCTGCCAGAGTCGTCGCCGCCGCCAGAGTCGCCAGAGCCATTGACGCCGCCAGAACCCTTTGTATTCCCCGAATGGCGGGCGCCAGGTATCTCTGAATTCCCCGAATGGCAGGGTGCCAGAAACCTCTGAATCCCTTGAATGGCAGGCGCCAGAAACCTCTGAATCCCTCGAATGGCGGGCGCCAGAAACCTCTGAATCCCTCGAATGGCGGGCGCCAGAAACCTCTGAATCCCTCGAATGGCGGGCGCCAGAAACCTCTGAATCCCTCGAATGGCGGGCGCCAAAAACCTCTGAATCCCTCGAATGGCGGGCGCCAGAACCCTCTGAATCCCTCGAATGGCGGGCGCCAGAAACCTCTGAATCCCTCGAATGGCGGGTGCCAGATACCTCTGAATCCCTCGAATGGCGGGCGCCAGAACCCTCTGAATCCCTCGAATGGCGAGCATCAGAAACCTCTGAATTCCCCGTAGGGCGGGCGCCAGACCCACTTGAATCCCCCGAAGGGCGGGCGCCAGACCCACTTGAATTCCCCGAAGCACGGGCGCCAGATCCTCCTGAATCCTTTGAAGGGCCAGGGGTACGAGACCCACCTGAGTCCCACGAAGGGCCCGAGCAGTCACCTGAGTCCCACGAAGGGCCCGAGCAGTCACCTGAGTCCCACGAAAGGCCCGAGCAGTCACCTGTATCCCACGAAAGGCCAGAGCAGTCACCTGAGTCCCACGAAAGGCCAGAGCTGTCACCTGAGTCCCACGAGAGGCCAGAGCTGTCACCTGAGTCCCACGAAAGGCCAGAGCTGTCAACTGAGTCCCACGAAAGGCCAGAGCTGTCAACTGAGTCCCACGAAAGGTCAGAGCTGTCACCTAAGTCCCACGAAATGCCAGAGCTGTCAACTGAGTCCCACGAAAGGCCAGAGCCGTCACCTGAGTTCCACAAGGGACAAGATTTACCACCTGAGTTTCAGGAAGGACTGCCAGAGTCGTGTGACGTGCTAGAGACACGTGACTTCCCAGTACTGCCAGAGCCGTGTGACGTCCCAAAGCCTCCTGACCCACTGGGGTTATATGAATTGCCAGTGATGCTTGAACCTAAACCTCCTGACCCACTGGGGTTATATGAACTGCCAGTGCTCCTTGAACCTAAGCCTCCTGACCCACTGGGGTTATACGAACTGCCAGTGCTCCTTGAACCCAAGCCTCCTGACCCACTGGGGTAATATGAACTGCCAGTGGTCCTTGAACCCAAGCCTCCTGACCCACTGGGGTTATATGAACTGCCAGTGCTCCTTGAACCTAAGCCTCCGGACCCACTGGGGTTATACGAACTGCCAGTGCTCCTTGAAACCCAAGCCTCCTGACCCACTGGAGTTAAATGAACTGCCAGTATCTCCTGAACCCAAGCCTCCTGACCCACTGGGGTTATATGAACTGCCAGTGCTCCTTGAACCTAAGCCTCCTGACCCACTGGAGTTAAATGAACTGCCAGTATCTCCTGAACCCAAGCCTCCTGACCCACTGGAGTTTAATGAACTGCCAGTGTCTCCTGAACCCAAGCCTCCAGACCCATGGGGGTTATATGAACTGCCTGTGCCTGCTGAACCTAAGCCCCAGACCAACTTCAGCTCCATGCTCCAGACCTTTTGCAACTCCACACTCCAGGCCTTCAGCAGCTTCACTCTTCAGGCCTTACGCAGCTCCAGCTCCATTCTCCGGGCCTTCCACACTCCAGGCCCTCAGCAGCTTCACTCTTCAGGCCTTACGCAGCTCCAACTCCATGCTCCAGGCCCTCCGCAGCTCCAACTCCATGCTCCAGGCCCTCTGCAGCTCCAACTCCACGCTCCAGGCCCTCCGCAGCTCCACTCTCCGGGCCTTCCGCAGCTCCACGCTCCAGGCCCTCCGCAGCTCCACTCTCCGGGCCTTCCGCAGCTCCACGCTCCAGGCCCACCGCAGCTCCAACTCCATGCTCCAGGCCCTCCGCAGCTCCACTCTCCAGGCCTTCTGCAGCTCCACGCTCCGGGCCTTCCGCAACTCCAAGCTCTAGTCCCTCTGCAACTCTACGCTCCAGGCCCTCTGCAGCTCCATACTCCAGGCCTTGTACAGCTCCATACTCCAGGCCTGGTACAGCTCCACTCTCCGGGCCTTCCTCAGCTTCATGCTTCAGGCACGCCTCCGCTGCATGGTCCTGGCCCTCCATCCCTCCCCCTGTTCCGCCTCCGCTCCACCTCCCGCCTGAACTATAGTAGGAGTGTCTGGAAGCCACTCCTTTGAGGGGGGGCTCTGTCACAATCACCAGCGATCTTCTCCCTTAAGATCGCTGGTTTACATGCACATTCACAATGGACTACAAATCTGCCATCTTATGGACTACATCTACATACATGCACTACTCTGACATCACACACAACCGGTTCCACATCTTCACTGATTGCATCCCACAGCTGAAGCCACTCAAGTACTGATTACACACACTACATAAGCAGAACATACACTCACTCCATTGCCGAGTCTTGTTACCTGTTCACAGTCACAATTCCTAGCGTTACCTAGTCTTGTTCCTGCCGTGTTTGGACCCTCGCTTTGATTGTTGATTTCTCCCTGTCTGCTGCCAGCCTTATGACCATCTGCCTGCTACATTGACCACGATTCAGGATTGCCCTCATACATCTGTTTGCGCCTGTGTTGATCATTGCTTGTCTGACCATCCCTGTAAATAAAGCCTGCATTTGGATCCGCAATCTGTTGTCAGCGTCCTATCCTGGGTTACACAAATAATGTTTATATCTATTATACTTGCATAACGGGACCCTGTATCTCCTGCCAGAATTCATCAGCTCATACTCCAAAGACAACACATGTCAAGAATTCGATTAAATCTTGTTGGCTTGTTGGATTGTGCACAACTCAAAGATGTCTTTTAGTGACCCAAGTGTCTTAATTCCCATCATTTTTCCTGCCACTCTCATCAGGTTATTTACTTGGGTTTTCATTTTCACTGTCAGGTTCCCAAACCAAACAATTATCCCATATCTTAAAATAGACTCTATTGTTGCTTTATAAAAAGTTAGCATTGTTCTGCTACTCACTCCAAATAATCCAAGTCTACGTAAAGAGTGTAATCGCTGATGAATTCTTGCACAAAGACTTGACACCTGAGAATGCCAATTAAGCTCACAATCAATATTCATTCCTAAATATTTATACGAATCAACCTGCTTAATGTCTTTATCATACACCACAACAGAGCTCCTATCGCTCACTGACCTGGGGTCTATGATGACCTCCTCCATTTTCTTAACGTTAATTTCCAAATTGTGTTCATCACACCAGCTGACAAACCATTCTACAGCCACTCTATATTCCATGATGCTGGCATCTTTTGTGAAAAGGTGCAATAGTACAGTGTCATCAGAAAATGTAAGAATATATTGATTTGTCTGCTGCCTAACGCAGTCGTTTGTGTAAAGGGTGAACAAAAATGGTGAACTTACACACCCTTGTGGTGCCCCTGTACTGCTTGTTGCTACGTCAGATAACCCTGAATTAAATTTTACTTGCTGTGTCCTGTCTGTTAAACAAGAATCAAACCATTTAATACAAAAGGGTTCACTTGCAGTTTTACCAGCTTTTCCCAAAGTTTATGTGGTGGAATTATCATACTTATCAGATTCATTACAGGCGAACAATGCCTTTCTTTTTGGGCTCAAATTGGTCATTCTCCGAATTGAGTTCCATAGCTCTTTTGTATTGGATTTTAACAAATGTTGTTCAGTCTGTTCTTTATATTGTATCCGTGCAATCCTTAGTTCCTGATTAAGGTCTTTTTGTGCTACTCTAAGCCCCACAGTATCACCCGACCTAAAGGCTAATTTCTTCCTTTTGATGCAGCTTTTAATTCCCCAGTTTTTTAACCTTTACTTATTATTTGTTTAACAAGGTATATTAAAATGTAAATTGGGATTCTAAATCCAAAATGCTGAAATATTGTTGCTTTTGTAACATTAATGAATTAAATGTTATGTGTTCACTTTGTATTTAATCCATTTGAATGCAATTGTGATTGTCTTTGCGTTTAATTCACTGTATTTGGTTACACTGAATATTTTGCTGATCCTCCTAACCAGCTATTGTTGATTTTGTTGTAAAGCAATTTCATTTTGATGTGTCCAGGTATTGTGTGAAGAGCTTGTTTGCTTTTATTTTGTCTTGATCTTGACCATCTTTTTAATTGCATTAATTTAAGGGCATTTTGCTTGAGAAGACCTTAAACTGACCACATCAATCCTTTGATCAATGACCAATGCCATGTGTTTGCTTTTGCTGTTTTCAAATACAGGATCCGTGGAGAAAAGGTTCACGTCTTGTGATCTACTTCAAGAGAAGAGCAGAGGTCCCTACATCCCTCAGCACCTATTCTTGTGGGGGTATGAAGGACAATTTGCATATAAGCAGTGCAACACCATTCGACTAAAGCCTCTCACACAAGTCTGAAGGACAACAAAGACTGACCAACCTTATTCCCGCAACAAGCCTGGACAGGAAGTCTGAAGATGACAGCAGCACACAACACAAAGCAGATTTTCATCATTAATGTCACCTTTTTGTCTCTTTCTGTGTCACAACGGTGCCAGGGGAGGACTGTAAGAGTCTAAATGATCATATGCATTTGTTTATATGGCAAAACATGTTGACTCCAAAGGCAGATACTGATAAGATCAGGGCCTGGTGTGTGGACTTTGGGGGTTTTACGATGTGGTCACATGTAGGGGTGTGAACCTACACTGGTCTCACGGTTCGGTTCGGTTACGATTATCATGCCATCGATTCGGTTCAATTCGATATCTCGGTGCATCACGGTGCATTGACGATTATTTACATAATTAGATTTTTTTCTTTACAACACAATAATTTTTTTTGTTTATTAAAATCCATAAATATGTTTATATTTATATATTACTTGTAATACAATTTTGTCCTTTAATACAAGCAGTCAGATATATGAACTGTACCTTTAATTATACCTGCTCAAAAAAAACACTCTTTGTGAATGAAAACTTCAATACATGCTCAGAAGACAGCACGAGCAATTCATAAAAGTTTCATAACAAATAAACTAATGTAAATATTATCCCGCTTGCTTTTTAAGCGCTGGCAAGTTCTTACATCCCTTGATTGGTCCTTGTCTTCACCAGCTGAACAGAAAGGGCTGCGCTTGGCTTTAGAAACGAAAGCACTGTTCAAAAATATGCAAATTAGTTTTTCGGAAAAATAAGTGTTGTAGTATAACCAGCAGGTCAGCAGCGACGTGTGATCTGAGTTTGATGGCAGTATAATGAGTTAGAGGAAAGTTATTAACAGCTTTTGTAGTATTGGTTTTCGCGTTTTGCTCTTTGTAGACGGTCCCTAAGGATCGGTCTCTTTGCCGCCTGCGCATAGAGATCAATATAATGCGTCCAGCGCGTAGGAAAGCTTATTTTTAGGAAAATAAGGTTGTAGGTGGTTGTATACATTGCGACAGTTGAAAAGAGGTGCTATTTGTGTAGGAACAATGTTTCGGTCATGAGTTATTGATCCGGAAAATACGAATCTGCGAATCTGTTGCTAACTTTACTGAACTGCGGGAGTGTCTATATGCGCATAATATGCGGTTATCAGGTAATCCGTAATAGAATAAATACAATACAATAAACTCACAACACAGGCACGCTTGTGTCTCGATCCACAAACAGCCGAGAGGAGGGAAATTTACCTCACAAACATGCCAGCGGGTCAAATGCCCAAAGTGTGTGTGTGTGAGAGAGAGAGAGTTCCTCAGTGTCCATGATTCCTCAGTGTCAGTGAAAGATCGGCTTTTTAAGTAGTAGGAGTGTTTATTTTACTCACCTTCGCCATAGTATTCTACCGCGACATATGGGATAAATGACGTCAGTGCGTAATAACCGGTTATGATCTATTACTGACCGATATCGAATTGTCCCCATCTGCATCGCGGTGCACCGAAGAAACGATTAATTTTGACACCCCTAGTCACATGTTGATTGGTCAGTTTGAATGTCTCAGTATATAAAATAGCTGGTAAACTTTGCTCTGCTCTTTTCCTGGTCGGTTCTCTTCCTGGTCTGCTTCTCTCCTGTTCTGCTCCTCTCCTTCTCTGGAGGTTATCTTCTGTGGCTCTACTGCTCCCAGGCTCTTTGAGGCCTACTTACTCTCTTTGGGCTTACTCACACTATGCTATCTGAACCGTTCCCAGGCCCGTTTCCCAGATTGTTTGAGAAGTGTGAGTGCTATGAATTGGGCTCAGTTGGAAGAGGTGGGGCTGGCCGCGGTTCACTTGGGCTCAGGCGCGTTACACTTACAGTGTGAGTGCAAGCATGCCTGAGCCCGAAACTGAAAGCGTGACGTGACTTTTAAGGGACTGTTTCATATGGATTAATTAATCATTCGTACTGTTCAATGAACGCAAACTGTCGTAGATTATTAAAGACTCAAACCCCTCACTGCACCACAGCTGCGCCTTCAGCAGACCTCCTAATTCCTGCAGCACGAGGACTTTATGATTGTTTATGAGCATCAGAAGTGGCTGATCTGTTCGGCGAAATATTAGACTGCGTGTCACCGCATATTAAACGACTTAAACGATATAACTAAAGAAATCTCCACTGTGCTGAGCGAGAGCGCTTACTGAACAGCGCATCATCAATGACGTAAGCGCGCCCATGCCCGAATGTAATGTGAGTGGGGGCCATCGGGGGAGACGGGAGGAGGGACAAGCGTGCTTTGGCCCGGTTCAAGGCAACTGTACATAGTGTGAGTACGGCCTTAGTCTCTCTCTTTCCCTCCCCCTGTCTCTCTCTTTCTTAGGTAACTTTAAATTTACATTTAAGCTGGATACAATTTATATCATATGTTTTTATCATTTCATGTTTTATCATTTTATACAGTTATTCTATAACTAATTCAGTTGTAACACAAAATAATACAAAACAATCACATAATATCAATGCTCTCCCACATTTTTAGCTATTAAAACTGCCCTTATTTCCATTTTTGGTATAAGATTGCAGAAGAATGGTTTGACTAGAAATGTACAGTTTTTTACCATCATGCTGAAAACTTTTTTGTCACTCGGCAGAACTACAGTTCAAACCGCTGTGGTCAAAATACCATTCTACACATATTATTGTAGCACAGTTTGTGCTGAAGACAAATAAAATACACGTTGGCCAGTACTGTGTAATAAGTAGCTGAAATAAGCACAAATGTCAGGGCATGTCAAAACATCTCAGGGGCCCCAAAATCACCTCAGACCCCTGAGGGTTAACTACAGGTATAGTCTGAGCAGTGTGAAACATAATTACTGATAAACTATAATTCCTGTTATCCGGTGTTCAGTATCACCCAGAGTTAACATGTTCAACTATGAAAAGCCCTAATATGAAACGATCTGTCTGTAGTTATTATTGAGTGGAGAATTATTTACCTCAGTGTCTCCAGTTTACAGTTTACAGTCTTCAGTCCATCACAGAGAAGCTTCACTCCTGAATCCTGCAGGTCATTGTTACTCAGGTCCAGCTCTCTCAGGACACAGTTTGAGGATTGTAGAGCTGAAGACAAACTCTCACAGCACTGAACAGTGAGATTACAGCTCTGTAGCCTGTATAGAGGACAAACACAATGTTGATGTGTTAATCTGGTGTGTTTAATAGTCTGAAGCACACATGACTGCAGTGACTGGTATAACTTCACTAATTAGTGAGCACATCTGGTGATTTTAACTTTAAATAAAATGTATGTCCATAAAACACACATAAATGGCTTCCTTCAGATGATCCAATAGCCCAGCTCTTTATTAAACACCTAACACTGCAAGACAGTAATTTTTTAATTGTTTTATTTATTATTATTTAACAAACAAACTAATAACAATCATTTTCTGTAGCATCTTTAAAAGTTGCATCTCAAAGCACATTTCAAAACAAAGTAAACAGATTCGTATGTAACAGAAATATAGAAAAGAAATCAATATATTCATTGCTGTTTGCTGTTTGTGTGTTTTTGTTTCTAAAGATTCCTCCATGTCAGTGATAAGGACTGCCTGCCCTATAATGTTGCCTGCAGCTCCTCAGCCTAATCCAGCCATGTCCACCATTTCAGTTGTCTCTAGTACAGCAGTTTCAATGTTCTCTAGTACATCAGACACAGTTTCTAGTGTTAACGGTATGTTGTAGCGGGACATAAACAAGGATGTAAACAACAGGAAATGCTGTTTGACACTGTTAACAATTTAGCTAAAAATTCATATTTATCCATCAAACCGCTGTAAACACACACAATATTCAGCAGCGCTGCAGTGTCTCTCTATGTGGACGCTTTCCCTGTGTTCTACACCTCAAATAACAAACTCACAAAAGATATGAGAATGTTTCATATTACTGACACATGCTTATTCTGAATATATGTGAAAGACACTTGTCAGATGATATTTTAGAGAGCAGGCGTGGGGTTCAGCTGTGTCCTCTGGGTCATTTTCTGTCTGATTCAGGCTCACACTGATACGGCTAACAGCTACTCTGGGGTGCGTTTCCCAAAACCATCATTAGCCAACTAAGGTCGCAAGTTTCGTCGTTACAAACATAGTTCGTTGATTTGCTGTTTTTCCAAATCCATCGCTCCAACGAACATTCGCAAACTGCGTCGCAAACTTGAGCACTTGAAACGACACCTGTGGAGCTGTAGTTAAAGCATAGTTCCTGGCTGTGTTCTATTCCCACTTATCCCCCCTATGCCCTATTCATTTAGAACATTCTAACATTCAAAGCTGGAATTATTAAAAATAAAAAAGCATTAAGTTAATCTCTCTTAGGTGTAATTTGCTTTCAAAGTATTTTTACAGTTCAGTTTTAGCGATCTTCATGTTTACTATTGTGCTCCCTTCACAGTGCACTTTGAAAACATTGATATCATTTTTGAACACAGCCTCATGGCGAAAGCTATAGGTATATTTAAAAGCGGAAATTATGTTACAGTACGTCTCCAAAGCTTGTGAAAATAAAAAACATAGCATACGTTAATTATTTTAGTTTATAGTGGGTTATTTATTAAGTTTCTCTGCTGTATATGACATGGGCCTGTTGGTTAGAACTTTCTGCTGTGGTTTGCATGTGTCAAATTGTATTTTATTTTTTAAATAAATAAACAATATCCTAAATAATAATATTAATGATAATAATAATAATAATAATAATAATAATTATCATCATCATCATCATCATTAATATTATTAATAAAGTAAATATATAAATAATAAATCGCCTCATTATTTATTTATTTATTTATATGATTTATATATGATATTAGAATAGTGTTAGCTTTTGTAAGTGATTTTATGTTTTAGAATAGAATATGTAATGTTCAACTTCTCAATAATATTAGTAAAGCAAACATTGGCCCTATATAGAAAATAAGTGTGTTTTCAGTGACCTCTGAAAAGACTCAAGAGTTGGAGAAGTTCTTATGGAGAGTGGAAGATCGTTCCAGAGTGTTGGAGCTGCTACTGAAAAAGCTCTATCACCTCCACATTTCAAGCGTGATCGTGGAACTTGCAGATAGAGTCGATCCTTAGAGTGAAGAGATCTCACGGGTTGGTGTATATTAATTAACTCAGAAATATACTCAGAGGCTATGGAGGGATTTAAAAACATACAGCAGTACTTTGTACTGAATTCTAAACTGGATTGGTAGCCAGTGTAGGGAAACCAGTACAGGTGTACTCTGCTCTCCTTTTTGTGGCTGTTAAAAGCCTGGCAGCTGCGTTCTGGACCAGCTGCAGTCCTGAGAGAGAGGCCTGACTCACACACAGATACAACGCGCTGCAATAATCCAGACGAGAAGAGATGAAGGCATGAACAACCTTCTCCAAATCACTGAAAGAGAGGACAGACTTCAGCTTGGCAATATATCTAAGATAGAAAAAACTATTTTTGACAACCGCATTAATTTAGCGGTCAAATTTAAGCTCAGAGTCAAAGATAACACCAAGACTTTACAGAGGAATGTATTTTTCCAGGAAGCAATGACAGATTACTGTTAGAATCTGAACCTTTTAGACCAAAAACAATCAATCCACACTTGTCCTCATTCAGTTGGGGAAAGTTATTGGCTAACCAATCTCTCACATCAGCCAAACAATTTAACAAAGCCTGAAGGGAGGATTGATTGCCAGGTTTTATGGGGAAGTAGATTTGAGAGTCATCAGCATATAGATGGTCATTTATGCTATGCTTTTCAAAATTAAAAAAAAATTCTCAACTGAAGTAAGTAAAGGGAAAACAAAACTGGACCCAGTATCGAGCCCTGTGGAACCCCACACATTAATTGAATGACAGAAGAACAAGAGTTGCCCAAACTGACTGATATAGTTCTATCCTTCAGATATGAAGAGAACCAGTCCAAGGCTTGACAGTGGATACCAGCATGCTCTCTAAGCAGTTTAATGAGGATGTCATGATCCACTGTATCAAAAGCAGCAGTGAGATCCAATAATAGAAGAACAACAGGGCTACCTGAATCAACCTCCAACAAGACATCATTTGAAACCCTCAATAGAGCGGACTCTGTGCTATGACCAGCTCTAAAACCTGATTCAAATTTATCAAAAATATTATTATTCAACATGAAATCATTTAGCTGTACAGACACAATCTTCTCTAAGACCTTTGAGATAAAAGGCCAGATCCACAGGATCTGCCCTGGTTCACTGTCCAGCAGTCCCTGCCTTGGCTTTGTCCTGCTCCCTATCCACATGCCTGTCAGTAACATTAACTTTTTTGATCAGCAGCCACTGTGGCTAGTAGTTTTCCAACATTACTAGCCACTCGCCATTTTCACTAGCCACAATTTTGTTGTTGGGAAAATATATTTTATATGCATAAATTTAACTTTGACATGCTAAAATTACTTGATTGAGATTTTGTGGAATGTCCACGTGCCTCCTCATTCATTTTACTTTTGCGAATGAGCTTGCTCAGTGAGCATGAGCACATGGGTCATGGGTTCATAATGTTGTATTACAATTAGTTTTTAGTTCACAGGACTTTTCAGAGCTCAAAGGATTTACCAAATTTATCTCTGACCACACTAATAAATAATTATTTCTTAGCCACAAATTTTAAATAATGTCAAAACAAGCAAAATATAGCCGTATACTATACATTTTATTTAACAAAACATTTCTTAAAATCAAACAGTTAACACCAGTTACCTACACATAAATGGGAGGTTAATATCATATATCCTGTTTAAATAATGGTTAAAGTGAAAGCAACCGGTGCTGCTTACAAAAAACTATCTGGAGCTCTTGAAAGCAGCAGGACTGTGGGTGCATGAATAACTTTTTGTCTAGTCTATTGGAAAGAGAACCGATCACACCCGTTGCATTTTCAGGCACGGTTGTTTAAAGCAAGGAAACGGGAGCGTGCACGTGCATCACATCAGCTGTTGGCGCGAGTGACTATCCTCTTATTTGGTAATCAACCAGCTTTCTTTTGCCCGCACGAACACAATTATATTTGTCAGTCATGCTGCTTCTCGATCCTAAGATCGCATTTGCACGAATATTGGGCCAATTTTATTGTCGAACCCTGCCAGAGCTAAAATTACCCGCATTTGGCGGGTTGGCGGGTGTTAATGTAAAGCCCTGCTCCTCTGTTTCAGTCATTATGTGTTGATCATAGTTTGCTGTATGTGTGTATGTTTCTTGTGGTAATGTGTGGTATCACTTTAACATTTCTGTAGTATTTACCACAGGATTCTGTGTTGTACATTATGTAATACTCCTGTAGCATTCTTGTGGTAGTGTGTGTTATCACTTTAACATTTCTGTAGTATTTACCACAGGATTCTGTGTTGTACATTATGTAATACTCCTGTAGTATTCTTGTGGTAGTGTGTGGTATCACTTTAACATTTCTGTAGTATTTACCACAGGATTCTGTTGTTCAGTATGTAATACTCCTGTAGTATTCTTGTGGTAGTGTGTGGTATCACTTTAACATTTCTGTAGTATTTACCACAGGATTCTGTTTTTCAGTATGTAATACTCCTGTAGTATTCTTGTGGTAGTGTGTGGTATCACTTTAACATTTCTGTAGTATTTACCACAGGATTCTGTGTTGTTCAGTATGTAATACTCCTGTAGTGTTCTTGTGGTAATGTGTGGTATTAATTTAACATTTCTGTAGTATTTACCACAGGATTCTGTGTTGTTCAGTATGTAATACTCCTGTAGTATTCTTGTGGTAATGTGTGGTATAACTTTAACATTTCTGTAGTATTTACCACAGGATTCTGTGTTGTTCAGTATGTAATACTCCTGTAGTATTCTTGTGGTAGTGTGTGGTATCACTTTAACATTTCTGTAGTATTTACCACAGGATTCTGTTTTTCAGTATGTAATACTCCTGTAGTATTCTTGTGGTAGTGTGTGGTATTACTTTAACATTTCTGTAGTATTTACCACAGGATTCTGTGTTGTTCAGTATGTAATACTCCTGTAGTATTCTTGTGGTAGTGTGTGGTATCACTTTAACATTTCTGTAGTATTTACCACAGGATTCTGTTTTTCAGTATGTAATACTCCTGTAGTATTCTTGTGGTAGTGTGTGGTATCACTTTAACATTTCTGTAGTATTTACCACAGGATTCTGTGTTGTTCAGTATGTAATACTCCTGTAGTATTCTTGTGGTAGTGTGTGGTATCACTTTAACATTTCTGTAGTATTTACCACAGGATTCTGTGTTGTTCAGTATGTAATACTCCTGTAGTATTCTTGTGGTAGTGTGTGGTATCACTTTAACATTTCTGTAGTATTTACCACAGGATTCTGTGTTGTTCAGTATGTAATACTCCTGTAGTATTCTTGTGGTAGTGTGTGGTATCACTTTAACATTTCTGTAGTATTTACCACAGGATTCTGTGTTGTTCAGTATGTAATACTCCTGTAGTATTCTTGTGGTAATGTGTGGTATCACTTTAACATTTCTGTAGTATTTACCACAGGATTCTGTTTTTCAGTATGTAATACTCCTGTAGTATTCTTGTGGTAGTGTGTGGTATCACTTTAACATTTCTGTAGTGTAAGGATCTGTAAGATGGCTTTTAACCTCTTCACTATGGCAGATCCTGAGAGCTGATATGGAATTTCATGAGATGCAATAAAAACAATCTCTCGAGTCTAAGAAGATAAGGATTACAGGATTACAGCTGTCCAACTGTTCTATTTTAATTACTATTGACCATTCAAACATCAAACATAGGTGTGGACTGCCAACAGGCCAGGGGGTAATGCGAGAAAGACCCCCCTCTCATTTCACCTCAAGCCCCCCTTCTTGACCTGTAAGCTACCTTTCTCCATAATTCACAGTCCACATAAAATGCTCAAGGTTTTAATATGATGTATGTTATAGCACTGTATTCATGTTTGGTATCATTTTAAATGTCTCTGTGTGATTGGTAAAGTGGTCTTAATTTCACTATGATATTTCATTTATATATGTTGATTTGGTTTTTGACTTTGATATAATCTGCCAGATGCTTCCCCCCTCTCTAGAGATGATTAACATCTCAAAGTAACCAGGCAAGAGTCTCTGTGACGCTTCTATTGTCTTGAATTTATGACTGTTTGTTCTGAGTGGGTATAAAAGTATAAGGTGGACACTGCTCGGGGGAGATCTTGTTAGCTAAGACCCCCATTGCAGCAACTCATTTGTGCTGCAATGTATTTCTCTGTTCAGGTATGCATTCTTTAATTCTGTAATCTATATTTGAGTTAATGAATGTTATATTGTTACAGATATCATCTCTGAATTGGCTTGATGATTGTTTTATATAATTGGCATTATACAATTTTACCTGACGAATAAAATGTTAAGTTTTGACTCATTCTGAATTCTCCTGAAATCTTTTATATCCAGTAGATTATGTGAAGTCATTTTCGCTACCTTTATGGCGGCATAATTATGGAAATTATTAGACCCATAGACTATATGTAGGATCGCCCCCGTAGTTTGGAGATCTTTTTAATTCTATAACCACTGAGACTAGCAAGTTACGGATCTTGATTAAGTGAGATGTTTTCTTTTGGCACGAGTTAGTATTGTACAACCAGCCTAATTAAATATTAATTCATCCCGTATCCTCTGACTAATTTCAGAGTGTCTTCCATTCTGTCCGTGAGAAGAGACGCAACCCGGGGCGTTGAACTCTGAGCGGCGATTGGCCAGTAATGAACGTATAAATTGAAGAGTATGGGAACAGATAGATCAAAACTCTAAATTAAGTCATAAATGATTATTGTGATCCGTTCTTATAATTAGAAATACAGTCTAAATATTACGATCACTTAAAATTGGAGTCAGATAAAGTTCGGAGCTAGAAAATGAGTATAAATAAACTCTAATGAATAACAGAATTCTTTTCAGAAGCACTGGAAAAGGCTTACATGCATTTAACCTTCGACCATGCTGTTAGTTTCGTCATTGGGCTAATAGATGGACTTTTACAGTTGGTGACCGTCCCTCCGTGATCTCCCAGAAAGATAAGGCGAGTGATGTCTTTTCAGTGCGATATGCAAAAGAAATGCTCCGAAAAGAGGTTTGAGTTTCTCTTCTTCCTACTGCTGGGGTAAGTCAATTCTTATTTGCCTTTTAGAAGTGTTGAGGGAAAGATTAATGCATCCCATATAGACACATTTGTAGAATGAGTCGGAAATGCTCAATATTAGACCGGAGTCCGTAACTCCGCGGGGCTGAGAATTAGACAAAACCATATTCCTTTTCAGGGATATAATAGCCGCAGAGTAGCAGAAGAAGTACTAAAAACTCCAAATCTAAGATCTCTTTAAGAGATTACATTTTAAAATGGAATAACATCATCCAGATTTTATTCTGATACTCAACAGAGAGCTGCAAATTAACACCTGAATTCTAAATATAATAATTTCCACTCAGGATTATTTCTTGAATAAGTTGCAATAACTTTGCAATATTGAAAATAGGCAATAAGTTATATTTTAAGAATTTCGGGAAAGCTGTAATCAGATGAACTGAAAATTCTTGCGAGAATCTTTTGTATGTGAATGTAAAGAGGGCATATACAGCGCAATTAAATTTATAAATAGGAATTGTTCAAAAGAAAAACTTTCTCTCCAAACAGGAACATTAGACCTGATACGTTCTCTAAAATTTGAATTCTTAAAGAAGAAATTTAAAGCATTCGTTAAAAGAATGTAGAAAAAGCATGTTCTTTTGTTTTACTGTTTGGAGAAATTGTTAAAATAACATTTATATTGGGAAATACGGCTCACATGCAGTATAGTTCAGAAAACTGACCCAGTAATAATTACATTAAAAACGAAATCAAATATGATTATAATGCCACAGAAACTTATAACAAAGCCTGCAAATTATTTTCGATAAAGATTAATCTTTAATATTCCTAATTTTATAAATTAAATATAATGAAACTCCTTCAAGAGGTTTATAAAAACACTGAAAATAGTTTTTAAAATGCTGTTTAAGACTCAGTCTAAATAGTTAAATTATTACACTCTTATGAGTTTCAAAGCTGTAAGGCAGATAAGGACAGGATCAGTGTTGGGAGAGTTACTTTAAAGACAAAAAAGACAAAAGGAAAAATTATTAATTACATCACTACAGTTGTAGTTAATTTAGGTTTCTAATGGTTTTGCCTGAAAAGTAACTCAGTTACTCAATAAGTAATTTAATTACTTGACTAAAGACTAAAATTCCACATGAATAAATTGCATGGGTAATAGAAATAAAATAAACCGGAAGGTTTAGTGTTGTTTTAATAGAAAACACAAGATTTCAAATAAATGACACTATATTTTCATAAACTTACATTCTTTGAGATAGGTAAAATAGGGATCACCCTACTTCTCTAATTTGATTTAAATAAAATGATTAAAATTATATATAGCATTTTAGGCAATTAAATTATCTAAGAATGAGAAATAATTCCTTACTTTACCCTGGGAAAAAAAATAATCTTGAATTCCAGTGACTAATTACTTTGTGAAAAATCACACCCAACACTAGGCAGATAAGATCATACATCTAGAAGATGTGTATTGTGCATTTGCCCTGAGATACCCTTTCACACATTCACATATCAAGAAAGATCTGCTGAAGAATGTTCCTCTGCTAACCTAGCTCAAATTAAGCAAAGTGTGTCTAACTCACAAAACCTTTAAACCAAGCAATGATTGACTTGTGTTTTCAAGCAGTATGTACTTGCGTTTCACTAAATGCCCAGGCAACAAAGGTTATGACTGGTTTCCAGTTTAACTTAATCCTGTGCACACAGAGAAAATGTAAAAACAACTGCAGCACATGATCAAATCAAAAGCGAGACTTCTAAAAGACCAGTAAGTTGAGATTCAGTCATTCTGATTTGTTAACTCGGCAGACTCTACAGAGTACAGTAATAAAATATATTTTAAATTCATTCCATTTTAAGATAATATAACTTATATCATAACAACATCATGATATATTATATTATCACAGCCAATAATGGCATTTAAATCTCATAATGATTCAGCATTATTTAGGAAAAGAAAAGAAAATTGAATGGATGAAAAATGGACAAAGCAAGGTTGAAAAGGAGAGCGAGTGCATGTAGCAAGAAAATGAGGGTCTTTATTAATGCTAAAACATTAAAAAGAAGTCAGCAGATGGAAAAGAAGTTAAAGAGGGAAACAGTAAGTAGGGAAGAGAGAAAACGGAAAGAGAGAATAATCAAATTGCCAAGAAAGAATTTCTTTATCTTTTAATTATGCAAAAATCTTTAATGGGACCAATTGACAAGCCCAAAATTTGTCAACTAAACTGATCGACCTGAATTTATTAAAATACTCTCGGTAAACGTCAACCCAATAGTAATGGCTTTATTAGTTAATAGGCAAGGTTATAGACTGATTGCGTTTTTATATTTGTAATTGTGTTAGACACTTTTTCATTTCCATAAAAACCTATAATAGCTGCTTGTGTGACTAAAAATTACACCTAGGCTAATTTAGTTCCCCCTTAAAGCACATGATTGTCTTATAAAGTGAGAAACACTTAGGTTGTGGCTGTAGATGCTCTATGCATTCTGGGCCTAATATCGTGTGAGGAATGGAATTAACTGTATGCTAAAATTAATTAATTAATTTTAAGGTACGTGTTTTTATGGTAAATGAGTTTGTCTCCTAAAAATGGAAAACTGTGCTATTCTCAATATAGCTGAAGTTTAAACCACTATCAGGAGTACAGTATTAGCCATGAGGCTAGAGTTTCTTTCATAATTGCATTAACAAAGAAAATGTCTTCTTTAAAGGAGTCTATTGGTCTAAACTTTGCAGAATTTACTTAAAGCTGTGACTGAGTAACAAGGGGAGGTACATATCTGTACCTTTCCTTGGAACTCTGTGGTAAAATTATTTTAAACTAAAATATCCCTCTCCGGGAAAGCAATACCTAGTATTAAATTTAATCAGGAGATTCATTTAATTGGGCACATAATCAAAGTTGTGTGCAATACAATCTTTGGCAGAAATTCATATATAAAATACAGAGATGTATATGATGAGGAATTTGACCAGCATTCCTAAATTTTCATTGCTAAATGAAAATCACAGCATCCAAATTGATGAACTGATGCTTCAAACACAGATCTGACCAGAGTGAATAAAACAAATCTCAATAAATCTGAGTTTCATAAAACATTGTGGCAGACTGAAAGTTTAAATGCAAAAGAAGTTTAAAAGGACATGCTCAAATTTGACCATCGATGCTCAGTTTATCTGATGCTTTGCTTTGCAAAAATATGATCAGGAGAATGAAATGTCTTTGTAAACCAACACAAATTCTAATGGCATTTAATTTGATGCCAATTGTAAAACCTGTTTGGCTAAGACCATACATGGAGAATTAAAATAGTACCAGCTATTTTAATGTAATTTGTGTAAAGGCTCAGATAAAACTGTTTTACTCTCTGCATTTATTTTACCATTCAGGTTGACTACTGCCTAAACCTGCCTGTATCCAGACAGGACACACAGCTTGACATGAGATGGGTGATAAAGGTATTTAAGGAGGCCAATCACACCCCATAA
This sequence comes from Danio kyathit, assembly GCA_903798195.1. Classification (NCBI taxonomy): domain Eukaryota; kingdom Metazoa; phylum Chordata; class Actinopteri; order Cypriniformes; family Danionidae; genus Danio; species Danio kyathit. Next base: position 42,657,467 of record LR812522.1, read on the forward strand.
ATACACTAACACATGTTTATCTACATGGCCTCCCAGTGTAGCGCTGGATCAAAATTTTGCAACACAAATTATAATTAAACCTCACCCATCTCATACACCCAAACACACACCATACACATTCATTGCTGCAACCTCACAGTATTTTTAACTGGTAAATGTCAACTATCCAGTTTAAAAAATGATTTACCTCATTCATATCTATCATACATTATTCAGCTCATACATATAGGACAATGTGGAGACATTATTTAAATATCAGTTGTGGTAAACAATTTTGCAACTTTATGGTTTTTCAAATTGCTGTGTATTGATGTAGTAATGTGCAGAAGTCTCGTGCATGGATACAGTCACATATCAAATTATTTCAACTTGTGAATTAGCAAAATCTAAACGAGGCTACTAGTCTCTTTAGATGTTTAATCCATTCATGTTCATTCATTAGCCCTGTTGCAAAATAGTAGGGCCCACTATTTTCCAACAGTGACTTTTGAAAACTCAAAATTGATAAAAACAACTAAAACTAAAAATGCAGGCTCTAATAATTCAACCAAATTCTAAATTATACCTGCATTATTGAATGTGACCTTAGCCTGTACATCAGTTACATAAAGAATGAAGAAGGGAAAATCCTGAAGGTTTTAAATCTTTGTTTGAGTTTTCATTCTCTTGTTGATTTAGTTAAACCTTAAATTTGCATTTATGTTATTTCAATTGAACCATTTATATTGACAATTTTATGATTATAATTGTGAAATTGTGTATTTTTCTTATTGATGTTATATATATTTTATTATGCATACCACTGGTAATATACTGGTTATATAGGCCTGTACACCTTTTCTTCAAATTACTCATATCAAATGTTCCATCATATGGGAGTGAAGCATCTGGGAATTTACTACCACTAAATTTAGGACTTATTAAGATCTTATTTACCTCTCACACTTTGAACATGGTCATTATCTTTTTGTTTACCCATTCTACAGTGATGAAAAGCTCATTTTATTCCATTATTGCATGGTCATTCAAATATTTTTCAAGTGTCTTGCATACAGTGGAGCATCATCAGTGACATTATTCCCTAAGCGGTGAACATATATGATCTGCCTTGTGAACTTCACCCTATGTCTGAAACTGACAGAGGTCTTTTCCGTGGAGCAGATAAAATCTAATGCACATGGATGTTTCCCTAAATACAACGAGAGTTGCAACCTGTTTGATCAATGCACTGGACTTTGTCGTCTTATGGACTGAATGTCACCACAGATGGACACAAATTCAACAAAGCTGATGGCAGAAATGCCTGAACAGCAACTTGAGCATAAGCTCAACTCCATATGCATAACATTTTGGTTTCAGGTGACAACATTGTTATCTCCAGTCGACATCATCACTCGGAAAAAGCCATCCAAATTATCTTGTGTTCCCTTAGAGACTCTTCAGGATTGCTCCAAGGGACCAGGGGCCGTCTGTAAGGATCTGTAAGATGGCTTTTAACCTCTTCACTATGGCAGATCCTGAGAGCTGATATGGAATTTCATGAGATGCAATAAAAACAATCTCTCGAGTCTAAGAAGATAAGGATTACAGGATTACAGCTGTCCAACTGTTCTATTTTAATTACTATTGACCATTCAAACATCAAACATAGGTGTGGACTGCCAACAGGCCAGGGGGTAATGCGAGAAAGACCCCCCTCTCATTTCACCTCAAGCCCCCCTTCTTGACCTGTAAGCTACCTTTCTCCATAATTCACAGTCCACATAAAATGCTCAAGGTTTTAATATGATGTATGTTATAGCACTGTATTCATGTTTGGTATCATTTTAAATGTCTCTGTGTGATTGGTAAAGTGGTCTTAATTTCACTATGATATTTCATTTATATATGTTGATTTGGTTTTTGACTTTGATATAATCTGCCAGATGCTTCCCCCCTCTCTAGAGATGATTAACATCTCAAAGTAACCAGGCAAGAGTCTCTGTGACGCTTCTATTGTCTTGAATTTATGACTGTTTGTTCTGAGTGGGTATAAAAGTATAAGGTGGACACTGCTCGGGGGAGATCTTGTTAGCTAAGACCCCCATTGCAGCAACTCATTTGTGCTGCAATGTATTTCTCTGTTCAGGTATGCATTCTTTAATTCTGTAATCTATATTTGAGTTAATGAATGTTATATTGTTACAGATATCATCTCTGAATTGGCTTGATGATTGTTTGATTATATAATTGGCATTATACAATTTTACCTGACGAATAAAATGTTAAGTTTTGACTCATTCTGAATTCTCCTGAAATCTTTTATATCCAGTAGATTATGTGAAGTCATTTTCGCTACCTTTATGGCGGCATAATTATGGAAATTATTAGACCCATAGACTATATGTAGGATCGCCCCCGTAGTTTGGAGATCTTTTTAATTCTATAACCACTGAGACTAGCAAGTTACGGATCTTGATTAAGTGAGATGTTTTCTTTTGGCACGAGTTAGTATTGTACAACCAGCCTAATTAAATATTAATTCATCCCGTATCCTCTGACTAATTTCAGAGTGTCTTCCATTCTGTCCGTGAGAAGAGACGCAACCCGGGGCGTTGAACTCTGAGCGGCGATTGGCCAGTAATGAACGTATAAATTGAAGAGTATGGGAACAGATAGATCAAAACTCTAAATTAAGTCATAAATGATTATTGTGATCCGTTCTTATAATTAGAAATACAGTCTAAATATTACGATCACTTAAAATTGGAGTCAGATAAAGTTCGGAGCTAGAAAATGAGTATAAATAAACTCTAATGAATAACAGAATTCTTTTCAGAAGCACTGGAAAAGGCTTACATGCATTTAACCTTCGACCATGCTGTTAGTTTCGTCATTGGGCTAATAGATGGACTTTTACAGTAGTATTTACCACAGGTTTCTGTGTTGTTCAGTATGTAATACTCCTGTAGTATTCTTGTGGTAATGTGTGGTATCACTTTAACATTTCTGTAGTATTTACCACAGGATTCTGTTGTTCAGTATGTAATACTCCTGTAGTATTCTTGTGGTAGTGTGTGGTATCACTTTAACATTTCTGTAGTATTTACCACAGGATTCTGTTGTTCAGTATGTAATACTCCTGTAGTATTCTTGTGGTAGTGTGTGGTATCACTTTAACATTTCTGTAGTATTTACCACAGGATTCTGTGTTGTTCAGTATGTAATACTCCTGTAGTATTCTTGTGGTAGTGTGTGTTAGAGAGAGTCTTATGATTCACAATGTGTCAAAAAGTTTGATGGATTGTAGCCCCGCCCCTAAGGCGGGACTTCCCCGCCCCCTTTTATATAAACTTAATATTTCCGGTAATTAGATTCTTATCAGTTTAATATAAATTATAATTCCGGTAATTAGATTTTTATCAATTTGATATAAATTATATTTCCGGTAATTAGATTCTTATCAGTTTAATATAGATTATAATTCCGGTTAATTAGATTTTTATCAGTTTAATATAAATTATAATAATAATATAAAAATAAATTAAAATATTAAATTAAATATTATAATATCATTCATTAGATTTTAATCAAATGAAATAAAATATCACAACCGTTATTAAAACATATTTTAATTATTATATTAAATTATAATTATTAAACTATTAGCACATGCATCACTGTCTGACGTTTATCCCCTGTGTTCTTGACTGCACAGTGGTATGACCATACTGTCTGTGTGTGTGTGTGTGTGTGTGTGTGTGTGTGTGTGTGTCTTGGGCAGGGATGTGGGTGTGGTGTCCGTCTCTGGCTATGTGTGTGTGTACATGTGCATGTGTTGATAAGGAAAACACTAGTCATTCAACTATAGGGTGCGGTCTCTGAATACTTAATCTGGGTCGACCGTTAGTCAACTGTATGTTAAAGATAGAAAACATATCAGATATCTAATATATATCTGATGTTTGTTACATCATGTTCACTATACACTGTTAGGTGATAAGGAAAAAATTGTTGACCGTTAGACAACACCCAGTCAGATGCATCAGTAAGATAGAATGATAAACTGTTGTTTTTCTCGAATGTTAAATAATGATTAGATATTGTTGACGTATGAGCATTGGGTGTATCCCCATACAGATTCTATCTCTCCCTGTATATATAGACCAAGTAAAGGACTGACTGCTATGTGAAAGTCATGGATAACATTGAAGTATTCGCTACCAGACCCGGTCAGATTTGGACCGATGATCTCAATACCGACTTAAACGGGAACAGTATCTCTGAGGAAGAAAAACTGGACGACTATCTAATGAGAAGGATGACAATGGCTCCTAGAAAAAAGATTTCTCGTGTGAAACTGACAAATTTTCTTCACGAGGATAGACGTTACATGAAAAAAGAGTTTGCCATGCCCAGCCAGCGCATTTGTCATTACTTATTTGACAAAAAGGAACGGTCCGTCACATTGTACATAACGGACTCTGGAGAACCGCACACTCTGGAGGACCCTTGTCTGATCCTTTCGGTTAAAGACTGGTACTTATTCTACAAACACGTCTGGACAGATGTCCTTAATTCTAAACAGGAACCATTGTTCATAGCCGAGTGGGATTCTGAAAAACCGAACAATCGGTTTCGAGTGGTCGGAAACAACTGTGAAAAGAACCCTGAAGACTGCATTTTCATATTCTTCTGCGATGACAAGACGAAGCTTCGCGAGCGTTCCGGAATAATACATGCCGATGAACATAATCAACGGTATGAAATGGTACTCCCCATCCTCTGGCGAGACGTCGATAAGCTGGATGACATTTTTGGATCCATAAACAAATTGTTCAAATGGTGTGACTTGAATGATCGATACAGAGATATTAAAGTTCAGCTGTTTCACCCCGAGAGGTCTGTGCGTCGGGGGAGGGATCATTCGCAACTGTCCCCGCCCATCTACTACGTACATAAAAACCCCGTAATCGACGACTGACTACCACAATACCACAACATGTCTCAACATCTCTCTTCAGAATTCACCATCTTTGATCCTGAGCACACCAAGCCGGATCCTCCTGATGACAAAGCCTTACCGTGCTTTCCGAAATTCGGAACTTCTGCATTAGACAACGACTTACCCTGCTTTGAGATATTCAAATCTTCTGAACCGGACAAAGATGAAAAAAACTGGCTGGATAAATTTTGCACCGAACTAGGATACCGTAACCTGACATACCTGACCAACAAGTACATTAAAGATGAAAATACAAAGTTTGACGTCACAGACGGATGTTTCTGCAGTTCCGGTTTCAAGATCATAAAAGCTCTGATCACTGTGCTCATGCAACACATCATCGATGCCCAGCTGAAAAAGGAATGTGACGGTTGCGCTATCAACCATCCCAGCCAACTGCAACACTCCTGCCTGTTTGAACCCTCGCCATTCTACTTCGACTCACACTTTGGAACACTCGTCAATAAACTGATCAAGCCAGAGTTTCACGCTGCTGTGTCACAGGCACTGCTACGTGTTGGCTTGAAGTCTCAACCTCAGATGATCCACGGAACAGTCCTCGGCATTCTACATGAATTGAGAAGCGAACCGTTCATCGTTGCAAGACTGGAAGACATCAGGACCAAGATTCTGGACGACTCCTGTGAGAAAATCGTCAGTGACGCTGTCGATTTCTGGCACAGCAGTGGCTAAACCTCAATTCCTCTGAAACTCTACCATGGGTAATACATGTAATCCTAGTAAGATACTTGAAAGCTTTTTAAAAGAGTACTACAAAAATCAGTTAAATGGTCTTTTATGTAAAGTCATTAAAGATGTTGCGAATGATACCGGTTTATCTAGGTCCAGACGAGTAACGAATTTCAAGAAAGAAATGAATATTGTGAGAACTATGGATAATTCATGGGACAATATGATTAATATTTGTGTTAACAGTACAGAATCAAAATGTTTTATGATTAGACGTGTTCTAGATGCTATGTCTGAAGTATCTGATCGGATTGGAGTCGGTGATGTCCTCTGTATGACTACCTATGTGACAGATGTATGTATATCGTTGATTGCAAAAAATGATGTTGATGACATATCTGAAATTGTCGAATCTTTGGTCACTTATATTCTAGATAAAAACATGTCATCTTGTGTACAATTTCTTTGTTACCTAGACAGCTTGTAACCATTTTCTGATTTTACGTCATGTATGTTTCATCGCATTTAAATAAAAAGTCTTGTGCAAACAATGTTTCGCATTTATTCTTAGGAAGCCTGTGAAACAGAAACATGTCTGATATAATGAAGAATGTTTATTACGATCCATCAAACCCCGGTGCTCTAGGAGGTAAAAAACGTTTAAAAGATGCCGTGTTTAAGGAAAGCGGAGTCCGTCTAAGTGATAAGCAGGTATCGGACTGGTTGGCGGGGGAAGACGCTTACACTTTACATAAAACAGCCCCCATAAAATACAAACGAAATAGAGTCGTGGTATATGGTGTGGATACCCAGTTTCAAGCCGATCTCGTCGATATGTCAGCCTATTCTGTAGAAAACAACGGTAATAAATTTATGCTAACTTGTATCGATGTATTCAGCAAGTATGCATGGAGTCGGGTGTTGAAGAATAAGAGCGGAGTCGAGGTAACTAAAGCAATGGAGTCTATACTCGATGAGGGTCGTGTTCCTCGGAAATTGCAGACTGATCAGGGGAAGGAATTTTTCAACAAACAATTTCAAGATCTTATGAAAAAACACGATATTAATCATTTTGCAACAGCTAGTGATTTAAAGGCCAGTGTTGTGGAGCGTTTTAATAGAACATTAAAAAGTAGAATGTGGCGTTTTCTAACTGCCACTAATTCCCGGCGATACATCGATGTCTTGCAAGACATTATGACCGGATACAACAACAGCTATCACAAGACTATTAAGATGAGACCCGTTGACGTCTGCAAAGAAAATGAAGCTAAGGTGTTTCAAAACTCTTACGGTAACATAAAGATACAGAAACCCATGTTTAAATACAAAGTTGGTGATGTAGTTAGGATTTCTAAAGTAAGAGGTCCGTTTGCCAAAGGTTACGAACAGAACTATACCGAAGAATTCTTTACCATTTCTGAGTGTATTCCGCGTCAACCACCCGTCTACAGGCTCTCAGATTATGACGGAGATGTTATCGAAGGAGTTTTTTATGAGCAAGAGATACAGAAGATATTTGTGAATAAAAACAAATCGTTCAAAGTGGAAAAGATTTTAGGCGAGAAAAAACAAGGTCGGTCTACACTTGTTTTAGTGAAATGGCGGGGTTGGCCATCGAAATTTAACAGTTACATAGACAAAAAAGCACTGATGGACTTGCAAAAACCTTAAATTACACAATTCTTTATCCGTGCTATTTATTAGTGTACAATCTAGCTATGGACAACAACGGATTCTACGTTACGCTACCGTGTAACGCTTCTTTAACCGTTTATCCTGAAAATCGTATATCTAGTTATACGACTAATTTGGCTAAAACTATCTACCTGAAAGGTGAATGGGAAGTAGGTCTCGCTGAAATTGAATATCCTAGAAGTTGGTATAACATTACTGACGATGATGGTATGTTCAACCTACACATGTATCCGGACCCTGGTAATGAAGAGAGAAAAAAAACTAGAAACAAAAGTACTTCCATATCTACCCGGTTTATTTGTTTCGAGACGGTTTCAAATACCCGGAGGGTACTACAAGGATATCCCAGTCGTAATTAAAACGATAAATGAGCTTATCAATCCGTCGGGGACATTGTTTTATGATAAAATAAAAAACAAAATCCATCTGGTTGCAAAGCCTAGTATATCTATAGGTTTTTATGAGAAACTAGGAGCTATATTAGGTGTGAAACCCGAAGAGTCTCTAGGTTATTCGGCCTACCATGAAAACGCAGATTTTACAAATGTTGTCACCACATACGCCGACCATCAAGCAGACATCAAAGGAGGATTCTACACATTATATGTCTACACCGACATCATCGAGTACCAATCAGTGGGTGATTCATACGTACCGCTTTTAAGATGCGTACATATAACCGGTGAAAACAACGATATCGTCAGTGTCAGATACGACAAACCTCATTACGCATCGGTCAACAAATCGATTATCACGGACATAAACATAGAAATAAAAGACGATCAAAACCGTGAGGTCAAATTCGCTTACGGTAAAGTCATTGTGAAACTACACTTTAGACCGGTGAGACAATCGGTTCTTTAAAATGCCTTATTACAATACACATCGGGGAGAAGTCAACGATTATGTCAACTACTACCAAAATCAGGCTGGAGGTGGGCTCCCCGGATATGCCGGCGGAGCCGTCATGTATGGGGCAGGCCTGGGAGGTCTTTTCAGAGGCCTGTTTAGGATGGCGGTATCGTTGTTAAAATCAGGGTTCAACATTGCTAAACCTCACTTGAAAACGGCTGCAAAAAACATAGCATCGGACGTTATTTCAAACGTGTTGTCAAGAGTTCGTGACGAGAAACAACAAGACGGTTCAGGTCTCATGGTCATGGCACGTAAGAGAATGTCTAAACCCCCAGGAGTCAGGAGGCGTGGTCGTGCTATAAAGAAAAAGCGCACTGTCAAGAAAACGTCACTCACACGCAGGAAGCGTAAGAAGAGTGTGAGACGAAACACCGTCGCTAAGAGAAACATAAACACCATTTTCTAACATGGCGCTACTTCATCGTATGTCCGGAGAGTGTATCAAGTCGGAGCTGGACTTATTTACAGTGCCTTTAACACAGACGTCTATAGAGAAAAATATGTATGTGGAGGTGCCTCCTCTATCGGCTATCTCAGATTCGTCGCCTTTGGAGTTTTTCATAGCGGGCTCCGGAGAGGAATACGTCGATCTAAATAACACTTTGATGCATCTAAGACTTAAAATCACAAAACCTAATGGTGGTGAAATAGCAGATCCTGTAAAAGTTGGTTTAATCAATTACCCTGCTGCTACAATTTTCTCACAAGTCGACGTAAGTCTCGGAGATCGATTAATATCCCAAAGCTCAAGCACCTACCCGTACAGATGTATCATCGAGAGTCTCATCAACTACAGCAAAGACACCCTGGAATCAACATTCTCAGCAGGTCTTTTCATCAAAGACACAGCCGGACATATGGATGACAAAGATCCAATCGGTAATAACCTGGGACTGACGAAAAGGTCGTCATACACAAGCAAAAGTAAGATTGTAGATCTGATGGCTCCTATTCACAGCGATATTTTCTTTCAAGAAAAATTAATGATCAACAGCGTCGACATAAAAATACGACTGATCAGAGGTAAAAACGAGTTCTGTTTAATGAGGAGTGATGATGTAGCCTATAAAATACATATTGTGTCGGCATCCCTATTTGTCAAGAAAGTAACAGTCGCACCGAACGTGAGGCTGGCCCATGCTCAGGCCTTGCTGTCGGCCAATGCAAAGTATCCGATTGACAGGGTCTGCCTGAAAAATTTTTCCATACCACAAGGATCCCGAGTTTCAAATCAGGAAAATCTATTTTTGGGTACTTTGCCGAAATCAATCGTTTTGGGTATGACCGATAACGATGCATTTACCGGTTCTTATGATAAAAACCCATTCGCATTCAAACATTATGATTTGGAGTTCCTGGCCATCTACGTTGACGGACAGCAAATTCCTGCTAAACCTCTACAGCCAAACTTTACAGATGGCTCTGTGGTACGAGAATTTTATCAACTCGTGACATCTACCGGCAGACATCTTAAAAATCACGCTCTGTCTATCAACAGATCTGAATTTGCCAGGGGATATTCCCTTTATGCATTCAACCTTACACCGGATGAAGATTGTGGTCAACACGTATCGCTTATCAAGTCTGGCAATATCAGACTCGAAGCCCGTTTCAGACAGCCATTGGCTCAAACCATCAACCTCATCGTCTACTCTGTGTTTGACAGCATCATAGAGGTGTCGAACCGAAGACAGATTCTGGTTGATTACTATTGATCAGAAATGAACACCGTACAGCTAAACGGTATCATGGACAAAATTACATGTAACACCCATTTTCTCGGAACTCTAGCATCTGATCAACTACCTGAAAGACCATTAACAAACTTACCGTCGATGGTGATTATTAACACACACCCTTCCGAACTACCTGGTGAACACTGGCTAGCCATTTATTTATCACAAAATGGTGTCGGTTGTTTTTTTGACAGTTTCGGTAACAAACCGGACAGTGACGGCTTTCCAATATCCATCAAAAACTTTTTAATGACAAATACTACAGTGACAAGATATTCTACTAAACGTGTCCAGGATTTTATGTCAAATGTGTGTGGACAGCACTGTGTTTTTTTCTTGTATCATCTATCAAGCGGCCATGACTATAACTATGTGATGAGTCTGTATAGCGAAAATCATGTTAAAAATGACAAGATGGTAGAGCTTTTTGTGAAAAAACTAAAATCTAATGTTTGCTGTGATAACATGTATTTGTGTAACCATTGTGTCCAGACTTGTAATTCTTACATGTTGCATGAATGATTCTAACGACAAATAAATAAAAAAATCTTACAATATGCATCTGTTTTATCGTATTTTATTTCAACACAAGTAATACACATACATAAAAACATTTAAAGAAGACAAAAACATACAGTTGTTAAAAATCCAACCATCGATTCCTATCGCGAGTCGGTGATTTAAACAGATCCTCGTCCAACGGTTGCACCTCTGGTTGTGTTTTTCTTTTTTTACGACCCTTTTTAGTAGACAGAGTTGGCTGATCATCGTCAATAGGGATGTTTTTTAAAGTAATAATCTTGCTCCTAACTTGATTATTTGGTACAGTCGAAAAAGGAATGTTTAATTCTGCGCATGCTTGAAGAAACTCCGTCCATCCTTTAGGTCTTCTGTCATCTCGTACTTGTTGCGGCGCTGTAACGTTGTTTATTAAATCAAGCATGTGTGATCCTGGTATGGATTTACCCTTAAACACGAACTCTCCAGACTCTGTCCAGGAACTGAGATCTCTAGCTTTAGACATTTTGTCTAATATATACTTGCTGTTTTTCACACGTTTCGTCGGTACATTCTTTAGAACTTCAGAAGTCACAGCATCGTCTTTTGCCTTGCCTTCAGCAGTTGTCGCAACAGAGTTAACTTTATTTTCATGTTCAGGGGTTGGTAACGATAGTGTTAAAACACTACTCTCACGATCACCTAGTTTAACAATTGTTAAATATCTGGTTAAGACGTTTGAGTAAAGTTTAACTTTTTCATGTTGATTTAAATCAGACCTGAGTAAAATATTTCTTATAGCCGTATCGAGATCGTTCTCTACGACCTGTTGAATGTTCTCGCGAACATTTGTTGATTGCAATTTATCCATCTGATTCTGAGGTACGAGATACATTTTCTCGGCATACTCCATCGTTTTACTCCCGTCTAGATGCGATCAAACTTGAAATAAATGGTACGGCGACGCTCAGGAGAGGTAAAAGAAATCCACCGGTCTGATTAAACACCTTTTTCTTAGCAGCTATGTTGATTTTTTTATTAGCAAGGAATTTTATTTCAGCCCTCTTCTTTTTCAACTTCATGTATTGTTGTCTGTTGATCGGGATAACTCCGTATAGTATGTTGAGAGCTAGTTCACACAGAGCTAAAATGAGATCGTCAGACGCAGACTGTAGAATAAGACGTCTTTGTTTAGGACTAGATTTATGTAACATTTTTAAAACAGGCAGATGCTTACATAGTCTCGCGGACATGATTCGTTATTACGTTCTTCTTTTTTTCTGGAGATAAACCACCTGGCGATCTGAAAACAATCCTGTTCTGAGACGAAATTGTTCCGGAGTTTTAGCTTTATAGTCTATCATGAGATAGCCGAAAGGACTCTTGACGGCATCTTGATAACATTCCATAAAATATTTTGTGTTACCAGGATACATCTGCCGACCCAGCACCGCTACTTGATTTGCATCGCGGGGGTTTTTAAACAAAATCAAATAATTTGTGTTCAAACTAATGGTTCTGCTGGATTTGCCTTGAACAAACAAATTTTGTACTATGAGAATTGCAGAGAGATTACGATGGTGGACGTATTGTGTGAAGACTTTTTCAATCTCTGAATTTCCAGTCGCTTCTTTCATCATATCGTCGATAATCAGCAAGTTTGTTTTATCCCGAGGTAGTAAATGATCATCATTCAGACTCTGGGGTATACCTTCAATGAATTTAATGTCATACAATTCAAGCAATTCGTCATACAAAGGTTGCCAGCAGTCATACAAAAAAAGGACATTATCAATTTTTTTAGAAATCGTATTTACAGCATTCTCCAAAAGCATTTTTACAAAAAAGGACTTTCCAGAATTAGATGGTCCGCTTATAACACATGAAAACGGATGTTGAAGCCTGAAATCAAAATCAACCGATTCACGCATTCCTCTGTACATTGAATTAAAAACCATAGGGCAGAGTTGTGTAATCGGGTAAAAGTCTACGCTTGTTATACACCACCTTGAACTTTTTAACGTCTGATTTGTTGTGCAGCGTGAGGTGTCTTTTATTCCTAACGATGTTGTCGGCTTGCGCTAAAATGTATTGAGTGTCATCGGCTGATGTCACATACCCTTCAACCAGACCAATCAATGTGTCTAATCTTATTGCTTGGGAATTTTTTGCATTCAGAGTTATACCCTTAGCTTTCATGCAAACCTTACCTGCAGCGGTACGATAGCCGTACGACTTGGGACCGCTGGAACAAAACTCTGTAATATAATCCGGTTCACCTATTTCATCAGTCAAATCCCCCAAATAATCACCCAGAGGAGGCATCCAGTCGCCTTCCTTAGACACAAAAATAACGCTATCAGTGTCCGAGTATAATAAACGTTCACCCAGTTTATCCATTAGATTGTACAATTCCAACCTGGCAAACGTTGTCGTGAACGAACCTATAAATACGTTAATGTCACGAGTAATGCGATGACTACCTTCGTCGGGATGATATTGGACGAGCGCTACATCATCTGAGATGAACGTAAAATATTTCAATGTGTCAGTTTTACCAAAAACAATTCTGGTGAATTCTTCAGGTTCACGCACAATCTGCGTAAATGCCAGATCCTCCCGCATGGAGAACCTTCCCCACAAACTATTTAACAATAGCTTGTTTATGGCCCTGTGGGCGGGGTCATGACAGATCTTTGTGGGGTCAAGTTGAATACCCTCTCTCTCATAGTACTCGCGGATGTAAGTCTCTTTTTCAGCATCAGTGATAACGTTTGAAGGGTAACCGGATGCTTGTTGTTTTAAACGCAAAAACGTTTTAACGTATTCGCTAAACAACTTGTCCGACCTTTCAGGAAAATGCCAAACTTCATCAACTTTGACCACTACATAACCTTTCTCGATCGCTTTTAAAAGTTCAACGCTGACCCAGCACCCTGTAAGAGACCTCTCGTCATCCGTATGGTTACAATTTGATGTTTGGTTTTCAGCGTGAGCGCATGTTCGGCATAACGGAAACATGAGTTTACCGCCGCATCTGTAAGGGAGTACCGGATGTAGTAATTTACGAGGCGGATACACAGTGGCTTTAATAAGACCGTAATAATTTTCGATCGGTTGAAAGTCGCTGAAAATTATTTCCGGGTGACCTATCGGGTAGCTCTTTGTTGATTGACAAAACGGGTAAAGAGACGTAAAATCAAGATAGCTAATTTTCTCACCGTCTGCCACTTTGTGGTACAACTTATAAGCGTTCGTGCGCCCTCCAAAAAGAGCGTCTCGTGGTTTAAGTCTCTCAGGGGCTGAATAAGTGCTCATAAATTCTATCACTGAGGGTTCTGTCTGTTTCATTTTAGACCATTCACAATCCCATATAACCTCTACTTTCAAACCATAAGCGTTTTGCAGAATTTCTATTTTTTCGTCAAACTGTCGTCTGAGAACACCAAAGGGGACACCCGACAGGGGGTGGAGTTTGTGCGGCTCATAGCAGCATTGGTGTCCATGAAACAAACAACCATTGTATTCTAGACCACGCCTTGACCCGCCCTGTTCGTAGTAGCCATCTAAAAAATATTGTCCAATTTGCATTTCGCCATGATTCAGAGCATGATGAATGTCAACGTTTCTGGTCTTTTTTACATACTCCAACCATTCAATCGAAACACTTGAGAATGTCTTATTTTGGTGAATGTATGCATTATTATGGGTTAGAGCAAGAGTGTGGTCTTTGAGATAGTGAGTTTTGAACACTCCCATACAACAACTTGCAAGAGTTGTGAAACTGAACGGATCGATTTGAGTACACTCTATGAACGATTCTCTGTATGTCATACATGCTTCACGCAGCAAGATAACATCATTTTCGCCATATTGGTACAGCTGTTCCTTGAAGTCAAAAACCTCATGTGAAACAGTACTGTACCACGCATCGAACTTTGCCTGGTCTTTTTCCGATAGGTTTTCGTAACCATAATACTTTTTGTCTGGGTAGGGTCCGACATAGTTCTCATTTTCTATTCTATTGAAATGATGCGGAAAGTATCCTTTTTCTGTTGTGGTGAGATTTAATGCTGCTGGTATCTTAGACAGAGCCATTGGTATGAAGGATAGGCTATCTGTGTAGCGTTGATTAAATGACTCATCGATCATGAGTATTAACTTACAACCTTGCATGATGACGTCCAATTGAAGACCAGCTTTGCAAAAATATTCAAGAATTAGAAAGGAGTCAAATCTGGAGGCGTTATGAGCTATGAAACAGTACCCCACGTATTTGGGTTTTCTAAAATGAGTGATCATTTTTTTCACACAGTCAGTACCTGCAGCTACAAATCTGACACCTCGAAATGTTATCGCACAGACAAAATTTGGCACGTGTCTACCATTTTCATAACGAGTTTCGAAATCATAAAAAATGTATTTCTTCTGAGGGGTTTTGAGTGGTACTGTGTTAATGAAACACTCATGTGTACCACCAGGTACAAGTTCTTCACGACAGGCCATGCAGCGTGTCGGGGCACATATGTGTCGTGCAGTAGTACTCTTTTCGTACCGTCTGTTACATTCCTTACAATATTTTATAAAATCGCAAGGCACTTTTTCTTTTTCAAGCGTAGGTTTCTTATGAGCATCGTAGCAGTAAGCCGATTTGCAATAACGCAAACAATCGGGACAATGGATGATTTTTTTAGGATGCTTGTAACATTCGCTGTCAAAGCAGACGTTGCAAACGTGCTTACATTGATGATTTCTAAGGGACGTGAAACCCTTATAGCAAAATTCACATACATAGGTAGAACCTATGAATGACTTTAAATTGAGAATCATGTAGTAATGTTTGTCCTGTAAATATAGGAACAACGTTTTAAGGTGGGGCTCTGTGTTATTTACGTAGGTTTGTAACACACCTGCGCTCGTTCTATAAAAAACAACTATTTTTATATCAAACAGGCGTTCAAATCTAGCTATGTCGTGAAATCCGACCTCATCTTGGATAGCAAGACCGGCCTTATTGTGTATGATTGATGCTCTGTTTTCTAATGCACTTTCAGGTAATTCAGGATCTAGAAAATGTGCTAGACAGATAGAAAAGCATAGTTTGTTTGATATGTTTGTAGGAATAAATAGACTGGTCTTCTTTCTTTTGATTACATGATCAAACGCCAAATCCGTAAGTTTACGACGATTGCCTACACCTCCTAGTCTGTTCATAACGATATCGGCTTCAATTTCAACATTTTCATCAACGGCTAATTGATCGTCACTCTGTAGAATTTTTTCAATTTGTTCCGTAAAAAGATTAACGTCGTAATTATTACTAGGTGTTAAAACAGCATTTACATCAGATTTCAGAGCTGAGGTTCGAAGGCATAAATTGATAATGCTACCATCGCCGCCAATCTGTCTAGCGAATGACACGATCTCATTCATGGTGTCATGTAGACGTATGTGATATGACGCTAAATCCTCAGATCTTATTTCGTCCATATTCATAGTCCTACGTAGCGACACACTGTTGAAACGGGGTCTAGGTAGAACATGATATTCATTTACGGTACCACCTTCTCTCACCAATGTTTCAATGTCTATCTGTCTTGTTGGACAGGGCCGTGAAGGCCCCGCAACATTGGAAGTTGACGGGTGTTCATCATCAACAACTGACTGATGTGATGTTTCAATAGTATTCCTACCGTGTGTTGCGTTGCTAGTTGAATGGATCTCATCATCATCATAAGCATCATCTGCCGGCTGACTGTTAACAACGACGGAAGGAATAGTTTCCTGAGTCAGTGTACCGCCGATCTGTTCACTGTTTAAAACAGATTGCACATATTCAGTCAAATTTAAATTTAATTCCTGTTCTATACACATTTCTAATTCATCCAGATTTGTAATTTGTGAAACAGGAATATTGTTAAAAGTTATGTCTCTAGAATTAGGATGCATATTTATCATATTCTGAAGACATTCAGAAATGTCTGCAACTCTGTCTGCCTGCATTTCGTTAGCTCTTTGCAGTATAATGGATAGACCATGGTCTGGTTGGTTATTGTATGTAACATCAGCACTATTTTCGTCATCCATTGTAATTATTTTAAATTTTATTTTATTATTAGTTTATTTTTTATTGAACTTTTTTTTTTTTGTTTTTGTTGTTGTTGATGTTTATTTGACCTCACTTTTATTGTTTACTTAGTTTTATTGGTTATTTTAGCTTATTATTTTTTAGGTTTATTTTATTTTATTGTTTAACTTATTCTTATTTCTATTTTATTTATTACTTAGTTTTATTAGTTATTTTTGTTTATTTATTATTATTATTTAGGTTTAGCTTTTACTTATTTTATCTTTGTTGTTTTATTTAGTTTATTTAATTTATTGATTACTTAGTTTTATTTTTGTTTATTTATTATTATTTAAATTTTAACTTTTACTTATTTTATATTTGTTGTTTATTTATTTTATTTTATTTTTGTTATTTTTTATTTTTTTTGTTTGCTTGGTTTTATTTTATTTTTTTTATGTTTATTTATTGCAATTTTTATTTACACATGAATATACATACATATTTAGCTATGATATTAGACTTGCATTTGTATCAATGACAGAAATAGAAAGTATGCAGTAATGTACAGAAATACAAATGTAGTCAGAATAAAACAAATAGTCAGAATAAAACACAATGAAGTACAATGGTATTACACCAAAATTTTAAGCTCAAGCATTTAAGTCAATTTGGAGTACATCAAAATGTAAAGCAGAATAAAACTTGAAGAAATGCAACAGTAATACATCAAAATGTAAAGTTCAAACACTAAACAATTGAGACAGTTCAGAATAAAACATGTTCAAAAGAATACAAATTTAGTATAGATCAACATCTAAAGTTAAAACACTAAACAGTTAAAGACAATTCAAAATAAAACTAAAAGAAATATAATGTTAATACATCAAAATTTAAAGCTCAATCAGTTAAGTCATTTTGGATTGCATCAGAAATGTAAAGCATAATAAAACTTGAAGAAATGCAATAGTAATACATCAAAATGTAAAGCTCAAACACTAAACAGTTGAGACAGTTCAGAATAAAACAAGTTCAAAAGAATACAAATTTAGTATAGATCAACATCTAAAGTTAAAACACTAAACAGCTAAAGACAATTGGAAATAAAACTAAAAGAAATATAATGTTAATACAACAACATTAGAAAAATGAGGCAAGTAAAGCATTTATCAAAATCTAAATTATCGTCTTTTAACTAGTACATCGATAATCGAACGCACAGATGATTTTAATATTCCTTTTTCGTTATTATTTATGCATCATTGAATGGTGAATAGAACAGAGCAGTGTGGTTATTAAACGGTGTTCGCGTTCACTTTTACCCAACAAATTCTGAAGCTCATCCATACGCTCATCCATACGCCGTTGATGTTCAGACAAGAAATCCTTGACACCATCTATCACACGCTGCTGTTGTACAATAGAATCTGATAGAGCATTAATTTTTACCTCGTGTCTGTCCAGATATTCACGAATTAGATAATAAACCGGCGACAAAGAATCGACAAAGTTGTTTTTGTTGATGTTGTTGTCACTACCGGCATCCCGATTCTGTGGGGGGCTCTGTGATCTTGCGTCTTCTTCGACGTCTTCCGGGTTTTCGTCTTCTTCTATTGGCGCTTGAAAGGAGTAAGTCGGTTGATGAGTGACTCCTTGAGGTGATTCATAACCATTGATGGATCCATCTTGTTCAGACCATAGTTCTGTATTAGAAGTCATAAATATTGCTTAGTAAAAAGCGACAACTTACTTTGAATTCATTTAAAGACATGCATGTATGTATTTAACAGTAATCATAAATACCTACACTTTTATAAGATAAATCACTTTAAAATCGATATATTGTTATAATCAATTAAATAAATATCCCTCACCT
This sequence comes from Danio kyathit, assembly GCA_903798195.1. Lineage (NCBI taxonomy): Eukaryota > Metazoa > Chordata > Actinopteri > Cypriniformes > Danionidae > Danio > Danio kyathit. Next base: position 42,675,931 of record LR812522.1, read on the forward strand.
TCAGATATTTCAAAAGGATTGTCAGGTGGACTCAGTGGACTGGCAAGAGGCGTCCATGAATCTGCGTATGAAACACATATGAAAATAATACAACTTGTATTATTAAATGATTAAAATATCACCAAACATTCGTGTACCAATTTGAGCGAATAATCACATAAATAGATATACATGCAAACAAAAAAATATCACATTACCTAATTCTGAGTCTTCGTCGTCATCTTCTTGTGCAGCAGTTTCAGAAATTTTTTGTCTCTTATTTAAATACGGTGTATAAATAATTCTTGGTCTCTTAGCAGCGGGTCGCGGTGCAGCTGTATACTTTTCTTTTCGCAATTCTTGTGGTTCTGCAGTCTTTTCTTCGTCTTCTACCGTTAAGTCGATAACTTCAATTGTTGCTATAATAGAATGACAAAGAAAAGGTTACTCAATTCCTCAGCAAACGGTGCACAATACATATCCGTCACTGCTGTGGCCTACGCGTTGAGCACTCGGCCAAGGACCGGAGCCTCACAACAAGCAGGTTCGAAGCCGCTTAAAGTTAGAATAGTTAAATTAATTTAAATAAAAAGCATACCTTTTTGCGTATGGTCATCAATCATGTCACCCGAAGTCGCTATAAGAAAAACAGAAACAGAAGTAATAATAAAATAAAAACTATTGTATAAATGTTCAAAACAGAAAATATAGTTATGAAATGAAAACTTACAAATACGATTAATGGCATCGAAAGCAGCACTTTCCTTAGTGTTTATTTCTGCAAGACACAAGCTGATAAAATGAAAATATGTCAAACAATTGGTTAATAAGGTAGTATACAAATCTATAGGCAATTGAATAATATATAAATATCTACTTACGCATTTCCATGTCTTGTTCAAAAGCTGGTGAGTTGCTCATCTTCAGAAGTTCTAGTCGATATGACAGTGACACTGAGGATTCAAGTTTACTGTGAATACGGTCTGTATAGCAGGGCTTTTTATGTTAAATGTCGAGAGGCGTTGTCGTTAGTTTAAAAGCTGGTTCGGAACGATAAGGGTCAAGCAAAAAATGAAATAAACTGTCCGAGACAATAATATACTATGCCATATGAAAATATATAAAACCTAATACAGTATGTCTAAGTGTAACGAATCTAAATATTATTGCAATATCATTAATAAACTTGTAGAACAAATGAACTTGAAATATATATATATATATATATATATATATATATATATATATATATATATATATATATATATATAGTGTACTTGTTATATTAATAAAAAGCATTTTCTTTCAATATTTTGTTTGATTATTATTTATAGCATACATTATTTCAAACTTAAGATAACATCCGTTATTATAGACTATATAAAGCATATATTTATATATGTGTAAGAGTGTGTGAATATTATATTCAATTAGAAATATTGTTGTATTACATTTCTATTCATATTCGATATAAATGAATAAATGTTTAAAAGGACATTTGTTGATTATGATAGATTATTTTACACCTCATATTTTAACATTTTCGTTTATAATATAATTAACGTATGTTAATAGAATAAAGAAAATACTTATAATACATTAGTTTTATTTAATATACTTTTTTTTAATTGAATCATAAATATTACAATAAAATAGTGTATTCAGAACTATTCTAACCAATAAATATTATTAATTTGTACTAATAAATAATATACGAACTTAAGACTAATGTATTTCGCTGTGTGACCAATAGATGGTGCTAGATACCCATGCTTGAACTGTGAATGTTTTCGGAACACGGTTAACACCTATTTCGTAGAAAAATACTAGTCATTTATCATTAACAAAAATATGTGCCGAGTCACCAGTCAAACGTGTTTTTCTTATCGAAAAGACCATACATGGTTTTTGTGACATTTCGTTTTGCCACCAAATTACTAGAGTCTTTAAAAGTTTAAATATTCCTGCATTCATAACTTAAGACACTGATGAAACAATATACGAATCTATTTCATGTATAAAATTTAACACGTTATAACTATGCCGAACACATTACGAATCTAGCTAATCTTCATCCGTTCATTTATATATATATATATATATATATATATATATATATATATATATATATATATATATATATATATATATATATATATGTGTGTGTGTGTAGATTAAGGTTTACGTATATAAAGTTTGATAGTCAATATTACGTTAGATGACAATTATGTTTGAAAAATATTATCAACCTTTAGTGCAATGATATGTAGCACAGCTAAAATCGAATAACATATTTCAGTTTTTTTTCATAAACAAAACAAATAGATATTTTTTTATATTATATTGTATGTAATAAATGATATATGATAAACAATCATTTTAATGTTATACCTATGTTAAACACAAGGTCACATGTTAATCATCTTATAACCTATTGATCATCCAGGATAATCACAATACAATATAATAATAATAATAATAATACAACTACTAATACTAATAATAATAATAATATTAATAATAATAATAATAATAAAATAAGCGGTAATAAAATATAGAGTCTTAATTTAACGTAAGCAATCGTATATTTTATTTATTGTTTACATTAAGCCTTACTGAAACAAGTGATCAGGAGGCCTCTCTCTCTCTCTCTCTCTCTCTCTCTCTCTCTCTCTCTCTCACACACACACACACACACACACACACACACACACACACACACATACACACACACACACACACTGAGGAGAATCAAAGAACAGTATAGGGTTAATCATATAGTAATGATTATAGTAATAGTTTATTAATTATAATTATAATATAATATAAAATAATGTAAAACAATTTAATGGATTAATAAATGACATAATAAAAGAAACAGAGAAATGTATAATACTAAACATAAAGAAATATTTATAGTATTAGTTTATTAAATATAATATAAATATATTTATTATCATAATTTGATATAATATAATTGTTTTAATAACGGTTGTGATATTTTATTTCATTTGATTAAAATCTAATGAATGATATTAATATATTTAATTTAATATTTTAATTTATTTTTATATTATTATAAATTAATTATTTCCATTTGATTACCGGAATTATAATTTATATTAAACTGATAAAAATCTAATTAACCGGAATTATAATTTATATTAAACTGATAAGAATCTAATTACCGGAAATATAATTTATATCAAATTGATAAAAATCTAATTACCGGAATTATAATTTATATTAAACTGATAAGAATCTAATTACCGGAAATATTAAGTTTATATAAAAGGGGGCGGGGCTTAAACCGGAAGTCCCGCCTTAGGGGCGGGGCTACAATCCATCAAACTTTTTGACACATTGTGAATCATAAGACTCTCTCTTGTGTTATCACTTTAACATTTCTGTAGTATATATCACAGGATTCTGTGTTGTTCAGTATGTAATACTCCTGTAGTATTCTTGTGGTAGTGTGTGTTATCACTTTAACATTTCTGTAGTATTTACCACAGGATTCTGTTGTTCAGTATGTAATACTCCTGTAGTATTCTTGTGGTAGTGTGTGGTATCACTTTAACATTTCTGTAGTATTTACCACAGGATTCTGTTGTTCAGTATGTAATACTCCTGTAGTATTCTTGTGGTAGTGTGTGGTATCACTTTAACATTTCTGTAGTATTTACCACAGGATTCTGTGTTGTTCAGTATGTAATACTCCTGTAGTGTTCTTGTGGTAATGTGTGGTATCACTTTAACATTTCTGTAGTATTTACCACAGGATTCTGTGTTGTTCAGTATGTAATACTCCTGTAGTATTCTTGTGGTAGTGTGTGGTATCACTTTAACATTTCTGTAGTATTTACCACAGGTTTCTGTGTTGTTCAGTATGTAATACTCCTGTAGTACTTTTGTGGTAGTGTGTGGTATCACTTTAACATTTCTGTACTATTTACCACAGGATTCTGTGTTGTTCAGTATGTAATACTCCTGTAGTATTCTTGTGGTAATGTGTGGTATCACTTTAACATTTCTGTAGTATTTACCACAGGATTCTATGTTGTTCAGTATGTAATACATCGTACATATATTATTTGATTACGTTTTAAAGCTTTGTATTTAAAATAAAAATAATAATAAATTCAAGATTCATTATACAGTTCTTATTTAATTTTTTATGAAGTGATCATGTTTGTTTATGTAAATGCTGCGTGACTTTGATGTGCGTTGCGTGTCTCATTCAAATGCTGGAGTGGAGTGTGAGTTGCTATGGAAACGACAAACGAGGCAATAATGACACACCACCTGAAAGACATCACCACAGAACTTCTCTCACGCTGCTGTTATCTCTGTTTTCAGGTAAGTTTAGTCCCTAAAACAAAGCAAGTATCACACAGCGGTTCCTAACACTTTTATTATTGGTAACTGACATATTTCGGTTGACTATTTATATTATAATGATTAGTCTTCGAAAAATTCTGTTAGCATCTTAGCATTGATTAGGCTACATTAGCAAACGTTGCGTTAACTTCTTAAACTGAGCTCTTGTTATTAAAGTTTTGGCTTTTAGTTCTTCTTTATGTGTAGATGAGTGGTTTTTATCAATGTTTTATTAAAAAAAAGTCTACTTTATTTAGCATACACATATGAATAGTACTGTGAAGGAGCGTGAATCCTTACAGTCCTTGCTAGTTAAAACATGTTTTGATAATGGTAACTTTAAACGAATATTGACTAAAAAAGTGCCCATGTGGTTTCAGGAGTGACAGAATAACCCCTGCCACAGAAAAGCAGATACAAGATTTCTAAAGGGAGCTGATCACAATGATGCAGTAAACACAGGTAATACGAGAATGAATTCATATGCATGTCCATAGCATGTCTATAGCATTATCCATCTGTTATGTCTTTTTTGCAATTATTTGAGGGAAGTTTTGACATTGAAACATAAGTGAGTGGTTTTAAATCGTCACACGATTCTTCTTTAATATTTAGTATGCAGATTTGCTGCTGATCAAGTGAGTGATTTTCATTTTGTTTTATTTTCTTTTACTGTATTTGAAGCAGAAATGTACTCTCTCACTTTTGTTCAGTTTAATGCATCCTTGCTGAATATAAATTTACATTTTTTTTTAAAATAACCACAGTAGTCATTATAAAGTAAAGCTGTTTAGAAATATGAAAACCATTTCTCTCTCTCTCTCTCTCTCTCTCTCTCTCTCTCTCTCTCTCTCTCTCTCTCTCTCTCTCTCTCTCGTAGAGCATGCTGGGAGTGAGTGCGTTGTGAGTGAGCGTGTGTGACTCGAGTGCTCGGGTGCCTTGTTTTTCAACCTTTTTTTCTTTTTTCATACTTTTTTGTTAAATGGTGTAGGAGTTAATTTTTTTTCTTATTGCTTTGTTTTTTCGGGGGGAGGGGATTGGGTTGTAGGGGTTGTGCATTTTTGGGAGTGGAAAGCATGGCTGGGGCAGGTACAGGTGCGCGGGGATTGAGCTCGCTCACGCGTCGTCATGGTGTAAAAGTGGCGTCTGCGGTGAGTGTGGAGAGCTGTTGTTTAGCTGTTGGTGAAATTGTGGGACACGAGAATATTTAGTCAGCATCTAAAATGAATAGTGCAATAGTCATTTTTTTAAGCACAGTAGAGTATGCAAACGAAGTGGTTCAGAGAGGAGTCATATTGGAAGGAGTTCTCACTCCGGTTATGCCTCTTTCATTGCCGTCAAAACGAGTCACTCTCTCGAACATCCCGCCGTTTATTAGTGATGAAGTTTTAACACAAGCACCGTCTCGCTACGGTAAACTAGTGGTGCTTCCCCTTTACTGAAACACATTGTTTCATTCAGACGCTCTGTTTACATGATTGTAAACAATGACGCAGATCTAGACCTCACGCTTAATTTCCAAGTGGGTGACTTTGACTACGTGGTGTTCATCACCACCGACAAGATGAAGTGTTTTGGCTGTGGAAAATTCGGTTATTTGATCCGTATTTGTCCCAACAAACACGAAGAAAGTAACAGCACCGCTGACGCGGGCGGTGCAGCTAATGGCGAAGGACAACTGGCCGATGAGGCCGCCGAGGTGGAATCTGCATTGGCGGCAGCGAACGGTCATGATGGCGATCACAGTGTGGATCCTGTGGAGAATGCTTCGGTTTCAGTGGAGGTGGAAGCGCAAAATGCAAAAGATGTTGAAGACGAGGAAGCTAAAGGTGAGTCAAGCGATAAACAATTGGAAGTTGTTTTGGGGGATGTTCGGGAGGTTGACTGTAGGCATAATGAAACAGACGTGGACAAAACATTATTTAAGGTACCTTTAAAAAGGAAGAAGTCAGACAGCGTGCATGGTTTTCGGCAAGTGAAAAAAGTTGATATGGAAGATCAACTTGAGTCGGAGAGTGACAGCGAGCTCTCTGATTCAAGCCTTACACTGTCTCAGAGTGAGTTTTCCAGGCACAATTACGAAGTGGATGACATCAAACTTTTTCTAAGGTCAACGAAGAATAAGAGGGGGGTCTTAGTAAGTGAATATTTTTCAGATGTTGAGCAGTTTGCGGATAAAGTTAAAGGTTCTATGCCTGAAGGTTGTTTTTCAAACAAAGAAGTGTACCGATTGAAAGATAGTACGGAAACTTAATGCAGACCTGAATGATGGAAGTGAAAAAGCATACATTTATGAAGACGAATCACAACAGTTTGTGTTTCTTTTTCTTTTTATGTTTGACTATGGCTGAAGTGAGCATCGCATCATTAAATGTGAATGGTGCTCGAAAATGCAAAAAAAAAGAGCTGAGCTATTTGGGGTTATTAAACAGAAAATCATAGATGTTATTTTTATTCAGGAAACACACAGTGATGTTAAGAATGAAGTTGATTGGATGCACGAGTGGGATGGGAATGCTGTTTTTAGTCATAACACCACACTCAGTGGTGGAGTGGGCATTTTATTTACAAAAACGTTTTGTCCTGCTTCGTTTCAAGTAGAGGAGATTGTAAAAGGAAGTCTTTTGAAAATAAGAGCAATCTTTGAAAAATACATTCTCATTTTTATATGCGTTTCTGCTCCAACATCAGCAGTAGAAAGAATAGTGTTTTTAGATACACTTAATACTGTTCTACAAAAGTGCAATACTGAAGAATATTTGTTTTTAGGTGGAGACTTTAATTGTACAGAAAGTAATTTTGACAGGAATAATATTGAACCTCATATGCCTTCACGTGAACGCCTTATTAAATGTATTAAAATGAATGATTTATGTGATATTTGGTGGCATTTTCACAAAGGACAGAGACAGTATACGTGGGCTCATGCTCGTAATAATTTTCTTTCTCTTGCGAGATTGCATCGTTTTTATAGTTTTACACATCAGTTGAGTATTTTTCAAAGCTGCATCACTTCTCCAGTCAGTTTCTCCGATCATCATATGGTTTTATGTTCCTTCTTCTTAAATGAAGTTAAGCCCCGCAGTGCATATTGGCACTTCAACACCAATCTACTATGCAATAAAGATTTTAAGGAGATTTTTAAGTTTTTTTGGGAGGGTTTTAGAAAAACAAAAGATTCATTTCGAGACAAATCAATGGTGGGATTTTGTAAATGTCCAAATCAAACAACTGTGTCAACAGTGCACTCGTAATGTCACCAAAGAGTTAAATAGTTCCATGAAAGCCTTGGAGACAGAGATAATCAATTAGCAGATTCTGGCTGATTCAACAAATAATCAAACTTGCATAGAGACAATTTCAAATAGAAAACTCAGTTGGCAGACTTACTGGGGTTGAAAACACAAGGGGCTCTAATTCGTTCACGTTTTTTAAGTATTGAACAGATGGATGCACCATCTAAATATTTTTTTTAATCTTGAAAAGAAAAATGGACAAAAACGTATTCTACATGCATTACGCTCTGAGATTGGGCATATTTTAATTACACCTGAAGAAATACGTAAAAGAGCAAACAGTTTTTATAAAAATTTGTATAAGAATTTGTTGGGTGCAGAGTGGGATTCAGAGAGTACCTTTTTTAGAGGTTTGAGTCAAATGACTGAGGAGGCAAATGCTGAAATTTCTGGTGTTTTAAGAATGGAAGAGTTGTATAAAGCATTACAAAACATGGAATCTGGTAAAGTGCCAGGAATTGACAGTCATCCAGCTGAATTTTATAAAATTTTTTGGACTGAGGTGGGTGAGGACCTTTTGCAGGTGCTTAATGACAGTCTAGCATCAGGCAGGCTTCCATTGAGTAGTAGTAGAGCGGTCATCACACTCCTTCCAAAAAAAGGAGACCTTTTAGAAATAAAAAATTGGCGCCCTGTCTCACTTTTATGTGCTGACTATAAATTATTATCTAAAGTGTTAGCTAATAGGTTAACAAAAGTAAGAGATTTAGTGGTGCATCCAGATCAGACTTATTGTGTCCCCGGAAGGTCAATATTTGATAACATTACCCTTATGCAGGATATTTTTGATGTCTCCAAGTTGCTTAACATTAAAATTGGTCTTATATCGTTAGATCAAGAAAAAGCCTTAGATAGGGTGGAGCACTCTTATTTGTGGAGAACATTAGAAGCTTTTGGTTTTTGTCAAGATTTTATTGATAAAGTAAAAGTACTTTATGGTGATGTTGAATGTGTGCTGAAAATAAACGGTGGCTTATGCACTCCTTTTAAGGTCTGTAGGGGTATAAGACAAGGTTGCTCATTATCTGGAATATTGTATTCACTTGCCATTGAACCCTTGTTGCAACAACTAAGAGAAAAAGTTTGGGATGATTTTACCTGGATGTAAAAATAATGTTAAACTGCCTGCCTATGCTGATGATGCAGTGGTTTTTATTGACAAGCAAAATGATGTACGAGTTTTAATGGAAGTCTCAGAAAATGTTAAAAGTCTGTCATCTGCAAAAATTCACTGGAATAAAAGTGAAGCAATTTTAATCGGAGATTGGTTAAATGATAGACCAAGCCTTCCTGATGGCTTGATATGGGGAATAGGTGGTTTTAAATATTTAGGAGTGTATTTAAGTGATGAAATTTTCACTCAGAAAAACTGGGAAGGGGTGGTGGATAGTATAAAGGGCTGACTTAATAAATGGAAATGGTTAATACCTAAAACAACATACAAAGGAAGGATTTTAATAATGAATAATTTAGCAGCTTCCAGTCTCTGGCATAGGCTGGCTTGTTTAGATCCTCCTTCACAACTCTTAACAGAAATCCAAGGTCTTTTGGTCAATTTTTTTTGGGATAATTTGCATTGGGTCCCACAGAGTGTGTTGTATTTAACTAAAGAAGAGGGTGGTCAGGGGCTGATACAGTTGAGAAGCAGAATAGCAGCTTTTCGATTACAATTTTTACAAACATTTCTGTATGGGTCCTCAGTGTATGGATGGAGGGAAGTGACATGCTCTATTTTACACAGTGTTGCGGGGTTGGGTTTGGATAAAGCCTTGTTTTTAATGGACCCCCTTAAGTTAAATGTGAATAGACTGCCAATTTTCTACAGAAATCTTTTTAAGGTATGGAGTCTGTTCAACTTGCAAAGGAATAGAACATGTTCTCTCCACTGGTTATTGGAAGAGCCTATAATAAATGGGGCTCGTTTTGACCTAACAAAGGACAGTTTGTCATTTCATGGACTTAATGAAGTGCTGCAGAATTCAAAGATTTTTACGCTTGGACGTTTGTTGCATATTGCCGTAGTGGACTTAAGAAAAACACAAGAAGTGGCAGATGTTTTAAAAATTAGATCCTTGCGAACTGTTGAACATATGTTACAGAACTGGAGAGGACTGATCAGTGATGAAGAAAAAGTGCTACTAAAAGACAGTTGTGTAAAAGTAAACGATTCCGAATCAGAGGATTTTTTTCCGTTTTTCGCGTTGCTCCCTAAGTTAGAGGATTTTAAAGGGCCCTTCCTGGACTCTAAAAAAACATTGTGCTTGGGTTCATCTGTGGTCACTGGCAAAGATTTTTACAAAGTCTGTGTTTAAGTGTTTAATAAAAAAGAACTAAATGATAGAATTGACATACCTTGGCGTGAAGTGTTGGGTGTAGAAGAGCATGTTAAACCTGAATGGAGGTCACTGTATAAGCCACCGTTGTCTAAAAGGTCAGGGGATATACAATGGAGACTTCTTCACTGTGCTATTGCAGTCAATGCCTTTATTTCAGTTCTTAATCATGATATTATTGCTAATTGTCCTTTTTGTTCAAAAAGAGAAAATTTTTCACACTTTTATGGAATGCGACAGACTGAAACCGTTACATTTACTGTTGGAAAATATTTTTACTTCATGTAGTGAAATGTTTTCTGTGAAAGTTTTTATTTTTGGTTTTAAATTTGTTAAAAGAAAGAGGTTTAAATGTCAACTTCTGAATTTTGTTTTAGGGCAGGCCAAACTAGCTATTTATATGAGCAGAAAAAACAAGGTTGAAAGGTTGTCTGGGGAAGATGTGGTGGTAATGTTGGTAAACTTGGTGAAATCACGAGTTCTGATTGATTTTTGTTTTTATAAATCTACAAAAGACATGTTAGCTTCTCAAATGAGGTGGTGTGGAAGTGGGGCATTGTGTTCAATTGTTGAAGAGGAGTTAGTTTTTACTTTTTATAATTAATTAATTTTTTTTGCTGCATCTCTTGTGAGATTTCGACATGTTGAAATGATGATGATGAGGATTAATTTATTGTAATAAAAGGCACTTTAAATTCAATTCTCTCTCTCTCTCTCTATAGTTGAACCCTGAATTATTAGCCTCTTTTATTTATTTATTTTTATTATTATTATTTTTTTAAATATTCCCCAAATGATGTTGCACAGAGCAAGGACATTTTTCACAGTATGTCTGATAATATTTTTTCTTCTGGAGAAAGTCTTATTTGTTTTATTTCATCTAGAATAAAAGCAGTTTTTAATTTTTTTAAAAACATTTTAGGGTCAATATTATTAGCCCCTCAATTTTTTCCGATAGTCTACTAAACAAACCATCATTATACAATAACTTGCCTAATTGCCCTAACCTGCCTAGTTACCCTAATTAACATAGTTAAGCCTTTAAATGTCACTTTAAGCTGTATAGAAGTGTCTTGAAGAATATCTAGTCGAGTATCATTTACTGTCATCATGGCAAAAATAAAATTAATTGATTATTAGAGATTAGTTATTAAAACTAGCATGTAAAGAATTGTGTTGAGAAAATCTGCTTTCCGTTAAACAGAAACGCGGGGAAAGAAATAAACAGGGGGGCTAATAATTCAGGAAGGCTAATTCTGACTTCAACTGTGTGTGTGTGTGTGTGTGTGTGTGTGTGTGTGTGTGTGTGTGTGTGTGTGTGTGTGTGTGTGTGTGCGTGTGTGTGTAAATCTCGTTGTGTTTCAGTAGAAACCATTTTGAGGAAAGAAAAATTATTTGAAAAATCTCAGAAAATACAATATGAGAATTAACTGCAGAATTACTTGACGTGTGTATGGAATATTATACAATTTTGCATATATTAACCTTTTTATAATTATCATGCTTGGTGTGAACAGGCCTTTACTTAATTAATACAAATCAAATAAAATGTGATTAATAAAAATCTTATAAAAAAACATTTGTGTCTTAAATATTGTGTTAATTGTTAACCCAAAGTTGGTTTCTTTTTCTTTGCCATATTGGATGCCAGATTGCAGTTTAACGCTTATCTCAATCTTGCTCAGTTGGTCCAGCTGATCAATGTCTTCAGTATTCCCGGAAGCTACCAGGCAGATGTGTGGACAGCTATGAGACAAACTCCAAGGGACTTTAGAACTTCAGTACAATGACTGGACATCACAGTTGTGTAAACAGCATAGCAGTCAATCTACATAACTGAATAGCAACACAGGCACGGGTTACTGCATCTTTATTTGTATATTTTTAACTAACTGTCACACGTTTTCAGCATAGGCTTTTAGTTGAATTTAAGTGTAGCAAGCTAAACTTGTTACTTATTTCCTAAAGGAATATTTATAATGCTTTACTCTCATTTACTCTCATTGTGTGACATGCAAAAGAAAATATTTAGAAAATTTGAATACTCAGAAAGTTTTTGTTTCAAATTTTTATTTGTGCTCTAGACCCAGGCCTTTGCAGAAATTTAAAGCTTTCCAAATTTGTAAAGGGTTTAGAAATTAATTTAGGACAAATTCATCTAAATTTTATTTTAATTTTATTCTCATTCTTTTTCAGTGTGGTCACTTTGACCCCAAACAACATAAAAAGTTATTTCTTTTTTTTTTTCACACATTTAAGCAACCAAATCAAGTCCACTTGTGACAACATTTTGTTAAAGGTTGGACTGATGTGACCACAACATTACCTAACTGATAAAGTTGCCATTTCATAATTTGATAAATTCATAATTTGATCACAATGCAATCCAGCTGATCAGCCTCACAATTTTCACAATACAACTAAATTGTCAAATTTTCCCTTGCAGGAAATGTGAGATGTGGAAACACAATCTTTAAAGGAAGCAGCTATTTGAAAAAAAAGATATTAGTGAAGTGTTTATGGTTTGTCACATTCTAAAATAACGTAGTATTTAGAACAGAATCCTGTGGTAAATACTACAAAAATGTTAAAGTAATACCACAAGTTACCACAAGAATACTACAGGAGTATTACATACTGAACAACACAGAATCCTGTGGTAAATACTACAGAAATGTTAAAGTAATACCACAAATTACCACAAAAATACTACAGGAGTATTATATACTGTATAACACAGAATCCTGTGGTAAATACTACAGAAATGTTAAAGTGATACCACACACTACCACAAGAATACTACAGGAGTATTACATACTGAACAACAGAATCCTGTGGTAAATACTACAGAAATGTTAAAGTGATACCACACACTACCACAAGAATACTACAGGAGTATTACATACTGAACAACACAGAATCCTGTGGTAAATACTACAGAAATGTTAAAGTGATACCACACACTACCACAATAATACTACAGGAGTATTACATACTGAAAAACAGAATCCTGTGGTAAATACTACAGAAATGTTAAAGTGATACCACACACTACCACAATAATACTACAGGAGTATTACATACTGAACAACACAGAATCCTGTGATAAATACTACAGAAATGTTAAAGTGATACCACACACTACCACAATAATACTACAGGAGTATTACATACTGAACAACACAGAATCCTGTGATAAATACTACAGAAATGTTAAAGTGATACCACACACTACCACAAGAATACTACAGGAGTATTACATACTGAACAACACAGAATCCTGTGGTAAATACTACAGAAATGTTAAAGTGATACCACACACTACCACAAGAATACTACAGGAGTATTACATACTGAACAACACAGAATCCTGTGATAAATACTACAGAAATGTTAAAGTGATACCACACACTACCACAAGAATACTACAGGAGTATTACATACTGAACAACACAGAATCCTGTGATATATACTACAGAAATGTTAAAGTGATACCACACACTACCACAATAATACTACAGGAGTATTACATACTGAACAACACAGAATCCTGTGATAAAACGTTCCAAAAAAACAACAAAGTACTACACAATTACCACATAATTTTTGTGTTGTACATTTAATGGTTTACCACATAAAATACCGTAGGTAATTTTTGTAAGGGTAAGTATCCCAATTTTGATAGCTTTTGTCAAATATTTATAAGATAAACAAGAAGATCGAATAAATGTGAGTGGAATGGGGTGCATTTGCCAATACCCTGCTTCCACAGCCAGATTAAAAGGGCCACAACAGTTTCATTCCCTGGCAAACAGCCTCCTCCACGAGAAGCACCACCACATATTTACACCGTGTTATATTTGGTGCGGCCAGACATTGAATGGCTTCACCGGTGTATGTACTCTTATAGAAAGCACACATTCTGAAATGGGCTTTTGTGCCAGTATATGACCCCCTTCAGGAATGATCATACAAGTGTGGAAGCTTCTGTATTAGCTCTGCTACCTGACTCTCTAGTGTATCAGGTGATTAGTGTTGTTGTGTTGATGTTGTTCTCCTGACTGCCAACCATGGATAAAGAAGTGAATTAAGTGGAGGAATTGCAACTCAACGTGGAGCTCCAGAATGCAAACGCCTATTGTGTAATCACCACAGACCAATGGTAGCTCAAAGGTGTTTAGGAGCCAAAGCAAACTGTTGGGAAAGCTGTGTCAAACTTCCCAAACAAACTCAAAAAGAACTTAATTTTGGCAAGACTTTGTTTGAAATTACGACATTTGAAGTGAGTGCACCAAAACAGCTCATTTTAGATGTGCCCCAAAATCCCAAAGAACATGAATTAATGATGTTTTGAGCAGACATTTTACAGACATTTTAGAGCAATATTATATCTTGTAAATACAGGTGCCCTTTAAACCCAAAGCTTTTCTCATATTTGACTTCATTTCACACTTGACATAGGAAATACACACACTGAATAATCATAATAATAAAATACATGGCAGCATTTTTTTTTTCTCACTGCATCATACTTTGTGACATTTTACAATGTAAAAGTAAAGTGTGGCAGCATTTTTATTTTACCTCAGTGTCTCCAGTTTACAGCTTACAGTCTTCAGTCCATCAGAGAGAAGCTTCACTCCTGAATCCTGCAGGTCATTGTTACTCAGTTCCAGCTCTCTCAGGACACAGTTTGAGGATTGTAGAGCTGAAGACAAACTCTCACAACATTCGGCAGTGAGTTTACACATGACAAATCTGAGAAATAAGAACATAAATCAAATTTACAGTGTAATTTTTATTCATTCATCTACTGTTAATAAAAATTATAATCAATCAATCAATCAATCAATCAATCAGGTGTTTGAACTCAGACCTCAGTGTCTCCAGTTTACAGTTTGGACTCTTCAGTCCATCAGAGAGAAGCTTCACTCCTGAATCCTGCAGGTCATTGTTACTCAGGTCCAGCTCTCTCAGGACACAGTCTGAGGATTGTAGAGCTGAAGACAAACTCTCACAACATTCGGCAGTGAGTTTACACGTGACAAATCTGAGAAATAAGAACATAAATCAAATTTACAGTGTAATTTTTATTCATTCATCTACTGTTAATAAAAATTATAATCAATCAATCAATCAATCAATCAATCAGGTGTTTGAACTCAGACCTCAGTGTCTCCAGTTTACAGTTTGGACTCTTCAGTCCATCAGAGAGAAGCTTCACTCCTGAATCCTGCAGGTCATTGTTACTCAGGTCCAGCTCTCTCAGGACACAGTCTGAGGATTGTAGAGCTGAAGACAAACTCTCACAACATTCGGCAGTGAGTTTACACGTGACAAATCTGAGAAATAAGAACATAAATCAAATTTACAGTGTAATTTTTATTCATTCATCTACTGTTATTAAAAATTATAATCAATCAATCAATCAATCAATCAGGTGTTTGAACTCAGACCTCAGTGTCTCCAGTTTACAGTATGGACTCTTCAGTCCATCAGAGAGAAGCTTCACTCCTGAATCCTGCAGGTCATTGTTACTCAGGTCCAGCTCTCTCAGGAACCAGTTTGAGGATTGTAGAGCTGAAGACAAACTCTGACAGCACTGAACAGTGAGGTTACAGCCATGTAGCCTGTAAGGAAAAACAGAAATAATGACTTAGCATTTATCTAGCTGGGTAATCCAGAGCAGAGACAAAAACATTTTTTGTTTTAGTTTGAGCAAAGGAAAAATCACTATATGTACTCTGTAAATACTGAATTCAAGGGAGAATCCAAGGCTGTAAAATAAACATAAAAGTATTATTTAGCTAACATTTCACATTTTTGTGTGATAATTAATCATTAGTTATCATTAATAAAAGCTTAAATTCAATATTTTTAATAACATATTAGAGCTATCAGTTTTGAAATGCACACTATGTATATTTAAACATTTCAATGTGTTAACAGAAAGGAGAGATTATATTATTGTATTGCGTAAAAGAAGAATCAAAGTAGTGAACAGAATGTCTGAAAATGGAGTAAACATAAGGAGAACAGATATTGTATACAGCAGGTGATCAGTAATACATATTTGATGTGAAAGCACAAATAGTCTGTGCTGTTTCTGCATTACATGCATATCACTGATGGGTTGCAGATGTGTTGCAAATCGCAGATGAATTAAGCATAGGTTTATACAGAAAACTCTTACAGTGCTCTTGTGGTGTTCTTGACCACTGGTATCAGTCTCATCAGTGCTTCATCAGATCTTCTGTATTTCTGCAGTTCAAACATCTTTTGAGTCTCTTCTGACATCAGGAGCACAAACACCAGACCTGACCACTGAGCAGAGGACAGATCCTGCATTGAAAGATTTCCAGAGCTCAGACTCTTCTGGAGTTCCTCCACAAAGTCATCCTTCAGTTCATTCAGACAGTGGAAGAGGTTGATGGTCCTCTCTGCTGATTTCTCCTCCTCTATTTTCTCTTTGATATAGTCAGTCGTGTCTTTGATGTTCTCAAGTTTGAGCTTCAGTTCTGGCAGGAGCTCCTTCAGGTTACTCTGATTAGACTCCAGAGAGAGACCCATCAGGAACCGGAGGAAAAGGTCCAGGTGTCCGTTCTTGCTTTGTAAAGTCTTCTCGACTGCAGCCTTATGAAGTTTAAACAGGGACTTTGTAGAGAGTTTCCATGTCATGTACTTTTTCCAGGAATCAAGAAATGGATTTGCTTTCTTGTCTTTGTAAGTGACAAACACATAGAGAGCAGCGAGGAACTCCTGAACGCTGAGATGCACAAAACTGTAGACGGGTTCCCCTGAAATGGGGTTTTCCTCCTGAAACATTCGAGTACATAACCCAGAGAACACAGACCCTTCCTTGACATCTAGCCCACACTTCTGCAGATCTGTTTTGTAGAAAATCAGATTTCCTTCCTCCAGCTGTTTAAAGGCCAGTTCCCCAAGCTTCAGAATAATGTCATCATAAGACCAGGCTTTGGCTTTAGGATCAGGATCATTGCTGTATTTTTTTTTCATCTGTTGTTTTTGAGACAGTAAGAAGTTGGTGTACATCCCAGTGAGAGTTGTGGGTGTTTTGTCATTGCTCTCTTGACCCAGCAGAGGCTGAAGAACAGTGAGACAGATCCAGCAGAAGATGGGGATGTGGCACATGATGTACAGACTCCTGGATTTCCTGATGTGAGCGATGATGTTTCCAGCAACCTCAGGACTGCTGTTTTTGATGAAGTACTGCTCCTTCTGTTCATCATTGAATCCTCGCACCTCAGTCACCTGATCAATGTAGTCTTGGGGTATCAGACTGGCTGCTGCTGGTCTGGATGTGATCCAGATGAGGGAGGAGCGTAGCAGATGTCTCTTTAAGAGATGTGTTACTATCTCACTCACTGTCATTACCTTATCAACATCAGTAAATCCATCATCCTCCTCAAAGTTCAATTGAAAGCGATATTCATCCAGTCCATCAAAGATGAACATGACCTTGCCTTGTTCTTCAGGAAGAGAGCTCAGTCCTCCACTACTAAAGAAGTACTTGTTAAGCAGACCTATGAGACTGTACTTTCCTTCTTTAATCAGATTCAGTCTACGGAACGGCAGTGGAAATATGAAGACTATTTCCTGATTGTCTTTTTCTTCAGCCCAGTCAAGTATGAATTTGCTGACAGAGACAGTTTTTCCCACTCCTGCGATCCCCAGTGTCAGGACTCTTCTGTTTTGTTCGGTGTCAGGCTGAATTTTGAATATGTCATTACACTTGAGTGGTTTCTCCTTGGCTGTCTGTCGGTTGTGCTTTGACTCCATCTGTCTCACCTCATGGTCATTCTCTCTTCCTCCAGTCTTGTTCTCCACCACATATAGATCAGTGTAAATATCATCCAGGCACTTCTTACAACCTATCTGTGAATTACCAATCAATATATGCTTATAGTCCTCCTTTAACTTCTTCTTTAGTTCACAGCTGGTGTTTGTGTAATCAACAGGAGGGGGTTTACAGTTCTCTGAACCTGCACCTTTACAAGAGAGAGGAAAAAGTTGATTTTTATTAACAAATGTGCAACTTCCAATATGAAAAAATAACAATTGCACTCATGAAGTCATTTGTTTCATCATTTAAATGACAAGACAACCTGTATGGTAACTTGAATGAGCAGGGGTAGGTGATTTGACTTAAAGGTGCAGTATGTAAGTTTGACACCCAGTGGTTGAACTAGGTATTGTAGTCCTGAACCATAATAAAGGTACGCCGGGTTGCCAGTTTGAGTGATTTTAAACTGTGTTCTAAATAAAAGCAACGACACGCGATTGAGGGAATATTCTCGATGTTAAAAGGAGTTTTGGTTCTAACCAACACCTCGAATTGATTTATTAGAAGCGGCTTCTATTTCTCACAGCTGAACAACAGAAACCTATGACAGATCACCTCAGGTAAGCCTCGTGTGCTTTATTCAGTGCTAAATGCTAACAATGCGAGTTTGAATGCATTTTACATGACGTGTATTGCCATATACTGAAAGCAGAAAGTTCACCTCAGATCTTGAAAATAACAAACCGTTTGAGATTGAACTCTAGAACTAAACACACATGAGTGATTCAGCATCTACATTTAATGATGTTAAAGGGGGTTAACATGTATTAAATAGATTCTAAACCTTACCGTTTCGTCAGTGAGTGCATATTCTGTGCTTCTGAAAGGCTGTATTTACATTTCTGCCGTGTTTTGTGGTGCAAACAGCCAAATAGCTCATCACAATCTCGTCACAGCGTGTTGTTAGGACACGCGATGTAACCTGCTCACGTTCATAATATTTATGTCATTTGCTAATTAATAACCCCATGTGGAACTGAATCTGTCTCATTTTGACATCTGTCGCATTTTGCTCACGGACGCTTGCTTTCAGAGTCTTTCTGAATGAATGAATGAATGAATGAAATACGCTGTTTTCCAACAAGGCAACCCGGGGTGCTGAATTATAATTGGCTAAACTGGCATTGTGCAGGTAATTTTACCTAAACAAAGACAGCGTTCCGGCACGGAGAAACCATTTTCAAAACAGAATATCTGACTTCAGCATTGTTTTTCAGTTGAACAAGTATGTTCACTTGGGATGTTTCTTAAATATCTGCACACATATTATGGTATTTTTTTTGCTTTAGACGAGTTAAAAACTTACATACAGCACCTTTAAATCTCATATTGTATTGATGTAAACAACGTTGATTACTCAGAATGATGAAGAATGTTCAAAAAGAATTCTCCAGAATTAAAGTGTGCCTATTGCAGTTTTTTGAATTACTTTACTCTGCTGATCATTTGCTATCTCAATGTTTCCTGACTTAATATTTTGTTTAGTGGACGACTTCATATTCATGCAAACACAAACATGCACACAAATATAGATATTTTGTTTTTAAAAGAAAATAATAATGATTAATTGTCCCTAGAAAAAGGCTCTTTCATTTGAAGAAGTAAAAGGTGCAGGATGCAATGCAGGATCCAATGCAAGATTTAAGGACAACTTCAACTTCAACCACCACGCAGAAATGTCAGAACAGCGTATTTCTTCTGGTTTTATTATGGATTTAATTTTAATACCGCTGTAGATTTGTAATGTTTGCTGTGTGTTATCCTTTCAGAATGCAAGTTAGTGAATGTGTCATGGATGGATGACGTCCAACTTCAGATGAGCTTTCTTGTGTGTCCATGTTTGGGACTTCTTTATTGTTGTACAGTTTGACATTATGAACACTGAGATCCTAAAGTCTGACATGAGAATCATGTTCATGAAGAAGCTACAATCTTAGAGGATTATTTAATAAATGCACAGTGTGAGCCGGCTTTACAATGTGTTCTTGTTCCAGTAATGTTTCTTTTACAACTTATCTTTGTTCTTGTTTTCCTTTGCTCAACTCTATATTCCATATTTGTTCATTCTAACTGTGCAAATGAGTAATACATGATTGTTTTTCTAGTTTTATCTTCGTGTGCTCCTGGGATGGAGGTTTTCCCTCTTTGTAAAGCATAAATTGTGTAAAAGATTTAATAGAGATCTTGCAGTTGGATTATGAGTCTGCTAATGCTCAATTATTTCAACAGCCATGCAGACTCCTGATGACAGAAAATGAGGGGCTACTTTACAGAAATCCAATTCTTACATAAACTTTCATGAGAGTAGCATTCATTCATTCATTTTTTTTTGTCTTAGTCCCTTTAATAATCCGGGGTACCACAGCGGAATGAACCGCCAACTTATATAGCACATGTTATACACAGCGGATGCCCTTCCAGCTGCAACCCATCTCTGGGAAACATCCATACACTCTCATTCACACTCATACACTACAGAGAATTTACGGACAGTGTGAGCTGGCTTTACAATGTGTTCCTGTTTCAGAAATGTTTGTTTCATAACTTACTCTAAGCTTCTTCGTTCTTGTTTTAGTTATGTCCTGTGCATCTCATTACAAAAAAGAACAATTGCACATATAAATGAAGTAACAAATTCAGATGAACAAAGACAAACAATATATTAACATACATTAGTTATATACATAATATTAAATATATTTACATTTCTTGCTCAGAAGCTGTGCAATAAATGTTGACAATACATCTGCCTCTAAAACCATTGCTAGGACAGGGTTTAACATGAAAGATTTAAACTAATAAAAACGTGAGTCAAATGATCACATTTGTAAAGTCTGACAGGGAATTAAACAATACCTTGCTTCTGTGTATTCTCCAGCTGATCAGCCAATTCATTCTGGTTTATTTTCCTCAGGGTGTCCACTGTGTTCTTCACAGCTCTTTCTGATCCAAAACATGACACCAACTTATCCACTGTCTTCAACCTGTCTGCATTCTCCATTTCAGCTTTTGTAATATCTCCATGGTCTTTCATTAAGTACCACTGAAACCTCTTTAGATCAGCTTCTCCCAGTTCATTCAGTGACTTCTCGAGTAGCTCTTCAACACTTGCCATCGTGCTTCACCCATTCACAGCTACAGAACAAGAACAACAACATCTGAATTAGTTTCACAATAAACGTATGGACCTAAACATTTATTTATTATTTGAAAAATGAAGTTAACCTCTGAGTAGAAACTTACATTTCATGTTCAACTGGTTAAACACAACCATTTTAGAAAACTAAGAAAACCAGTTTTTGAAAAGACTTCAGATGACAGATGAGACGGGTGGAGTTTCACACACATTTGTCCACTGTTAAAAGACCCTGGCATACTACAATCTTGAGTACAAATGCCCATCACTGTGGTGGTACCCTGAAAGGTACCTTTTTGTACCTCTAGTTTATTTAAATCTTATAATTCATACAGGGTACAAAATAAGGGCCCATTGTGGACCTTTAAAGGTAGTTACTGGTACATTTATTTCTGATGGTGTTGTAGAATTATTGCAAAAAAAAAGAAAGTGCAGTGAAAAACACTGAAAAAAACTGACGACTAATATAATAAAAACAGGTCTTGGGATGTAGTTGTACATGCTCAGAATCCTCTGAATCAAATGTTATTTTTATTGTGACACACATGGCCAACTAGACCTCAGTTTATGCTGTTTAATGCAGACATGGGAAAAGAACTGGATGATCATTGCAGCAGCTCGAGAATGTACCCAGGTAGCAAGAATTCTTGCCCAGATTTGTTATAAAGCTGGTCCAGCAGGCATTCATCTGGCACTGGATTACAGCATGTGGGTCAAACATTGTCCAGGTTTGGCAGAGGTGGCACTGTCTTTAAGGCAACATGCAAGACATGGGCCAGATGTCAAATGTAGTATTTGGCCCAGATGTTAATCATTGATTTTTGGCCCATGTAAGTTCGGCCTACCTTGACCCACTTTTAAAATACATTCAAATTATTTTTTGAGTTAAGAAATATTTTGGTGCACAAAGTCATTTCCATCTTCCTGTTTTCATTTTCTAATGTCTTCATTTTAATCCAGGAAACAGTCCAGATGTATTAATCTATTGTTTTTTGTACGTTGCAAAATAACTGAATTTAACCTACATTACATATATTTTATTAACTACATTATTATTTTACAAATTACATTATTATTAACCATTACTAACCATTATCATTATTAATGTTCCTAAAGCGCAATGCCTCATGGGTTTTCACTGCAGTCATGACACACCAAATCTGGCTTCCAGACAATGATCAAACATTGGGCCATAGCTGGCTCAGTTCAGCACAAGTTATAGGTGTAAGAGTCTAAATGATCATATGCATTTGTTTATATGGCAAAACATGTCTTTTTCATCAAGAAGGTCCATACTGACTCCAAAGGCAGATACTGATAAGATCAGGGCCTGCTATGTGGACTTTGGGGGTTTTACGATGTGGTCACATCTTGAGTGATCAGTTTGAATGTCTCAGTATTTGGGCTTTGGTCACATGGTCAAGAAAGAGACACAGTAGCTGGTAAACTTCCTGTTCTGCCCCTCTCCTCCTCTGGTGTCTGTCTTCTCTGACTCTACTGCAATCAGGCTATCTTCGGGGCCTGCTGTCTTTGTCTTTCTTTCCCTCCCCCAGTCTCTCTCTTTCTTTATTAGGTAACTTTAAATTTACACTCTATATCATATGTTTTTATCCCTTCATGTTTTATCATTTTATACAGTTATTTCATAACTAATTCAGTTGTAACCATGGAGAATTATTGTCATTAAATCATCTCATTTTCAAGTATTTGTGGATTACTTTTGATTTAACATCAACACTTAACTGCTCCATATTGTAATACAACACAATCACATAATATCAACGCTCTCCCACATGTTTAGCTATTAATACTGCCATTTTTTCAGTTTTTTTGTATAAGATGGCAGAAGGATGGTTTGGCTAGAAATGTACAGTTTTTTACCATCAACACTGATAACTTTATAGTCATTCGGCAGAACTACAGTTCGAACCGCTGTGGTTAAAACCCATTCTTACATAGGTAATTAACTTGACTGAGACTAGGCCCAGATATGGTCTATGTTTGGCCCTTATATGAAAGCCAGACTTGGTTCAGTTATGTACTTTAATTCACTGCAGCATGAGGGCCAAGCAAAAGCTGATTGTGTGGGCCAGAGCTGGGTCTGAGAAATGTTGCTATGTGGGTACATATCATCCACCAAGTGCAGGCAGTCATTTCAAAAGCTTGATAATGGAGCAGTTGGTTGGAAAACATGAATACATTTGAGCTACCTGAAGTCAGTGGGTGCACAGGCAATCTGAGACTGCATGCATGCTTTATAATGTGTACAGCTAACCCCGCTCCTAACCCTACCCCTCACAGTGACGTCATGAGTGGATCATTAATGGATATTAATGAACTTGTACAATCCATCCAAGTACTGAAAATGAATCAGACTTGCAAGACAGATATGATCCAGCATTTCCCAAAAGTATCATAAAATTTAGATTATTGTTGGTTTTATTGGAAGTACAAAAGTTGGACCAATGAAATGACATGATCTGCACCTCGGTAATATTCATTTATTCATTCATTCATACCTGTGGGCCTATTTATTTTATTTAAGCTACTTAAAATTCACCTTAAGTGAAAACTTGATGTCAACCTTTGAATATGTTGCAGAGATTCTCAGAGCACAAGCAAACAGCCTGTGGTCATTAACCAGAGGCACAGTCATTTCAAATGAATGTCCTGTAATAGTACGTCTAATAGTCATCATTCTCATTTTGCATGGGTGCTGTTTTGAAATCCACATTAAATTGTTTCAATACCCTGATGTTTAAGAAACCTTAGATGTGTAAGTTTAAACTCCATAAAAAACTTACAGCTTTTTAATATTTAAACTTGTTTTTTTTTTGTATGAAACTTGTTTTAATGGCGAAAATTTATTTTATGGACACCATGTGGGGGGAAATATTCCAGACTATGCCATTCCAGAGTATTACAAGGTTTTCTATCATTACACATTTGTACACGGAACATGTGCGTGGAGAATAAACTTTCATTATTAAAACTAGAATTAAACAAATGCTGTTTAAAGTGTTTCATAAATGATGAATAATATTGTCACAACCCAGATCTCTGGTGTAGTGACTGGAGAGATGTACCACTGAGCCGTCCATATCAAATAATTCTGACTAATCAGCAAACAGTCAACTGAGGTTCATCTCAGATTGAGGTATACAAAATGCTTAAACAGAGAAATAAAGATATAAGGAAAACTCCACGATGGGAGTAAACAAACAATAAGGCAGTAAACAACAGGTAAAACAGGGCGCTGACCAGAGAGTATTGCACAAAAGTGGAATAAAGCCAGGTTAAGAGAAAAAGCACAGCTTGACCTAGTTTAATCGGGTCCTTCTTGTCCAGCACTCGTACACTCTGTCCACGGAATAGTGGTGGTAAGTTTCTACTACTGCACTGATCATGATGTGTTTTCATTATCGTTGTCCTTTTTTCCAGGCATTGTCTGTGTTCAAATTTCCCTGGATCTGCAGAATTTGCTAAGAGTGTCATAATAGGTCTGCCAAGCAGCAGTTCTGCAGGGGATGGTAGATCACCATCAATTGGTGTTGCGCGCACCTGCAACAAGGCTATTTGCACATCTCCCTTGTGTTGTATTGTTTTATTTTTGATGATGGATTTGATGTGTCTGACGTGTCTTTCAATGAATCCATTACTTTTTGGATAGTAAGATGAACTTGAGCTGTTTTATTCCCCAATCAGCCGTCCATTTCTTGAAGGGTTGTCCCGTGTACTGTGGTCCATTGTCTGTCATTATTTTATCTGGACGACCAAATACAGACAGGTAGCACTGCATTTTTTGTGCAACTGAATGGCTGCTTGTTGGAACGGGCAATTCATCAACCAATGAATATTTAGAATACCTGTCCACAGTGAGTAGGTACTGATGTCCATTAATCTCAAATAGATCAGACGACAAGTACTGCCATGGCTTTGTGGGTGTTTTGTGTGGAATGAGTGGTTCTTTTGGTTGTGCGTCTTGATGCTCTGCACAAGTGCTGCAAGACTTACACATTTTTTCAATGTCGGTGTTTATCTTTGTCCAATACACAGTTTCTCAGGCCAACCTGCGTGCTTTTTCAATACCTTGGTGTAAAGCATGTAGTTGGGTCAGAATGTCAGTAGTCAGATTCTGGAATTAGCACATGTCTGCCTTTGAATACAACTCCTGCTTCTATGGTCAGTTCATCTCGGAACGGCCAATAGCTTCGTAGGTCTTTTGGCAGATCTTGTATTATATCTGGCCACCCCTGATAAATTGTTTTATTAGTTCCTTATGAAGTTTGTCCTTAATGTGGAAACTGCATTTACGTGGAGGTTCAATGAATGGGTTAGCGCCTTCTTTTAGAATGAGCTTGGCTGTGCCTGAAATTGCCAATTTTACTGAATTGGACTGGGTATTTCTCTTTAAGTTCTTTGATGTCTTTTATGTGTTGTCGGTTTTTCTCTTCTTTTTATTTCCCCTCATTTGCATTGTTTTCTTGTTCTGCCATTGCGTCTACATTAACTGTCACAATGCAGAGGAGCTCACATGTGGGAGCTCACCACAGCTGGTCCGCGTACATCAACGACATAAAACTTCGCATCAGTCTATCTGGACTTTTTATATTGGCATGGCATGTTGATGAATTACATCACCGGTATATGATGTTAGTTTTACATTCGATGCTGGTTTTAGGTGTTCCATGCTTTGAGTCGATGCACCATAAATCTGTCTAAATGTGCGCAGTGGAAGTGTGTTTCCTGATGAACCAGTATCTATTTTCAGGCGAAAGGTGTATCCATGTCTTTGCATTGTCTATTGTGGTAAAGTTTTTTACTCGCCGCTGTCGCCACTGGCTTGCATGGTTCGGGATCTGTAGAGCTGTGCATCGATGGATTTGCTCTTCAGTGTTTGGACTCTCAGCAGTGAATATTAAACCGCACTGAACTGAGCTAAACTGAACTGAACTTAAACACTGAAAACTGAACTGACACTGTTTTAATTCACTTTAATCTTCCATGTGAAGCTGCTTTGACACAATCTACATTGTAAAAGAGCTATACAAATAAAGATGAATTGAATTGTTCGTGACTTACTCCTGCTGTGCTGATTGGATGTTGGTCCTTGTCATCTGCTCTTTTTACAACATTTCGCCCAGTGGCCTCTTTTACCACATAAAGAGCATGTATCATTGTATGCTGGACATTTTCTTGGCTTGTGGTTCATGTCACAGTTTTGACATGTTCGTCCTCTTGTTATGATATGAACCTTTTTACTGTTTGTATGCCAAGCTGTTGTATCTGTTCATTTCCAATGGGATGGCCTTTAGGCTTGCTGTACAGATCATTCTGAGAGCATCAAAAGGAGTACTGGCAATAATAAGCTCAACAAGACGCTCATTAAGTTCATCAACTGTAAGCTGGCACTTCAGCGCTTAAGTTCTAGCTCGAGTCACAAAGTCATCGATGCTTTCATTTGGCTTTTGTCCGTATTGCATAAGATGAAGTCTGTGAATTCTGAAGTTCACATTTAGTTTGAGTTGTCCGTCAAAAATATTCCACAAGGTGTCAGGCTTTCTCTTATCTGTTTCACTGAGCCCACTTGCATTGAGTCGTTTTAATCCTTCATCTCCAATTCCTCTACACATTGTCCTAGCTTGTTTTTCTGTATCTGCTCTGCTATCTCCTCATCTTCCAGATACAGATTCATTTTTAGTTTGAATAAGGACATTGCTTTGCTCAGATCATGGTCAGACCAGTTCATCATTGGTAAGTGCTAGGGGTGTGACGAGATGCCTACTCCACGAGACGAGACGAGACACGAGATTGGGTTCACGAGACGAGACGAGATTTTTACACTATTTTAAAGAAATCCTTAATGATGAAACAAATCAATGAAATAATCTTAGAATTCAAATATTTTGCTAATATATGAATGGAAAATAGATTTTTATTTAAAAAAAAAAAAATAAATCACAAAATGCAAAACAATTTAGGTGTTTTTTTTAGGTGTTTTTCATAACTTGTAAAGAATTTACTTCCATTTTTTATGTATGCAATTTCCATAATTATATGTATGCAATAGTTTTATATTATTTTTAAATTGAATTCTATGCAATGAACATGCAAACACTGCAAAATATTTGTTAATATTTAAATATAAAATAGCAAACTCTACTGACATGCTTCTCTCCTATAGAATTTTGGAGTATTTACATTGCAATCTTGATGGTCAATTCGGATTTTCTGACAGTGTCCGATTATTTATTTATTTATTTTTTGATGACCTGCTTACATTTATCATCTTTTAAAGGTGACACATATCTGATTGTCTGCATTTACACTGTACACGGCAAAAGGTGCAATGACCAGAAAAAAAGTGCGGGCGCTGACTAACAGCTGATAATAAAAGAGCGCTCTTTTCTCCTTTCCTGTATTTATTCAGTTCGCATGGTTTCATTTTTTTTTCTATAGTTTTTTTCTATAGTTTATGGCAAAAAAAACGCTCGCATTTGGCCATATTCTTTTAATTTTTGCACCTTTTTAAACCAGTAGGCATCTTGATGTAATGTCCGTGACGGGATTTCTGCACGTGATGTATGCAACAGTATTATTTTATGTTGGTTACGTGGCGGATGGTGCGCTCTCTTTCTCTGTCATGAACATGGTTAAATACTTGTGCTACATCACACATATAAAGGCTTTTTTAGTCCCTGTGTGGAATTTGGTCACTTGAACCAGGAAAAGAAAACATCCATTTTTTACGTACAGCATAAACGTGTTTGATAATTATGACGGCGGGTGTGTTGAGTCTCCAGCTGTTCAGTATGTGTGTGCGCGCTTAGAGATGTGTCAAACAGCTGTGTGGACTGTCCTGTCGCACAATGCGGCTAAAAGTCCTACACGATGGTTGCCTAATAGTTTGATTTTGGTGTTTGTCTGTACTGCACTTCAATAATGGGACTTTCAGCACATCTAAAGTGACATTCCATCGCGTGGTAATGTCCATGGTTAATTTGAGTGGCTGCAGCCTCTGCTTGGACATGAATAACGCAGCAGCCTTTGAACTCCGGTGAAAAAAAAAGCGGTTACGTCACACCCGCCCGCCCAACCGAGTGACATGTGTAACACAGAGAACAGCCTTAACAGGTGTGTGCAAAGCGCTTGATTTGCGGTTTAGATTCAATCCGGCTTCCAATCTTCAATGCTAATTTCACCCTCACGCTCCATCATGATAACATCTCAAGGGTCACGAGACAACTTTTTACCTCAACGAGAAATCTCATCGTGATTTAATCTTGTCACACCCTTAGTAAGTGCGATGCCATTTTTTTCTTTTGTACTCACGTTATAAGCTGTATTTGCTCTCCGAGGTTTGTTGCACTGGACTTTGTAGTGGTTATCACGCAGACAACGTGCTCCTATTCAGTCCCACAATGTGTATCCAAGATTGCGTTGTGGAGAGAGCTCTCACGTTATGCACATCAATCAGTCACAAGTTAGGCTCGCGGTATAATGATTTTCTGCTTCAGTGGTCAGGAACACTCACGCGGTTATCAATGTGGGTATTTACCGCTGCCACCATGAGGTATTACTGGACAACATTGTAGATTGATAAGAACATCTTTACTCGGTGCTCACATGCTCATACAACAAATCACTTCCTGCATATTAGATATTACAACACGCTGAAGCGACCCCTGATTAATAAAGGGACTAAGCCGAAAATAAAATAAATGAAGGAATGTACTTTTGAAAATGATTTTCTATATTTTAGAGGAGAATTTGTTTGTTTTCTGCTTTTGTTTCGATCTCTGAAATGTACAGGTTTAATAGTAGAACAATAAGACTGCATAAATAATGTAAGGGTGCTTTCACACCTGCCTTATTTAGTTCGGTTGAATCGCACAAGAGTTTGTTTTCCCTCTTGGTGCGGTTTGTTTGAGCAGGTGAGAACGTAGCAATCGCACTCGGGTGCGCACCAAAAAAGCTTTCAAACGAACCCTGGAGCGGTTCGTTTGTGGTGAGAACGTGATCCAAACTAAAACAGACCCAACCGCAAAAAGTACTGCGCCTTTTTGGACTAATCCAGCTGCCGTAGTGTGATGCGCTGTCTATCTTATGGGGTTTGGAGGAAAAATATTTGTTGACAGCGCTTTACCAACAGTTTTAAACAGAGAGAGAGAGAGAGAGAGAGAGAGAGAGAAAGAGAGAGAGATTTGATTTTTGAAAAACTTTATTTACAATTACCTATCTTACATTAATTTCCAAATAACACATCACAATTTATATTAACCAGCCATTTTAAAAACAAAAAATTAAATTTTAATCAACAATTTTATACAGAGCATCATTATTACACCATTTCAACTCAAAAGTAGAAAGATCACTCATTACTTTATAAAACCTAAAGTCAATTAAAATTCTTGCCTTAAGTAATGCTTTAAAGACAATTACAACATTGTCAATGTCTTTCTGCTCTATTTTGCTTTTCCTACTCAAGTAGATTGCCAATTTTGCCTGTCCAAATATAAAATTCAATAACTGAAATTTAACACAATTCTTCTGTGTATATTTGAAACCAATAATAAAAATTTCAGGGTAAAAATACTCATCAAAAATTTCACACATTTCTTGTATCATTGCAAACAGCGGTTTAAGCCGGACACATTGCATAAAAGCATGAAATACAGTTTCTTTTTGAAAACAAAAAGGACAACCAGAGTCATTTTTTGAATCTAAGATTGAAACAAATGAATTCACTGCAACAGCTCCATGCAGGATTCTCCACTGCAAATCTCCAGTTTTTTTTGATAATGGTGACTTGTACAATACTCTCCATTCAGGTCTTACATTATCTTGCAATTTTAAAACAGAACGCCAGGGGGTATCAACTCTTTTATCAAGTGTTTTCCTATTAAGGATTAACACACACATTTTGTATAAATCTTTCTTTGTACAAGAAAAAAAATCAACACATGAAAATTTTTTTTTTTGAAAATAACTTCCTGAACACTCTTCAAATTTTGATTGAATTACCAAACAAGGAAAAGGGTCTTCACTGTCAGGGACATTGACCCCTAAAAAATAATTTTCCAACATGTTTTTTTTTCATCATCTGAGAATGCCGCTTTTAGCCTAGTTATAAACTGGGAAATCAATCGCACGGATCTAAAACCAAGTTTCCCAGTGACAGCTTCTACATTTTCAAAATGAGGCCCAGTTAAAGACAATAAATGACTTAAAACCAAAACTCCAGAATTTTGTAGTGTCTTGCTGAGACCTGGCAAAAACATTGATGAAGAAATGTCCAGTCTTGCCTTCAAAATCAAGGGTTCATGCAACAACCAATAAATAGAGTGAAAGTTCTCAGTATTTTGTTTAATAAAAAAACTCCAAGTGTTAAAAAGATGCTGATAGAAAGGTGACAATTGTGTATAATCCAAACACTTTGGGTCCATTAAAAAGAGAAGTTTGTCCATTCAGAGATTTCCAACAGTCTTTAGCAACATGCAACTGATTTTCCTCCAGCCCGCATTTATCGGTCCATCTAAAAGTCTTTGTAAAAACTGCAACCGAAATGTTGCAATCCTACTTTGTAGGTGAATCAAACCTTGTCCTCCTTCCTCTTTTGGTAAAAATAAAACACTCCTTGCAATCCAATGGAGTTTGTCCCAAAAAAAATCAACAAACATCGCCTGAATCTCAGCGACCAGTTTCACAGGGGGATCAACACAAGCTTATTTGTGCCATAAAAGTGAGGCAACTAAATTGTTTACAATAAGCATTCTTCCCCTATAAGACAAATTGGGTAAAAGCCATTTCCATTTTTCTAACCGTCCTTTAAATTTTGAAGGACTCCATCCCAATTTTTTTGTAAAACATTATCATCTCCTAAATAAACCCCAAGATATTTCAAGCCCCATCTGTTCCAGCATAAACCCTCAGGAAGAGTTGGTTTTCCTTCTTTCCAATCTCCTAATAAACAGGCTTCACTTTTTTTCCAATTCACTTTCGCTGAGGACCACTTTCCAAACTCTTCTAATAAATTAGTTAAAACATTTATATCCTTTTGCTTATTAACCATTATTATAAGGTCATCGGCATAAGCAGATAAACAAATATTGACATTATACAATGGTACTCTAAAACCAACCAACTTCTTCCTGATTTCTAGTAGAAGTGGTTCAATTGCTAGAGAATATAACATTCCTGACAATGAACAACCTTGTCTTATACTTCTACTGACCTTGAATGGAGTACATAAGCCACCATTAATCTTGAGCATACTCTCAATGTCACCATACAGCATTTTAACCATTTCTAAAAAAATTCCATTAAAACCGAAAGCATCTAAAACATTCCACAGATAATCATGCTCAACTCGATCAAAAGCTTTTTCTTGATCTAATGACAACAAACCACAGTCAATATGAAATAAATTAGAAACCTGTATAATATCTCTAATTAAAGAAATATTATCAAAAATTGACCTATTAGGTACACAATACGATTGATCTGGATGAATCACCTGTCCCATTACTTTGATCAACCTATTCGCTAGGGTTTTAGAAAGTAACTTATAGTCACTGCACAGAAGTGATACTGGTCTCCAGTTCTTAATCTCAGTGAGGTCTCCTTTATTCGGAAGAAGAGTGATCACTGCCCTTCGGCAGCTCAACGGCAACCTACCCTTCAGCAAGCTGTCATTGAACACCTCTAGCAGATCACCTCCTATCACCAGCCACAGGACTTTCAAGAAGTCCACTGGAAGCCCATCTATACCCGGGGCTTTTCCACACTCCATATCTTGGAGTGCCTTATTAAGCTCTCCCAGAGTTAGGCTACATTCCAGCTCTTTATTGGACTCTTCTGAGATCTTTGGTAGATCGTCTAGGAAAAAGGATTTTCCTCTATATTCCGGCTCAAGTTCGCTTCCAAACAGCAACTGATAAAACTGCCCTCACGTATTTGTCTGGGATTAGAAAGCAGCGTACCATTTTCAGAACGTAAGGCATGAATCAAACGTTTTTGACCATTTTTTTTTTCATGACCAAAGAAATATTTGGTAGGTCCATCCATCTGATCAATATTTAAAAAATGAGAACGGACTAATATTCCTTGTGTTTTATATTTGTCAAGCCAAACTAAAATAAAAGGAGAATAAAAAACATCCATCCGCCAATCGGAGGAGAGGCGGAAGGACATGGAGTAGTTCGGCTTCACGTGAGGAAAAAAAGGAAACTGAAACTCCGAATCTCCGCCAAAACGGAACCTCCGCCAAAGCTGATTCTCCGCCAAAATTGAGCATAAGAGAAAGCACAAACGTCAAAAAACCATCATCAAGTACCGGAGTGGCAGTGGAATGCATAAAAATCGCGGCTGGCATGTCAGCTTTTGAGGGCAAATCAACTGCGAAGCAGCAAAGAGTTCAAGTTCAGCACAGAGAAAAACGTGCTCCTACAGTGCTAATCTGCTTGCGGCTTAATTATTTAAAGTCACAAATAGTTTATTGTGAAACTATTTATTGTAGAAGATGTCATAATGCGCAAATGTATAGTTTTAGTTATTTTGATCAGTTCGGTGCTATCAGATTGACAATAATAAGATGTTAATTTTTCTCATATGCGTGCATGAGTGGATCACGTGCACATAAGCTGATCGCTGCAGTGGCTAATCTTATTTCATTCAAATGTCTAAAAATTTATATTTAAGCTCAATATATTTAACTGTACTTTTGATTGTGCGTTAATGTGTTAATTCTTTATAATTATTGAAAATGCTGTGTGAAAAAATCTGACAAAATTCACAAATGTTTGTATATATAAGTTTATTTGCAATTTAATTACATATCTTGTATATTTGTTTATTTTGAAGGTTTTTCACCTTTCTCCTGCATTTCTGATGCAATAAATGGATGAGTGGAATCCAGTTAAAACTCCTTTGATGATGTGTCTTCCTTTCAAGCGGGAAATTTGTGAATGGGAAAAATAGCTTGACAATATTCTAAAAGCTCTTTAAGTTCAGCCTTCTTCTTTAAATAAGTTTCTAAAAATCAACTTTTGTAATTCTATCAATTGTATTTCAAGCATTTCTACAGAATGATTAAAATCCTTTGTGACATTTTGAGTATATTGTTGCGTAAATTGTTTTTTCTGCACTTTGCCATAATCCCACCACGGTTGTATAGAACTAAAAGACGATTTACATTCCTTAAAAACCATCCAAAAAGATTTAAATGATTCAATAAATAATTTATCATTTAAAAGACTTGTATTAAAATGCCAATATGCACTCTTAGCTTTAACTGAATTTAAGATAAATTTACAGCTTACCATATTATGATCAGAAAAGGACAAAGGTGTGACAAAACACTTGACATATTTAAATGCTGTTTAAACACATAAAATCTATCTAACCTCGCCAAAGAAACATAATTATCTCTTGCATGAGCCCATGCATATTGTCTTGCATTTCCATTCATTACTCTCCAAACATCACAAAAATCATATTTTTCTATTAAATGAATTAAACTCTTACGTGAAGCCATATGAGGTTCAACATGATTCTGATCTATATCCAGTTCAGTACAGTTAAAATCTCCGCCCATAAATAAGACTTCCTCAGTACTGCAATCTTTTAAAGCTGAACAAAGTACATCAAAATACAAAAGCCTTTCTAAAGGTGCAGTAGGAGTATAGACACAAATAAAAATAAAAACAACATTCTCATAAACAGCTCTGACCTTTAGCAGTTTACCTTTCACTATTTCATTTACATCATAAGATATTGGCTTAAAAATGTTACTAAATAGAATAGCAACACCACCACTCACATTTGAGAAATGACTTAGCACCGCTAAACCTTTAAACTCTTTCACCCAGTTAATCATATTTTCTTTACTACTATGAGTTTCTTGCAAAAAAACAATGTCTAGATTCTTTTGTTCCATTGTTTCAAAAATCTGTGCTCTTTGTTTTAGAATTATTTGCACCATTAACATTTATAGATGCAATATGTATCTCATTCATAACAACAAATAAAAGGAAAAAGAAAGGAAAAAGAAACATGCTTCTCCATACTTCTTTTCTCTTATACTTCATCATTACGTAGGGTGTTGTTTACATTCCTCACTATTTTCTTTAACCTGTATATTTCTTTGTTGGTGAAAGAATCACTGGCCATCATCAGTTTTGTTTGTTCGACAAATTGCTTTAAATCAGGAAAATATTCCTGTATTTTTACACCTCTTTTATTTTTTGTCGATCTGAGGAACAACTTTATGTCCTCAAGGCCATAACTGCGAGTGGTGAGTTCTCCTTGTGATAAACTCATAGTGCTTTCTGATGAATCACTGTCACTTTCTGTGTCTAGCATGTTCTCATTTTTGTTGATACCAGTCTTGCTTATTTTAGCTTCTAAAGGCTTACACTTCATCTTCCTTTTTTGAGGAGTTTTAAAGCACAATTGCTCTTGTTCCATTTCTAACTGTGCTTCCACATCCATTTCACAATTTTGCTTCTGTACACCACTTCTAATTTTTTCTCCATGCAAGGAGGGAGCCAAAGTATCAACACCTTCCACATCAATGTTTGGCATAACATTAGATCTAGCCCCAACAATCTCAACTTGAGAAACATCAGACTGCATTTCAGCTTCTACAGTTCTGTCCAGTACATTTTTCATCACATCTAAAACTACTGCTTGGATTTCTACTTCAGTATCCTTTCTTTTTTCACCCGTTTCATCTTCATTTCTGTCTCTTTCTTAATTTTTATTTGGACAATTCCGGATTAAATGCCTTGTGTCCCCACACCCAAAACACTTCACCTTTCCTGTAGAAACGAAGATAGCGTAATTAAAATCGTCAATTCGAAAGTTTACTGTCAAATCTAGATCAGCGTCATCTGGAATAATCATATGCACCAACCGTCTGAATGAAACAATGTGTTTCAGTAACGGTGATTGGCTACTGATCGGGATTTTCTTTATCGGGGACACTAGTTTTCCGTAGCGTGTCTAAGCCTGCGTTAGGATCTCATCACTAACAAATGGTGGTACATTAGAAAGAGTGACTTTTTTAGCTGGCAGAGAAAGTGGAAGAACCGAGATAAATTCCCCATCGACAACAATTCCTCTTTCTACTAACTCATTCGCCTTATCTACGCTGTCCAAAAAAATCACAATTGCGTTGTTCATTTCTAGTGTGTTGTTCACAACACACTAGAAAGTCCAACTACTTCTCCCACTGCCAAACAACAAGCTTCGACACCCACCATAGACGCCACTTTAACTGCGTGACGTCTCGTGAGTGAACTCAGCTCTTGTGCTCTCTGGGCCGACATGCTTCCTAAAAAGCGGACAGCACTCGGCCCTTAACTTAAACAAACAAAAAACAAACAACAATAAACAAAAAGAAAGGATAGAATAGGTAGTGAAGGACAGAAAGTGTTTCACTCACACAGCTCTATTCCAAGCTCACAGCTCTCCACGCAGCTTCACTCGCACTCACAATCGCACCGGAAGTGAGAGAGAGAGAGAGAGGGAGGGAGAGAGAAACATTACCTGATGGATCATTGGTGATATTTCTGAAAGATGACCATGTCACAGTTTAGCTCAATTATTTCACGCCTTCTCCTAATGCTTTCGACTGCATTTTGGTTCATTTTCAACTGGTTCGGACCAAAGCAATCAGTGTGGTGTGAAAGGGACCCAAAATGGCAGAAAATTGCTACAATGTATCATTTGTTGCCTTTGGTCCGGACCAAATGAACCGAACCACATATGTGAAATCACCCTAAAACAGGTGACAGGTGTAGCCACAGCAGAAGGTGTTTCATCACCAGAATCAGTTAAACCAGAAGCACTTCAGGAAAACAAATGAAACCGGTCTGACTACTGAAACTCTTCAGGGGTTTCAGCTCATGTATCTACAAATAAGATTGTGTGACTCCACTGTACTGTAATCACTATTGTCATATAAAGCTGCTCAGCTCTTCTTTACCACAAATTTACACCCTAAAAACAAACTAAATGCATTAATGAATACTGTTATTGCAGTTTGAGTTTTCTGAATTAAAAAGCTTCTGTAACTCTTTGAGCTTATGCTGTGAGCTTAATAAATGACCGTTCCTGTCTGAAGTAGATAAGCTGCTCATTTTACTGAAAGAGTCTGTAATGAATCATGTAGACACAGTATCACATCAGAATGAAGCTGTCGAGTGAGTTTCTGTCTCAGAGTTCACAGCAATATGATAAGAAACACAGTCTAAAAATCACAGACCACTCATAAACACGCAGACCACTCATAAACACACAGATCACTCATAAACACACAGATCACTCATAAACACAGATTTTACTATCAGAATGTGAAGGTTTTTGCTTTCGGTGATCCTCTTCCAGAAACACACTCGACATTAAAAGGTGGAAAGTAAATCACCAGAATGACTTGAGCTCAGCAGTAAAGTCTCCGAAACACAAAGAGATGATCGACAGATAATCAGACGACACTCATAGATGATATAAAATAAAGAGCAAACTCTCACCTCAAATAATGCCTGCAGATCTTTCTGTTCCTCCACTGAACTGTTGAGTTGAACAACAGATCTGAACATTCTTTCACTTCTGAAAAACACATCAAACCTGTTTGAGACATGAGGAAATAAGCAGATGAAAAACACAGAGACACAAGTAGATAAGAATATAAGCTAGAAATGGAGGCTTTTGCTCAGCTGTTAATATCAGTGTTAAGACAAAGTGAAGCAATCCCTGTAATATAACAGTCTTCTTCTGTAATGCAGTAATATAACTGGTCACTTTTCCAAATGTGGTATATATTATAATCTCAGTAACACAAGTCACAATGAATGAATGTTAGCCCCAGTTAAGTCGTGTGTTTTATATTGTCCCTGATGGGAAGTGAGTAGGGTAAAAGTTTAACAGAGAAAAAGTGTAAAAGTAGCACAACAACATTGATGAAGCTGTTCAAAAGGCTTCAATAAGCTGTATCTTGGATACGTTTCAGACAGTATTGATCTCTGTAACACTACAGCAGAGCCAGACAGAGCTTCATCACTCTCCATCAGACTCCAGGATGGCAGACATGCCGCTCAGCTTTTGAGCTTATTTCAGCTGATTTCATCTAAGCCTGTGACTGGAGTCAGTTGAAGTGTTTGTGTTTCTCTTCAGTGATTCTGCTTGTTAACACCAGGTCTTCATCATCAGTGCTGGATCATCATTTAACTGTCTGATGAACTTTAACTCGATGTAGAGAGGGACCAGATAGACGCTGAGCTGAGGAAATGTTACTCAGAGGATTTTGCTGTAGTGTGGGTTGTGTGTAATTCAAACACAGCTTGTATATTTAGCAGATTCTGGAAATATACAGTATAATATATAAAACAAAACACATAATGAAACACCCCCACCAATATCGTTTTAAGCATCAACCAATGTCTTGGGAATAAAAGGTCTATACAAAGCAAACACCCATATATTTATATGTTTACTCTACAGCACAATAATCTCTCAAAAGCTGTGCTAAGTTTAAACCTTTACAGTATACTGGATATTCAAGATTTGTTCTTCTTCATCATCAGATTCTGATTAAAATTTCCTCATCCAGAAAGCAAGAGGATTATGGTCTGTATTAACAGTGATCACATGACTACTGCCTGCAGGGTAAACTCTAGAATGCTGTAAAGCTGACACCAGCGCCTCCTCCTCAGATGTCCTGTCCTGTACTTTTCTATTGCACTTTTGAGCATTGGTGAATTTCCTAAAACACATACAGGATGATCTACGCCAGGGGTGGCAAACTCAATTCAGTTTAGATCCAACACATTTACCTGCTGCTCAACTCTTATTAGTCCATCCTCGCTTCATCTCCTGAATTACCTTCATGCGTAATATTCACACTCATGTGCATTTGTGTTTTTGGCTGAGGAGGAGCTGAAAACGAGGAAAGATATTGAGAAGCAGCCCATTTATTCAAACAAGAATGAAAGACTCAGTTTGTGTTAGGGATGGGCGATATGGCCTAAAATCCATATTGCGATATACATTGCAGCCTCTTGCGATAACGATATATATTGCGATATATAAATTATAATAGAACCATTTCAGAACAGGTTACAGAGACCCTTAGGAAAGCCAAACTGTTTTTTTTTTTTAAGAAATAAAGAAAGTTGCATGTCATTTTGAGAACATTTATTGAGCAAA
The DNA here is from genome assembly GCA_903798195.1 of Danio kyathit. Lineage (NCBI taxonomy): Eukaryota > Metazoa > Chordata > Actinopteri > Cypriniformes > Danionidae > Danio > Danio kyathit. Next base: position 42,714,127 of record LR812522.1, read on the forward strand.
AGCAAAACTGTAATTAAACAACACAATGTTGCAGATAAATAAACTAAATGTAGTGCCTTTTAAAAGAAAGCCTTTTCTTTTAAGTCCTTGGTTCCTAAATGCCAAGTTGCAGAGAACAAAAAAACTGGTGTTTAGTTAAGGAACTTACACTGTACTGAAATTACTTCCAGTATTAAATTAGTCAAATAAAATTGTGTATTGCAGATACTTTAAATGAAAACATATTTCTAATCTGCAGCCTAGGTAACACATTTGATTTTAAACATTTTGTTCTCCTAATGAAATTAAAACTGGTGTCTTGATCTGCTCTTTCTCTCTCTCTCTCTCTGTCTGCTGTAGAGCTGCTGAGAGATTGAGACGCACCAGACAATGTTTGCGAATAAAGTAATGCAAAAATTAATACAATTAATATCGAAAGCGAAAGCAGATTCTCGGACATGTCCGGGGAAAAGAGAATGTATTGTCACCCCAATTAATAAGCTGGATCAGTCTATTTAGTCTTCGCGCTCTTCTTAAAGCTGCTCCCAAATCAGGAAAACAGATCTGTATCCAGCGCGATACAGCGCGTCTCTGTGGGTCTGCATGCAGAGCATGTGAGTCTGTGGCAGAGTGTTCTCAGTTTCTCGCGAACACAGAACCGGGCCGCCCGGCCCGCCCCAATAATATATCGGCCGCCCAGGTACAATCTGTGTGGGAGGCACTGATGTTCACTAGACAAGCCACAATATGCCATGCATGAGGCTCGCAAGCTGTGCGACACGCCGCTATTCGGTGCCATGCGTTGCTTAATGCTGTTGTTGCTGTTGCTCTTAATTTCGCGGGTAGATTGCGTCATCAAACATGTATTATCGCGATAGTGCAATAGAATTAGAATCTCTATCGTAGGCCAATTTTGTATCGTTTATATCACATATCGTTTATATCGCCCATTACTAGTTTGTGTACAGTTTTTTTTACAATGGCTATGACAGTTTTTTCAATACTTTTAACAAGTTTGCTAAACTTAACACACTAACACACCTAAAACACACAATTGTCAAAACGGTTAATTCCATGCTCAAAATCACACGTTGTAAACTAAACCCCAAAACTAATTTTCAAAATACAATAATAAACTAACACAATACACCAAACAAAACACTACAAACATGTCTCAAAAACAAATAATGATTCAAAACACTAACACATGTTCTCTTCCAACAGGAACATTTAGTCCATCATAACACACTGACAAAACAACACTATCATCAGCTGACATTACAGAAACTGCATTATTTTATGTGTCAGCTGGAAAGGGGAGTAAGGGGAAAAGAAATGGGACACAATCCTTGGATGGGCGTCAAACCAGGCTGTGAATGCACAGGAATGGTGGAATGCCACATTGTCCCACGTGATAACATTTATTGGCAAGTGGTCTCCCACCTAACCCCTTTCTACCTCTGGCACCAGTCTTTCAGGCAGGTCTTCTAAAAACAGGAGAAGGCCAATGTTGTAGGGGCCAATCTGACATTTATGTAGGAGTTCACCAGTGTTGGACATTGCGGCGCACATGGTGATGTTGGCTCCTCTCTGGCCCGGCACGGTAGCTGTGGCCCTTTTATCTATTATGTTTCTCCCATGGTGACGCATTTTCGCCAAGTTGAAGCCAGCCTCGTCAACAGATTATTTTATGTGGGATTTGATTGGCCTCCAACTCCATGACTCTCTGAAAGTAATTAGACAGTGTATGTAAATGCTGTACTGTACATCCACTATACATACTAATGAACTCCAGGTTTATAGAGTAGTTTTCTGCAAAACACACTGTGCATGTAGTACAGTAATGACTGCATTGCATAACCTTACCTGGACATATTGGTGACGGAGTTCTTTGATGCGCTCACTGTTCCTTTCAAAAGGAACTTTGTATAGTTGTTTCATTCGGGCTCTGTGTTTATCTAGTCTGAGAAATTGATGTTATGCTGATTGCTGCAATGTTCCCAAAGACAAGGTTGTCCTCTACAACTCTGGAGTGAATGTCCTTCAGTTTTATTTCATTGTCAGCAATCACCATGTTGACAATAGCAAGTTCCTGTTCTTCAACCAAGAGTTTTCCTCTGCCCCCTGAGGGGGGTAGACACTGAATCCTTAGAGGGACAAAATACAGTTACATTTTAGAGACCGGAGGCATACAGTCACTGTAATACAGTAAATGGTTATTTACACTTTACTGTAGGAGAAGCCAGGGGCGCCTGCAGGATTTTATTCCAGGGTACTCACAAATCCAGCACCGCCTGCCCTCTTCCTCCCAGTCATCTCAAGAAACACTGATGTTTATTGTCAAAGGCTACATTATTTATTTGTTTTCTTTTAATATTAATATTTCTTTGAAACCTAAATGTAATAAAAGCAAATCAGCACGCTCAAGACGCAATCTTTAAAATTATGATCTATGATTAAATCCTTACTTTCCACTGACCAAAAATCATCCACCCGCACAGTTAGTAGTAGTTAGTATTGGAAAATTATATATTTTTAAAACGAATTTCGAATAGTTTGTCTCTTAGTTTAAATATTTTTGTTGGTCAGTTATCTACTAGGTAAAATAGAAGAACGAATAACATTTGAAGTGAAGTGCTTCAAAACCAGTCCGCTATGCTTCAGCGCCAAAACATGAACAGAATTGTCAAATAAAATAATAATCTAGCCTAAATAAAATTAAAGTGAAATATTCACAGAATCCCAGTTTCAGAGAAGCCTATAATAACTATTTGTCCTGTTGGCCGTTTACAAAATATTCGCAACAGCATTACCCCTTACAAAGAATTTGTGCCCCCAGTTTTGATAAAGGATTATAGTTCACGCAAAACTGAAAACTCTGTCTGTCATTAATTATTAACACTCCCGTCATTCTAACCTTCAGAACACAAATTTAGATTTTATAATATTAAAAAGCAGATAAAATATGAAATTTTTTTTACAATGGCTATGACAGTTTTTTTCAATACATTTAACAAGTTTCCTAAACTCTTAACATGGTTAGCACAACATCCGCCTCTGTAGGCTATACAATTAACACATTTCTTGTTGTTTTGACACAAAATGCATACAGTTAACACCAATTTCAAATGCTTGAACGTCTTTTACACACAAGCTCAACCAAGACCAAAGCAATGTAATTTTACAGTCAAATTTACAAATGTTTTCACACAGTATGTCAGAACAGATAACACCATGTTCTAAACAGAACTTAAATAAATGAGGCAGCTTATTGCAGTTATTTATATATATACAGGCAGTGCAGAATTATTAGGCAAATGAGTATTTTGAGCACATCATCCTCTTTATGCATGTTGTCTTACGCCAAGCTGTATAGGCTCGAAGGCCTACTACCAATTAAGCATATTAGGTGATGTGCATCTCTGTAATGAGAAGGGGTGTGGTCTAATGACATCAACACCCTATATCAGGTGTGCATAATTATTAGGCAACTTCCTTTCCTTTGGCAAAATGGGTCAAAAGAAGGACTTGACAGGCTCCGAAAAGTCAAAAATAGTGAGATATCTTGCAGAGGGATGCAGCACTCTTAAAATTGCCAAGCTTCTGAAGCGTGATCATTGAACAATCAAGCGTTTCATTCAAAATAGTCAACAGGGTCGCAAGAAGCGTGTGGAAAAACCAAGGCGCAAAATAACTGCCCATGAACTGAGAAAAGTCAAGCGTGCAGCTGCCAAGATGCCACTTGCCACCAGTTTTGCCATATTTCAGAGCTGCAACATCACTGGAGTGCCCAAAAGCACAAGGTGTGCAATACTCAGAGACATGGCCAGGTAAGAAAGGCTGAAAAACGACCACCACTGAACAAGACACACAAGCTGAAACGTCAAGACTGGGCTAAGAAATATCTCAAGACTGATTTTTCTAAGGTTTTATGGACTGATGAAATGAGAGTGAGTCTTGATGGGCCCGTGGCTGGATCGGTAAAGGGCAGAGAGCTCCAGTCCGACTCAGACGCCAGCAAGGTGGAGGTGGAGTACTGGTTTGGGCTGGTATCATCAAAGATGAGCTTGTGGGGCCTTTTCGGGTTGAGGATGGAGTCAAGCTCAACTCCCAGTCCTACTGCCAGTTTCTGGAAGACACCTTCTTCAAGCAATGGTACAGGAAGAAGTCTGAATCCTTCAAGAAAAACATGATTTTCATGCAGGACAATGCTCCATCACACGCGTCCAAGTACTCCACAGCGTGGCTGGCAAGAAAGGGTCTAAAAAAAGGAAAACTAATGACATGGCCTCCTTGTTCACCTGAGCTGAACCCCATAGAGAACCTGTGGTCCATCATCAAATGTGAGATTTAAAACAGTACACCTCTCTGAACAGTGTCTGGGAGGCTGTGGTTGCTGCTGCACGCAATGTTGATGGTGAACAGATCAAAACACTGACAGAATCCATGGATGGCAGGCTTTTGAGTGTCCTTGCAAAGAAAGGTGGCTATATTGGTCACTGATTTGTTTTTGTTTTGTTTTTGAATGTCAGAAATGTATATTTGTGAACGTTGAGATGTTATATTGGTTTCACTGGTGAAAATAAATCATTGAAATGGGTATATATTAGTTTTTTGTTAAGTTGCCTAATAATTCTGCACAGTAATAGTCACCTGCACACACAGATATCCTCCTAAAATAGCTCAAACTAAAAACAAACTAAAAACTACTTCCAAAAATATTCAGTTTTGATATTAATGAGTTTTGGGGTTCATTGAGAACATGGTTGTTGTTCAATAATAAAATGAATCCTCAAAAATACAACTTCCCCTATAATTCTGCACTCCCTGTATTTATTTTTAATTTTTTTTGCATAACTGCAAGGGAATTTATTTGTGTTTCAATTCACCATATGAATTATATAATTATCACAGCAGATTGCCATCTAGAATCCACACTCATCTGTTGAGATTTTTCCTATCACATGATCATATGTTCTAAAAGAGGACTCTTTGGGCTTTTGATAGGAACAGCGAGCATAGCAAAGAACTCCACCACTACATCTAGGTAAGGTTATGCAATACAGTCATTACTATACACCGTGTGTTTTTCAGTAAACTGCTCTATAAACCTGGAGTTCATTAGTACATACAGTAGATATACAGTGCCGCATTTACATACACTGTGTCTAATTACTTTCAGAAAATCATGGAGTTGAAGGCCAATCAAGTCTCACATGAAATTATCTATGTTGACGAGGCTGGCTTCAACTTGGGGATAAAGGATTTCGCCGTGGGAGAAACATAATGGGCCAAAGGGCCACAGTTACCGTGCATGGAATTTGAGCATGGAATTAACCATTTTGACAATTGTGTGTTTTAGGTGTGTTGGTGTATTAAGAGTTTAGCAAACTTGTTAAAAGTATTGAAAAAACTGTCATAGACATTGTAAAAACCTGTAAAGCCCAGAGATGGTCACCGCGTCAGGTCAAAGTCTCTTTAAAACACACACGCGGCCTTTAAAACACGCACGCGGCGGCCAAGGTGCACTCTAAACTCACTGGACTGGTGGATCACTCAGAAAACTGGACAAGTGCATGACATGAAGCTGAGAAGCCTAGTTCAAGTCATGTTTTGGTTAACTAATTCTATAATACAACTTTCTTGAGCTCTAAAGGGGGAAAAAAAAGCTAAAGAAATCTGCCGTTAAATCAATTTTAGCAGAGACGCAACCGCCTGTCATATTCACATTAGTTTTTCAGTTCGGGATTTATAGCCTAATAAAAATGTTTAGTTGGACACAGTAGTCTACGCTATAATAAATATCACAATTTATTATATTCATTATCATTAATATGATTAAAAGCTATAACATTTACAAAGCGCAGAACCCTTTTAAATGTTTACTTTCATTTTTAAATCGCTAAAGCGCACTTTAACAGTTGTGAAAAGAAACATCCCATTATGCAGCAGCAGTCTCAAGTAAGGACTTTTGAGTTTAAAGATGACATTAGATTGTAACATTTAACTTTTTCCTAACACTGATATTGGTTGGGTAATGGAGCGTGATGACTCGGTTATGCTGATTGCAATATATACCGGTTATATGAATAGTGAGTTAGCTTTGATGTGTGGGCATAGTTTGACGTCTTTACCTAAAACTTTAAACATTTATATTATTTGAAATAAAACGGAAAGAAAAAAGGAGAATAAAATATCATTTAATCCACTCATTAGAGCTGACGCCATGATCCGTCTGCTTTAATAAACGGTATCATTGATAAAATCAGTAGTAGCGAAACTGCATATTATTATTACTATAAAAAATATATATTACTGCATTAAGTCAGTAACTTAGGCAGTAATGCAAAATAATACATAAGTGAATAAATAGCCTAAATGAACCTGCTCTCATGGTAGGTACGCACAGTGCGTACAGCTGCAGGCGCCACTGGGAGAAGCAATATCCTACCTGTTGGTTTCTCTGAAAATACGGACAATGGATGCCACTGTGTCCCGGCTGAGATTTGACTACTCGTTCACCAGCCTCTCTGTATGATAGCCCATGATTTATGACATGGTCAATGATAGTAGCTCTTATTTGATCAGTTATCCTAGCTCTGGTCCTGTGAGCGCCACCTCACATTCTAACTCCTCTCCCTCTACCTTGCCCCACTCCTCTCCCTCTACCTTACCCCAATCCTCTCCCTTATCCTGGTACTTGTCTTCCTCTCCCTCATGCAGGCGTTCTTTCTTTCTTTCTTTCTTTTGCTTTATATTGTTCCTTTTCCACACAAGATCAGCCCAAAGAGTCCTCTTATAGAACATATGATCATGTAATTGGAAAAACCTCAACACCTGAGTGTGGTTCCTAGATGGGAATCTGCTGTGATTTATGCATTTACATAACTGCAATAAGCTGTTTCTCATTGGCAATGGAATAAAACAAAGGGAATATATTTGTGCTTCAATTCACAATATGAACAGCTGTTCACTTTGACTTTAGCCTATATAAGTTCTGTTTAGAACATGATGTTATCTATTCTGACATGCAGTATGAAAGCATTTGTAAATTTGACTGTAAAATTACATTGTTTTGGTCTTGGTTGAGCTTGTGTCTGAAAGAAGTTCAAGCATTTGAATCTGGTGTTAACTGGATGCATTTTTGTATCAAAGCAACAAGAAATGTGTAAATTGTATAGCCTACAAAGACGGATGTCGTGCTAACCGTGTTAAGAGTTTAGGAAACTTGTTAAATGTGTTGAAAAACTGTCATAGCCATTGTAAAAAAAAAAAACTGTAACACAGAACATTTCTGGAGTCATTAAATCCTAATGTCAGTGTAATTCTGCAGCAGACTGACAGACAGAAACTGAAGACTCGCTGTCCTCCTACAGCTCACAGTGCCACTGTTGGTCACCCACAGCATGATCTGACAGACAATTAGATAAAGCACTGCTGGGATCTGGGTTAAAACCATAGACTGTAAAAGATATGGACGTAGTATCCGTGACGTCACCCATAGGTTTATGAAGAACCCAAAAGAAGCTACCAATAGTCGTGGCCAAACGTCGTCATTTTGGTCCCGTGTCATCGCACCAACCGGGGCATACCATACAAGAGCAAAGAGGCTTAGACGAGCTTTCCTATGGGAGAAACACTTAATACTTCATTACCTGTGACTCGTTTGTGTTCTGACCACATGTGCTTGGTTGTATACTATATCAATAAAATGTTTAGTCTTTTAAAAACACTTTCATAAGCAACGTCATAAGCACAATGCTTAGATATTTGCTCCATATGGAGCCATGACTAGCGGAATTTCGGTGAATTGCAGTTACAGTTACTTCCGTATTGGCTTCCCGAGGGAGAGCGGGAGGTTGCCACTTGGTTACAACTAAAGAGAATATCTGTCTGGAACTGATCTGCAAACTTTATTTAATCACAGTGAACGTCTCTCTGTTCTATTAAATGAATAAAACACATTACAGATGAGAATCTGACTTTAATATTAGATAAACTCTAGGAAACTCTTCACATGCTGAAGGAAAGTCAGACTTTCTGCTGAATGTACACCCTGTCAGACGATGTTTTGATGAACACAAACCACTCGCTGCTGAATGTAGAGTCTGAATGAACTCAATTAAACTGTTCTTATGGTCTACAGTATTTGATCATAACATTACAGAGTAGAGTAAGGGTTATCATGTGTCTGTAAAAGCAGAGGTAATGACATATAAGTCAAACACAAATCTGGAGATCATGTGAAACACTGCAATATTTACAGCTCAGAGGATGTGGAATCAGACAGGATTGATTATGTTTGATGAATAATAGTGCAGCAAACGCTCACTGATGATCCTGATATCATTCACAGCAGCTCATATTAAGCTGGACTCAATAAAAGACTTTCTCCAGCTGATTTCCTGAATATACTCTATATATACTGTGATGTTTGTGTGCACCAGTGATGTGTCTTCATAAGTGTGCATTTTTACTGCTTCAGGAACAAGTATTCCGTGGAAGAAGGAAGCAGTCCTCTAAATAAACCTGTTTTGTAGGTGCTGTGCATTCCTCAACAGGTTTCTTCATGTTTCTCAGCACTTCCTTTAGCAGAAAACACAGATGAAAACTCAACTTTACAGTTTTTTTTGGATTGCTTGAGCACGATTTTCAAAACAGGGCCCATGTTTTCAAAACAGTACACACAAGTAGCACAACCACACACCCAATTAGCAAAACACTACAGATCCTTTGCATAATTAAACACTCCTGTAAAAACTATACACTTATGTTTAAAAACCACACTTTTTTACCATAAGAAACACACGTTTCACATTTACTATACTCTGTTTGCACGAGTTACACTCTGCTGTGATCAACCTAAAACACTTTTAGCACTTCTACTTCCCTATGATTAGAGTAGACTGCCATAAACAAAGTACAGATATAAAGTAAATCCACCAAACACTACACAAGACCAATATTGCACACTGAAGGAAGTCAAAATGGATTGGGGATGGTGGGTCTTTTTTTGCTCTTTGCTATCTGGGGGGGGTCTCTGAAACGACTAAGTCCATTTGGGTCACGGTGGGTCTGACAGCGGGGTCTCTGAATCGACTAAGTCCGTTTGGGTTACGGTAAGTCTGACAGCGGGGTCTCTGAATCGACTAAGTCTGTTTGGGTTACAGTGGGTCTGACCGGCGGGAACGACTGAAGACTCCCACCGGTAGAGTTGTTTAGACCAGGCCCAAGCACACCAGGCCATGCCCGACGGGAGACCACCTTTCCCGGACGTCCCGCGCCTGGAGTTACGTGCCCGACCCCAATTGCCTCTGACCTGCCACTGTGTTTTCGGAAAAGGTGCAAAAGAGTGGACTTAGATTTTGACAAGTTTGGGGTTCAACGAACCAGGGGGTCTCTGGCAATGTCCGCTGCCCGGGTAAGAGTGTCCGTCTCCCGCAAGCTGTTGGGCCACGTGGGCGTGCCTAGACCCAACCCCGAAGGGGGTCTGGCCAGCTCTGCTGCCCGGGTAAAGAGCGTTTGTTTCCCGCACGTGTCTGGCGTGGAAAGACCCAAGCCAAGTGGTCTTTGGGCAGGTCCGCTGCCCGGGTAAAGAGCGTCCATTTCCCCGCAAGCTGTTGGGCGCGCATGGGCGTGCCTAGACCCAACCCCGAAAGGGGTCTGGCTAGCTCTGCTGCCCAGTTGAGAGTGTCCGTTTCCCCGCAAGCTGTTGGGCGCGTGTGGGCGTGCCTAGACCCAACCCCAAAGGGGGTCTGGCTAGCTCTGCTGCCCAGTTGAGAGTGTCCGTTTCCCCGCAAGCTGTTGGGCGTGTGTGGGCATGCCTAGACCCAACATTGAAGGGGGTCTGGCTAGCTCTGCTGCCCGGTTGAGAGCGTCCGTTTACCCTCAAGCTGTTGGGCACGCGTGGGCGTGCCTAGACACAACCCCGAAGGGGGTCTGGCCAGCTCTGCTGCCCGGTTGAGAGCGTCCGACCCTCGCCACTCGCTGCACACTAAGTGCAGGGCAAATACGGAAGTCTCACATTAACGGTTGGCAGAACTACGTGTCGTTGGTGCACCCCAGCAATCTTAAAAACTAAACAGCGTCAGGAGGTGGAACTGGGCAAGGCTGCTGCACCCCAACCACCTTTAAAATCTAATATTTGCAGGTAATAGAGTTGGGCCCCGGAAAGGGCGATGATCTCCGGGTAGCAGCCCCAGGGCCCTCTAAGCCTAAAGTGGCAAGTGGAGGTGTCTGTCTAACCCGCCACAGCTAAAATCTACCTGCCTTTGGCCCTATATATATATATATATATATATATATATATATATATATATATATATATATATATATATATATATATATAATTTATATTTAATTTTTATTATTATTTTTTTTTTGACAGAAATATATAATTATGATTTATTGAAAATACTCTGAGTAAGAACCTTGAAACTAAATGTTTTAATGAGCCACCAAAGTCATTCAGGACTTACTCTCTTTACTGAATTGTTGGTTCACAATAACATGTTGAAACAGTTCATGTGTGAGCACTAATGTAAAACATGAAATACCTGTTGGCAGGTGATGGTGTTTTCTCTCTGAGGTCTGGTGGATTATGTTTAGACCCGTCACTCTTCAGAGACACAGAGCTGGACACACATGATCCTGATCTCACACTGAAGACACAAACACACCAGAGGAGGAGTGTCACAACCTGCTGCAGTCTCTCTTATGAACACTGGAGGGCACAGGGTTTTATCTTCCTGAACTTCATTTCCCATCAGCCCCTGGGCTCCCGATTGTCTCTTTGTAGCAAAATGAGCTCATAGAGAACTATGAATTATTAATTGTTCATAATTAGCTAAGGCTTTATTCTTCACTTGTATTGCCTCTTCCTATAGCAGCTGAACGTGTGTTAGATCAGTTTAAGTGTTCAGTGTAGTTAATGAAGCATTACTTGTATCACACTTCAAACTGTTCATTATTTGCTCATAAGTGGAGTCCCTGATCTTGCCGAATACTCTAAATAGTATTGTATTGTAAGGTTGTGTTCATTGTTTGGATGTGTAAAAAATAACAGCTTAGACAGCTCGTGTTTTATTTTATTTCTGTCTACAGTTTAACAAGTAAAAACTGAGGTTTTGATGTGATTTTTCATTACATTTATATCTATATTAATTAGGTCTGAAATAGGTCTAATAATAGTTGGAAACGTGGCTAACGGGGGGTTTGGTGTAAGATCATTTACAATAGTTGACTGAAGGTCTGTCTGATCAGGTCTGCTACACAGGAATCATGGGTAAACAGACGAGAGATGTGCTGCTTTCTCATTCTGCACAATCTCTGCTTCACTGAAAAACACATTTGACCCTAAAACCTTGTGATGGAACCTGTAGAGTAATAACTCACCATACATAAACTCACTTTCAAGATGAGGAAATCTAAACACAAAACATTATTGTGTATCTGTAGAAATTTATATAATCTCTGAGTCTGAGAGACAAAAATAAATAAAAATCCCCTTCACTGAACTGCACTGAAGGTTTAACATGCACATTTGAATTAATTTAAGTTCTAGTTGATCTTCATTTGATCTCCTCTATAAGCACAAGCTGAAACTGTTCTGTGGTCAGCTTTAACTCTGATGTTGTCTAGGACTTTAAACAGCACACATGACACATATTGAGCTCTGGTAAATATGAGCCCAGATCAAGCTGTCTGTAAGCTAGAATGATCTAAACACATTTCCTGAAGGTGTAAACTGAAGCTTTGTCCATCATTTGATCAGGCAATAGCAACACAAATAAGTGCATTGTTGTTGGTCTTTGTTCTTCAGAGAAAGTGTTGAAATAATGGTGTAAAAACAGAGTCAATACCTGTGTTTCTCTGAGAGAGAGTCCTTTACTCGCTCCTCTGCCATACTGCAGCTAAAACACCAATGCAGACATTAGCAGAGCTTTGAGGAAACAATCAGCCGCTGACCATCACCTGGAGATGACAATATACTGACATTAAGAACATCACACTTTATAGCAATCAATGCTGACTTCACAAACAAGCACTTACTGAAACAGAGCCAATAGACAAACTGAGTTTGAGTCATCTCACAGCAGATCAATATATATAATGATGAACATTAATGCAGTAGGTTTAACCCCTGATCTGACACCTCAGATATTTCAGATTTGATATGTATATGTCTGTCACGATTACTTCCACTTTGAACAACTATTTACCTATTATTTTATTTATTTACTTGCTTAGTTAGTAGTTAGTTAGTACTAAAACGTTACCAGTTAAATGCAGTTTAAGGATCATCCGCATTCTTCCTGTTTACTGAAGCTCTGGCTTCACTTTCGATCTCGTGACTCTCTGTTTAAAGTTTATTTTGTGCTGAATGATGTGAAATGTTCGAGTCAACCTGATATAGAAGAGCACAAACACTTTCAATGGATAAAATAACCCATTATATTGTTCAAATGACCGTGTTTGGACTCCGTGTTTAATCGGTGTTTGAGGCTTTGAGCTTCAGGAGCAGACAGACATTTAAACACGCTTATAAACACGCTTATACACATCTAAAACCCCTTCATCATTTCCACAGATAAGCGTAATGGTAGAATTATTAAACTTACCTGCAGAAGTAACGTTACAGAGGCTCTTGTGCAGCAAAAACACGACGTGAGCTCTTTGACTCTTTCGTTTCTTCTTCTTCTTCTTCTTCTAGTGTTTTATGGCGGTTTGGCAAACCAACGTATAGGTGCATTACCGCCACCTACTGATCTGGAGTGTGAAGAGTGCATAGTTGAGGTTGAAAGAAAAAAACTCAAACTTAAACTTAATAAATATATATATATATATATATATATATATATATATATATATATATATATATATAGAGAGAGAGAGAGAGAGAGAGAGAGAGAGAGAGAGAGAGAGAGAGAGAGAGAAAAACAAAAAAAAAACACACACACACACAAATTTATAAATAAATAAATTATATATATATATATATGTACATCCTAATAATAATAATAAAAACAATTATATAAATTAATTAAATTAATAATAATAATAATATTAATAATAAATAAATTGTTCTAAATTCTATGCATTACTCTTATGTTTCCCAAATATTGCATTAACATTTCTTGGATTCTTGATTGCCTAATCCCATTTCCTAGCAAGACTTTTAAAGAAATTACCTCACCTTCCAGCTGCCCTAGTTCTTGTATTAACTCAAACCTCTCTCTTTCATAAGCAGGACATTCTACAATTATATGATTAACTGTTTCCAATTCTCCACAGTTATCACACTTCCCTAATTCATGCTTTCCTATTTTAAACAGGCTGTAATTTAATGATGTATGACCAATCCCTAATCTTGTGATGATGACATCTTTCTTCCTGTATCCGTATCTTTTCCTCTCATTTCCAACAAATTCCTGAATCTGGTACAGATGTCTTCCTTTAGTTTCATTGCTCCATCCCTTTTGCCACTTATTGTATATTTCAACTGCAATCATTCTTTTAAACTCTGTTTTACTTAAGGCTAATTTAATTTCTATTTGTAAATTATTTAAGGCTTTCTTTGCTAGCAAATCAGCTTCCTCATTCCCGTCTACACCCACGTGTGCCGGCACCCATAGAAATGAAAGCATTATTCTTTATTGTCTAATTCTAAGTGAAGTTTCACAAACTAATTTCGAGAGGAGCACGTGATATGATTAAGCACGTCTGGCTTCTCATCTGTAATCAGTAATAGTCCAATCAGTGTGATGCAAGCTTACTATAAATGGATCAATTTCTCCCTACTTCTCTATCTTCGTTTTGGAAGAATGCTCCCCGCTACAAACGCTCCAAAAAGCTCTTACAGCATTGCACCATTTAGCTATCAAGATAGAAGAACCAACCAACAACAACTTCAGTCAGAGCACCGCTCTCCCCGCGACTTCAGCCGCAGCTCTGCACTATCCAGCCCCGCCAGGATGACAAGCTTTCCACTATCTAACCATAACGCGGTCAATATAATCTCCTTTTCCATTTACTTCAAACACCCTCACCCAACGCATCTGCCGTGCCTCACCCCAGATCTTCAGCAAGATCACCGTCCACAACTCACCTAAACTCTCAAATGCCAGCGATCAAAACTATTTGCAATGAAGCTGAACTCACCGGTTCGTAGCGGTCCACTAGCGGTAACGTATGTCATGCTCAAGGGAAAGCCTAGCAAAAAACTACGACTCCCCAACAAAGACTAAACACTTATAAAGCTTTGAAAAAGAGACTACATTGATTCAACCAAGAACTCACCTCTCAAACCTCCCGACTGTCCACTGATCCATAACATCCTAACAGCTGAAGTTCTTTGATTGCAAGGATCCAGGCAAATAATCTGCTAGTCCACAGTATATGTATTTGTGATTAAATATCCATGGTATGCTCTGTTTTCATCCAAACTAGCACTGGAGCGCGCTGTGACCTCTTGAACCCTTGATTGACACTACATTGAGCCAATAGCTGAAGGAGAAGTGTCACCATTCAATGAGCTTCCCAAAACTTGAGATAGTCCCACCTTTCTTTCTCAGTTCACAATGATTGCAAGACTTTGTGAATGCATTTGGCCAGATATGCTTGCGATTTCTAATCATGTTAAGATTCCAACGCAATGTTATTTATTTAAAGTAAATCCCATAAAAAACATTCCATTCATACAGTTTACTAAGTGGTGACATCATTTTTAAGTTCAAGGGTTGATATTGGCAGTCGCTATATTTATTATTATTAATATTATTATTATTATTATTATAAATTTTTATTTATATAGAAATTTGAAAAAAAAAAAAAAAAAAACGCAAGCGTAGAAGTCCAATTGTAACACGCCATAATGACTCCCATGTCATTACACACAAAATGTCATATGCAAGTCCACAATGGCAAGTCTGTTGGGTGTAAAAACTGCAAAGAAACAAACTTTCCGCTTGACTGCTATGAATGGGAGGAGGAATGTTTTATCCATTGACTGTGTTGGATATATTGGTATTTTAAAAAATTCTATATCACTAAGGGGTTAAACTCCCCTCCTCAATTACTTCACCCGCTCCGTCTACAAGAGGTACTTGCAGGACCATCAGCCAAGCCACGGCCCATATCCTCAGCTCTCCATCTATCTATCATCCTGTGGGGGGGCGAATGCCCACCTCTACTATCCCTGCACATTGTGACTACAAAGCTAATGTACCACGCATTAACAAAGGCGCTTCCATTCACAATTGCCCATCCCCATACCAAGATGCCTCGCATGGATATCAGCTAAAACAAATCATTATGTCTACTGTACATGTACCATGTTGTAAAATTTCATTTCTGATTTTCTCCTGCTTTCTCATTTCAGAGATCAAGACAAACGGCTACAGAAGCAGACCCTCATCCAACTTATTACACTTCACATCCATTCCAAATACATTTCCACTTACACAGCCCACACCCTCGATTCCACCCCACCATAGCTGATCTAACTTTACAGGTTGAAGAAACTCTATCTTTCTTTAATGCGCAAAGCAAACAGATCAATTATGCAAAGGACATCCTATATATACATTTTTGACATCCCCTCCCCCACACACCCATTTTCAACCCCCCCCCCCCAGCATTATTACACCACAAGAGGACAATATCACCTCAGGGAAGCCTAGCTGATCCTCTCCAGCAGACTTCCACCCACATGCATTCCTAGGCATGCACTACCCTGCCATTTCCCCCTATTGCCCCTCTTATTAACATAGGAGCTCTTTCTTTTCTTCTTTTATTTTTCTCTCCAAACTCTAAACTTCCCATACTTTCATTCTCTCTCATTCACCACAGCTCTGATCCATTTAGGGGTCAACCTGATTTATAATTGCTGCAGCAGCAACGCACTAAACAACCTCATATATATTTACATTTCCAATACCACTATCGTCACACTCCCCCAGCACTAATACAGCAGTAAATGCTTCTGCTGGAGCACACAATGCCTCCATACTGACCCACTGCACCTCTGCAGCAGCAGAGACGTTCCGCCGAGTTACACTCACCCATAGCACTACTGCAACTGCAGTGTCACTTAAGCTGAGCCCTTATTTACTCTCATCTCTACATATCATCACTGGCAATATTTTACATTCCTGAGGGAGCATTCATAACTCTCCAATACTGAATACCACTGCACCTCTGCAACAGCAGAGACGCTCTGCCGAGCTACACTTACCCATTGCACCTCTGCTCAGCCGAGCCTTAATCTCCCTCTGCACACCCCCTCTTCCCCTAATTATTTATAGATGACACAACCGCCCAGTAACACGATTCTGATTCAGAGACACTTCAAAGCAATTCTCCACCTCTCATGCTTCCCTCCCCCCCAGACTCACATTCCAGTCTTTCTTTCACAGGATGTCCGCAGGGTCTTGGAGGGTATTAAGAGTTGATAAATCAATGTAGAGAAGTTGAAGCCTTTAAAAGTATTAGAAAGTCTTAGATGCTTTGCAAGGTATTAAATTTATATAATTTTCGATTGTGCAAGATATTGTTGTATGTTAAGTTTGACTGAATTAAATCTGCGAATATCAGGATGCTGTGTGGTTTATAAAATCAGTGTAATCCTACTAGATTTGACATCATGCTGCTTCATTCACTACAGTATTCAAGGCAACATCATTAGTTCTGTAGCTCTATAGGTGACAACTTCTGAATTAGCTAGGTTTAATAGATATTTATTCTGTGTATGAATAATCTTTTAGGTTTGATTAAATTCAGTAATTACATTTTAAATCCTGCTAGTGTTCTGAATGAAGTGGTTGTAAGGTTTTAAAATGTATGGAAGGAGCCTTGAATAAGGTATTCAATGTATTGAAACTCACTCTCTGATTCCTGTATATACTCTGTTTCAGAATAGGGGCAGCCACCACAGAAACACAAACCAGGCTTTCACAACAACAAATCCAGACTCTGGGAAGGTGGTCATTCGATGCCTTCAAGACGTACATACGTCTTAGCCAAAGGCACCCCAAAGAAACCCAGATGACCCTCGCCAGCCGTCAACCGGCAACTACCCAGACCCAGCCACCTTCTCTTCTTGTACTTCCTTCTAGATTGAGTAATACTCAGCCTTCTCCCCCTGTCACACAGCTAACTGGAGTGTCCTCCAAGCCCCCATTGTCACCCCGCCCCCCCGGCTGTTTCCGCAGGAGTCTGCACTGCCCCCTCCCCTTTCCCGACTCCTGCCGGACCCTGTCCCCCCTAAGGCTCTGACTCCCGCAGGAGTTATACCCCGAGCTTCGACTCCCGCAGGAGTCATCTCACAGCCCCCCCCCCAAACCTTAGCAATCTTATTTTATTTTCATATATATATATATATATACGCAAGCATAAAAATATATATTTATATATAGTGCTGTCACTCCCCGCTCTATCTCCCTATGGAGTGTTCCTCGAGCACCTAACCCGCCCGTCACCCTCTATCAGGAGTCTTCACCGTCCAAATCCTCTTGTCCCAGACTCCTGTTAGAGTTGGCCATCTTAGCCCTGTCCCCCGGGCTCCGATCCCCGCAGGGGTCATTTCATCGCCCCTCCCAGGCCAACTAAACTCATTATATATATATATATATATATCTATGGACTTACGTTTATTGATATATATTTATATAGAGCGCTGTCACTTCCCGCTCTATGTCCAAAAGGAGTGTTCCTTTAGCATCAACTCCCGCAGGAGTCCTAGCCAAAACTTGCCACTCACCCTCCAGCAGGAATCTTCACCGCCCAAATCCCACTTCACGATTCTTGCTGGAGACGGCAAAAACAGGAATTGCTGCCCTAACTCCCGCAGGAGTTAAACCCCAATTTGACTCTCAGAAGTTTCTTATTTGCCCTCTCCAGGCCTTAGATTGCCCCATTATATATATATATTTATATACTCTCATATATACATATATATTTATATATAGTGCTGTCACTTCCCAGCTCCATCTCCGTCAGGAGTGTTCCTCGAGCATTTTGGACTCCCAACGAGTCAACCCCACCCACCCCTTATTGCCCCCCCCCCTGCTCGGGCTCCCGCAGGAGTCTGTTTCACCCTTTGCTCCCGCAGGAGCTCCCTATGCTTCTGTCCTTTCCTTAATCACTATATCCAGCAGCCGGATATAGTAAAAACTTTCTAGCTTTTTGGGGGGAAATTCTTCGAAATACACGGCTGCTGTCCCGAGTTAATAGCATTTTGGGGAGCTCTCGAGACCTACCTGATCTCGGATCCCCTGATATGCTTATTGACCGGGCGGGAGCCTTGGCCTCAAGTATCTCCGAGCTCAGGGTTCTCTCCCGGGACAGAATGCCAAACCTGCTTAAATGCTAAGCATATCTAAGTGGGAACTCTTGAAGTGAAGTTTCACAAACTAATTTCGAGAGGAGCACGTGATATGATTAAGCACGTCTGGCTTCTCATCTGTAATCAGTAATAGTCCAATCAGTGTGATGCAAGCTTACTATAAATGGATCAATTTCTCCCTACTTCTCTATCTTCGTTTTGGAAGAATCCCCCCTTCCACCCCATCTCCTCCTTTTCCTCCCTTTACTAGGAGGAGCTCTCGAGACCTACCTGATCTCGGATCCCCTGATATGCTTATTGACCGGGCGGGAGCCTTGGGCTCAAGTATCTCCGAGCTCAGGGTTCTCTCCCGGGACAGCATGCCAAACCTGCTTAAATGCTAAGCATATCTAAGTGGGAACTCTTGAAATAGACTTTGAAAAATGTCATAAACTAAATCTTGTCGAGCTTCAGATTTGGCACTTTTAAAGCTATTAAGTGCAGCCATTGAGTCTGTGCAAATTACTGCTTGTTCTGGTTGAACTTCTTCCATCCATTGCAATGCAATAATAATAATAGCTAACAATTCTGATGTAAACACTGACACATGATCTGATAATCTCTTTGCAATTTTTATGTTAAATTGTGGAATATATACAGCAGCAGCAGTTCTCCCACACTTTGGGTCCTTAGACCCGACTGTAAAAATCTGTAATACAGAATCATATTGTTGACGCATATATTCTTGTACAATTAAATTAGTTGGAATAATTATCTCCTTGTTTTGAATTATTTCATGAATTTGCAGATCTACTAATAGTGTAGGAAATAACCATGGGGGAATTATTGGTATAACAACAGAAGGAGCAACTTCCAGATCTTTCCATTCTAAACTGTTTATCTCCTTCCTTACTACCCAACCAAAACTATTCATTTCTTTGTACACATACTCCCAGCAATCTTTTAAAAGACATCTAACTGGATGGTTTTCCAGGTGTCCTTTAATTCCTATCCAATATCTCATTCTCAGCTGTGACATTCGATGTTCTAACGGCATCTCTCCCATTGCAACTTGTAATGATGCCACTGGAGAAGATCTAAAAGCACCACAGCAAATTCTCAGAGCTTGATTTTGTATGACCTCTATCTTTTTAAGTAATGTTTTATTGGTAGAACTATAAGCCAAACACCCGTAATCAATATTTGCCCTTATCACAGCATTATAAACTCTTTTTAGTGCTATACTACTGGCTCCCCACTCAACTCCAGCCAAACACCTTAAAACATGTATTCCTTTTTTACATTTTTGAATTAATTTCTCAATATGAATTTTAAATGTTAATTTATTATCCATCCATAAACCTAAAAATCTGATTACATTTACTTGTTCTAGCTGAGTTCCACACATTTTGATGTTTAATACTGGATTGCTTTTCTTTTTCGAGAAGCATATTACTTGCGTTTTTGCCACAGAAAACCGAAAACCCCATTTATTAGCCCAACTCTCAACTTCATTCACTGCTATTTGCATTTTATTTTCTGCAAATGAAACATTTCGTCCCCTTTTCCATATCGCTCCATCATCCGCATACAATGATCTTCCTATTCCTGCTGCGATATTTTGAAAGATGTCATTTATCATTAGATTGAACAGAATTGGGCTACTCACACTTCTCTGGGGTGTACCATTCTCAATTGGAAGAATCTTAGAAAATGCAGTCCCTACTCTTACTTGAATCGTTCTACCAAATAAAAAAACTCAGAATCCAATTATACATTCTTCCATCTATTCCCATATTTTCCAATTTTAAAAGACCTTCTTTCCACAACATATCATAGGCTTTTTCCACATCGAAAAACACTCCCACTAGTACCTCTTTTCCAATTTGAACCTTTCGAATTTCATTTTCTAAACACAAGATTGAGTCCATTGTATTTCTCCCTTTTCTGAATCCACTCTGACATGCTGAAAAAAGGTTTCTACTTTCTATCACGAAAACCAATCTACCCATAACCATCCACTCCATAATTTTGCATAAATTTGATGTCAATGCAATAGGTCTATAACTAGTTGGATGAGAATGATCTTTTCCAGGTTTGGCTATTGGCACTATAATCCCGTGTTTCCAATCTGCTGGCAAACTTCCTTTCACCCAAATTTTGTTAAATAAACTCAAAATGGTATTTAAAGATACATCAGACAGGTGTTTAATCATCTCATAGCATATCTCATCTTTTCCTGGAGAGGTATGTTTAACCCCTGAGATAGCTCTTTTTAACTCATATAATGTGAATTCTGAGTCTAATACACTTCCTGATGTATTCTTCTTTTCATATATTTGAGATTTTTCCCTAATTTTCTGTTCCCTGATTTTTCTCATATCGTCTGAAATAATTTTATTACTATGAATTTTGCAAATGATTCCACCAACATTTCTGCTTTATCATTATTATTAACTGCTATTTTTCCATTTCTGACTAAAACTGGAATGTTATTATTTTTCTGAATTCCTCCCATCCTTCTGATCATATTCCAAACTTCGTTAATCTCAATTTCTTCCCCTATTCTATTACAGAATTCTCTCCACAAAAGTCTTTTTGCTTTTCTAATTTCTCTCCTAACTATTGCCTGAGCTTTCTTGTAATTAATAAAATCATTAAACAATACAGATCTCCTGGCTTTCTTCATTGCTTTATTTCTCTCCTTAACTGCATTACTGCATTCTTTATTCCACCACGGAACTGCTTTTTTATTGTTTACATTTTTCTTTTTGCCAATAACTTCCTCTGCTGTATTTGTTAATACTTCACTAATTTTCTCATATAACTCTTCTATGCTATCATTGTCATTGACCATTTCCCACATTTTATCATGACACACATCTCTAAAAAGTTCCCAGTTAGCATCATTACATTTGCATCTTAGAATTCTCTCTAATGAAGTATTGGTTATGTCCACCCCAATTTTACACCATATTGTATAGTGATCACTTCCCAAGGTACTGTGATTATATATTTTCCACTCATATTTCCTAGCTAATTCACCTGTCACGAGGGTAATATCTAAAACAGATTTTCGTCCATGAGACAAATCAACTCTTGTGTAACACCCATTATTCATACATACTAATTGTCCCCAATCTAACATTTCTTCCACAATCAATCCATTACTGTCCAATTTATCACTCCCCCATAAAGTATTGTGAGCATTGAAATCACCACACCATACTACTTTCTGACTAATGTTACCTCTTATGACTTCCAATTTATCTTTACATAATTTTTCACATGGATTGTAAACATTTATTACCTTAATACTACAACACCCTTCCCAAACTTCTATTGAAACCACCTCCTGATCCACCACCACCTCAACATCCCTATACCCTACACCTTGTTTTATAAAAGTAGCTACTCCTCCTCCATTACCTTGTTTTCTGTCCTTCCGAATAACCGTATACCCTTGTAGAACAAAATCTAACTGTGGTTTAAGCCACGTTTCTTGAACACAAATAATATCTGGTTTGTTTTCTAAATTGGAAATTACTTTTTTTAAATTCTTGCCCATTAGCTATTAAACTTCTCGCATTCCACTGTAATATTAACAACACTATTAAGAGCCACCACATACTTGCTGAGAGGACGAAATCTGCATCTTTAATTTCTCATTTATCAAATCCACTGAGATACCCTCAATCTCTAGATACTTTTCTGCTGCTTTAATTATTATTCTGATTCTCTCAGTCCGACTTTCCGTCTGTGCTGAACAGTTCACTACTTCAGCCATAAAAGTAATAAACGCAACATTGCTTTTGATCTCAAATTTCTCTTTATTAGTTTCTTTATCCATTTCTGGCTTCTGTTGAATGATTTCTTTGCTTTTGTTACTCATCTCCCCACTCTTTCCAACTTTTTTTAAGGCCTCTGAGTATGACATTCCTTCTTGAATTCTAATATTTTGTACTTGAGCTGCATGCTTCCTCACTTTGCATCCCCCAAATCCCGCACTGTGTTCTCCACAGGTACAACATTTAACTCCTTGACCACATTTACCATATTCATGCTCTCCTCCGCATTTAGCACATCTCTGCTTGCCTCTGCATACTGCTGCCACATGTCCGAACTTTTGGCATTTATAACATCTTAAAGGAGGAGGTACATAAAGCCTCACAGAAAAAACTCAAAAATCCCAGATATACTTTACTTGGCAGTTTGTCTTCATTAAAGTGAATCATGACGGAAAGACTATCTCCCCTTTCACCATTTCTGGTGCATTTGAGTCTTTTCACATCAATAACCGCGGCACCAGTAAGGCCTTTTTTGATCTTTTCGACTGATACATCGGTAGGGATGCCAGTAATTACTCCTTTAACCCATTTCTTTTCTTCCTGGACAGTACAAGTCACTTTTTGCCCCATGATTGATTTTATTTCTGCAGCCTTTTTTTGTTGCCTGCTTTCTACCAATCCTATCTCTTCCTTGATTGTTTTGGATATCTTCAGCGGATTAATCATGCTAAATGAACCAGAATCGAGTTTCATCACTACCTTAAATTCTTCTTTCCTTCTCCTTGTCAGATGCATTCCATTCTCACTATCATTCTCAGATGTATTACTCCAGCTTCTGTTTCTTTTCCGATTTTCTACAGTAATCCATTCATTTTTCGAATTTCCCCCTTCATCCGCGTCTGACATTTCTTCCTCCATTTCCGGAACGCTTCCGGAATCTAAGCTACCTCCTACCACGCACTCTCCAGTCACAGATCAGCTGTTGCCAACCAGCCACCCCCGGGCTGCCCTTGGCTCTGCCTGACAGTAAATGCTAACGGCCAGGACAGATGTGTGGCTTGCGCCCTTCTTCAGTATTTTGGCAGTTGTCAAACTTATATGTGCTTTACCGCCACCTGCTGGATTTGGAGTGCGGAACAGGAGTCTGACATGGAGGGACACCAGAAAAACAAATCCCACTATAAAACTAAGAGAAATAAATTGCTGCTTAAATCAATAAAATCCAGTTCAAATTGTAAATTGGTTCTAACAGAGCAGTTTCTTTCAGACGTGAAACTAATTGTAGTCTACATATGTTGAGCCTAGTATATTTCCCAGAGTAAATGTAAGATTATATCTAATAAATACTTCTCTTCATCTTTCTCTTTTGTATTGGTAATCTTGACATTCTGTTATTACATGTTGCACTGTTTCAGGCTGGTTACAATGTGAGCATAAAGCATCTGTGTGCTTCCCTATAAACACAGTGTCTTGTTAAGTCCTGTATGTGCTATTCTGAGGCGGTGATGACCATTTCCACCATACCATTGTTCCCCATTTCTCTTCCTTCACAGATTTACCTTTGGATTTTATGCAGATGTCTTCCTGAGTCATTTATATCCCAGTATTCCTGCCTTATACTCTTTATATGTGTCTTTATTATAGTTTTACTTCATTTAACCTGAAGGTCTGTGTGTGAATGTGTCTGTGTATGGGTGTTCCCCAGTACAGGGTTGCAGCTTGAAGGACATCTGCTGTGTAAAACATATATTGGAATAGTTGGCGGTTTCATTCCGCTGTGGCGACCCCTGATAAATAAGGGACTAAGCTGAAGGAAAATGAATGATTTAATATATATTAATACCTTGTGCCCTAATCTATCCCTATTCACTTTTATTCCTAATGTATATTTTAAGAGTCCTCAATCATCTGTCTTCTTCCTCTTCATTGTCTCCTGTGCAGATTGATCAGCAGTTTGATGTCCATGTGTTCCTCTATGTGCAGGTCTCCAGCAGAACTCAGCTGTCCCTCTTTCTGATATATACCATATAGAAGTGTGAACAGCTCATGTGTTAAATCCCCCACATTTCCCACTGACTAAACTTACCTAACTCCTGTTTTCCCAAGATTCAAGCCTCTTTAAGCAACTAATACCGCTGGTGCACAGCTGAACTGTCGGTCCAGAAATGCAACCACGGCCGTGCACTCAGCCCAGGAAAACACCAAAATAAAAAAACAATAACCTATCCGGGATTACAAAATATAATATGAGCTGAACTTACCTGTCTGAAGACAAACAAACACTCTGCTCTGCCTAAACACACATAAACACCTATATAATAAATGATAAATAAATAAATACAATAAATGAGCATCTGAGAAACAAATAAGTAAATCATTAAACTGTTTGATATATGCAGAGATCTGATGTAAAAAAGTTGTGAGCATTTCCTTACAATGATGACAATATTCCCAGGTAGCAAAGAATTCTGGCCCAGATTTTGCCTAAATCCGGCACAGCAGGCATTCATCCTGCACTGGCATACAGCATGTGGGCCAAACATGGCCTTGGTTTGGAAGAGGTGGCACGGTCTTTAAGGCGGTACACAATACTTGGGCCAGATCTAAAATGTAGTATTTGGCCCAGATGTTAATAATTGATATGTGGGCCATGTAAGTTTGGCCTGTCTTGACCCACATTTAACATACATTTTTACTATTTTCAAATAAAGAAAATAAATTCCACCGATCAGGTCGCTTCGAGAAACAGCATGCCCATAGCACGCCTTAAGCGCAATGCTTCGTAGGTTTATCAGTTTCATTACAGTCGTGACACATAAACTTATCTGGCCCAGTTCAGGCTCAGTTATGGGTTATTAACTTGGCTGAGACTTGGCTCAAATATGGTCCATGTTTGGCCCTGTCTGGAAGCCAGACTTGGTCCAGTCATGTACCGTAATTCACTGCGGCATGTGGGCCAAGCAAAAGCTGATTGTGCGGGCCAGAGCTGGGCCAGAGATATTTTGCTATGTTGGTTATTGTCAGTATTAGGGGTGTCAAAATTAATTGTTTCTTCGGTGCACCTCGATGCAGATGGGGACAATTCGATATCGGTTCAGTAATAGATCATAACCGGTTATTACGCACTGACGTCATTTATCCCCTATGCACAATGTCGCGGTAGAATACTATGGCGAAGGAAGTGAGGGTGAGTAAAATAAACACTCCTACTACTTAAAAAGCAGATCTTTCACTGACACTGAGGAACTCTCTCTCTCTCCACACACACACACACACACACACTTTGGGCATTTGACCCGCTGGCATGTTCGTGAGGTAAATTTCCCTCCTCTCGGCTGTTTGTGGATCGAGACACAAGCGTGCCTGTGAAGCGAGTTTATTGTATTGTATTTATTCTATTACGGATTACCTAATAACCATGTATTATGTGCATATAGACTGACCCGCGGCTGTTTTTCCCCCGTCACTCATGGTTGAACAGTGCTTTCGTTTCTAAAGCCAAGCAGCAGCCCTTTCTGTTGAGCAGGTGAAGACAATGACCAATCAAGGGATGTAAGAACTTGCCAGCGCTTAAAAAGCAAGCGGGATAATATTTACATTAGTTTATTTGTTATGAAACTTTTATGAATTGCTCGTGCTGTCTTCTGAGCATGTATTGGAGTTTTCATTCACAAAGAGTGTTATTTTTGAGCAGGTAAAATTAAAGGTACAGTTCATATATCTGACTGCTTGTATTAAAGGACAAAATGTATTACAAGTAATATATAAATATAAACATATTTATAGATTTTAATACAATTTTTTTGTGTTGTAAAGAAAAAAAATCTAATTATATATGGAAATAATTGTCAATGCACCGTGATGCACCGAGATATTGAATTGAACCGAATCGATGGCATGATAATCGTAACCGAACCGAACCGTGAGACCAGTGTAGGTTCACACCCCTAGTCAGTATCAAAACATTAATAAATAAAACTGCAATGTAATCTACACTCCGAAATAAAAATACAAAAACTGCCATGGTGGTATTCTCTCCCCAAGGGGTTCAAAGAGAACATTTATAAATATGGACTTTTTAGATAGCTGGCATGATCAGTAACACCAACCTATGGGAAGAACCTGTCAACCTACAATTGAAACTGAAATCTGGAGAAGATGGATAGTGGGTCTCTGGAACGACTAAGTCTGTTTGGGGGATAGTGGTTCTCTGGAACGACGAAGTCTGTTCGGGGAACAGTGGGGTCTTTTTCGGCGGGGGATGGTAGGTCTTTTTTTGGCGGGGGATGGTGAGTCTCTGGAA
>LR812522.1:42740544-42999166 GCA_903798195.1 Danio kyathit
CTTTTTGGGGGGTATGGTGGGCTCTGAACGACTAAGTCGGTTTGGGGATGGTGGGTCTCTGGAACGACTAAGTCCATTTGGCGATGATGGGTCTTTTTTGGAGAAAGATGTTTGGTCTCTGGAATGACTAAGTCCCTTTGGGGAACGGTAGGTCTTTCTTGGCAAGGGATGGTGGGTCGTTTTGGGGGGGATGGGTAGGTCTCTGGAAAGATTAGGTCCGGTTGGGGATGGTGTTTTTTTTTTAGCGGGAGATGTTAGGGGTCTTTTTTGGGGGGGGATGGTAGGTCTCTGGAACGACTTAGTCAGTTAGGGGATGGAAAGTCTTTTTGGCTGGGGATGGTGGGTCTCTGGAATGACCAAGTAGGTTTGGGGGACGGTGGGTCTTTTTTGGCAGTGGATGGTGGGTCTTCTATAGCGACTAAGTCCGATTGGGGATGGTGGGTCTCTGGAACGACTAAGTCAGTTTGGGGGACGGTCTTTTTTTGGGAGGGGGATGTGGGGTCTTTTTGGCGGGGATGGTGGGGTCTCTGGAACGACCAAGTTAGTTTGGGGGGACGTGGGGGGTCTTTTTTTGGCAGTGGATGGTGGGTCTTCTATTAACGACTAAGTCCGATTGGGGATGGTGGGTCTCTGAACGACAGAGTCTTTGGGGGGACGGTAAGTCTTTCTTGTTAGGAGATGGTGGGCCTTTTTTCGGGGGATGGTGGGTCTCTCTGGAATGACTAAGTCATTTAGGGGATGGTGGGGTCTTTTTTGACGGGGATAGTCGGTCTCTGGAACAACTAGTCCACTAAGGGATGGTTGGTCTTGTTTTGGCGGGGGATGGTGGTCTTTTTGGGGGGGATGGTGGGTCTCTGGAACGACTAAGTCGGTTTGGGATGGTTGGTCTCTGGAACGACTAAGTCCGTTGGCGATGATGTGTCTTTTTTGGAGGGAGATGGTGGGTCACTGGAATGATTAAGTCCGGTTGGGGATTGTGGGTCTTTTTAGCGGAGGATGTTGGGGTCTCTGGAACGACTAAGTTTCGTTTGGGGATGGTGGGACTTTTTTTGGGGGATGGTGGGACTCTGGAACGACTAAGTCTGTTTGGGGATGGTGGGACTTTTTTGGGGGTGGATGGTGGATCTCTAGAATGACTAAGTCCGTTTGGGGTATGATGGGGGTCTTTTTTGGAGGGGGATGGTGGGTCTCTAGAACGACTAAGTCCGTTTGGGGAACGGTGGGGTCTTGGCAGTGGATGGTGGGCCTTTTTTCGGGGGATGGTGGGTCTCCTTGAATGACTAAGTCATTTAGGGGATGGTAGGTCTTTTTTGGCAGGGGATAGTCGGTCCTCCTGGAACAACTAAGTCCATTAAGGGGATGGTTGGTCTTGTTTTGGCGGGGGATGGTGGGGTCTTTTTGGGGGGGATGGTGGGTCTCTGGAACGACTAAGTCGGTTTGGGGATGGTCAGGTCCTCTGGAACGACTAGTCAGTTTGGCAATGATGGGTCTTTTTTGGAGGGAGATGGTGGTCACTGGACACGATTAAGTCCGGTTGGGGATGGTGGGGTCTTTTTAGCAGAGGATGTTGGGTCTCTGAACGACTAAGTCGTTTGGGGATGGTTGGGACTTTTTTGGGGGGGATGGTGGGACTCTGGAATGACTAATGTCCATTTGGGGATGGTGGGGACTTTTTTGGGTGGATGGTGGGTCTCTAGAATGACTAAGTCCGTTTGGGGATGAAGGGTCTTTTTTGGAGGGGGTGGTGGGTCTCTAGAACGACTAAGTCCGTTTGGGGAACGATGTGGTCTTTCTTGGCAGGGATGTGGGCCTTTTTTGGGGGGGATGGTAGGTCTCTGGAATGACTAAGTCATTTAGGGGGATGGTGGGTCTTTTTTGGCGGGGGATAGTCGGTCCTCTGGAACAACTAAGTCCATTAGCGATGGTTTATCGTGTTTGGCGGGGGATGTTGGTCTTTTTGGACGGGATGGTGGGTCTTCTATAACGACTAATTCCGTTTGGGGATGGTGGGTCTCTGGAACAACTAAGTTCGTTTGGGGGATGGTGAGTCTTTTTTTGGCAGGGTGATGGTGGGTCTCTGGAACGACTAAGTCCGTTTGGGGGACAGTGTCTTATTTTGGAAGGTGATGGTGGGTCTTTGGTGGATATGGTGGGTCTCCTGAGCGACTAAGTCCTCTTGGGGATTGTGGGTCTTTTTTTGGCGGGGGATGGTGGGGTCTTTTTGGGGGGATGGTGAGTCTCTAGAACGACTAAGTCCATTTGGGGATGGTGGGTCTTTTTTGGTGGGGGATGTTGGGTCTCTGGAACGACTAAGTCCGTTTTGGGATGGTGGGTCTCTGGAACGACTTAGACCAGGGGTGCTCAACCCTGTTCCTGGCGATCGACCTTCCAGCTGATTTCAGCTCCAACCCTGATCAAACACACCTGAACCAATTATTTAGAACGTGAGGAGCACTTGATTATTACAGGCAGGTGTGTTTGATAAGGGCTGCAACTGAAAACTGCAGGAAGGTCGATCGCCAGGAATAGGGTTGAGCACCCCTGACTTAGACCATTGGGGATGTTGGGTCTTTTTTTGCCGGGGGATGGTGGTTCTCTGAAAGGACAGTCCGTTTGGGGATGGGGGGGTCTCTGGAACGACTATGTCCATTTAAGGACGGTGGGTCTTTTTTAGAGGGGGGGGGGGGGGGGGGGGGGGGGGGGGGTCTCTGGAACGACTAAGTCCGTTAGGGGATGGTGGGTCTTTTTTGGCGGGGGATGATGTGTCTCTGCAACGACTAAGTCGGTTTGGGGGACGCTGTCTTTTTTTGGAGGGTAATGGTGAGTCTTTTTGGCTGGGGATGGTGTGTCTCTGGAACGACTAAGTCCGTTTGGGGATTGTGGGTCTTTTTTTGGCGGGGGATGGTGGGGTCTCTTGAACGACTAATTCCGTTTGGGGATGGTAGGTCTTTTTTGGAGGGTGATGGTCGGTCTCTGAAATGACTAAGTCATTTAGGGGATAGTGGGTCTTTTTTGGTGGGGGACAGTCGGTCTCTGGAACAACTAAGTCCGTTAGGGGATGGTCGGTCTTGTTTTGGCGGGGGATGGTGGGGTCTTTTTGGGGAGGATGGTAGGTCTCTGAAACGATTAAGTCCGGTTGAGGATGGTGGGTCTTTTTTAGCGGGGGATGTTGGGTCTTTTTTGGGGGGGATGGTGGGTCTCTGGAACGACAGTCTGTTTAGGGATGGTGGGGACTTTTTTGGGGGGGATGGTGGGTCTCTGGAATGACTAAGTCTGTTTGGGGATGGTGGGACTTTTTTGGTGGGGGATGGTGGGTCTCTTTTTGGGGGGATGGTGGGTCTCTGGAACGACTAAGTTCATTTGGGGATGGTGGGTCTTTTTTGGCGGGAGATGTTGGGTCTCTGAAACGACTAAGTCCGTTTTGGGATGGTGGGTTTTCTTTTGGCGGGGGATGGTAGGTCTCTGGAACAACTAAGTCCATTTGGGGATGGCAGGTCTTGTTTTGGCGGGGGATGGTGGGTCTTTTTGGGGGGGATGGTGGGTCTCTGGAATGACTAAGTCGGTTTGGGGATGGTGGGTCTCTGGAACGACTAAGTTGGTTTGGGGATGATTGGTTATTTTTGGAGGGAGATGGTAGGTCTCTGGAACGATTAGGTCCGGTTGGGGATGGTGGGTCTTTTTTAGCGGGGGATGTTGGGTCTTTTTTGGGGGGGATGGTGGGTCTCTGGAACGACTAAGTCCGTTTGGGGATGGTGGGGACTTTTTTGGGGGGGATGGTGGGTCTCTGGAACGACTAAGTTCGTTTGGGGATGGTGGATCTCTGGAAAGACTACGTCCGTTTAGGGATGGTGGGTCTTTTTTGGAGGGTGATGGTGGGTCTCTAGAACGACTAAGTCCGTTTGGGGAACAGTGGGTCTTTCTTGGCAGGGGATGGTGGGTCTCTGGAACAACTAAGTCCATTAGGGGATGGTTGGTCTTGTTTGGCTAGGGATGGTGGGTCTTTTTGGGGGGGATGGTGGGTCTCTGGAACGACTAAGTCGGTTTGGGGATGGTGGGTCTCTGGAACGACTAAGTCTGTTTGGCGATGATGGGTCTTCTTTGGAGGGAGATGGTGGGTCACTGGAACGATTAAGTCTGGTTGGGAATGGTGGGTCTTTTTAAGCGGGGGATGTTGGGTCTTTTTTTGGGGGGATGGTGGGTCTCTGGAACGACTAAGTCAGTTTGGGGGACGGTGAGTCTTTCTTGGCAGGGGATGGTGGGCCTTTTTTCGGGGGATGGTAGGTCTCTGGAATGACTAAGTCCATTAGGGGATGGTGGGTCTTTTTTGGGTGGAGGATGGTAAGTCTTTTTTGGTGGGGGATGGTGGGTCTCTGGAACGACTAAGTCGGTTTGGGGATGGTGAGTCTCTGGAACGACTAAGTCAGTTTGGCGATGATGGGTCTTTTTTGGAGGGAGATGGTAGGTCACTGGAACGATTAAGTCCGGTTGGGGATGGTGGGTCTTTTTTAGCAGAGGATGTTGGGTCTCTGGAACGACTAAGTCCGTTTGGGGATGGTGGGACTTTTTTGGGTTGGATGGTGGGTCTCTAGAATGACTAAGTCCATTTGGGGATGATGGGTCTTTTTTGTAGGGTGATGGTGGGTCTCTAGAACGACTAAGTCTGTTTGGGGAACGGTGGGTCTTTCTTGGCAGGGGATGGTGGGCCTTTTTTTCGGGGGATGGTGGGTCTCTGGAATGACTAAGTCATTTAGGGGATGGTGGGGTCTTTTTTGGCGGGGGATAGTCGGTCCGTGGGTCTTTTTTAGCGGAGGATGTTGGGTCTCTGGAACTCTAAGTCCGTTTGGGGATGATGGGTCTTTTTTGGAGGGGGATGGTAGGTCTCTAGAACGACTAAGTCCGTTTGGGGAACGATGGGTCTTTCTTGGCAGGGGATGGTGGGCCTTTTTTTCGGGGGATGGTGGGTCTCTTGAATGACTAAGTCATTTAGGGGATGGTAGGTCTTTTTTGGCAGGGGATAGTCAGTCTCTGGAACTAATAAGTCCATTAGGGGATGGTTGGTCTTGTTTGGCGGGGGATGGTGGGTCTTTTTGGGGGGGATGGTGGGTCTCTGGAACGACTAAGTCGGTTTGGGGATGGTGAGTCTCTGGAACGACTAAGTCAGTTTGGCGATGATGGGTCTTTTTTGGAGGGAGATGGTGGGTCACTGGAACGATTAAGTCCGGTTGGGGATGGTGGGTCTTTTTTAGCAGAGGATGTTGGGTCTCTGGAACGACTAAGTCCGTTTGGGGATGGTGGGACTTTTTTGGGTTGGATGGTGGGTCTCTAGAATGACTAAGTCCGTTTGGGGATGATGGGTCTTTTTTGTAGGGGTGGAATGGTGGGTCTCTAGAACGACTAAGTCCGTTTGGGGAACGGTGGGTCTTTCTTGGCAGGGGATGGTGGGCCTTTTTTTCGGGGGATGGTGGGTCTCTGGAATGACTAAGTCATTTAGGGGATGGTTTATCGTGTTTTGGCGGGGGATGGTTGGTCTTTTTGGACGGGATGGTGGGTCTCTGGAACGACTAAGTCGGTTTAGGGATGGTGGGTCTCTGGGACGACTAAGTCCGTTTGGCGATGATGGGTCTTTTTTGGAGGGAGATGGTCGTTCACTGGAACGATTAAGTCCGGTTGGGGATGGTGGGTCTTTCTTGGCAAGGGATGGTGGGTCGTATTGGGGGGGATGGTAGGTCTCTGGAAAGATTAGGTCCGGTTGGGGATGGTGGGTCTTTTTTAGCGGGAGATGTTAGGTCTTTTTTGGGGGGGATGGTGGGTCTCTGGAACGACTTAGTCAGTTAGGGGATGGAAAGTCTTTTTGGGCTTGGGATGGTGGGTCTCTGGAATGACTAAGTCTGTTTGGGGATGGTGGGACTTTTTTGGTGGGGGATGGTGGGGTCTTTTTGGGGGGATGGTGGGTCTCTGGAACGACTAAGTTCATTTGGGGATGGTGGGTCTTTTTTGGCGGGAGATGTTGGGTCTCTGAAACGACTAAGTCCGTTTTGGGGATGGTGGGTTTTCTTTTGGCGGGGGATGGTAGGTCTCTGGAACGACTAAGTCCATTTGGGGATGGCAGGTCTTGTTTTGGCGGGGGATGGTGGGTCTTTTTGGGGGGGATGGTGGGTCTCTGGAATGACTAAGTCGGTTTGGGGATGGTGGGTCTCTGGAACGACTAAGTTGGTTTGGGGGACGGTGAGTCTTTTTTTTGGCCGGGGATGGTGGGTATTTGGTGGGGGGATTGTGGGTCTCTAGAACGACCAAGTTTGTTTGGGGTATGGTAGGTCTTTTTTTGGGGGGATGGTGTGTCTCTGGAATGACCAAGTCCGTTTGGGGGACGGTGGATCTTCTTTTGGCAGGGGACGGTGGAACTCTGGAATGACCAAGTCCGTTTGGGGGTCGGTGGGTCATTTTTTGGTGAGGGTATAGTAGGTCTTCTATAACGACTAATTCCGTTTGGGGATGGTGGGTCTCTGGAATAACTAAGTCCATTTGGGGGACGGTGAGTCTTTTTTTGGCAGGGTGATGGTGAGTCTCTGGAACGACTAAGTCCGTTTATGGGATGGTGTCATTTTTTGGAGGGTGATGGTGAGTCTTTTTGGCAGGGGATGGTGTGTTTCTAGAACGACTAAGTCCGTTTGGGGAACGGTGGGTCTTTCTTGGCGGAGATGGTGGGTCTCTTGAACGACTAAATCCGTTTGGGGATTGTGGGTCTTTTTTGGCGGGGGATGGTGGGGTGTTTTTGGGGGGATGGTGGGTCTCTGGAACGACTAAGTCCATTTGGGGATGGTGGGTCTTTTTTGCCGGGGGATGTTGGGTCTCTGGAACGACTAAGTCCGTTTTGGGATGGTGGGTCTCTGGAACGACTAAGTCTGTTTGGCGATGATGGGTCTTCTTTGGAGGGAGATGGTGGGTCACTGGAACGATTAAGTCCGGTTGGGGATGGTGGGTCTTTTTTAGCAGAGGATGTTGGGTCTCTGGAACGACTAAGTCCGTTTGGGGATGGTGGGACTTTTTTGGGTTGGATGGTGGGTCTCTAGAATGACTAAGTCCGTTTGGGGATGATGGGTCTTTTTTGTAGGGGGATGGTGGGTCTCTAGAACGACTAAGTCCGTTTGGGGAACGGTGGGTCTTTCTTGGCAGGGGATGGTGGGCCTTTTTTTCGGGGGATGGTGGGTCTCTGGAATGACTAAGTCATTTAGGGGATGGTTTATCGTGTTTTGGCGGGGGATGGTTGGTCTTTTTGGACGGGATGGTGGGTCTCTGGAACGACTAAGTCGGTTTAGGGATGGTGGGTCTCTGGGACGACTAAGTCCGTTTGGCGATGATGGGTCTTTTTTGGAGGGAGATGGTCGTTCACTGGAACGATTAAGTCCGGTTGGGGATGGTGGGTCTTTCTTGGCAAGGGATGGTGGGTCGTATTGGGGGGGATGGTAGGTCTCTGGAAAGATTAGGTCCGGTTGGGGATGGTGGGTCTTTTTTAGCGGGAGATGTTAGGTCTTTTTTGGGGGGGATGGTGGGTCTCTGGAACGACTTAGTCAGTTAGGGGATGGAAAGTCTTTTTGGGCTGGGGATGGTGGGTCTCTGGAATGACTAAGTCTGTTTGGGGATGGTGGGACTTTTTTGGTGGGGGATGGTGGGGTCTTTTTGGGGGGATGGTGGGTCTCTGGAACGACTAAGTTCATTTGGGGATGGTGGGTCTTTTTTGGCGGGAGATGTTGGGTCTCTGAAACGACTAAGTCCGTTTTGGGATGGTGGGTTTTCTTTTGGCGGGGGATGGTAGGTCTCTGGAACGACTAAGTCCATTTGGGGATGGCAGGTCTTGTTTTGGCGGGGACACTGGAATGACCAAGTCCGTTTGGGGGTCGGTGGGTCATTTTTTGGTGAGGGTATAGTAGGTCTTCTATAACGACTAATTCCGTTTGGGGATGGTGGGTCTCTGGAATAACTAAGTCCATTTGGGGGACGGTGAGTCTTTTTTTGGCAGGGTGATGGTGGGTCTCTGGAACGACTAAGTCCGTTTGGGGGATGGTGTCATTTTTTGGAGGGTGATGGTGAGTCTTTTTGGCAGGGGATGGTGTGTTTCTAGAACGACTAAGTCCGTTTGGGGAACGGTGGGTCTTTCTTGGCGGAGATGGTGGGTCTCTTGAACGACTAAATCCGTTTGGGGATTGTGGGTCTTTTTTTGGCGGGGGATGGTGGGGTGTTTTTGGGGGGATGGTGGGTCTCTGGAACGACTAAGTCCATTTGGGGATGGTGGGTCTTTTTTGCCGGGGGATGTTGGGTCTCTGGAACGACTAAGTCCGTTTTGGGATGGTGGGTCTCTGGAACGACTAAGTCTGTTTGGCGATGATGGGTCTTCTTTGGAGGGAGATGGTGGGTCACTGGAACGATTAAGTCTGGTTGGGAATGGTGGGTCTTTTTAAGCGGGGGATGTTGGGTCTTTTTTTGGGGGTGTTACGATTTATTAAGTTGTCTAGGGAGAATAAACGCAACATTTATAATATAAAACCATTACTAGAGTGGATGGATGGAAAATACACAAGGAGACGAGGTTACAATTAATTCGTTTATTCCTCTATGAGGAAAAGAAATATAGCCAACAAAAGAGAGGCATGTGTGAGCTATGTACAATGCATATATATATATATATATATATAAAAAAAACTAATAAACAGAATTATCATAAATCAATCCAAAAGTTGAGTGGAAAAGGAACTAGAGTGGCGCCAAAGCAAAAAACTGAACAAAACCAAAAAACACCTAAACTAGAACACAAAATCCCCTCTAACCTTACTCATGGAAATCAAAATATGAAAAAGAAACCGAAATCTTCAGCGTGTGCGACGCCAATAACATAAACTCCCTAAAATAATAAACCAAAATACAAAATGCGGCGCTCACCCACTTACCTAGTGTTTCTGAACAATATGAATGCCTACGGGCAAAAATGTATGTCTCGCGACTTAGTAACCTATTCCTTTTTCCCCAAACAGGAATGATACTCTTTAACCAGATCGAATCAAATCACATTGATGTAAAACAATTCAGAGACACGGAACAGAACAAAACATAATCATAAACAAGCGGACACAACACAAACAACACACACACACAGCACTCTGTCAAACAAGGCGTGGCGGTCAAATTTAAAGTCCGCGGAACGAAGCCCGATTGGTCCACGAGGAAACGCCCTAATAAGGAGTGACAGGCTCGGGATCCAATCAGCGGGTACCTGGGAAAGAAAAAATAGCGGAACAAATGGTGATAGGGCGAGACAAAGAGCGAATGACAGGCAAGGAGAGAGAGAGCGAGGGGAGACAAGAAAAAACAGAGAGGGAGAACGAAATACAAAATACAAACTCCCACGACCGTAACAGGGGGGATGGTGGGTCTCTGGAACGACTAAGTCCGTTTGGGGATGGTTAGTCTCTAGAACGACAGTTCGTTTGGGGATGATGGGTCTTTTTTGGAGGGGGATGTTTGGTCTCTGGAACGACTAAGTCCGTTAGGGAATGGTGGGTCTTCTTTTGGCGAGAGATGGTGGGTCTTTTTGGGGGGATGGTGGGTCTCTGGAACGACTAAGTCGGTTTGGGGATGGTGGGTCTCTGGAACGACTAAGTCCATTTGGCGATCATGGGTCTTTTTTGGAGAAAGATGTTTGGTCTCTGGAACGACTAAGTCCGTTTGGGGAATGGTAGGTCTTTCTTGGCAAGGGATGGTGGGTCTTTTTGGGGGGGATGGTAGGTCTCTGGAAAGATTAGGTCCGGTTGGGGATGGTGTTTTTTTTTAGCGGGAGATGTTAGGTCTTTTTTGGGGGGGGATGGTAGGTCTCTGGAACGACTTAGTCAGTTAGGGGATGGAAAGTCTTTTTTGGCTGGGGATGGTGGGTCTCTGGAATGACCAAGTAGGTTTGGGGGACGGTGGGTCTTTTTTTGGCAGTGGATGGTGGGTCTTCTATAGCGACTAAGTCCGATTGGGGATGGTGGGTCTCTGGAACGACTAAGTCAGTTTGGGGGACGGTCTTTTTTTGGAGGGGGATGGTGGGTCTTTTTGGCGGGGATGGTGGGTCTCTGGAATGACCAAGTTAGTTTGGGGGACGGTGGGTCTTTTTTTGGCAGTGGATGGTGGGTCTTCTATAACGACTAAGTCCGATTGGGGATGGTGGGTCTCTGGAACGACTAAGTCAGTTTGGGGGACGGTAAGTCTTTCTTGTTAGGAGATGGTGGGCCTTTTTTCGGGGGATGGTGGGTCTCTGGAATGACTAAGTCATTTAGGGGATGGTGGGTCTTTTTTGACGGGGGATAGTCGGTCTCTGGAACAACTAAGTCCACTAGAGGATGGTTGGTCTTGTTTTGGCGGGGGATGGTGGGTCTTTTTGGGGGGGATGGTGGGTCTCTGGAACGACTAAGTCGGTTTGGGGATGGTGGGTCTCTGGAACGACTAAGTCCGTTTGGCGATGATGTGTCTTTTTTGGAGGGAGATGGTGGGTCACTGGAATGATTAAGTCCGGTTGGGGATTGTGGGTCTTTTTTAGCGGAGGATGTTGGGTCTCTGGAACGACTAAGTTCGTTTGGGGATGGTGGGACTTTTTTTGGGGGGATGGTGGGACTCTGGAACGACTAAGTCTGTTTGGGGATGGTGGGACTTTTTTGGGGTGGATGGTGGATCTCTAGAATGACTAAGTCCGTTTGGGGATGATGGGTCTTTTTTGGAGGGGGATGGTGGGTCTCTAGAACGACTAAGTCCGTTTGGGGAACGGTGGGTCTTGGCAGTGGATGGTGGGCCTTTTTTTCGGGGGATGGTGGGTTTCTTGAATGACTAAGTCATTTAGGGGATGGTAGGTCTTTTTTGGCAGGGGATAGTCGGTCTCTGGAACAACTAAGTCCATTAGGGGATGGTTGGTCTTGTTTTGGCGGGGGATGGTGGGTCTTTTTGGGGGGGATGGTGGGTCTCTGGAACGACTAAGTCGGTTTGGGGATGGTCGGTCTCTGGAACGACTAAGTCAGTTTGGCAATGATGGGTCTTTTTTGGAGGGAGATGGTGGGTCACTGGAACGATTAAGTCCGGTTGGGGATGGTGGGTCTTTTTTAGCAGAGGATGTTGGGTCTCTGGAACGACTAAGTTCGTTTGGGGATGGTGGGACTTTTTTGGGGGGGGATGGTGGGACTCTGGAATGACTAAGTCCGTTTGGGGATGGTGGGACTTTTTTGGGGTGGATGGTGGGTCTCTAGAATGACTAAGTCCGTTTGGGGATGAAGGGTCTTTTTTGGAGGGGGATGGTAGGTCTCTAGAACGACTAAGTCCGTTTGGGGAACGATGGGTCTTTCTTGGCAGGGGATGGTGGGCCTTTTTTTGGGGGGATGGTAGGTCTCTGGAATGACTAAGTCATTTAGGGGATGGTGGGTCTTTTTTGGCGGGGGATAGTCGGTCTCTGGAACAACTAAGTCCATTAGGCAATGGTTTATCGTGTTTTGGCGGGGGATGGTTGGTCTTTTTGGACGGGATGGTGGGTCTCTGGAACAACTAAATCGGTTTAGGGATGGTGAGTCTCTGGAACGACTAAGTCCGTTTGGCGATGATGGGTCTTATTTGGAGGGAGATGGTGGGTCACTGGAACGATTAATCCGGTTGGGGATGGTGGGTCTTTCTTGGCAAGGGATGGTGGGTCGTTTTGGGGGGGATGGTAGGTCTCTGGAAAGATTAGGTCCGGTTGGGGATGGTGGGTCTTTTTTAGCGGGAGATGTTAGGTCTTTTTTGGGGGGGATGGTGGGTCTCTGGAACGACTTAGTCAGTTAGGGGATGGAAAGTCTTTTTGGGCTGAGGATGGTGGGTCTCTGGAACGACTAAGTCCGTTTGGGTGGACGGTCTTTTTTGGAGGGGGATGGTGGGTCTTTTTGGCAGGGTTGGTGGGTCTCTGGAACGACCAAGTTAGTTTGGGGGATTGTGGGTCTTTTTTTGGCAGTGGATGGTGGGTCTTCTATAACGATTAAGTCCGATTGGGGATGGTGGGTCTCTGGATTGACTAAGTCAGTTGGGGGACGGTGAGTCTTTTTTGGAAGGGGATGGTGGGTTTCTGGAACAACCAAGTCCGTTTGGGGGACGGTAGGTCTTTTTTTGGTGGGGGACAGTGGATCTTCTATAACGACTAAGTCCATTTGAGGACGGTGGGTCTTCTTTTGGCGGGGGATGGTAGGTCTCTGGAACGACTAAGCCTGTTTGGGGTTCAGTGGTTTATTTTTTGGTGAGGGGATGGTGGGTCTTCTATAACGACTAAGTCTGTTTGGGGATGGTGGGTCCCTGGAACAACTAAGTCCGTTTGGGGGACGGTGAGTCTTTTTTTGGAGGGGGATGGTGGGTCTTCTATAACGACTAATTACATTTGGGGATGGTAGGTCTCTGGAACGACTAAGTCTGGGGGATGGTAAGTCCGTTTGGGGGACGGTGGATCTTCTTTTGGCAGGGGACGGTGGAACTCTGGAACAACCAAGTCCGTTTGGGGGACGGTGGGTCATTTTTTGGTGAGGGGATGGTAGGTCTTCTATAACGACTAATTCCGTTTGGGGATGGTGGGTCTCTGGAATAACTAAGTTTGTTTGGGGGACGGTGGGTCATTTTTTGGTGAGGGGAAGGTGGGTCTTCTATAACGACTAATTCCGTTTGGGGATGGTGGGTCTCTGGAACGACTAAGTCCGTTTGGGGATTGTGGGCCTTTTTTTGGCGGGGGATGGTGTGTCTCTGGAACGACTAAGTCCATTTGGGGATGGTGGGTTTATTTTGGCGGGGGATGTTGGGTCTCTGGAACTGCTAAGTCCGTTTGGGGATGGTGGGTCTCTAGAATGACTAAGTCTGTTTGAGGACTGGTGGGTCTTTTTTTCGGTTAGGGGATGGTGAGTTTTCTATAACGACTAAGTCCGTTTGGGAATGGTGGTTCTCTGGAACAACTAAGTACATTTGGGGGACAGTGAGTCTTTTTTTTGGCAGGGGATGGTGGGTCTCTAGAACGACTAAGTTCGTTTCGGGTATGGTAGGTCTTTTTTGGGGGGGGATGGTGTGTCTCTGGAATGACCAAGTCCGTTTGGGGGACGGTGGATCTTCTTTTGGCAGGGGACGGTGGAACTCTGGAACGACCAAGTCCGTTTGGGGGTCGGTGGGTCATTTTTTGGTGAGGGTATAGTAGGTCTTCTATAACGACTAATTCCGTTTGGGGATGGTGAGTCTCTGGAATAACTCAGTCCATTTGGGGGATGGTGAGTCTTTTTTTGGCAGGGTGATGGTGCGTCTCTGGAACGACTAAGTCATTTAGGGGATGGTGGGTCTCTGGAACGACTAAGTCTGGGGATTGTGGGTCTTTTTTTGGCGGGGATGGTGGGTCTTTTTGGGGGGATGGTGGGTCTCTGGAATGACAAAGTCCATTTGGGCATGGTGGGTCTTTTTTGGCCGGGGATGGTGGGTCTCTGCAACGACTAAGTCTGTTTGCGGAAGGTGGGTCTCTGGAACGACTAAGTCATTTAGGGGATGGTAGGTCTCTGGAACAACTAAGTCTGGGGATTGTGGGTCTTTTTTTGGCGGGGATGGTGGGTCTTTTTGGGGGGATGGTAGGTCTCTGGAATGACTAAGTCCATTTGGGGATGGTGGGTCTTTTTTTGGCGGGGGATGGTAGGTCTTTTTGGGTGGGATGGTGGGTCTCTGGAATGACTAAGTCCGTTTGGGGATGGTAGGTCTTTCTAGCGAGTGTCTGGAATGAGCAAGGACCAGTTGGATGACCAGTGGGTCTGACCGGTGGAAACGAGGTGAATGGTATCACCGGTAGAGTTGTTTAGACCAGGCCCAAACACTCCAGGCTCTGCAAGACGGGAGACCACCTTTCCCGGCTTTCCTGTCAGGACTTCCCGCGTCTGGAGGCATGGTCCCTACACCAATTGCGTCTGAACTGCCATCTCTTTTTTGGGGAACACTTGAAATTGTGGTTTAACGAACTAGGGGGTCTTTGATAAGCTCTGCTGCCCGGGCAAGAGCGTCCGTTTCCCGCGAGCCTTTGGCTGCGTTCTGGCATGGTGAGACCCAAGCCCAAGGGGGTCTTTGATAAGCTCTGCTGCCCGGGCAAGAGCGTCCATTTCCCATCAGCCTTTGGCTGCGCTCTGGCATAGTGATAGCCAAGCCCAAGGGGGGTCTTTGATAAACTCTGCTGCCCGGGCAAGAGCGTCTGTTTCCCGCCAGCATTTGGCTGCGTTCTGGCATGGTGAGACCCAAGCCCAAGGGAGTCTGATAATCTCTGCTGCCCGGGCAAGAGCGTCCATTTCCCGTTAGCCTTTGACTGCGTTCTGGCATGGTGATAGCCAAGCCCAAGCTGGGTCTATGATAAGCTCTGCGGCCTGGGCAAGAGCGTCTGTTTCCCGCCAGCCTTTGGCTGCGATCTGGCATGGTGAGACCCAAGCCCAAGGGGGTCTTTGATAAGCTCTGCTGCCCGGGCATTCTGCTGTGTTTTGGCATGGTTATGAATGAACCAGGGGGGTCTTTAGGCAGGCTAGCTAGCAGAGTGGGTCTGGAAGGCAATGGCTGCAGGGCCTCTTGCTCTCGCTCGCCGCTGGGCGTGTGGACACGCGGAAGACACCATCTCCGGTGCCTGGCTGTCGGAGGACGCCGGCCCAGCAATACAGACTGCCTCGGCCCAGAAGGAGGCCATGGGGAGAGCAAAGCACCGGAAGGTAACCCAGGAACTGTGGTGGTTGCAGTCCACTCACCCGCCGGTTCCCGTTGTGTCTCAGCTACCATCGTCGGAAAAGGAGCAGGACCCTGGCGGCCCCGAAGCCGGGCGTTCGTGCGCCGCCCCCTGCTGCAGGCTTGCTACGGAGCGCATCCAGGCCCAGCTCTCAGAACTCACACAGTGATTTCACACAGTGGTATCAGGAGTTGTGGAGGGGAGTGAGGAGGAAGAGGAGGAGAAGGTCTTCTCCTGCACCGGCACCATCCCCTCGATGCAGAGCCCAGACGAGGGCTTGGACTGCTCTGCTGGGCCAGACACGCATGGCCGAGCCCACCAGACAGCACTACTTGAAGAATGTGGCTCAGTTCCTTGATTACCTCTCGGAAGCCCCGCCGGCCTCCTGCCGCCTCTCCAGCACTGCCCTGGTGCTGATTTGCAGGGAGCTCAGAGCTCTCATTCGCGACATACTGCGAAACAGCATGGTGTATGAGGTTTGTTGGAAAAGTCTAATCTCTCTAATTTTACCAGACAGCCTTAAGTCCAACCCGGACACCCGGCAGCAGTGGAGCTTCTATGGATTCCTCACCGGTTATCTGACCTTCATCTCAGGACACCGCTGTGGCGTGTTCCAGAATCAGACCATTCAGGTGGTTAAAGAGGCCTATGTCATCAACGTGAGTGTGACTCCCTGGCTCTGGGTTTGGGGGCCACCACTAGTATTCAAACACTCACTCACTCACTAACTCTGCCTCTGCTTGTTCCATGATCAAATCACCAC
Organism: Danio kyathit; assembly: GCA_903798195.1. Classification (NCBI taxonomy): domain Eukaryota; kingdom Metazoa; phylum Chordata; class Actinopteri; order Cypriniformes; family Danionidae; genus Danio; species Danio kyathit. The sequence continues at coordinate 42,756,060 of LR812522.1, forward strand.
ACATAAGACAAACAGAGCCTTTGACGCCGCCCAGTTATCTTTCAACAAGGAAGTATACAGCTGGATCCAGAGGTTCTTGGAGCTGCGGGCTGATCTCGCGGGTGTGAGACCGGCCACCTATTTTTTCTTTACCTCCAAAGCCAGTCCCTGTAGGACCCTGGACCAATATTTTCAATCAGCGTGGACCAGCATGGGGCTTCCCGGCAAACTCACCTTCACTATCGTTCTGACAGCCATCGCAACGCACGTGAGTATGTATGCAATGCCCCTGTGGCCACATGACTGCCAGCGGCTTTGATGACGTACCGCGACAGGGCAGGAGCTGCAGGTACAATCGCGGCCTGTTTTAAACAAAAAATTTGTCGATCGATAGAAAGAAGGAAACCATCTCATCTGTTTCGGCGAACAATCAGCTACTTAACCATCACGCTTCTTTTGGCGAGCGATGTCCATCAAAATCCAGGACCTATCGTTAATTTGAGCAAACTCTAGGAATTAAAAGACTACAGGGCAACATCAAGCTACGAGCGTACAATGAAATTACGGATTTTCGATCATTCAAAACTGCAAACCACAAGAGACTGTTATGTGATCCGCGTTCAAAGCCTAAAGAATTACTTGTTGGACATTTAAACATCAGAAGCGTTGTCTCAAAAATGGAGCAAGTGGAACAGTTACTTACGAACTCAAATCTTGATTTGCTCTGCTTATCGGAAACGTGGTTGACCGAATTATCCCCAAATACTGCATACCTTGTTCCGGGATATAAAGTCTTTAGAAAGGATCGACAGCTTGGAAAAGGTGATGGATTGCTTGTGTGCGTGAAGGACGGCATTAAATGTAAGGAAATATAATTTACTTCTATAATGGATATAGAATATATTGCTGTAACAGTTGTTTTATCTCAATGTATGTCATTTACTGTAATGGGTATATATAGACACTAAAGAGTGGGTTTTATGATAATTTAAGTGAAGTTTATTTATAAAGTAATTTCGAGAGGATCACGTGCTTATGATTGCTAGCGGCTGGACCCACATTATCCAAATCACCATGCTCCAATCAGATGATCCCCAGCTACTATAAAGACCCCGGGTTTCATATCACCGCTATCTTCGCTTTGAAGAACGCCCCGCTCCGCACAAGCTGCTACTGCTACTGCTACTGCATCTTCAGCTCCAGCTCCAACAATAACTCTAACAACAATTTCATCAACAACTTCAACAATACCAAAGCTTAAACTCTCAAGACGTCAGCAAGCCATGGCAATGAAACCGAACCCTCACCGCTCTCCTAGCTGTGCATCAGTGGTAACGTATAGCACACTACAAAGGGAAGCCTCGCCATAAAATAACCACTCTCCAACAAAGACTAAAACATTTTATAATCTTTGAAAAACGAGACTAGCGTGAATAGAATAAGTCATACAAAGGAACTCACCTCTCAAACATCCCGCCTGTCCACAGATCCATATCATCCTAATAGCATAAAGCAATTCGACTGCAAGGGTTCAAGCAATCCAATCCGCAAACATCACTCCACAGCATATTCATGTCGATAAACATCCATTAAATACACTGTTATCATCCAAAACCACTCGCTGAAGTGCGTTCAGTAGCGTCTCCAGTCATAACAATAGTGATTTTAATCAAAATGGCCACTGGCATCCAATGAGCTCTCAAACTCGAGATGCTCCCGCCCCTCTCTTGACAGATTAAGAATGGACTTTGAATTTGTGAATGAACTGAGCTAGATACGCTTGTGATTCACATAATGATCACATAATGACTCCGAGTCCAAACCTAATGTTATTTATTCATGAATTGAAGTAAATCCCACAACTAACATTCACACAAGTGGTGACATTGTTTAATTTTAGTGCTTGATGTTGGCAGTTGATATATTTAATAAATAAATAAATAAATAAACGTGTATTTAAAAAATAAATAAATAAATAAATAAATAAATAAATAAATAAATAAAATAAAAGTAAAAAAACCTGCCACATTCGATAGCCATTTAATTTCTGAAAAGATTATTATCCAGCTATTTGGAAAACATTAAGCACAGAAGTCCAATCGTAACATGTCAGTGACTCATATCTTCACATATATAAGTTTTTAATGGCGTGTCTGTCGAATGTGAAAACGACAAAGAAACAATTACCCGCTTGACTGCTATCAATAGGAGGACGACATTTCCGACAATGGAATAATGTTTCATCCATTGACTCAGCGTTAGATACATTCACATCTTAAACAATTCTATATCACTAAGGGGTTTTAAAACTCCATTGCACAATAACTTCACCTACTCAGTCTTAAAGTGAAGACTTAGAGAAACTTGTTCATGCTTTCATCAGCAGCAGAGTGGATTACTGTAACGGCCTCTTCACTGGCCTTCCCAAAAAGACAGTCAGTTGCAGCTCATCCAGAACGCTGCAGCTAGGATTCTGACCAGAAGCAAGAAATCAGAGCACATCACACCTGTCCTCAGGTCAAGTCTTTCTATTCTTATTTATGTAAAGCACTTTGAATTGCCACTGTGTATGAAATGTGCTATATAAATAAACTTCCCTTGCCTTAAAGAGGTACTTCCAGGACCAACAGATAAGCCACACCCCTCAGCATATCCTCAGCTCTCCATTCATCTGCCATCCTGCGGGGAGACGAATGCCCACCTCTACCATCCTTGCACCTTGCGACAACGAAGCTATCGGACCATGCAAGCTATCATACTATGCATTAACTAAAGCACTTCCATCCTTTTTAAAACGCCTCGCATGGATACCAGCTAAAGCTATTTAAGTCTGTTGTACATGTACCATGTTGTTAAAGATTTCATTTCTGATTCTCTCTTTTCTAATTTTAGAAGACCATGACAGACAGCTACAGAGGCTGACCCTCATCCAACCCATTACACTCCACATCCATTCCAAATACATTCACACTCTTCACAAAGAATACATTTCCACTCACCCTGCCCACACCTCGATGCCATTTTTACACTAGCTTTTAGTTTGAGATGTTCCGAACTAACATCGCATTTCAATCCCACAATCCACCTCACCATATCTGATCTAACTTGCAGGATGAAGAAACACTATCTTTCTTTATTAAGCAAAGCAAACAGATCAATTTCACCAAGGACATTCTAGGTACATTTGATATCCCCTCCACTACACACCCATTACTAACCCTCTTAGCATGCTTACACAACAGGAAGCTATAACACCTCAGGGAAGCCCAGCTGATCCTCTCCAGCTGACCTCCACACACATGTAGTTCTAGCTCGACCCATTTTGGGGTTGCCCCGAGTTTCAATTGCTGCAAAATACTGACCAATGCACCTCTGCAGCAGCGCAGATGCTCCGCTGAACTACACCCACCCTTAGCACCACAGCAACTGCAGTGACGCTCTAGCTGAGCCTTACCCACTTGATACCTTTCCGCACACATAGTTCACATCCTCGACACTATGTTCACCTTAGCTTTCTTTGGCTTCCCAAGATGTTCAGAATTAACAATAACATCTAATTTCAACCCCACCATCCACCCCATCGTTTCTGATCTGACTTTGAAAAATAAATAAACTCTTTCATTCTTTATTAAACAAAGCAAAACAGACCAGACTCGGAAAGGGCACTACAGCTACATTTTCGACATCCCCTCCCCCACACACCCTTTTCAGACCATCCTAGCTTTTTACATTTTAGAAGAACCCAAGAGCCCAACCCCCTCGCTCCCCTTTTTTACTGACGACGCTAACCGTCCAGTAACACGCTTTTGGTTTCAAAAATCCCTTAAAAGAAGTTCTCCGCATTTCTGGCTTTTCCCCCGAACCATTCTCTAGCCACTCATTCAGAATAGGAGCAGCCACTACAGCAGCTTACCACGGGCTCTCCCAACAACAGATCCAAACCCTAGGGCGTTGGTCTTCCGACGCCTTCAAAACCTACATTGGCCTCAGCCAGTACCATCTCAAGGAAGACCAGCTGATCCTCTCTAGCAGACAACCAGCTACCGCAGTTCAAGGGCACGAGCATGACTCTGCCACGAAGCATCCGAAGACCAAGGGCACGAGCATGACTCTGCCATGAAGCACCCAGAATTCAAGGGCACGAGCACGACTCTGCCATTCAAGGGCACGAGCACGACTCTGCCATTCAAGGGCACGAGCATGACTCTGCCATTCAAGAGCACGAGCATGACTCTGCCACGTAGCACCCTAGCTACCTTTTATTTCTCTTCTTCCCCCTTTCAAGAGCGAGCTATACCCCGCTTCCCTTTCACTCCCGCTCACCACAGCTCTGATTCCCGCAGGAGTCACACAGAGCTTCGACCCCCGCAGGGGTCCCGCCAAGCCCATTCCCAGCCCACCCCTCCACAGTCATGCTTTCAGTAGGAGTCATCACTGCCCCCTCCCTTCTCCCCACTCCTACCGGTTCCTGCCCCCCCATGACTCTGACCCCCGCAGTGGTCACTCCGAGCTTCGACTCCCGCAGGAGTCATCACTGCCCCCCCCAGCCTTTAGCAATGCGTAGACACGTGTGTGTATATATGTATATGCACGTGTATGCGCATGTATGCATGAGTACGTGTGTTTGTGTGAGCGCGCACGCATTTCGCGCCCTAGCGCACGTGTGTAGGCTCGTATGTGTGCACATGCATGATTCCCCTTCTTCCTTTTCTTCTTTCCGGCGTCGAGATTCTCCGCCCCATTTTTCTCTATCTCAATTTCGGCGAGTTCTCACGGCACTCTCATCTCTTTCCATAGGCCCTCAATCCTCAGCTATAACTTTCGCAGGAGTGACTAAAACGAGCTTCGACTCCCGCAGGAGTCTCGCCCCGGCCACCTCCTGCCGTAGTCTCCACCGCCCCCTCCCTTTTCCAGACTCCAGCAGGAGAAATGCCCCACCATGGCCACCCCCCCCCCCCCCTGACCATTTGGAATGCATATACACTTGTATATAAGCATATAAAAGGGTATGCGCATGTATGTATGAGCATGTGTGTTCAGGTGCGTACGTATGCATTACGTGTATCCATACACGAGTGTAGGCTCGCATTGCGGGCCCTAGCGTGCGTGTCTTTACACGTGCGTAGGCTCGCATGCGTGCGCTTGCATGATTCCCCTTTATTCTTTCTTCCTTCCGGCGTCGAGATCCTCCGCCTCCTTTTTTCTCTATATTATTTCGGCGAGTCAGCCCGCCACTCTTTTCTCTTCAGCTTAGGCCCTCAATCTCCAGCTCTAACTCCCGCAGGACTGACTAAAACAAGCTTGAACCCCCCCCCAGCCCACCTCACACCCTCTCTCGCAGGAGTCTTCACAGTCCAAACCCTTTCCCGACTCCTGCAGGAACTTTCCCATCCCAGCTCTCACTCCCGCAGGAACGCATCCGAGCTTCGGCTCCCACAGGAGTCAATCCCGCCCTTCCCACGCCCCCGCTTAGACTCCAGCAAGAGTCTACTTTCCGCTGCTCCCGCAGGAGCCTTTCTTTCCTATGTGATCAATATTATATCCAGCAGCCGGATATAGCATTGTTCCATCTGCATTTTTGGGGGGTTCTTCAATACGCGGCTGCTGTCCCAAGCTATATAAAGCATTTTGGGGAGTTCTCGAGATCTACCTGAGCTCGATCTCCCCTCTCGCCTTGCAACGGGAGGGAGCCCCGGGCTCGAGGATCTCATGAGCTCAGGGCTCTCTTCCGGGACAGCATGCCAAACAAGCTTTATAATTATTTATCAGCTAAGTGTGAACTCTTGAAGTGAAGTTTATTTATAAACTAATTTCGAGAGGATCACGTGCTTATGATTGCTAGCAGCTGGACCCACATTATCCAAATCACCATGCTCCAATCAGATGATCCCCAGCTACTATAAATACCCCGGGTTTCATATCACCGCTATCTTCGCTTTGAAGAATCCCCCCTTCCACCCCTACTCCTTCCCTTTTCTAGATGGGTGACACAGTGGCCCAGCGCTTAGCGCTGTTGCCTCACAGCAAGAATGTCAATGGTTCTAGGCTTTACCAAACCAGCGGGCATTTTCTGTGCAGAGTTTGCATGTTCTCCCCGTGCTCACATGGGTTTTCCCCGGGTCCTCCGGTTTCCTCCCACCGATTAAAAACATGCAACCTAGTTATTGATTAATCAACACCATAAACTTGCTCACCATCTAGTACCTATCTCGTTAAAGAGAACTACTATCTGCACTTCAATCACTACGATGGGGGAGTTCTCGAGATCTACCTGAGCTCGATCTCGCCTTGCAACAGGAGGGAGCCCCGGGCTCGAGGATCTCATGAGCTCAGGGCTCTCTCCCGGGACAGCATGCCAAACAAGCTTTATAATTAATCATCAGCTAAGTGTGAACTCTTGAAAAAATCTTATGAAAAAACTTGACCCAAAAAAAGAATTAATCTTGGTTGGAGATTTTAATATTAATTGGACTGAAAAGTTACATAGGAAAAAGCTTCAGGAAATAGTAAATAATTTTGACCTAGTGCAGTTAATTCAGGGGCCTACAAGAATTATTCATTATCAGAAACCCAAACTCACTTGGTCTTTAGTAATAAACCAGAAAGAGTAACAAAGTCAATAAACTTATTAACAGGGATGTCAGATCATAATCTTATATTAGTGGTAAGAAAACTAACAAATCATAGGTTTTTATATCAACAAGATAAAAGAAATGTGTTCAATGTTATACCGAAAAAGCTTAAAAATGAATTTGAGGAGGAAATCAAAACATTAGCTTGGAGTGAGATATTATCTACAGATAATCCAGAAGCTGCATCTGAGTGTTTAATAGCAGAAATTAATAAAACCAAAGGTAAATTTAGTAGAAATATCACCTTTTCTAAAAAAAAAAAAAAGCTAAATTTACCTTGGTTAAACGAACAATTATGGAAATGAATGAGACAGAGGGATCATGCCCTAAAGAAATCAATTAAATCAGGGTTAGCCCATGATAAAAGAACATTTCAGCAACTGCGTAATAAAGTTGTAAAGAAACTAAGACAAGCGAAAGTAATTTTTTTATTGATCTTATAAATAATGCAAAAGGGAATAGTAGAGAAGTATGGGAAAATATTAATAAAGTGCAAAAAAAGAAAAATATGAATAATAAAGCTATTGAGTTACAATCTCAGGGACGTTTAATTCAAGATAAGTATCAAATTCTAGGGTATTAAATAATTTTTTTATAGATTCAGTCCAAGATGTAGCACAAGGATTTAGTGTGAGAAGACATTACATTACCAAATTATGATTTTACTGTTTTTAATATTTATGAAGTATCTGAATCTTGTATACTAATAATTTTAGGTCAACTCAGGAGCTCTAGGGCTAAAGATGTTTTTGAATGTGATTCAGCATTTTTTAAAGTATGCAAATGTTTTTAGTACACCTTTAACTCACCTTATTAACTTATCAATAAGACAATCTCATTTTCCAAGTGCCTGGAAGTCAGCAGTAATAACACCCATATTTAAGACTGATGATCCTGCTAATCTTGTTAAATATAGGCCTATCAGTATTTTACCAATGGCCTCTAAAGTAATTGAAAAGGTTGTTTGTAATGGGCTTGTAGAGCACTTAAATTTAGATACATTTCCATTTCATTCTATGCGGTTTGGATTTAGAGCACGTCATTCTATGGAGACCGCAAACTGTTACTCTACTGAACAAATTAGATCCAGTCTAGATAGGGGTGGAGTTGTTGGTGCTGTCTTCCTTAATTTTTAAAAAGGCTTTTGATAATGTTAACCACAATGTACTTTTAACTAAATTATCAATATTTAATTTTTCTGTTCATGCATTATCATGGATGGAGTCATATTTAAAATCAAGAAAACAATGTACAAGAATTAATGGCGCATGCTCACCATTCATCAATTGTAATTTTGGAGTTCCACAAGGATCAATTCTTGGACCAATTCTGTTTAGTTTGTACATTAATGATCTGCCTACAGCGTGTCCAGAAGTTCAGGTTCAAATGTATGCAGACGACACAGTAGTATATACTCCCGCAAAAACCAAAGAACAAGCTGCTAACAAACTTACTGCTGCACTGAAGAAAGTTTCAGACTGGTTATATCGTTCATGTCTGACCCTTAATGTAAGTAAAACTGTGGGAATGTTTTTTTCAATTAAGAAAAATGAGGAGCATTGCTCAGATATTTTAGTTAATGGAGAAGTACTAAATATAGTTGATCATTTTAAATATTTAGGTATAATTATTGACTCTAATTTAAATTTTAAAAACCACATTAAGAAGGTTTCCAAAAGTGCTAGAGCAAGCCTAAGGATAGAAACATTAGGCATCAGTTACCTATGGCTGCTGCTAAACTTTTTATGAATACAATGATTTTCCCTCACTTATCTTATTGTGCTACAAGCTGGTCCACACGAATATTACAACATTAAAACCATTCTGTATTATCTATAAACAAACTGTAAACCTTTTAGCTAAAAAGCCAAGGAGCTATCATCATTGTAACTGTATTGAACAACATAAATTACTAACATTCGACAGTTTCTTATTTTATGCTGATGTATGTTTAATGTATAAGATATGTAATGATCTGGCACCACCACCTCTCAAACAATGTGTGATTGTCTGTAAGGACAATATTAGTATTATTCAGTTAAAATGAAGAAAACTGCTTTTGGACAATCAGTTTTGTCTGTCAGAGCAGCAGAAAGATGGAATAAAATACCAGTGCATATCAGAGAGAGTACTACTTTTAATCATTTTAAAACTGTTCTTAAAATTTGGCTTAAAATCAAATATGTAACCACTGATTTGATTTCATTTTATTGATAATGATGTACTGCATGTATTGTATTGTATTGTAAGTCAATGTATCATTTTTTTTTACTGTTAAATTTGTTAGAACCTCCTGCCCAGGGACTACAGATGTAAATTAGCTTTATAGCTAACTCTGTCATGTTGTACACTGTCCCTGTATAAATAAATAAAATAAATAAATAAATGAAATAAAAAGGTTCTGTCCGTCTGTCTCTGACGCAGGCAAAGAATGCACGTTCCAGAGGATCGCCGGAAGGTGGCGCACTTCATGTGTCATGACACTTCAACTTCAGATCAATTCTACGCACTTCACCTTGGCCCTCTGCAAGCACGTGAGCACCGCAGACTCTTCGAGAGGGCCTTGGTGGAGGAGGAGGCAGCGGCGGCGGGCAGAGAAAGCCACCCAAGGAAGACAGCTCCCGGGACAGCTCTGTCCTTTGAGCTGCATAAAGAGGTCAGACGATGGCTGCCTGAGAGTGGGGCTTAAATTCTGAGAGAAATTCAAAAGCAACCATCTCTACTGGTTTGAGCGTGTTCAGCTCCAGGTTGTTTAACACTGCACCAGACAGCCAGCTCTTTATTGTTCTGTCTGTAAGCTTTACAGAGGGCCTTTTGACCCTTACCCTGAAGTTTTGGATTTGTTTCCTCTTAGTAATAAAAACCTTCATCCCAAAACTGCATGATGTGTTTAGTTGTGTTATCTTTGACTAATATTTAAATTACTTTGATTTGTTTGTTTGATCTGAAACATTGAAGTGTGACAAACATGCAAATAAATAAGAATAATAAAATCAGTATAGGGCAAACACTTTTCACACCACTGAAAGACATCTCTGGTCTGAAACTTTCTAGAATATCACGTCTGGGTCACCATTGTGTAAGGGTCCACTCTGTATCGGTATTTGTAAGACAGAATCCCACAACATAGGTTAAATGTATTAGTCTTTTCTGGCCCTTCTGTATAATTAACTAATTTGCTGCTAATTTTGTTAATTCAGAGTGTAATCTGACTCCAATTTCCAGTTTATAAGCAAGACTGATCACATATATCTTTTATGAATACATTTAGATCTTTGATTATTTCAGACACACCATACTTTCAGTTATTCATTCATTTTGGACCAACTGAGTCATGCATGGCCGTTTTATATGTCTCCACACTTGGGCTCACCATCTTGATTCTAGGTCAGAGGTTTGCAGGTGACGTACCTTAGTCGACTGCCTACTGCTTGCTCTTGACAGAAAAGGTATCGGTATGAATGGTCAGAAATCAAAAGGCCTAAACTGATATGCTAGCTGCTCCATTAATTTGTGATCTTCTAGTTTGATCCACACTGACCATAATACTCCAATAGTCAACAACAGCATCCTCACAATGGAGAAAAATCAGATATATTAAAAATAAACATGGATGATGTGTTCTTCTCTCTAACACAGACACGCACACAACACCAGATGAGGATTTCGGACACAATTGTTCTCTCAGAGACAGAAGTTTAGATGGAGGATTACTGTGATGAGAAGTAGATACTCCAGAGCATCTCACTGCTGCTGACTGATCCTGCAGAGTCTTCAGCACAGTTTCACTGATGATCCAGAATAAACCCAAAACCCAGGATAGAGTGGCTCAGTGAATGTGGTCTGGACTGAGTGGATGAGGCTCATTGTGTCTCTATAGATGTTGTAGAAGATCAGAGTTCCTGCACTGTGATCCACAAACACTCCTATTCTACTGCTGAGCGGCTTTACTTTGAGATTAGTCTTTATGTTATTGTGTATGAATGAGAAACTGGAGGAAAAGCAGATCAAACTCCAGGACTGATCATTACGTCCAAACAAACACTCATTGCCTCCCTTTCTGCTGATGCTCTTATATGACACTGATAAACACACACCATGATCTCCACTCCAGTCAATCTCCCAGTAACAGCGTCCACCCACGCTCTCTTCGCACAACACCTGAAGTACACGATCAAATCGGTCTGGATGATCAGGATACGACTGATTCTCCCACACACACTTCACCTCTCTGTTCTCTTCAGTCAGAATGAGTTCAGTGTTTGCCGTGTTTAGATCCAGTGTGAGAAAACAGGCATCTGAACACAAAAAGAGTCACATTTATAACACAAAAACACTCAATAAAGTTGTGTGTGTGTCTATGTGTGTGTGCGTGTGTGCATACATTTGTGTGGTCCTGCTGTAATCCTCTTCTCCTCTCCATGATCCACACTGTAAACACACACAGATTCCCATTCAGTCAGTAAACAAACACTGAACACACTTTATTTTCAGCAGACCTGCAGTCAGAATTATTCTTATCAACAGAGATGGGAACCAAGAAAGTACAAATACTTTGTTACTGTATTTAAGCGAATTTTTTCTGCTATCAGTTCTGTACTTCATTATTTAATTGTCTGACAACCTTTTACTTTTACTCATTACATTTTTGCACAAATATTTGCTCTTTCTACTCCAAAGCGTAGACGAAGTCACAGGCAAATGGTCAGGACAGGCAGCAAAACAACATAAACAATGAAACAAACAAAGGTCAAAACAGGCTAAACAAGGCAGGAAACATTCTTAGAATTGCTCACTGACAGCCAGGGGCACTGCTAGGGGGGGAATTTAGGATGATTCTAAAGGCCAAAGGCAAAGACTTCTGGGAGTTGTATTTCATCTATTGGCCGATGTGTAGTTCTTCAGTGAACTGCAAAGCCTAGATCGCTGGTGATCATGACACATACATAGGCTAGTTCATGAAGTTTGCCATGACAAAGGCAGGGATGGCTAAAGCCCAGCTCACATTTTTAAAAATTTGAAACAAAATGTAGCTCATCAGTCTTCCTCCATCCTTGACACTTTCTCTATCCCTCATTCTGATGTGATACCTCACAGCAAACATAAACAAACTAAAGCAGTAATTATTCCCACAACATTTCTTAATAATAAAACCAGAAAAAAGCTGTTTTGATATCTGATTGGCACACCTATCAGTTCTTAGTCTGATTCTTTTAGGATTTTCCAAATTTGTCTTGAACAAATTGTGGCTGAAATTGCACAGTGTGAGCAGTGCTTAAGGTGGATGAGACAGGAGGAGTCAGTGATGTAAATGTGAAATAACCAAACTTTTTCTGTTGCCAGTAAAACTAACCCCCACCACCCCACTCCCTCGATATGTGCCTTTGCTCTCATTGACTCAGATTTCTCTGATAACTTCTTTTACCAAAAATTCTTGAATCAACTTCATCTCTCAAAAGTAAAACAGGATTACGAACTCTCAGTACAGACCACGGAAAGGGAAAGTAAAGTTCTGTGTGCCCATCATCTCCCTAAAGACAAGCAATATGGTACTGAGAAGCAGGCAGCAGGTAAGGGTGACTGAGGAGCGACTTTGTGTACATGGCAGAAAGCTAGGCATTGAGAAATGCGCATGGTTATTTGAAGAAAGGTCTCCTGGTGTAGAATGGTGAAGAATACTTCAGAAGGATAAAGCAAGAAGTGCCATCAGAATTACAAATGCATTTGAAGCTGTGGAAGCTGAGACCAGGATCATTTTGAGAGCACTGACCAGTTCAGCGAAGGGTTCCAGGGGTGGAGGTGGTGAAGTGTCCATGGAGTTGCAGTTATTATTAAAATTAGGCACACATGCAGGAACACAACACCCTGCCGTCTCCTAAGTCTTCTAAGGTTAAGTGTTTATTGAAGACATGAACCATTTTGAAATTCTGGCCAAAAAAGTATGATACTTTTGTGAATTGGTCAGCACTATTAAGCGTAAAAGGGACAAGGGCAGTAATGCTCCACATACTTGAGTGTGTCCAGTGTGTAGTTTGGATCCTCCAGTTTTTCAGAGAGCAGCTTGACTCCTGAATCTCCTGGATGATTGTAGCTCAGATCCAGCTCTCTCAGGTGTGAGGGGTTTGAAGTCAGAGCTGAAGACAGAAAACCACAGCCTTCCTCTGTCACCATACAGCCAGACAATCTACAAACACAGCAATAGTCCACATCACACAGTTGGCCAATCACACATCTCTTTGTGTTGTGAAGATGCTGAGTGAGTAGTATAAAATAATGCTACTTCAGAGCCCAAACCCTGTTTGTCTGTTTTTATATATTTTGTTGTTTTGTTGTTGAGTGAAGGGGCTTCTACATTCGGTAACACAATATGTAACTATCCTTTTGTTGTTGTTGTTGTTGTTGAGTGGAAAACCTTTTACCTCAGTGTCTCCAGTTGACAGTTTGGACTCTTCAGTCCATCAGAGAGAAGCTTCACTCCTGAATCCTGCAGGTCATTGTTACTCAGGTCCAGCTCTCTCAGGACACAGTTTGAGGATTGTAGAGCTGAAGACAAACTCTCACAAGAATGAGCAGTGAGATTACAGCACTGTAGCCTGTGTAGAGGACAAAACCATATGCATGTGTCCATTTGGTATGTGTTATAGTTTGGAGCACACATGACAGTGTTGACTGTGTTAACTTTATTCTTTTGTTGTTGTTGTTGTATTTTTGGTCTTTAAACTAACAGTTATTGTAATAATAATTTGGCTAAGTTAATGGTAAAGTTAATCGAAATATTCATTCATTCATTTCCTTTATTCATCAGGGGTCGCCAAAGGGGACCAAATCTTTCATTTAACATCTGTTTTAGCATCTTATAATTATGATAAATTATTATTATATTACCCACTCATAGAGGCCTCATTCCTTGCATTGTCCCTTTGAATGTGTTTATAGAGCAGATTGTTTTTTGTACTGACATCAAAAACTGGGTGATGTGACCATAATGGTGCTGATTTTAAAACCACATTGTATTGAAGAACTGATTGGTTATTTCTTAGATGAAAAAAGACTTTGACTTACAGAGCTCTTTTGGAGGTTTTGATGACTGCTGATAGTCTGATGAGACACTCGTCTGATCTCTGGAATTTCTGAAGCTCAAACTCCTCCAGCTCCTCCTCTGAGGTCAACAACACAAAGACCAGAGCAGACCACTGGGCAGGTGAAAGGTCAGCAGATGACAGACTTCCACTACTAAGGTGAGACTGAATCTCTTTCAGCAGAGTTTGGTCGTTCAGTTCATTCAGACAGTAGAACAGATTGATGGATCTCTCTGGAGACAGATTTCCTTCAAGTTTCTGCTTGATATATGCAATTATTTTCTTTTTGCTCTGGTCACCGTCATCCTGCTGAGTCAACAGGCCTCGTAAGAGTTGTCGATTGGACTGGAGTGACAGACCGAGAAGAAAGCGAAGGTAAAGGTCCAGATGTCCATTCTCACTTTCCAGAGCCTTGTCCACTGCAGTCTTCAGCAAATCAGTCATACATTTAGTTTTGCTTTTCTGTCTAAAAATAGGTAAAGGTTTCTTGTTTATGTCTAGAATCAGATGCTCATAAAGGGCTGCAATGAATTCTTGAATGCTCAAGTGAAGAAAGCAGTACATGGTACCAAGAATGATTCCTTTCTCCTCCTTAAAGATCTGGATACACATGCCTGAGTACACCGATGCCTTATAGACGTCAATGCCACAGTCTTTCAGATCGCTCTCATAGAAGACCACATTGTTTCTTTCCAGCTGCTGGAAGGCCAGTTTCCCCAGTGAAAGGATGAGGTTTTGATCCCAGGAGACATCTGCTGTGTTTTCTCCATCATACTTTCTTCTGCTCTGCTGGATCTGAAAGCAGAGAAAGTGTGTGTACATCTGTGTCAGAGTCTTGGGAGATTCCTGCAGTGTTTCAGCATTAGCCCTGTGTTTCAGTTCAATATTTATTTTCTCCTTCAATACATTTTGGAGAACAGTGACTGAAATCCAGCAGAAGATTGGGATGTGGCACATAATAAAGAGACTCTTTGACTGTTTAATGTGATCAATGATTTCTTTGGCCTGATTCTGATCTGTGAGTCTCTTTCTGAAGTACTCCTCCTTTTGGGCATCGTTGAATCCTCGTATCTCTGTCAGCCGGTCGATACAGTCTGCAGGAATCTTACTGGCAGCTGCTGGTCTGCTGGTGATCCAGATGAGAGCAGAAGGAAGCAGATTTCCCTTGATGAGGTTCGTCAGGAGAACATCCAGAGAGACTGCTGAAGATACATCACGACACGCCTCATTACCAGCAAAGTTCAGAAGAAGACGACATTCATCCAATCCATCAAGGATGAACAGGACTTTGAACTGTGTCCTTCTTGTAAGGTTCAGTCCTTTAGTCTCTGGGAAAAACTGAGTTATGAGGTCTTTTAAACTTTGTCTTTCTTTCTCTTTTAAGTTCATCTCTCTGAATGGAAGAGGAAATATGAAGCTGATGTCTTGATTTTCTTTTCCTTCAGCCCAATCCAGAACAAACTTTTGCACAGAGACTGATTTCCCGATGCCAGCAACTCCTTTTGTCAGGACAGTTCTGATCTGCTCGTCTTGTTCAGGTGCTTCAAACAAATGTTTGCATTCAACCTGTATCTCTAGTGACTGATGACGTCTGGAAGAAACTTCAATCTGTCTGATCTCATGTTCAGTGTTGACCTGTTCACTCGCACCCTGAGTGATATAGAGATCTGTGTAGATGTTATTCAGAAGTGTGGAGTCTCCTTGCTGAGCAATTCCTTCAAACACACTTTGATATTTCTTCTTCAGGCTACATTTAAGCTGATTAATGAAGAACAGCTCATCTAAACACAGGAGCAAAAACAGATAGTTTTAGTCTTGACTTTTCCAGCTATATTTGTAAGTGACAGACTGACAGATGGCAATGAGTCTCTTACCCTCGAGAGTATCAGCAGCTTGATCTTGCTTCATCTCTCTCAGGAAGAAGAGTGTGAGATCAAGAGCTGCTTCTGTGATCCTGCTTCTGTTCTCATTAAAGTCCTTTACAAACCCTTGACTGTATTCTTTGTCTAAGATTTTCATAAACTTTGCCAGTTCATTCTTCAAAAAGCTGACAATTTTACTCTCAAGATTCTATGATTAAAGAAAAGAACAACGATATTTAACCAAAAATGTCATTCAGATAAAGTTTTGAACATTTAAAACAGCAGTGGAAATCACATCAAAACACTACAGAAGGCTTTAGATGTAGGAACCAGAGTATCCCAGCAAGAATTTGTTGTGATGAAAAGAAGTCTTCTTTTAAAGATTCTTGGCTAAAACATGGCTGTAAGTGAAACTCTAATAGATGTCCAAGAATAGTCCAAAACTAGAGTAGATCAAATACACAGGAGAAAATGACTACACATCTCATGTTTGTCTAACCTGTTTCTAATCTGTGACTAGTTTTGGGCTATGATTAGGTGTGTAGGGAGAAACAATTCATTGCTACACAAACTTTTAAGCGGCACTCTGAGACCCACAGACTGACTATCGCCCACTGAGAAGTGATAAACCCACACATACAGGCTCAGTTACCATGGCAATTTCTAAATTATGTGGCCCAAATGGCCACATTCCTCTTTGGTTAACAGACAAATGCATCCGCTAATACGCAGCCAACTTAAAACTTTAGATGTGAGGTCACCAATCTCGTTCCTTGTAAACTCTGCAGGTAAACCCTGCCTGAAGACAAAGGGACAAAGACAACTTCCCATCAGTTTACTTAGATATTGAGTGTGACATTATCAGCCCCATATATGTTGCATTCCTTTTCTGTTTTCTCTTATCATTCTGGTGTCTCTATATGCTTGTTTGGAAGCTAGTGGTCACAAGCAAAAATGGGACCCACGCTTACTAGGTCCCAGGTCTAGTTCTTTTCCTTTCCCTATCCTTGGCAATCACAGTTCAGTACCTTGCTAAATTACTGACCAACTGATGGAGGAGCAACTACAACGGACCATCAAGAGACTTTCAAGCCAGGACACATTAGATAATCTACAAACAAAGATGCTAACATCATATAAGTATGACTTAGATATCAGATATACTTGTTTATCCATTCCTTTGCTAAAACAAAGTGATTCTGTATTTTTTGATGATCTGTTTTGGGTTACTGATTAGGCTACTCTCTGTCAAGAAGACATATTTAAATGTATGCCAAGAAGTTAGACAGCTATTAAACACAAACTTGCTTGGTCAGATATGCGGGATAATTAACTCTGGTCTTTTGAATTTTTTAAAAGTCATTAATTTTTATGCATTATTTTCTAATAGTTTAACAGACCAGAGTTACTTATTTCTTACTTATCAAATATATTTTCATTCTTAAAAGTGAGTAAATAAAAAATAACTATTACAAATAAAATGTTGCAGGATCTTTTTCAATAACCATTTTAGTTATTGTTATAATATGAATTAGTTTAAATCAAATTGAGTTTTTCCCACCTGGAATATTATCAGGAGATTGCCTGTGAAACTCTTCTGGGTCCTGTTAATCGTGTCTCCTGCATCTGCTAACTCATATTCAACACTGTAAACAAATAAAACTACTGTAACAATACATTTTGAGGCAGACAAATACAGATATATTTTACAAACACTGAAAATAATGCAGGATCTATGCAAATAATGAGACAGGTGGGACAGTAGTCAGATTTGCACTTGCGTGATCGGCCACTGCTGTGTCACATATTAAATTAAATAGAGATATCACAAACAAAAGTCATGACTGTATAAAGCATCTGAAACAAGAATGGGCAACTTCAGTCCTGGACGGCGATTGTTCTGCAGAGTTTAGCTTCACTTCTATGCAAAGAAGGGGACAGAAGAGAGATTGATGCCTCACCATGTTCCTACCAGTGTGGTTAAAGGGTGGCACTGGTGGTTTGGGGGGGAGGTCGAGGGGAAGCATGTTTGCAGCCTTGAACCTGCTGGCAGTAGTGTCATACCTCCGCTTACAGTCCAGGCTAGTAGTACTACTCTTGGAGTTGTAGAAGGATCATCCTTACCCTTTTTTCGACTGCGTGTGTATGGCTGACACCACCCCCTGAGTCCGGGAGCTTGGTACCACCAACCGGCAATTTTCCTCTCCCTGCCCCCGAGCAACCCAGTACATAACACTATTCTTGATCACAGAGTAACAGGCTGGGTGAGGCACAGGACTTGGATGGACTCGGGACTAGCACTTCCGGGGTTTCCGGTCTGCTTGCTGCTCCTGGTGCAGCAAACCTCCAGCCGGTGATGGGGGACTCTTGCTGGTGGCCCCAGTCTTGTGTTGCCCGGTGTTTCCTCGTAGTCCAGGGGACCTAAACTGTGTGTTTCATGGGGTCTTGGGGAGTGGTCCAGGTGAATTAGCAGACCCTGTCCCCGTGCAGACATTTTCTTGTTCTTCTACAAGAGAGCTGCAAGTGTCTGTACTGGATGCATAGTGCCCTTTGCAGGTCACAATTTCTGGGGTTCTTCTGCTCTCTTGTATCCTGGGGATTGGACGCTGTGGTTTTGCAGGGAACTATGTGCAAGTGTAGAAAGTCCGGGATTTGTGCTTAGGGGGTTCCGGTTAAGGGTCTGCGTGGGAGACGAGTACACAGCAAAAGTCCTGCTGTTATCATGCTCACTGTCTTCCTCGATGGCGTTGATTATGTACTTCTCTCCCAACAAGCTGCAGCTATCCCTCATTGGTAAGGGAACTATTTTCATGATGTTGACACCACACTGGTAGGTTCACCACAGTACATAATCATAATCATCAATAAATATTTGTACCAGTTTGATAATAAACATCTTCAAAACATTTTGTTCAACAATTGACAGAAATTCATACAGGGTTGAAGATGACTAAATTATTTTGAAATTTCAAGGTTTAAACTCTAAATTGACATTGAAATATGAAATGATTATCTACTGAAAGATCCTGTGAATAAGAAACTAAAACCGCCACTAGGTGTCTGTAAATGTCTTAATCAGTCACCAAAGTCACTGAGTCATTTAATTAATTCACACAACTGATTCATTCAGGAATGACTCTCTTTACTGAATTGTTGGTTCACAATACTATGTTTGAAACAGACCATGTGTGACACATAGTTTAAAACACAAAATACCTTTGGGCAGGTGATGGTGTTTTCTCTGTGAGGTATGGTGGATGATCTTTAGACCAGTCACTCTTCAGAGACACAGAGCTGAACACGCATGATCCTGATCTCACACTGAAGACACAAACACACCAGAGGAATAAACTGCAGGAGAAACTTCAGTCTTCTTTACAAGAGTTTATCAGCCAAATATGAGTTTGTTCAGTTTAATTCAGCACAAACTAATAGTTGACTGAAGGTCTGTCTGATCAGGTCTGCTGAAACTGTTCTGTGGTCAGCTTTAACGATGATGTTGTCCAGGACTTTAAACAGCACACATGACACATATTCAGCTCTGGTAAATATGAGCCCAGATCAAGCTGTCTGTAAGCTAGAATGATCTAAACACATTTCCTGAAGGTGTAAACTGAAGCTTTGTCCATCATTTGATCAGGCAATAGCAACACAAATAAGTGCATTGTTGTTGGTCTTTGTTCTTCAGAGAAAGTGTTGAAATAATGGTGTAAAAACAGAGTCAATACCTGTGTTTCTCTGAGAGAGAGTCCTTTACTCGCTCCTCTGCCATACTGCAGCTAAAACACCAATGCAGACATTAGCAGAGCTTTGAGGAAACAATCAGCCGCTGACCATCACCTGGAGATGACAATATACTGACATTAAGAATATCACACTTTATAGCAATGGATATTATACACAGTTTTTCAAGATAATTTTAGATTTATTTATTTATTTTATTTAGTACTAAACTCCGCTGGCAGTTAAGAGTTAAATGCAGTTTGTTTAAGGAACCTCAGCATGTTTTTGATGGAGTTTTTCTTCCTGTTTAACCGGAAGGTCTGGTTTAAATTTACTTTCGCGACTCTCTCTGTTTAAAGTTTATTTAGTGCTGAATGATCTGAAATTATCGAGTCAGTCTGATATAGAAGAGCACAAACACTTTTAAGAGATTAAACAGTAAAGGTTTGTTTGACAGTGTGTTTAAGTGACAGTGTTTTGACACTGTTTTTGAGGCTTTGAGCTTCAGGATCAGACATTTAAATCACACTCACACATCTAAAATCCGCTCATCATCTTCACAAATAAGTGTAATGGTAGAAGTATTAAACTTACCTGCAGAAGTACAGACGCTCTTGAGCAGCAGGAACACAATCTGAGCTCTTTGACTCTTTCACTTCACTAAACACACCTGTGTGATCTACAGGTGTATCCTGAAATATTATTGGTTCCACAGAGTGGTGCTGACATGATTATTCATGAGATTCTCCTGCCTGTGGGCGTGTCCTCAAGACAACACACAAACCACTGGAGCTGAATATATCTGTGCAGCTTCTCTGAGCACAAGTGTGTTAATAGAATATTTCGAGAAAGTGAAAAAGGTATTGGAGATGAAAATGGAGAGGTCTCTGAAGAAAACTGGACCTATAAAATAAGAATATAAAATAACATTATGGATCTCTATATGAATACAGCACTTACAGATCTCTGTTTTAGCTCATATTTTCTACAGGACGCTTTACTATAAGACATACATAAGATCAGTCAGTGCTGGAACTAATATAAAAAGTCACTTAAGATGATCACGATGCAAAAACTAGTACAGAATATTACTGTTAGATACAAAATTAGCTGAGCCCAGTGAATATACAAGGGAGAATGACATCAAGTGTTAATAAAGATGACAAATCAAGAGGAAATAAGACTTTAACTTTAGTTGAAATGTTTACTGATGTTACTTTACATTAAAATTCAATTTTCTTTATCAAATACAAACTCATACACACGACAATATCCAGTGAAACGCTTACACGACCACCAATGACCTTAAAAAACAACAAGATTATAGATAAGAAATAAATGACTGAATAAAATGAGAAATAAGAAATAAAATATAGACAAACTTTAGTCAAATAGGAAATAAAGCTGTAGAGAATAAAATCAAAACATTAAAACACGTGGCTATACTAATGTAGAAACCTTTAGCTGGAGACTGACACTATGTACAGTGACACCATAATTGTATGGAGTGTGTAAATGTGCCTGAATGTGCAGATGTGTTCACAGACATGGCTGAATGTGTGTGTGCTGTGTGTGTTGTGATTGAGAGAGCGTCCGGCCTGCGTTCAGAAGCTCCTCCTCAGTGTCTCCGTGTTGCCTTCAGGAAGCAGAAGCCTTTATTTCTGTGACCGCAGCAGGAAAGTTTCAGCTAAACTGTGTGTTCTCCCACTTTTCTCAATGCAACACTGGAAAACTCCTCATCTAGTCAAGAGGTGCAGGCTTATTTCTAGACACGACTAATATTGAGCTTGTTTTAAGAGAACAATACTATACAGGAGCAGGATGTGGGAGATTATGAATACATCAACACCACCATAGACAGTGTTACAACCCAGAAACAGATCACCACATACCCAAATCAAAAGCCATGGATGAACAAGGTGGTGCGCCTACTGCTGAAAGCACACAACACTGCCTTCAGATCAGGGGATGCACAGGCCTACAGCACTTCCAGGGCTAATCTGAGGAGGGTCATCAAAAAGGCCAAGCACTGTACAAGCTAAAGCAAGAGGAGCACGTTTCCAACTCTTATGTGGCAGGGCATCCAGGCCATCAGCAACTACAAACCCAGCCAGTCCACACCCACAGCCACAAACATCTCCTTCCTGAACGAGCTTAATGACTTTTATACCCGCTTTGAAAGAGACAATAAAGAACCCTACACCAGGATCACTTCCTCAACCGACCACTCACCTATCACACTCACCTCCTCAGAAGTCCACACCGCACTGAGTCGGGTAAATGTGCGTAAGGCTGCTGGACCAGACGGTATTCCTGGGCGCATCCTCAAAGCATGTGCAGAACAGCTCGCTGGGGTATTCACAGACATTTTCAACCTGTCCCTTAACCTAGCAGCTGTGCCAACATGCTTTAAAACCACCTCTATTGTGCCAGTGCCGAAACACTCCAGCTCAACATGCCTGAATGACTACTGCCCTGTAGCACTTACACCCAACAAAACACTTATGCACGAATGCTGTTTGTTGACTTCAGCTCAGCATTCAACACTGTCATACCCACTACTTTAATGATCAAACATAGAGACCTGGATATTGACACGTCTCTCTGCAACTGGGTTATGGACTTTCTGACTAACAGACCTCAGAATGTGAGATCAGACCACATCTGCTCCACCACCGTCACACTCAACACTGGTGTACCACAGGGCTGTGTGCTGAGCCCCTTCCTCTACTCCCTTTTTACCATCGACTGTAGGCCTGTGAACAGTTCTAACACCATCATCAAATTTGCAGATGACACCACAGTGATTGGTCTAATCAGCAACAATGATGAGACTACCTACAGGGAGGAGATACAGCATCTGGCCACTTGGTGCACCAACAATAATCTGCTCTTTAACACCACCAAGACCAAGGAGCTCATTGTGGACTTCAGAAAGGGATGAACAGGCTCACATGATCCCATCCACATCAATGGGATGGCCGTTGAGCCTGTCTCATCCTTCAAGTTCCTGAGGACCCACATCTCCAAGGACCTTTCCTGGACCACCAACCCCTCCAGCCTGGTCAAGAAGGCTCACCAGCGCCTATTTTTCTTAAGGCAACTTAAGAAGAACCAGCTGTTATCAGCCGTCTTGGTGAACTTCTACCGCTGCACAATAGAGAGCATCCTGACGAACTGTGTCACAGTCTGGTATAGAAGCTGCTATGTTGCGGAGCGTAAGGCACTGCAGCGGGTGGTGAAAACTGCCCAACGCATCACAGGGACCACACTGCCAGCCATAGAGGACATCCAGAAGAAACACTGTCTGCGCCAAGCACGCAGTATTCTTATGGATTCCTCTCACCCTGCTCACAGACTGTTTTCTCTCCTGCCTTCCGGCAGGTGCTTGAGGCTCCCCCGGACAAAACCAGCAGACTAAGGAACAGTTTTTTCCCCAGAGCTGTCTTCCTTTTGAACTCTGCCCTCACTGACACTTTTGCCCCCCTAATACACCCCCACTCTCCTCATAACTTATACTCTTCATAATCACTGCACCATTTAACATTTGCACATTTAAAAATTGCACATATTCATTGCACTACATTGCACTGATTCATTTATTTGAACTGTACATACCCACTGCACATGTACATTTGTAATTATGTACACACGCACTGTACATATACATTTGTAATTATGTTTATGCATCTGCACACTTCTGATTATTAATAGCAATCTGTACATATAATCATCTATTGTAAATCTCTGTTCATAGCTAATACAATGAAGGGACTCACTGAATTAAAACCAGTTCGAATCAGGCTTGGAATTTTGAGCGCAAATTGCTTCATTCGCTCCAGGGTTTATACCATCACATAACAGGGCGCCAATTCATTTGACTCTCTTCCCCCAATACTCTGGCCCAGATGGACAGAGATGCAGCCGCAATTTTGGTTAATGTTCAACCAGCGAGACAATTTGAGCTTTCAGGATCTCCCATCACAAGACTTTTGCATCATGAGACTTTTGAACGACCAGTTTTGTGATTTTGGTGGCCATGTGTTCGCCCTCGAGACATTCTAATTTCAGCCAGATGGACAGAATACAGAGACAAAGAAATGAATGAGAGACTTAAGAAATACAATTCTCTTAAATGTTATAGCCAAGGCAAAATTTGATATTTTGCATAATAGCCATAGGTTTCCTTATGTGCCACGTTTGTTCCAACCAACCAGGTTCATAATGTGTGGTTTCACCCTTATAACAGGTTAAAGTGATCTGTATGTGTCTGAAATGTTTTATGCTTGATATCAAACCGAACCCCTCTTCATTTGCAATACATTGGGGTAAATGAGAATTTAGTAATATGAACAGTATTTGTCTTGTAACATTTTATGTCAGATAGTTACAATCTTACCAGAGATTTTACCACGTGAAGTCTCTTGCAGTCGGTTAATGATTAAACCTGACTACACTGGTATGGGGCGTGGCCCCGCCCTTCATGGCAGTCGGTCATTGGGTGACAGTGTTAGAGGGATGGATCAATACGTGTCCCTTAAAACGCCCTTGCAGCCCTAAATCTGCACCTTTTGCATCAATCTGATTTTGCGCCCGCTGTTGCATCCGCCCCCAGTTGCCACCACGCGATTGGGTCACCACAAACTCTTTATGCAAACCTCCTAAGTTTCGGACGGCTGAAACTTTCGCTAAACTGACTCTCGGCAGAGTCAACGAGCTCCACTCACGCCCGTGTGAATCCCGAAGACGTCACCGAAGCCAACCTATCAGGAGCGCCACGTGTTTCCTCAAGCCAGCCCGGCGAGGCGAAACTCCAGTCAAAGACTTCAACAACTCGCGCAAGTAACACAACAACTGTTGTCTCTTTTTGGTTTGGTGCATATGATCTTAAGCAGTTAAAGATGAGTCAAATCTCTGCTTTTGTGGTTTCTCAGGTGACTCTAAGATTTAGTACGAAATACTAGATGACTTGGGACGTTTGTCAACTCATTTTGCATCCTCTGAACTGCCTGTGTGTGTGTGTGTGTGTGTGTGTGTGTGTGTATGAATGTGTGTGTGCGTTTGTTTGTTGTTTCGTTTATTACGTAGTTACCCTCATGTATCGTAGTGTAGCTCAATAAATCTTTGTTCTCCTTTGTAAGAACTGTGTTCTTGTTTATGTGCTTCTAAGTCATTGCCTCAAGCTATAGATCGTGTTACCTTGCTAAAAGTTAACCCTATTCTGTCTTATGATATTATCGTGGCCACGGAAATAATATAGACAAGATTAGTAAAACGTGTTGTCTCTATTTGCAGGACAAACTTCAGATAAAGTTTGAATCTTTGATCTGATTCAATCTGACTCAATTGAGTCGAATCTTCAAGATCCGAGTCATTGATATGAGGTAATAATTCCTAATCGATCTTATAACGTAGATTGATTTCTTACAACAACCTGTTTATAATGTTTATAGTACATCCATTTGTAAATATCACCATAGTTTTTCTCTAACTGCACTTCATAACTTATACCTGTATCCTGCACTTGCTGCTATTGCGTGTGATGACAATAAAGTTAAATCTAATCTAATCTAATAATCTAATAAATCAGGCAAAGTCAAGCAAAGAGGCAGTCCGAAAAAGCCAAAATCCAAAAAGAAGTAGTCAAAAAGGCAGGCAAAAAGATCATAACACAATGGCAAAGACAACAGTAGGAAAATGCTTGGTAAGGCAGTAAAACTAACAATACTTCACAATAAACAGAAATGAACAGTGTGCTTATATATGGTGGCTACCAGAAAGTACCACCGAAGAAGTGCCCAGTCAATATTCGGGAGAGCGCTTCCTCTGGTGGGCGGATGAATGGTAATCTGCCACATTTATTACAATCAGTCTGACTTTAGTGTTTCAGATAATTCAGATAAAATATAACTCTAAACACAGAGTCTCGAACTCGAAAGTAATGTTAAACCAGACCTTCCAGTTGAACAAGAAGAAGCTCTGCTGAAAAACAACAAGCTGATGTTCCTTATACAGGGAGTGCAGAATTATTAGGCAAGTTGTATTTTTGAGGATTAATTTTAATATTGAACAACAACCATGTTCTCAATGAACCCAAAAATCTCAATAATATCAAAGTTGAATATTTTTGGAAGTAGTTTTTAGTTTGTTTTTAGTTTGAGCTATTTTAGGAGGATATCTGTGTGTGCAGGTGACTATTACTGTGCAGAATTATTAGGCAACTTAACAAAAAACAAATATATACCCATTTCAATGATTTATTTTCACCAGTGAAACCAATATAACATCTCAACATTCACAAATATACATTTCTGACATTCAAAAACAAAACAAAAACAAATCAGTGACCAATATAGCCACCTTTCTTTGCAAGGACACTTGCAATATAGCCACCTTTCTTTGCAAGGCCTGCCATCCATTGATTCTGTCAGTGTTTTGATCTGTTCACCATCAACATTGCGTGCAGCAGCAACCACAGCCTCCCAGACACTGTTCAGAGAGGTGTACTGTTTTCCCTCCTTGTAAATCTCACATTTGATGATGGACCACAGGTTCTCTATGGGGTTCAGATCAGGTGAACAAGGAGGCCATGTCATTAGTTTTTCTTCTCGTAGACCCTTTCTTGCCAGCCACACCGTGGAGTACTTGGACGCGTGTGATGGAGCATTGTCCTGCATGAAAATCATGTTTTTCTTGAAGGATGCAGACTTCTTCCTGTACCACTGCTTGAAGGTGTCTTCCAGAAACTGGCAGTAGGACTGGGAGTTGAGCTTGACTCCATCCTCAACCCGAAAAGGCCCCACAAGCTCATCTTTGATGATACCAGCCCAAACCAGTACTCCACCTCCACCTTGCTGGCGTCTGAGTCGGACTGGAGCTCTCTGCCCTTTACCCATCAAGACTCACTCTCATTTCATCAGTCCATAAAACCTTAGAAAAATCAGTCTTGAGATATTTCTTGGCCCAGTCTTGACGTTTCAGCTTGTGTGTCTTGTTCAGTGGTGGTTTTTCAGCCTTTCTTACCTTGCCCATGTCTCTGAGTATTGCACACCTTGTGCTTTTGGGCACTCCAGTGATGTTGCAGCTCTGAAATATGGCAAAACTGGTGGCAAGTGGCATCTTGGCAGCTGCACGCTTGACTTTTCTCAGTTCATGGAGAGTTATTTTGCGCCTTGGTTTTTGGTTTGGTTTTTCCACACGCTTGTTCGATGATCACGCTTCAGAAGCTTGGCAATTTTAAGAGTGCTGCATCCCTCTGCAAGATCTCACTCTTTTTGACTTTTCGGAGCCTGTCAAGTCCTTCTTTTGACCCATTTTGCCAAAGGAAAGGAAGTTGCCTAATAATTATTCACACCTGATATAGGGTGTTGATGTCATTAGACCACACCCCTTCTCATTACAGAGATGCACATCACCTAATATGCTTAATTGGTAGTAGGCTTTCGAGCCTATACAGCTTGGAGTAAGACAACATGCATAAAGAGGATGATGTGCTCAAAATACTCATTTGCCTAATAATTCTGCACTCCTTGTACAAACTGCATTTAACCCTTAACTGTCCGCTGACGTTAGTACTGTATAACTCAATGGCCCAGTTTCACAAACAGGGCTTAGATTAAGCCAGGACTAGGCCTTAGTTAAATTAGGCTATTTAAGCCAAATTTATAAAAATGGCCTTAGAAAAATATATTACTGGTGTGCACCTGGAGAAAAAAAATGACACTGATGTACTTTAAGACATCTCACTGCAAGTTATTTTGAGTTGAGACAGCTCAAACATGCAATTTAATCTTGACTAGCCTTAAACCTTGTTTGTGAAACCGGGGGTATAACTAACAAATTAAAATTTAAATTAATCGGCTAAACTTTTTTATCTTGACAATATATATAATCTTATTTTATAGGTCCAATACAGCTTTAAGTATTCTTCAGAGACCTCTCAGATTTAATCTTAAATACTTTTTTTTATCCCAAAAATATTCTATTAACAAATTTAAGCTCAGAGACACTAAATATTTTTAGCTCCAGTGGTTTGTGTGTTGTCTCGAGGACACGCCCACGGTCAGGAAAATCTCATGAATATTCATGTCAGCTCCACTCGGTGCAACCAATCATATTTCAGGACATACCTGTAGATCACACAGGTGTGTTTAGTGAAGTGAAAGAGTCAAAGCGCTCAGATTGTGTTCCTGCTGCTCAAGAGCGTCTGCACTTCTTCATGTAAGTTCCACCATTACGCTTATTTGTGGAGATGATGATAGGATTTTATGTATATGTGGTATTTATGTAAGTGGTATTTAAATGTCTGTCTGATCCTGAAACTCAAAGCCTCAAACTCTGATTAAACTATCTGTCAAAACACAGTCCTTTAAACATTGTGTCAAAAAACTTCATTCCCTTGAAAGTGTTTGTACTCTTTTATATCAGGGTGACTTGATCATTTCATATAATTGAGTAAAAAACATAACTCTAAAGAGAGAGAGTCTCAAACTCGAAAGCAAAGTTAAACCTGACCTTCCAGTTGAACAAGAAGAAGCTCTGCTGAAAAACAACAAGCTGGTGTTACTTATTCAGTTCCAGTGGTTTGTGTGTTGCCTTGAGGACACGCCCACAGTCAAGAGAATCATATGAATAAAAAAGAAGTGCAGAAAGTTTAACATCTATTTTTTGTCTAAAGCCTTCTAATGTACCACTGAAAAGATGTTTTCACTGAAAAAAGTAATCAGAACTTATTTGCGATTACTTATTAACCAATTATTTGCTAATTTAGCAACAGTGGTAAATAAGAATCTTAAAATAAGAATTTAGAGCATTCCTATAGCTGGACATATGCACGCAATTCTACAGACCTCTAATTTAGTTTTTCCACTTATGTTTTAGTGCACGGGTTGCTGTTTTGAGAGCTCGAGTATGACTGTTAAACCGTGGTGTAGTATTAATCTCTCTAGCCTTTTTTGATTTGACGAGGGCAATGATATTTAGTGTGTTAGTGAAGATGGCATCCATACTGCTAGTTACTACATCAAGGTCATTTGTGTTTATGGGAGCACTTAATAATAGAGTAAGATCAGGTAAGTTATTCATAAATTCGTCTTTAGTGGACGGGACAATAGTTCTTATCTGTGCAGATGTGCAAACTTCAGGTAAACACAGATTATTAAATAAGAGGTAGTTGCCCCAGATTTGGCTTGGAACTATGGAGTCAGAAATTACTCAAAAGAAATTCACGCAAAAGACACGATGTACACATGTGTAGCCAAATTCACGTGCATAAAACTAAATTCACGTGCGTAAAATATTTATTTATATTCACAAAAACAATTCACGTGCTCAAAATAAAAATACATATTCCTCAAATACGTTTCACAAATGCAAAACCCCATTTGCAAGTGTATAAGAGTGTACAAAAAGTTTTGAATGTTTAAATCTTGCGAGTTCATCCTGAATGAGAATGTGCAAATCCTCTTTCACGTACGACTCCCCCTGGATACGTGTGTGTTTATTTTTGAGACTGTCCTGGCAGAAGCAAGCAACTCGTAACCTTTCAGCCAATCAGATGAGAGCTGTATTTGATGTCACCGACTCTGCGCTCCTTTTGCGCAGACGGTTTCTCTCCAGCATGGCGAACGGAGAAAGAGATGCGCAGGCTTCAAGCCAGAACTATTAAATCCCCTGACTATCATTGACTAAAAACTTAATTTACATTACATCTAATGAAAGTAAACAGGCTGTTGTTGTGCTTTAGTAATATGTAGAATATAAATATAGTATTAATACTTTTCGGGATCTTTTTCAACACAAATCGGAGCCTCTCGGATCATTTCAAACATGTTTGATGCTGTTCATGATTTTAAATCGGGCTGATCACTGCTCTGATAACCTGCCCTCCAACCTACAGCCGCATCATCGAAGAGAAGTGCTGAGGAGAATCGCGTCAGTTTTAATAAATTCAGTTAGAAGTTTTTTAATACTTCATTATTATTATTTATTTAGCTTATTTATTTGTTTGTTTGTTTGTTAAATTCGCCACATAACCTTATGGTTACCTACTAAAACATTGTATCTTAATAAAAATAAAATGCTTAACCAATAAACTGTGATTTTAGAAATCATTATAATCATTTAAGTTTATTACTATTACTTACTATTATTATTACTATATATATAGGCTATGTTAAAACCGACGCGATATATAATAACTCGGTAACTTACTAATAGTTACTTATTATTATTATCATTATTGATATTATTATTATTATTATTATGGTAATATTTGACCATCTGTCACTAATCTTCTTATTTCCGAGTTTGCATAAATAAACGCACGCACTCAAGATGAGCCGCGATTTTCTGTTCATTTCTCTCTCACACACAAACTTTTCATGCGTACAATATATAATAATAAATAAGAATAGACATTTTGCATGTTTATCAGGGTAGGCTATGACATGCAGGGAGTGGATAGCCTGCAGAATGAAGAAATGTTGCATGTTGATATGCGCAACATGTCCAAATGCGCAGTATGTCCATTTCTCTTCATTTTGCTGTGATGGCTGTGCTGTATTTAACCCCTCTGCAGTTATTGGTCTCTGTCAGGGGCGTAGCCACAGGTGTGCCAGTGCCACTCACAGTGGCATCTGGCACACCTAAAAATAGATGCAGAATATAATATACCTACACCTATAATATACCTATATATAGACCTAAGCTTGCACCGGCAAAAGTAATGATTATGAATGTGTTGGGGAAAAAGAAAACATTTTAATTAATTGTTAATAAAATATAGTGCAGCATTACTCTCAGTCATTGTAGGCTGAAAAGATGAAGATTGCCGACGGTGCAAACATCTGAAGGTTTCAATGGATTTCTTTTTGTGTCAAGTAGCCGGTTCATTGCTGTGACGCGTTATATTTCACGGAGGCTGCATGAGACTGCAGAAAGCGCATCTTGTTTATTTTCTCTATTTTACAAAAGCACAACTTTGGTGCAATTGTCATAGTTATAAAATACATTTAAAGAATATTCTAACACTTTCAACTATTCAGGATTATTTATTGCACCAAAAGTAATTTCAAAGGAAATGACTTATGAATTGGCTGTCGTGAATAAAATGTTTGTTAAATAAAAAAGTCAGGTGTCTATTGCGGCATTCAATTTATATATGGTGCTTTTAAAGCTTCGGAAAATGGCTCATAAAAAGGATGAGGACGTAAATGCTTTTTACAAGTCGCAATCAAAAATGACAGTTTGTGGTGTAGTGGAGGTTATAGCCTAATAACGCAAGCAACCCGCGAGGACGGGTTTACGCAGCTGTATAGGCTACTTAATTGTTTAAAAGGCGACTTGGAGTACCCACTTCTAAATCTCCTCTGATCATTCAGTAGTGTCTTGCAGTAGTCAAAATCATGACAGTCCTCCACATCCAGTCATATGTGAATAAATGTCACAGTTATGATGCAGTCAGGACCGTGAATACGTTCAATGATTAAGCCTGATGCGCCTGTGCCCGCTCCATAACCCGCACCGCAATAACGAAAACAATACCTTACAAATAAAAAGAAGCAGATTTTTACGATCAGAAATTTCTCAAACCAGTGAACCCCTGTAAACTTTTCTGTCCAAGGATCCAGCAAACGAATGCGTTCAAATAGTAAGTTCAAAACATCTCTGATACAGAGAAAACCTGACCGCTTTCATCAGAGCATTAGCCACGTTATTCTGTGTGCGGTAGGTTTGTTAGGATAGGGGAGACAGGATAGCCTAGCTCTTTTTCAACAAGCACAATGTTTTTAGCCATGTACAGATATGCGCAAACGGAGAACTACAGAAATCACGGAATATTTTTTGTCTAAGTCATATCAAGCATGTTTGTTTGTCAATTTAAACCATGTATCAATGTATTTGTGTACCTTTTTCCAATTGTTTCATTACATTCAGTTCCATTTTATTCCTTTCAAAATTAAAAATGAATGAATTAATTAAAAATAAATAAATAAATACATTGGCCAAATACACACGCTCACAAGCCTTTCAAAACTGCTTATTGGGTTTTGAAATTCCATTCTCTTCCCCAATTTAAAAACATGTTGGATGGTTATTAGGATAGACAAAACGAAATTGTTATCTGCTGGATTAGTATAGATTAGTAGGCCTAACTAATGTACAAAAATATAATTCTCTGCAATGTGTAAAATCTCTCTCTGTAAAAAATCTCTTTCTCTCTCTGTTTAGAGAACTAGACGTAGCTATAATGATTTCTAAAGTCACAGTTCTATGCATTTTATTTTTATTAAGATACAATGTTTTAGTAGGTAACCTTAAGGTTATGTGGCTAATTTAACAAACAAACAAACAAACAAATAAATAAGCTAAATAAATAATGATAATGAAGCATAAGTATTAAAAAACGTCTAACTGAATTTATTAAAACTGACGCGATTCCATATGGAACCAGCTAATTTGAGTCACACAAATTTTGGAGATCATTTTCAGTTATATGCAATGAAGCTATTGACCCTAACCCTTTGATTTCTATGTTTGGTGTTGCACAAGAGGAAATAGAGCTAACCATGTAGAAATCATTACCTTTTCTGCACTACTAGCTAGACACCTGATCCTCAGGTAGAAAGAGTCAAACCCACGATATCACACGCAATGGATATTAGAGTAATATATCCAGTAAAGTATTTTTATCATGTAAAGTGCTTTGAATAATGAAAATATATATAATTGTGTCTGTTTCAGTAAGTAATATAACGTGTGATGTTCTTAATGTCAGTATATTGTCATCTCCAGGTGATGGTCAGCGGCTGATTGTTTCCTCAAAGCTCTGCTAATGTCTGCATTGGTGTTTTAGCTGCAGTATGGCAGAGGAGCGAGTAAAGGACTCTCTCTCAGAGAAACACAGGTATTGACTCTGTTTTTACACCATTATTTCAACACTTTCTCTGAAGAACAAAGACCAACAACAATGCACTTATTTGTGTTGCTATTGCCTGATCAAATGATGGACAAAGCTTCAGTTTACACCTTCAGGAAATGTGTTTAGATCATTCTAGCTTACAGACAGCTTGATCTGGGCTCATATTTACCAGAGCTCAATATGTGTCATGTGTGCTGTTTAAAGTTTAAGTGTTTAAAGCGCATCTCTCGTCTTTTTACCCATGATTCCTGTGTAGCAGACCTGATCAGACAAACCTTCAGTCAACTGTTAGTTTGTGCTGAATTAAACTAAACAAACTCATATTTGGCTGACAAAGAGCCCCCAAGGGTGAGCAGGTGAAAATAAAAACATATGGGAGTTAAATGAAAAATATTCTTTAAATCTTTTGTATACTTTCACAAAATCTGTGCATCTAGAGCAGTTCAGTTTGCATGTAGTGCATTAGTGATATAAACACCAAATTCTGTAAACTTTGAATTAAAAATAGGTCTATTCTATGTATGAGCCATGAACCCAGAATATAAACGCAAGAGAAGAATAATAAAGTTTCTTATAATATCAATATATTATATTATATTATTGCAAGTTCATCAATGCTCAAATTAAAAGTTAAATGAAAAAGAAGGAATTTTTTTTTATTTGTTTCAGATGAACAAATTAAGAAAAATTGAGTAGCCTTTTTTTTGTTGAGTTTGTAAGACATAATGCCTCATTCACACTAGCAGTGACTTTGTAGCTGCCGGTCACTCTGGGTGGCGATCTTCTGCAAATACAGGTCAGTGTAGGTCTACAGCATGGAGAATACAACCAGCCTCTGCAGAAGCTGCACCTGTTCTGAGTCTGCTCCTGCAGCAATGCTGTAGTTTTGCTGATGCGCTGCTCATGCTTGTAGTGTGAACCTGGCGTAAGGCTCAATCTTTAGGCACATTCACTTGTATTTGTGTATTCAATCTGGCAACCTGCTTGTGTGTCGAGTCATCGTCGGAGGGGTCAAGTGAAAAAACCTCCAATATTTTGAATTTAGACTGCAATACCTAGTTCAACCACTATGTCAATATGTCAATGCAACATACTGCACCTGTAAAGGAGGCTGAAGTTTCTCCTGCAGTTTATTCCTGTGGTGTGTTTGTGTCTTTAGTGTGAGACCAGGGTCATGTGTATCTCTGAAGAGTGAACACTCACTAGGTAAACCCCCAAACCTCAGTGAGAAGATGCCATCATCTGCCACAAGGTATTTTGTGTTTTACATTATTGGTCACACATGGACTGTTTGCAAATATTTCAGTATTCATCATGAGATTTTATTGTTCAAGAAATATGCACGTGTTTACACTTTTTATTAAATGCTTAAATACCAAGTTCTTGCCAGTAATTAAGATGAGTGAATGATCAGTAAACAAACAAAAGGAAATCAACTGATTCCAAGCAATAGTTAAATAAATACAATAAAACAAATACAAAATTCTCTAACCCTTTGGGGTCTAAAGGGATTTTGGTCTGACATTTGTGCTTATTTCTTTTACTTATAACATGTAATTTTATTGAATTCACTACCAACTGGGCTACAATGTGCACCAAAGATGGATGTGTATGTGTAACGGAGGCCAGCTAGTGAAGTGCTGTGCAGGTAAACCTCACTCCTCTGACCTCTAAAGGTGCTCTAGCGACAGACACTAGAGGCCATGGTCTTTAGCCTCCTTGTTAGAGCAACCGACTTCCATGCAGAAGGTGCAAGATGTATGTAATGGGGTGATCCCCAAAGGGGAGGGGTTTCCCATTAGATGTATGTAATGGGGTGATCCCCAAAGGGGAGGGGTTTTCCATTATATGTAGGTGAATGGAGTCAGAAATTAAGCTCATGGCCCCTTTAAAAGTGTGGAGGTTTCCCTTTTGCTTCGGTTTCTCTCTGGCATGGAATAGTAGCGGTGTGTTGATTGCGTCCTAACTTTTGATGTGCGTCAAGCATTAAGCATTAAGCCTGCATTATTCATAAAAACCTTTATAAGGTTGCATTTCTTCCCTAATTCTCCTTCTACTTCATGGGCCTGAGGAAGTGCAATTGCATCAGTGCATGACAGAGTATGTTTTTGTTTATGTCTCCGTTTATTTTGTGATTTTAATTAATAGTAAATCGTTCTTTTAGCGGTATCCATGTGTGATTGGTGGATTACTCACCACTTGTGTTGAAAGCCAGTTAACTGTGCTGCGGGTAAGTTCTCATTCAAAAGTTTGTAAGTGTTTTGTTTAGAAATGTGATTTTAAACTTTAACATGCGAATAATGATTATTGAACGGTTGTTTTATAGAGATTGCCCATTTCTGTTTTGCTGCTGTCTGGCAACCCAATTGTGCTATGTAGAAGCGATTCGCTTTTCTTCTCGGGC
The DNA here is from genome assembly GCA_903798195.1 of Danio kyathit. Lineage (NCBI taxonomy): Eukaryota > Metazoa > Chordata > Actinopteri > Cypriniformes > Danionidae > Danio > Danio kyathit. The sequence goes on from LR812522.1 coordinate 42,790,661, forward strand.
ACCTGATTGTGTGTGACCCGGTCGCATCAAGGCAGAGTGTGTGGTTGTGTGTGCGCGTGCGTATGGTGTGAGGGTGTGCTGATTCTTTTGATGTTGGCGCGTTTGTGAGTGTGCGTGCAGGTGTGTGCGTGTTTTGATCTTACTGTATATCTGGTGGCTTTGTATTTTGTTAGTGTAAACTGTGAATGGATGCTGTTATTGTTCATCTTCTTAAATTTCGATATTAACAGCAAGCAGGGGCGCCGCTAGGGGGGGAAAGTTAGGACGATTCTGAGGGCCCATATATTCAGGGGGCCCACAGACACATTATAAAGGGCCCGCGAACCACCCCGGCTCTTCACTTTCATTCATTTTCTAATTCGCTTGTCAGAGGCCTGTGGTGGCGAGCGGCGCCCCTGACAGCAAGTATTGCCTTATATGGGAAGGATTGTTTTATTTTGACTTTGTTTGTTGTGTGGGGTGGTTTATTTTGAGTGTGGGTTAGTTTATCTTTTTTTAGTAGTAAGGAGTGTGCGTTTGTTTTGAGGGTTTTGTTTGCATTGAAGTGTTGGGTTGTGTTTTTCTTTTTCCATTATCTTTCCCAAATGTTGGTATATCCTGTGTAACATTGAGTGTGATTTGTCAGTGGCCACTGACAACTACTATACAAACAGAATCGTATTGTTTTTGTGACTCATTGTAAGGGATTACATGTTTTATATGAACATATTATTTAAAATCTATTTAAGTGTCTGATAAAAGAAGATTGTTTGTACACCTCTCTGCTTGATATTTCCATTTGTTTGAAGAAAACCTGAAGTTGTGGTTATTAAGAAAGTCCACCTGTATTTTATTACATTTAGTAAAGTACAGGGCCCCGGTCACATTTGGTTAGTACGTTTAAGTGTAACAGGTATTAAATTAACTTATGTTTTCGTTATAAATTCACACAAAATCTGAAAGAGGTCTGGATGCAGACCTGGTGCAATGCAATCTGAGCTGTATCCAATGCTTTTTAATAGGCTCACCTAACCCCACCCCTAACCCTACCCCTCACAGTGACATCAATCACTCCATTGAGTGGATTGTGTCTGACATTGGATCGCTTAGTGATGCAATCTCAGCTTGCATCATAAAGGCTGCATCCAGATACTCCGGCTCCATGGCCTGTACAGTAAGCAAAGATACAGCATCTCAAATGTTGAAAGAAAGCATACTCACCAATGACAAACAACTGACTGAGCGAGTCGTTCTGGTTGGGTGTGGAGGTCATCAAACCCGCCTTAAGTGCATGTATGAAGTGGAGATAGAAGTGTACGGTGTTCAGTGTATTGTTCCCATTCTCGTGGTCCCAGGACAAAAAGATGATATTATCCCTGGATCTAATGTCATAAAGTACCTCATGCATGAGATGAAAAGCAGTGATGACTACTGGAGAGTGGCCACTCACAGCTGTGATTCCTTATTGGCCCCTGATGCTTCTCATTTTCTTGATATGATGGCAGGATTGACAAGATGGCAGGGCGCTGAAACTCCTAGCAAGATTGGGACAGTGAAACTGACACAAGCTGTAACACTCATGGCTAAACAAGAGTATCTTGTTTGGGGCCGACTCCCGAAAAACACTCCTATGTCTCCAGGCAGCACAGTGGTTGTCGAGCCCACGTCTTCAAAGTCCATGCAACGAAACATTCTGGTTGCCCGTATTATCACACCTATGTGGGGTGATGAATATATCCCCATGAAAATTATGAACCTTTCTGATCAGCCAGTGACTTTGAAGAGGAATTGCAAGCTAGCAGATTTTTCGCCCTGTGTAGCCGTTGAAGATTTCACAGCTTTCCAGAACACTAGTAAGGTTGATTGGAAGGAACAAGTAATAGCTAACCCTGAATCTAACTCTGAGGATCTTAAGAAGAAACTTGTAGAGGTTGGCCTTAAGGATTTAGACATCGATTTGTGCCAAGTAAGCCACTCTACTAAGCAAGAGTTAGTTCATCTATTAGTTAATTACAATGACATCTTCTGGAAACATGCTTTGGACTGTGGCGAGGCAAAAGGCTTCTCTCATCGGATCTGTCTGACAGACGAACGCCCATTTCGCCTTCCATACAGGAGAGTTCCACCTGCTCATTACAAAAAACTGAGACAAGTCTTGACGGAAATGGAAAATAATCAGGGCATAATAAGTCCATCAGGGAATTTGCCTCACCAGGATACCAGTATAGCCACAATTGCCCCTTTTGTGTCTCGCAGAAGAAGGCCTTTTGGGCGAGTAAAGGCAAACTTCAACCTGGGTGCACTGTTGCTCAGCAAGCAGTGGGAGAGACTTACATTTCTTAATGGTGTACTTTACCGAATGACTAAAGACCCAACATGTAAGCAAAATCGATATCAGTATGTGCTTCCTCAAAGTCTTAATGCTAAAGCATTGAGTGGTATCCATGATCTTGCAGGACACCAGGGTCAAGCAAGAACACTTTATCTGGCAAGGCAGCGATTCTTTTGGCCTAAGATGGATGTCAAATGTTGCCAAAGATGCATTCTCACTAAATCACCTGAACCATCCGCTAGAGCCTCATTAGAGTGTATCAAAACTTCGTCACCCATGGAACTTGTATGCTTGGATTTTTGGAGTGCAGAAGACTTAAAGCAAAACTCTATCGACGTGTTAGTGGTTACGGACCAATTCACAAAATTAGCCCATGCTTTTCCATGTGCCAATCAGACAGCTAAGGAGGTGGCAAGGAAGCTGTGGGATCACATTTTTTGTGTTTATGGATTCCCAGAACGTATACACACAGACCAAGGTGCTAATTTTGAGAGTGGTTTGATCGCATAGTTGCTTAAGTTATCAGAAGTTGTTAAATCGCATACCACAGCGTATCATCCAATGGGCAACAAAGGAACTGAACGATTTAATAGGACTTTAGGGGCAATGCTGCGCTCTTTGCCGTTAAAAGCTAAACATCAATGGCCTCAACAAATTCAGACCCTAACATTTGCCTATAATGCCACTGTACATGAAAAAAACGGGTTTCCACCATTTTACCTTATGTTTAGTGGACTATAGTACTTTCGCCAAGACGTTACTCTCTCATCTCCATAAAGCAGCAGCGATTGCACAACAACATTCTGCCAAAGAGCAATAAAAACAGGCTCAGGGATATAACAAAAGAGTAAAGGGCACACATTTGAACATTGGAGACCATGTACTGATTGCTAATAAGGGAGGGTCCACTATCTATAAAGTCATCAAACGGAACCCTCAGACACATACATATGTGGTACAAGACAATAACGGAGCTAAGAGAGTTGTACACTGCAATCTCTTGTTGGACATCAGCTTTTTACCTGCTCGGATGGATTTTGGAGAAGTCAGTGACTTGCATTTAGATGAACGTGTTGAGGAAGAGTCTGTTGCTACCTCAAAGACTCTGGATCTTTCAGATTGTTTGGAGAGCAGTTGTTCAGAGGAACGAACAAGTCTTTGGGTGCTGGATGGAACAGAACATTCTTTGGGTCAAAGCACACCAAGTGAAACTGGATCTGGATGGTTCTATACTGACGGAGGTCAGCCAAGTCAGGATGATGATTGCTCAGAGAAGTCCCTTGAGGATTAATCATATAACAGAGCCTCGTAATAGTCAGACATACTGTTTCAATCTTGATAGTGACAGAACCACTCCCATTATAGAGACAGCAGAACAGCATGATCATGAGACTAAAGGTCGAGACACTCAGAACATAGAAAACACACAAGGGCAAGTCACACGTGCTGGTAGAGTAGTCAAAAAGGTCAATCGTCTAATTGAATCTATGGCACAAAGACAGTTAAACTTTAGATCAATTACAAACACATTGGGTAGAAAGTCCCAGTCGTTACTTACCTTGTTTTAGAGATTTATTTCATTGTCCAAGTTCATGTCTTCTAATATACTCTTGAGAAGTAGCTTGATCCCTATAAATGTACATTTATTAATTAATTTGACATGATTTAAATAGGCATAATACTGTTGACATAATACTGATTTGATATTTGGAACCTGGTATGGTGTAAAAGGCATCATTTATTCTGAGAGTTTTTTTTAAGGTCTGATCACCCTTTAAACTTTTCTCAACCTTTTTTATGAGGTAGCATTTTTAAGCTGAAATGGGTTAAGAGATGGTTCGAATAATTTTGTCAAATGTTTGTAAATGTTAAAGCTTTAGGAATTTTAGTGAATTTAAAAGGGGGTGAATGTAACAGGTATTAAATTAAATTATGTTTTTGTTATAAATTCACACAAAATCTTTATTTGTTGGTAATTAATATGTAGAAAATGAAAGAGAAAATGTTATATATATATATATATATATATATATATATATATATATATATATATATATATATATGTATATATATATATATATATATTTTTTTTTTTTAATTGAATACAAGAATAATAACATTACTGCATTGAAGACAAAATACAATAACAACAAAAACTACAAAGCCTCAATCATTAAGAAAAAAGATTATCATAAGCTTTAAGAAACGTATTATTCTTATTATTATTAATAAGCTTAAGAGATGAAATATTGAACGAAATTTCAGCAAGGAAAGTATTAAATCTAGGTTTTGCCTTTAGGAACTTATTTTTGTGTATAAAAAATTTACAGTGTAACACAAAAAAATTAACAATAAGATTGAAAGCATGATCATTACCTGAGAAATACAGAAATATATATTTTAAAGACAAATTTTAATCATATTTAAATAGGGACTATAAATAAAAAAATTACGTTATTCCAAAGAAGCTTAACGTGAGTGCAACTATAGAATAAGTGAAATAAAGTCTCTTCATGTATATTGCAGAAGGTACACAAATTAGATATATCAAAATAATTAGCAATTTGGGAATTTGTAGGATATACATTATGCAAAATCCTAAAATGTATCTCTCTTATTTTGTTGGACATGCTGAATTTTTCAGGCAATAACCATGCTCTCTTCCACTGAATGCTGTCAGAAAAATTGGTCCAGAAAAATGTACATCTTAAGGAGGTATATACAGAGTAATGTAACAATCGTCTGACATGTCTCTTGTCACATTTTTTTTTATCAAAAAAAAGACACTCCATCCAAAAAAAGTTTAGGCATAATTGTTTTCCTCTCATTAAAGTAAAGAAACATTTTAAATAAATGCACATAACTTGGTGACAAACTCTTTATAACACAATTGAAGGATTTGGCTGGCAGAGGGAAATTATACAATGTCATAAATTATTCATATTCTAGAATATTTCCATCATTTTTAAATAAGTCCAAAACAAAAACAATTCCTCTTTCAAACCACCTATCAACAAAAAGAGATTTCCCACAAATTAAGACATTAGTTATTCCAAAGAATTTTTTTGTGCGGGGAAAAATTGTGCACGTAACACAATTTCCAAGCAAGTAAAGCTTGTTTGTGAAAGTTAGAGAGGGAAATTGGCAATTTAGAAGGGATGAAATTACATTTTAAAATAAAGTCTAAGCCACCTAATTTATCAAATATAACATTGGGAATATAGTACCAAATTGAGTTATTACTACAGAGACATCTTTGTAACCAATTAATTCCAAATGAGCTAATCAAATCTTTGAAATTTAAAACCTCTAATCCACCCTCTGAGCGCCTGTTAGATAAGACTGATTTCCTAATTTTGTGGGATTTATTCTTCCATATGAAATGCAATAAGATTTTATTTACAAGAAAAAGAAATGGGGAAATGGGGCAGCTTTGGCTCACACCTCTATCGCAAATAAAACGTTTAGTGGTTTGCAGATTAACCAAAACCGAAGAGTTAATGTCATTATAAAGCATTTTCACCATATTAACAAAGTTATTCCTAAAACCATAAGCTCTGAGAGAATTAAATAAAATATTGTGCTCTAATGAATCAAATGCTTTATAAAAGTCTAAAAACAAAATAATAGATTCTGAATCAATGTTCTCTGAGTAGTCAGTAAGATCAAGTACTAGTCTTATATTAGAGCTAATATGTCTATTATTCATGAAACCATTTTGTGTTTCACCAATTATACCGTGAAGACCAGATTTTAAACGAATTGCAAGAGTTAGTGCAAGTAGCTTGTAATCTATATTTAACAATGAAATCGGCCTCCAGTTTTCAATTAAAAGCCTATCTTTATCTGATTTGGGAATTAAAGAAATAAGACCCTGCTTCATTGTGGGTGTCATTTCAGCTTTTTTAATACATTCTTTAAACTAAAAAATATAAAGGCTGCTTTAAAATATTCCAGAAATGTAAATAAAATTCAACAGACAAGCCGTCATTACCTGGAGATTTTCCTTTTTTCATAGATCTTAATGCACCTTCTATTTCAGCAATAGATATATCAGCTTCACATAGCAACTTAAAATCCCCACAAATACTTGGAACTTTATCATGGACAGACACAAAGAAATCGTTGCATTTTTCTTGAGAAAACTCAGAAGTATATAATTTTTTAAAGAAATTAAATACAAAGGATGAAATGATATTAGGATCTGTACAAAGAACCTCATCAACCTTTAAAGAAGAAAGAAAAGTTTTTTTCGATTTTTTTCCAGAGCAAAAAAGTCATCAGTATTCCTTTCACCCTTTTCAATCCATTTTGCCCTAGAGCGTATAAATGCACCTTTTACAATTTCCGAATACATATTTTCAATTTTCATTTGACAAATGCTACATTCTATCTCATCTTCTTTACTAAGATTATTTTCCTGCATTAACGCACCTAATCTTTGAATAATTCGAAATTCTTCATTATTTTTTTCTTTTTTAATTTGTTTGCTCCTATTTACGGCAAAATCTCTAACTTTAAATTTGAAAAGCTCCCAGCTAGAGAGCATGGAACTTTACCCATATTACTTAAAATACATTTAGCCAGCTGAGATACATAATCATTGAATGGGGTGTCTTCCAATAAACAATTATTACATTTCCAGTGACCTCTCGTATTGTTTGGCATCCTATTTTGTTTAAGGTCCAGATAAATTAACATGTGATCAGTAAATGGAGAAAAGTGATCTACATTTGTTAGACCAAGTAAAGCCAATCCTGTCATTATTGAAAAAACGCCATACATCTACAACTGAAATATTTTCACATAACCATAGAATAATATTATCAGCGTTAGTTGTTGTTCTTGAAGGAAATCTGTCTTGTAAGTCATCTGGAGTTTCATTAAAATCACCAGCTATAATAACATAAGCATTAATATAGCGCCTCTGAATATTAATACGTTTAGCACCCAATTGTTTGAACATAGATACATAGAACATAGATACAAAATGAAAATCACATTTTTGATTTTACAAACTAATACGATCCATCTGCCCTCGTCAGATATGAAGAATTCTAAAACGTCACCTCTGAACTTGTATGTCAAGATTAAAGCACCAGCTGAACGGTTAGAACCATGACTCATATAAATCAAATTTCCCCACTGCGTTTGCCAACATTTTTTATCTGACTCAACAGAATGGCTTTCTTGAACAAAAATAAAATCTGCATTAGTACGCTTACAATACAAAAATAAAGCTTTCCTTTTCATATGATCTCTTAAACCACGAACATTAAGAGAGGCTAGGGTAAACGAAGAAAATTCAAAGGAACACATAACAAACAAGAGAATTCAAACCCAGCAAAACCGCCGGCAACAATAAGAGTACTTTGGCTAAGAAGCTGACTAAACTCCTTTGAACAGGGTAGAAGGTGATTAATCGGTAATGTTACTATGGTATCGAAAAAAAAAAAAATTAATGCAAATTGATGCAAAATTGATTAATGCATCATGCAAAATTAAGGGGAGAAAAAAGTCACACGAGCTTCGTAATATTTCAGTTTATGAGGCCTCAATCTTCTGTCCATCAATGAACGCAAAGGGAGCAGAGAAGGATGCTTTCCTACCCTCCTATCTTGCTTTTTTGACAATTGGCCATATCTTTGCACGCGCAGTAGCATCTGCAGGAATCAATGCTTCTGAAATGCGAATGCGAGATTCTTTCAAGAACGCGTTGTCCTTCGCAGCCTTCCAGACGTTGTCTCGGATTGATCTTGTAGAGAACCTGATGATGATGCTTCGCTGACCTCCGTCCTGGTTACGTCTCTGGACATGGTGCATAACATCTAATGCATCGCTGAGCTTGCCGGCAATGTCAGGTGCCATACGTTCCAGAATATTCAAAACAATAGTGTAGATTCTCATTCTTGGTTTCGGGAACCCCGTGCACCTTCAAACACCAGCGCCGACCGTATCTCTCAAGCTGCTGAATTCGAGATCTGACGTCCTTGTCAGCAGACTGAAGCTCTGTAATGTCACTTGCAATTTTGCACATTTTTTCTGAATGTTCCCTGACATCAGAAATAAGCTTATGCACTACCAAAGACAGGTTGTCGACGGCTTTCGTTGTAGCATCAGCCGAATTCTCAATACCGGTTAATTTTTGTAAAGGGACTTTGTTTGACGTACAATGTATGAATGGCATGTAAAATGTCGGTGAACTCCCCACTAGTTTCAGGCTTCTTCTTGGGGTTTTTGGATGGAGGACTTTTTGCTGAACACGCAGGAAAGGGTGTCACCAAAGAAAGTTTCTCATTATCAAAGGTAGCAGAGTGATCAGCAAGTGCATCGAACCTGTTGCTCAGGCCGCGTTCAACCTCTGCGCCAACTTCGACATCCATAACTTTAGCTAAATCGCATCTTTTTCTTGCCATTTAGGAGGAAATCGGTAAAACAATGCAGGAACTATATTAAGAAGATACCGAAAACAAACTAAAAACAAAGATTAATGCCAACTGATTAATCACATTACTACCACTACTGCCAGAACGAAAATCACACGACTATCCACCATGACGCCATTTTGGCCTTAGAAAATGTTTTATATTTTGTTTTGACGCGTTGGCGCGATGACGTCATTGCTTCAGTCTGTCGGAGGACAGAGCAGAGTGAGGTAGGCATTTACTCCTGTCTGGTGGAAAAACGTGTATAAAGTAGGAAGATTTGTAATTTAAGTGAAATGAGTTTTGTTATAACATGTACATGAGTTATATGAGTGTGTTTGGGTTCTTTATGCTGTGTTTTTGTCACAAAGATATACACAGGAGTTTTATTCTGTTTTAACCTGCTAAACTGTCATTTTAACCAGGAGAAGTGCAGTGGACGTTATTAGCATGAAATTTGCCTGTGAAATGTGACTTTTGATTACTGATTTTCGTAAGAGGAATTATGAGAGAAGAATCATAACTGCATGTTCTCTGTGCAGGTATTGTTTGTTGTGTTTTATGTGTTTGATGTTAACGTGTTATATAAAATACTGGTAATTTTTATATATATTAAGTGGAGTTTTTGTAACACATTGTCTGGAAAGTTAAAAAGTTAACTAGATTAATTAATTGTGTTATAATGATTATTATCTTATTTTCATTATATAAATTGTTATATTGACTGGATTATGATTGCTTGAGTCTGTCGGAGGACAGAACAGAGCGAGCAGTAGCAGGCGTAAGAGGAATAATAAGAGAAGAATCATAAATGCATTTTCTCTGTTTGTGCTGCACTTGAATAAATGAGACCGCTGAACCCGCAGACAGACTCCTGTTCCTTACTTCACACAACACAACATAACGCAGAGGGGTAGTCGAGCCGTTAAGACTGGCCCCGGCTACATAAGCACATACATAATATTGCTAAAGAAGACATTTGCGGTGGTTCAGTATTATTATTATTATTATTATTATTATGTCTTGAGCATCTGTCTGCGCTCCCAAAGAGCATCTAGTGCAGAATGAGAAAGCAACACATCCACTCGTCTGTTTAGCAGACCTGATCGACCAGACCTAGAGTTAAGAATTATGCTTAATTAAAAAATATGGCTGTATGTAAGTTATTGAATCTTCTAAAGCTTAAAAATACTATAATATGTTTGAAGATATTTCAGAAACTTACTAAGTGAACAAACTTGTTTGTCTGAAAAACAATGCTGAAGTCTGCTTTGTGTGTTCCATGTTGGAATGTCTGTCTTTGATTAAGTCTGTGTAACCCCCCCACTGCCAATTATATTTCAGCATACCACGTTGCCTTGGTGAAAAATACAGCCTAATTAGTTTCAGTCATGACTCAAATAATATAAATATTACAAAGTAAACTTTAGCTGGGTAGCGTACAGAGAAAGGTTCCATCTTCAGGCACATTCACTTGTGTTTGTGTCTTCAATCTGGCAACCTGCTTATGTGTCCAGTCATCGTCGGAGGGGTCAAGTGAAAAAACCTTCTCCAATATTTTGAATTTGGACTGCAATACCTAGTTCAACCACTAGTGATATGTCAATGCAACATACTGCACCTGTAAAGAAGACTGAAGTTGCAGTTTATTCCTGTGGTGTGTTTGTGTCTTCAGTGTGAGACCAGGATCATGTGCGTCTCTGAAGAGTGAACACTCACTAGGTAAACCCCCAAACCTCAGTGAGAAGATGCCATCATTTTCCAAAAGGTATTTTGTGTTTTACATTATTGGTCACGCATGGACTGTTTCAAACAATAATTTAATTTTCCATGTGAATTACATTTTTTTTTACCTCTAAAAATTCTGTGATCATTTACTCACCTTCTGGTTATTTCAAACCTGTATACATTTCTATCATTTCTAAAACAAAAAAAGATGTCTTGAAGATGTTTATAACCAAATCTGTTTTGTTAATATTTCTAATACAGATGAAGCTTTTGGAAATAAATTGTAGCTGTATTGTAATTTTATTGCACTGTAGCTTAAAGGTTTGTGTAAATCTGTTAACTGTAAATCAAATATTTCTTTCTAAAATATTTCTGTCTAAAGCTACTTTCTGTAAAGTCTTTTAGATGCTTGACACAATAATATCGTTTGTGTGTAATTTCTCAGCTAAATTTAATATGTAAAGGATCCCGCAAGTAACAAATCCATCCACTTTCCTGACTGTCCCCTTATGAGCACTACATGTGTTATTGTCAGTGTTTGTAAGATGTATCTGTATCTGTTTGCCTATAAATGTATTATTACAGTAGTTTTATCTGTTAACAGTGTTGAATATGAGTTACCAGATTCAGGAGACGATACTCACAGGAGACACAAGAGTTTCACACACAATCTCCAGTGGATCTTCCAGGTGAGAAAAACACATTTTTATTTATAATTAAAATTCATATTATTACAGACCAAATGTTAATTGAAAAAGATCCTGCTTTAGCAACACATTTCATTTTTTTATTGTTATTTTTCATTTATTTACTTGTTTACTTACTTGAACTTGTTTAGTAAAGAATAATTGACTCCAGTTAATTTATTATTAGAAAATAGTGCACACCTGTAATGCTCATGGAGTCGGCATTCACATCTATCAATAGTCAAAAACTAGACTAGTCATCAAATATACAGAATAGACTGACTTTACATAATAGTCATTCTTTCCAGATTCCAAATTTAGCTCTGTTTTAGCTGTGGCAAGACTAGATGCCTCTCCCAATTTTCTTTCTAAGCACCACTAGGGGGAGCTAGTCTGAACTCGTCCTGCCCTTCCTAAAACTTCCGAGGTGAAAAAGATGAAGGAAACGGAAGTTCAGGTAGGGGGAAAGAAGAGAAAAGAGGGAGAAAAAGGAAGAGAGAAGGAGCGAGGAGTTTAGTTTTTTCTTTTGGGTGTGTGTTTGGTGTGGCGCGAGCGAAGAAAAGAAATGTGCGAGGGTGAAGAGCTATTGGATTTTGCGTGTGAAGAAAACAAAAACTGTGGCGTGTAGCAAGGGTGTACGTGGTGTGCCCGGCAACCTTAACAGTGATAATTGTGCGCGAGCGGTCTCCTGGATCCTTAGTGGAGAGAATGGAGAGCTGGATCCTTCTCTGAAGTCAACGAATAAGTTTGTTTGGTGGGAAGAAGCCTTCCAAAAGGAAACCTATCGAGGGGTGGACCTGTACCAATCAACGCTGATAGCCGGGTCAGTTCATTGCATTGAATTCAATTCGTCTTTATTTGTATAGCGCTTATACAATGTAGATTGTGTCAAAGCAGCTTCACATAGAAGATTATAGTGAACTGAAACAGTGCCAGTTCAATTTTCAGAGATTGAGTTCAGTTCAGTTTAGTTTAGCTTAGGTCAGTGTGGGTTAATATTCACTACTGAGAGTCCAAATACTGAAGAGCAATTCCATCGATGCACAGCTCTACAGATCCCGAACCATGCAAGTCAGCGGTCGACAGCGGCGAGAAAAAAAACATCACCAATTGGCGAAAGTGAAGATTTAAAAAACCTCGAGAGAAACCAGGCTCAGTTGGGCACGACCATTTCTCCTATGGCCAAACGTCTTGTGCAGAGCTGCAGTCTAGGCGCAGGAAGCCGGACCTCAGCGAAGAGTCGTCTGTCCTTGGAGCATCACAGGAATCAGTCTCATGCTCTCACTCCACGATGACCACCACAGCAGTTGCTCAGGATACGGCCATGTAATGGTGGTAATTATTGCTTGCCGTGGCTAACCTAAGTGTATTTTATTATTAGTTGGCAAGATAAAAAAAAAAAAAACTGATAATTATTATTATTTTTGTTCGAGGTCCGCTGGAAGTAGGATTAAAGGGCCTAGAAAAGCCAAAGGTAGGGCGTTGAACTGCGGTGCTGGCGAACCAAGTTCTAATCCCGCCAGGAGCAGTTTTTTGAAATAGGTTTTTTTTCTCATTGAAAGAATAAAACAAGACTTATTTAACACACCACCGCCGTTACATAGCCAAGCTGTCTTTGACGAAATGTCTATCTGACTTTTAATCACAAAAAAATATGCTTGCTGAGATAATCATGTTCCTAAACCAAAAGTCATTGTTCAGCTGTTGTATTCCAGACATTTGTCAGGTTTTTGTCCTCAAACTGCTCCTATGTGTAGAACCAGTTTCTTACAAAGCCAAAGCCTTCTGTTGTATTTTGATGAGAATTTACCTGGATCAACTTTAGCTGTATGTTTTCTAATAAATAACCTTTGAGTGTTCATCAGTGAATTAGAATCAAGCATTCAACAAACTCATAGTATAATGTATTATAATGTATCTTCAAATACTGAGCTGTTAATAGATGTACAACTTTGTGTGAATGATTGTTTTGGTTAAATATTGATATTCTCTTTTCTTCAATCGTAGAATCTTGAGAGTAAAATGATCAGATTTCTGAAGAATGAACTGGAGAAGTTTAAGAAAATCTTACAAGAAGAAAACAGACAAGAGTTTGTGAAGGACTTTAATGAGAACAGAAGCAGTATGAGAGAAACAGCTCTTGATCTCACACTTCTCTTCTTGAGAGAGATGAAGCAAGATCAAGCTGCTGATACTCTCCAGGGTAAGAGACTCATGGCCATCTGTCAGTCTGTCACTTACAAATATAGCTGGAAAAGTCAAGACTAAAGGTCTTTCTTTGCTGCTGTGTTTAGATGAGCTGTTCTTCATTTATCAACTTAAATGTAGCCTGAAGAAGAAATATCAAAGTGTGTTTGAAGGAATTGCTCAGCAAGGAGACTCCACACTTCTGAATAACATCTACACAGATCTCTATATCACTCAGGGTGCGAGTGAACAGGTCAACACTGAACATGAGATCAGACAGATTGAAGCTGCTTCCAGACGTCATCAGTCACTAGAGATACAGGTTGAATGCAAACATTTGTTTGAAGCACCTGAACAAGACGAGCAGATCAGAACTGTCCTGACAAAAGGAGTTGCTGGCATCGGGAAATCAGTCTCTGTGCAAAAGTTTGTTCTGGATTGGGCTGAAGGAAAAGAAAATCAAGACATCAGCTTCATATTTCCTCTTCCATTCAGAGAGATGAACTTAAAGGAGAAAGAAAGACAAAGTTTAAAAGACCTCATAACTCAGTTTTTCCCAGAGACTAAAGGACTGGACCTTACAAGAAGCACACGATTCAAAGTCCTGTTCATCCTTGATGGATTGGATGAATGTCGTCTTCCTCTGAACTTTGCTGGTAATGAGACGTGTTGTGATGTATCTTTAGCAGTCTCTCTGGATGTTCTCCTGACGAACCTCATCAAGGGAAATCTGCTTCCTTCTGCTCTCATCTGGATCACCAGCAGACCAGCAGCTGCCAGTAAGATTCCTGCTGACTGTATCGACCGGCTGACAGAGATACGAGGATTCAATGATGCCCAAAAGGAGGAGTACTTCAGAAAGAGACTCACAGATCAGAATCAGGCCAGAGAAATCATTGATCACATTAAACAGTCAAAGAGTCTCTTTATTATGTGCCACATCCCAGTCTTCTGCTGGATTTCAGCCACTGTTCTCCAGAATGCATTGAAAATGAAACACAGGGCTTGTGCTGAAACACTGCAGGAATCTCCCAAGACTCTGACACAGATGTACACACACTTTCTCTGCTTTCAGATCCAGCAGAGCAGAAGAAAGTATGATGGAGAAAACACACCACATGTCTCCTGGGATCAAAACCTCATCCTTTCACTGGGGAAACTGGCCTTCCAGCAGCTGGAAAGAAACAATGTGATCTTCTATGAGAGCGATCTGAAAGACTGTGGCATTGATGTCTATAAGGCATCTGTGTACTCAGGCATGTGTACCCAGATCTTTAAAGAGGAGACGGGAATCATTCTTGGTACAGTGTACTGCTTTCTTCACTTGAGCATTCAGGAGTTCATTGCAGCCCTTTATGAACATCTGATCCTAGACAAGAGCATGAAGCATGGATGGTTTTTTATACAAATTAGCAAAAATAAATGTATGCTTGATTTGCTGAAGACTGCAGTAGACAAGGCTCTGGAAAGTGAGAATGGACATCTGGACCTTTACCTTCGCTTCCTTCTCGGTCTGTCACTTCAGTCCAATCGACAACTCTTACGAGGCCTGTTGACACAGCAGGATGACGGTGACCAGAGCAAAGAGGAAATAATTGCATACATCAAGCAGAAACTTGAAGGGAATCTGTCTCCAGAGAGATCCATCAATCTGTTCTACTGTCTGAATGAACTGAACGACCAAACTCTGCTGAAAGAGATTCAGTCTCACCTTAGTAGAGGAAGTCTGTCATCTGCTGACCTTTCACCTGCCCAGTGGTCTGCTCTGGTCTTTGTGTTGTTGACCTCAGAGGAGGAGCTGGAGGAGTTTGAGCTTCAGAAATTCCAGAGATCAGACGAGTGTCTCATCAGACTATCAGCAGTCATCAAAACCTCCAAAAGAGCTCTGTAAGTCAAAGTCTTTCTTGATTTCATCTAAGAAATAGATATTTTCTAATAATTAAATAATACAATATATCATGTTAATGAACATGCACAATATTGATATTGTCGCCACTTCAAAATACTGTGAATAATTGTTTATTATTTAATATTTCAGATTGTTTTTAATAATATTCAGATTAATGTATTAGCAGTGGTTGTTTAAGGGATAGTTTACCCAACAATGTAAATTTACTCATTTACTCACCCTCAAGAGGTTCTAAACCTTTCTCAAAATTGAACATGAAATAAAATATTTTGAAGAAACCTGGAAACCTGTAACCATTGACTTACATAGCATTTATTTTCCTTCTATGAAGGTCAATGGCTAATGGTTTTCATCTTAATAAATCTTTTGTGTACAACAGAATAAAGAAGCTCATAAAGGTTTGGAATCACTGGAGGCTGAGAAAATGTTGGGGTGAACTATCCCTTTAAAGGGCACCTATGATGGAAATCCTCTTTTGTAAGCAGTTTGGACAGATCTGTGTGTAGTATAGTGTGTCCACAGTCATACTGGAGAGATAGAAACACAATAAGTCAGTCTCTTATTTTAAATTTCCTGGCATTAAAATAGGATCCAAATCCCTGCAAATCTGAGACCCACCACAACGTGACGTAGGAGTGTAGTTTTCTCACCCCTGAATGAAGTAAAGACAGTAAAATGACTTTATTCATCACCACAGCTACATAGTGTCAGTACAGTTAAACTCAAGCTTCAAGCAGGGCATAGCTGGACATGTTTTGCACGCAGGCTGTCACGGTACACACAGGCTTTGTGATATTCGTGAGCTTGCCCTGACTGTCAGCAACACGCAATGTAATGTAATGTGTATTTATATAGTGCATTTATCTTGTATGGCCATACACCCAAAGCACTTCACAATCATGAGGGGGGAGGGTCTCTCCACATCACCACCAGTGTGCAGCATCCACTTGGATGACGCGACGGCAGCCACAGGACAATGGCGCCAGTGCTTCACCACACACCAGCTACAGGTGGAGTGTAGAGACTGTGATAGAGCCAATTCAGTGGATGGGCAGGGCTCGAAATTAACTTTTTTACTTGGTAGCACCGGTGCTCCCAACTTAAAAAATTTAGGAGCACCAGAAAAAAATTAGGAGCACAAGAAATAATTTAAGAGCACCCACCAAAAATGAATGAACACCACTGTAAATTGTATATTAAGGGATTTATTGTATTTGAAAACAACATCAATCAGGACTAACAAAAACCAGAAACAAATAACTAACTAATGCTGTGATGACTTATTGATATCTGTGCAATAATTCCAAAATGAATGTCTAATAATTATAAAATATTATTAATGATGTCGATGATGTCAATAATACTTGCAATGAATAACATTTCTCATTATCATGCTGCCCTGAATGTGCTTAAATGCGAGTTATGTACTGTAAAAGGTCCTGCTGTTACTTTATGAAAAATAAATTTATGGTTTGCATCAAACACAAATGAAGCACTGCAGTAAGAAATATTTATTTTGGACTTTTGTTTTTATACTCATGTCAATTTAATAAATAATATTTCTGCTACAAAACAAACGTAAGATTATAATAAATCATGCAATCCAATGCTGAAAGCTGCAAAGCAGTCATCAGTAAATAGAAAAATAATATACATCTCATGAAAGAATGGACCAAAGAAAGGAAGAAAAGTCTCACTTCTGCCACTCTTTAAAAGTTTTGGTTTGGGTTTGTGTCATTGTAAATGCTCGGTCTCGTTATGCGCTGATTTTCATTTTTCTGTGTTTGTGGAAAAGCAGGCGAGTCAGCCGACCCAATATAAGAGCAGGCAGACCAGGATTCTCGTGATGATGACCACCGGCGCAATACCGTTCTTTGTTATGAGCCGCAGATTCAGTTTAAACTTGGTAAAGGCGAGCTTCTTTGGCGATGATGTGTACAGTGTTAGATTTAGTGGACATTTGCGCTGAACACGCAGTGAATGCAACGCATCGAGATTCGGCCACCTTCTCCGAAAACCCTCGATTGATCTCACCCTTATAAGCTCCCTGTGGAGGGAATTTGGCCAGGACACCACGGTTACACCCCTACTCTTTTTACGAGAAGTGCCCTGGGTTTGTTAATGACCACAGAGAGTCAGGACCTCACGCAAAATAATTAGAGAATCAGTTCTGTCCACAAGCTGTGCGGGTCACTGCATTGTTTTGTCACTATGGAGAGAGTGTGTGAGAGGACAATTCTCAGTTCATCAGCTCAGCACACACAAACACACACACACACACACACTCACACTCAGTTTGCCGAAGAATAAGCATGCGGCTCCCACACTGCCCCCTATTGACAAGCACTCGTAACTACAGATGTCACTTAAAAGTACCAGTACTAAAAAGATGCAGAATCGTATTGTTTTGAGAGGCAAGGTATCTCAATACTTTTTTAGTATCGGTATATTGTGCAACTACTGTTGGTGTACACATATTTTTTTATGAGTAAACATTGTTAATTAATGAGGTCCCAGATGACAACATCAATATTGTGTTTGTCCTCTACACAGGCTACAGAGCTGTAATCTCACTGTTCAGTGCTGTGAGAGTTTGTCTTCAGTTCTACAATCCTCAAACTGTGTCCTGAGAGAGCTGGACCTGAGTATCAATGACCTGCAGGATTCAGGAGTGAAGCTTCTCTCTGATGGACTGAAGAGTCCAGACTGTAAACTGGAGACACTGAGGTAAATAATTTTCCAACAAAAGAATAGTTATATATTGTGTTACCAAATGTAGAAGCCCCTTCAGTCGATTGGCAGATGAAGAAGCAAAACATTAGCATGGATATGATTTTATTCCTATCTTTACAAATGTGTGTTTTTTGACTCATTGCTGAAAGCATTGCAGAATATGCAAAAAAAATGCATTTTAAAATTAAAGTTGCTTTTTTTGTAATTCATCACAGTACGACTAACAAAAACAACAACAAAAATACAAAATATATCAAAATAAACAATGTGAGAGGGGGGTTTGGGCCCTGGAGAAGCATTTTTTCTGCTTCTTATGACCAGTAAGTAATAGCAGGAGTGAGTGGGCCTTCTGTAGCTTGCAGGGCTCTACGCACCCTGCAGTCAATAAAATATATTGAGTCTTTGAGTATTTTGAGTGCGTTTGCTGATCTCAGGGGTTGATCAATAAGGAAAGGTAATCAGAATATGTGCTTCCAGGATATATCACTGGTGTTTACATGAGCAGAAACAGCAGTCAGCATCTTCACAACACAAAGAGATGTGTGATTGTCCAACTGTGTGATGTGGACAATTGCTGTGTTTGTAGATTGTCTGGCTGTATGGTGACAGAGGAAGGCTGTGGTTTTCTGTCTTCAGCTCTGACTTCAAACCCCTCACACCTGAGAGAGCTGGATCTGAGCTACAATCATCCAGGAGATTCAGGAGTCAAGCTGCTCTCTGAAAAACTGGAGGATCCAAACTACACACTGGCCAAACTCAAGTATGTGGAGCATCACTGCCCTTGTGCTTTTACACTGAATGGCTTTAAAAAGACAGTAAGCTTTTCTGTGAGGGTTATGGGGTAGAACATACAGGAGATTAGATTAGATTAGATTAGATTCAACTTTATTGTCATTACGCATGTACAAGTACAAGGAAACGAAATGCAGTTTAGGTCTAACCAGGAGTGCAATAGCAGCAAGTGCAGGATACAGGTATTAGTTATAAAGTGCAGTTATAGAAAAAAATATGGTGATATTTACATATGGATGTACTATGAACATTATATACAGGTTGTGTTAGCTATGAACAGAGATTTACAATAGATGGATAGATGTACAGGTTGCTATTAATAATCAGAAGTGTGCAGATATATAAACATAATTACAAATGTATATGTACAGTGTGTGTGTACATAATTACAAATGTACATGGGTATGTACAGTTCAAATAAATGAATCAGTGCAATGAATATGTGCAATTTTTAAATGTGCAAATGTTAAATAGTGCAGTGATTATGAGGAGTCTGAGTTATGAGGAGAGTGGGGGGTGTATCAGGGGGGCAAAGAGTCAGTGGGGGCAGAGTTCAAAAGGGAGACAGCTCTGGGAAAAAAGCTGTTCCTTAGTCTGCTGGTTTTTGTCCGGGGGAGCCTGAAGCATCTGCCAGAAGGCAGGAGAGAAAACAGTCTGTGAGCAGGGTGAGAGGAATCTTTAAGAATACTGCGTGCTCGGCGCAGACAGTGTTTCCTCTGGATGTCCTCTATGGCTGGCAGTGTGGTCCCTGTGATGCGTTGGGCAGTTTTCACCACTCGCTGCAGTGCCTTACGCTCCGCAACAGAGCAGCTTCCATACCAGACTGTGACACAGTTCGTCAGGATGCTCTCTATTGTGCAGCGGTAGAAGTTCACCAAGACGGCTGATGACAGCTGGTTCTTCTTAAGTTGCCTTAAGAAAAATAGGCGCTGGTGAGCCTTCTTGACCAGGCTGGAGGTGTTGGTGGTCCAGGAAAGGTCCTTTGAGATGTGGGTCCCCAGGAACTTGAAGGATGAGACAGGCTCGACGGCCATCCCATTGATGTGGATGGGATCATGTGAGCCTGTTTGTCCCTTTCTGAAGTCCACAATGAGCTCCCTGGTCTTGTCGGTGTTAAGGAGCAGATTATTGTCAGTGCACCAAGTGGCCAGATGCTGTATCTCCTCCCTGTAGGCAGTCTCATCATTGTTGCTGATTAGACCAATCACTGTGGTGTCATCTGCAAATTTGATGATGGTGTTAGAACTGTTCACAGGCCTACAGTCGATGGTAAAAAGGGAGTAGAGGAAGGGGCTCAGCACACAGCCAAGTGGTACACCAGTGTTGAGTGTGACGGTGGAGGAGCAGATGTGGCCTGATCTAACATTCTGAGGTCTGTTAGTCAGAAAGTCCATAACCCAGTTGCAGAGAGACGTGTCAATATCCAGGTCTCTAAGTTTGATCATTAACTTAGAGGGTATGACAGTGTTGAATGCTGAGCTGAAGTCAACAAACAGCATTCGTGCATAAGTGTTTTTATTGTCCAGGTGTGTGAGTACAGAGTGCAGTGCTATGGAGACTGCATCTTCTGTGCTCCTATTGCCACGGTAGGCAAACTGATGTGGGTCCATTGTGGATGGCAGAGAGTCTTTCAGATGTGCCAGGACCAACCGCTCGAAGCACTTCATGATGATGGGTGTAAGTGCTACAGGGCGGTAGTCATTCAGGCATGTTGGGCTGGAGTGTTTCGGCACTGGCACAATAGAGGTGGTTTTAAAGCATGTTGGCACAGCTGCTAGGTTAAGGGACAGGTGGAAAATGTCTGTGAATACCCCAGCGAGCTGTTCTGCACATGCTTTGAGGACGCGCCCAGGAATACCGTCTGGTCCAGCAGCCTTACGCACATTGATCCGACTCAGTTCGGTGTGGACTTCTGAGGAGGTGAGTGTGATAGGTGAGTGGTCGGTTGAGGAAGTGATCCTGGTGTAGGGTTCTTTATTGTCTCTTTCAAAGCGGGCATAAAAGTCATTAAGCTCGTTCAGGAAGGAGATGTTTGTGGCTGTGGGTGTGGAATGGCTGGGTTTATAGTTGCTGATGGCCTGGATGCCCTGCCACATGCGCCGAGGATCAGAGTTGGAAAAGTGCTCCTCTAGCTTTAGCTTGTAACAGTGCTTGGCCTTTTTGATGCCCCTCTTCAAATTAGCCCTGGAAGTGCTGTAGGCCGGTGCATCCCCTGATCTGAAGGCAGTGTTGCTTGCCTTCAGCAGGAGGCGTACCTCCTTGTTCATCCATGGCTTTTGATTTGGGTATGTGGTGATCTGTTTCTGGGTTGTAACACTGTCAATGGTGGTGTTGATGTATTCCAGAACAGAGGAAGTGTAGCTGTCAATGTCTGTGCTAGAGCCACAGGTGGCCTGGGAAGCAAACATACTCCAGTCAGTGTGTTGAAACCTGTCCTGGAGTGTGGAGTCTACCCCCGCTGGCCACACTTTGATGGTCCTCACTGATGGCTTCACACGGTTGATGAGGGGTGAGTATTTGGGGCTGAGAAAACAAAGAAAAATGATCTGACTGACCCAGGTGGGGGAGGGGGGTCACAGCGTAGGCTTCAGCCATGTTTGTGTATACATGGTCCAATGTTTTGTTTCCCCGTGTGTGACAGAAAATGTTTTGATGGAATTTGGGGAGCACTGTCTTTAAGTTTGAGTGATTAAAATCCCCCGCAACAATAAAAGCAGCCTCCGGGTGAGCAGTCTGTTGTTTGCTGATGGCTGCATGAAGTTCTTTCATTGCCAACTTGGCATCAGCATCGGGAGGAATATAGGCGGCAGTAATGATAGTTGACGTGAACTCGCGTGGCAGATAAAAGGGTCTGCATTTGACCATCAGAAATTCCAGGTTAACAGAGCAATGTCTCCCAACGATGACAGAGTTTGTGCACCAAGCTTTGTTAATATAAATGCATAATCCTCCGCCTCGGTCTTACCGGAGTCATCCGCCGTTCTGTCTGCTCGGAATGTGTGATGCTCAGTTAAAGATACAGCGTTGTCTGGTATCCCGCTGTTTAGCCATGTTTCTGTGAAAATCATAACATTACAGTTCCATAATCTTTTGCTGTGGTTGATGCGCAGTCGAATCTCATCCATTTTGTTCACCAGGGACCGTACATTGGCGAGGAAGATGCTGGGTAAAGACAGCAGGTATGGTGTTAGCTTTAGCTTAGCTCTTAGCCCGCCGCCCTTCCCCTGTCTTTGTTTACGATCGCGCCGCCGCCTTCGAGCACTTCCGCCCGGCCGGGCAGAGTGCTCAGCCTCGGGTGTTCTGGCGATGTCCGGAATGAGTCGTAGATTGCTGATAAAACTGTCCGAAATGCACAAACCAATATCCAAGATCTCCTGTCGGGTGTACGATGTAAAGGCATTACTGTTCTGCACGAACAGACCCGAAATGAGCAGGAAAAACACTGCAGAAACTGGAGAGACGCTGAGCCTCGCGATGTGTACGCGCCGCCATCTTGGTCTATTGGTCTAGATACAGCTTGTATGAATGAATAATATGAAATAAGGTTAAGGGAAGTGTTCACACTGTTAAATGAGTTTTCATTCATCACAATTGATTAATTATTATTATTTTTTTGTAAAAGAACTCTTCAATTTGGCCAACTATAAAACAAAAGCTCTAATGGCCACTTGTTCTCTACAACATAGACTACGTCTAGTCTTGTGTAAAGTAAATATGAACAGATGACTATTCTTATACTCAAACTATTCTCCAGTTTTTCTAATAGTTTTGAAGATATATTTTGAGAACAGAAACTCTGTAGCCTACTTCACTCCTCTTCTAGTGTCCAGATATGAATGCCAATATTTCAGTGCACTGGGGCAGTCGTCACATTAACCGTGATATTTTATCTCATATTAGCTCTTGTGCAGTTTCAGCATTTTAGTTGAGCAGTGAAACTTCTTCCACATATTTCTGCTGGAGAACTCTACAATATCAGCTCAGCAGTGTGTGTGTGAGGTTTTGGAGCAGGTATTGTGCCACATTTCTGTTCTTTGTTGTGTTTACTTGACCAGTGGTTCCCAAAGTGGGTGAAAAGTGAGCGGTGGTTCCTAAACTCAAGCTGCACTTTTTCTATAATCCTGGCTTTCTTAAATCTACTTGTGTGCAATACTCCTCTGATCTGCACATTATCCTCCATCTTCAATAAACATCCTGGATTTGCAGGATTCACTGTCTCTAGTCCTATTGTGTGCTGAAAGCCGCTTTGTACTGGTGTGCATTTATTATAAACCTGTGTTCAATAAAAAAGGCAGCTTCTGTCAGTGGAGCAGGATCTGTGAGTTTCCACATCTAATCTAAAAGCTCTGAGTCTCATTCAGAAGCTGATTTTACAGCTACAAACACACTTATGTTGTAATGCACTGATATCATCTATTGTTGATCAGCCAATCAGAATCCAGCATTCAGCAGACACTCTACATGTCTTATTGTAATCAATCTGCATAAGGATCACAATCATCCTGACTGTGTGTGTGTGTGTACTGACTGAAGGACAGTGTGTGTGTGTGTGTTATAAGTTGATGTTTCTTTACTGACTGAATGTCAATCTCTCTCTCTCTCTGTGTGTGTGTGTGTGTGTGTGTGTTATAAACTGATGTTTGTTTACTGACTTAGGACATAACTCACACTATGCTATCCGAACTGTGCCCAGGTCCGTTTCCCGGATCGTTTGAGAAGTGTGAGTGCTCTGAATCGGGCTCAGGCGCGGTTCCCCTTAGGCCCTGGCCTGGTTGGAAGAGGTGGGCCTGAGCGCGGTTCACTTGGGCTCAGGCGCGGTACGCTTCTGTGTGAGTACAAAACGCGCCTAAGCCCGAAACTGAAAGCGAGACGTGACTTTTAAGGGACTGTTTCATATGGATTAATTAATCATTCGTACTGTTCAATGAACACAAACTGTCGTAGATTATTAAAGACTCAAACCCCTCACTGCACCACAGCTGCACCTTCAGCAAACCTCCTAATTCCTGCAGCACGAGGACTTTATGATTGTTTTTTAAGGGTCAAAAATGGCTGATCTGTTCTGCGAAATGTTTTACTGCGTGTCACCGCACATCAAACTACTTAAACAATATAACTAAAGAAATCTCCACTGAGCTGAGCTCTTACTGAACAGCGCATCATCAATGATGTAAGCGCACCCAGGCCCGAATGTAATGTGAGTGCGGGCCGTCGGGGGAGACGGGAGGGGGGACAAGCGTGCTTTGGCCCGGTTCAATGCAACTGTACATGGTGTGAGTATGCCCTAAATGTCAATCTATGTGTGTTTACAGGCTGGATCATGGAGGAGAGAAGAGGATTACAGCAGGACTGCACAAGTGTACGACTACACACACTCTCTCTCTTACACACACACATGCTCTCTCTCACATGCACCCCCCCCCCCTCTCTCTCAAACACACACACACACTCTCTCTCTTACACACACACTCTCTCTTAAGCATGGTTTATACTCGACGCGTCCGCTAGTTTGCTTGAGTGCGCACGGCGAATGTGACGTCATCGCGGTGTTAGCGGAAGTTCGCTTTGGGTGCGCACAACATTTTTTGAGACTCGAGCGAACAGTACGTGCGGCGGCGCGTTTGATTTGAGTTGAATATGAAACACTTTGAAGAGATTTTGTCTGAAACAAGTATGACTGTACACACATCTTTATGATCCGTGATCAGAGAAATAACCAGATGATCAATAATTCTTGGTTAGAAATTGCAACATCCGTGGGAAAGGAGGAAAGTTTTTATTTAAAAAGTTTGTAAAAACCTGAGGGATACGTTTGTTAATGCCAAAACAGGCCATGGCAAAAGTGGAGACCCAGGTACACAAACGTTACACTGATGTATATGTTACAATTTTTAATTTAAAACTATTTAATGGTTACAAAACTAAAATGAAGCCGCACATTATTTCTTTGATAACTGGAAAGGAATGTTGGACCATTATTGCCTTTTTAGCATAAGTATAGGACAGAAACTAGCCAGAGAGAAATGTGTCAATTGTGGAGCAAGCTAAATCTAAAAAAACAGCTCTATTTTTAAGTAAGTGTGCTTTTATTTTGCTTTTATTCTGGCCGTAATAAAACATATATTTGTAGAGTAACCTATGTTCTCTTCTCATTGATATTTTAATAAACTTTAATAGGTAGAGCTGTCTGAGATATGAACAAAAGCAAGGGATCCATCAAATTTGATTAAAAAAATCTTGAATGCTTATAAAATCCTCATAATTATTAAAATAATTTATAAAAACAATAAAAATAATTAGTTTAATAATATTGAGTGATATTAATGATATGACGTAATTCCAGAAACTTCCTACTTCTCTGTTTATCCGTCTGACTGTACAGTGGGTTTCTTTTGACTGCCCCTTGTCATTTTAAGGAACGTCACAATGGCGAACACGTCAAGTATAAAAGCCTCGTCCATTTTGCACGCAGTCAACAGAGGTGCGCGATGTGGAGCCAGGCAAAAGTATAAATCCAGCTTTACACACACACACACACACACACGCACCCCTCTCTCTCTCTCTCTCTCTCTCAAGCACACACACACGCACCCTCTCTCTCTCTCAAACACACACACACACACTCTCTCTCTCTAACACACACACTCACACACAAATGCATGCTTCCTCTCTCACACAGCTGTAGTTATAAATGTGTCTCTTGTGTTTAGATGCCTGTTTCCTCACACTGGATCTAAACACGGCAAACACTGAACTCATTCTGTCTGAGGAGAACAGAGAGGTGAAGTGTGTGAGAGAGGATCAGTCGTATCCTGATCATCCAGACAGATTTGATCATCATCTTCAGGTGTTGTGCAGAGAGAGTGTGTGTGGACGCTGTTACTGGGAGATTGAGAGGAGTGGAGCTGAAGTGTATATATCAGTGTCATATAAGAGCATCAGGAGGAAGGGAGGAGGTCGTGAGTGTGTGTTTGGATCTAATCCTCAGTCCTGGAGTTTGATCTGCTTTTCTTCCAGTTTCTCATTCAGACACAATAACACACAGACTGATCTCCAAGTAAAGCCGCTCAGCAGGAGAATAGGAGTGTTTGTGGATCACAGTGCAGGAACTCTGATCTTCTACAACATCTATAGAGACACAATGAGCCTCATCCACTCAGTCCAGACCACATTCACTGAGCCGCTCTGTGCTGGGTTTAGGGTTTATTATCCTGGATCATCAGTGAAACTGAGCTGAAGACTGACGAGAGATTTACCCAGAATCCTCTGCAGTAGCAGTCAGCAGCAGTGAGATGTGCTGGAGTCTCGTGTGTGTGTGTGTGTGTGTGTGTGTGTGTGTGTCTTCATGGTGTCCTCCAGGATCATGCTGTATTCAGATCAGCTCATTCTTGTCTCCAGATTTGTGTTCTTCCTGTTTCCTCTATTGTTGTGCTCATAATAAAAGTCAATGTCAGATCCACTGCTGATCTTCTAATGTGATGAGGAACATGTCAATGTCTGAATCTCTGTCCAATATTTCAGCAAGTGTAGAAAACTCCAGCAAGTACATGAATAAAGGAGAAATGAAGTGTGGCGTTTGTTTCTGCTCTTCTTCTTCATTCTTTGACTTTATCAAACAATAAAACACATTTATTACAGCATTTATTGATCTGTTAATGTTCGTTGATGAGAATAAAGGTGTTCTCTGTTAGTTCTTGTTGACTCTCAGTGCATTAACTCATGTTCACAAGCACAACTGTGGATTAATAATGCTTCAGTAAATGATGACTCATTCATTAGGATTCATTAACTATAATTAATAAAGGCTGTTCAAGATTGTGTTATTGTTATGAATTAACATTAACGACACCTTAATGTAGAGTTTGAGCATCATAAGACACACGAATACAACGACACTAGAGTTAAAGGTGCTGTATGTCAGTTTTTGACTTTTGTAAAGCACAAAAACACCATAATATGTGTGCAGATTGTGATGAGGTGACTTGACCCTGGCTGATAAACAGAGCTGTACATTCAAACATATTCACTTACCTAAGTTATCCATAAAAGCCTGAGGCGATTCGGGAGTACACGTCCGCCATCAGCACATTGGTTCTCTCACACACACACAAACGTATTTCGCCATCTCCATCCATAATGCACGCTATTGTCACAAATACACGCAAATACACATGTTGTCTGACTGTTTAATGTTTTTGGTTTATCTGTGTCTAATATTTACCTGTTGTTTGGCTTCCGTGTCTCTGTTTTGACGGTCTTCCTGGTTGCTCTTCCATCAGCCAGTCAAACAGAGTGCCTCCCAGTGGCCTGGCTAAATAGTGCTGAGTTCACTGTGGAGCGCTCCAGAGCAACCGGAAGCCGACTCGTCCATTGTCTTCTGGGTAGGGGGGAAATGTGTTTATACTTATCTTTATTTATATATGTGTTCATGTTTATATCTTTATATGTTGATCTATTTTAGTTTACTTTGATTAATTGTGACTGTGGGGTTTAATGTGTTTTAAATACTAAACTTGAGAACATGTACAAATGTTTATACGTACCTTTTAATTGGAGCGTGTTGGTTTATGTTAAAGGGGCAGGGCTTCACCTTTAAAAGGCAGCCCCAAACTAGTGGTGGGCAAAGCGAGGCTTCATGAAACACTGAAACAGTCGAAGCAAATGTGTCAAAGCTTCGAAACGTTTCGAAACCCCACTCTATGGTGACACCTATTGGTCATTTTTTTATGTATTGCACTGGAACAGCTTCAGCAAAGAACAGTTGAGCAAATTGAGGTATTAAACCCCACTTTGTACGATTGAAGGTTCAAGTAATTTACTGGAGCGGTTAGGGTTCTTGACTACCATGCGGGGATAGTGGGTTCGAATCCAGGCTGATACAGCTGTTTTGAAATGCTTATATCAGTTTGAATTGCTCTGTTCTTGTATCGTTTTGTTTCAACATTGGTCTGACATCCGAATAAACACTTTGTGAATAAATATGTCTTGTTTTGGTCATAAAACAGGGTTGTTGCTAGATCAGACACGTTGTGGCCTGAAGTTAACAAGAATTATTTATATTATTTATTAAATTTCCCATTTATTGTATTTTATTAATGTCTACCCAAAACCTAAACCCAACCATCACAGTACTGTGAAAATATTAATTATTGTTTTACAGTGTTACAAAAATGATGCTAAATTGCTGGCGTATCCGCAGCTGTATCCTATCTAGACTACAATATAAAACAGTAACATGATTAAATTACATAAAATCATGATTTCGGAGTATTTATACAAGTCGAGATTCGAACCCAAAAGTCAATTGAAGCACAGTAACAACGTGCCCACGCACGGACCACTAGGCCATTTGAAACAGAAACATTTTCTGAGCCTTTCAGTCAAATGCAGATTCGCCAGGTCTCGAAACGCTGGGTTTTGCTGGATTACTTTGGTTTTCACTCTCGTACACTGTAAATAAACCATCACTTCGCACATTACATCAGCGAGTTGTGCCTTTTTTTTTTTTTTTTTTTTTTTAGGTTTTTCTTGTTTTAATATACTTTTGAGAACCCACTATGAGCCTTCCTGGTTCGTTAACCTCACACAGATATTTAAGAAACATCCCAAGTGAACATACTTGTTTAACTGAAAAACAATGCTGGAGTCAGATATTCTGCTTTGACAATGGTTTCTCCATGCCAGAACGCTGTCTTTGTTTAGGTCAATTTAACCTGCGAAATGCCAGTTAAGCCAATTATAATTCAGCACTCCGGGTTGCCTTGTTGGAACACAGCGCATTTCATTCATTCATTCAGAAAGGCTCTGAAAGCATGCGTCTGTGACCGAAAATGCGACCTCCGGTGGACAGTATCAGACGTCGAAATGAGACAGATTCAGTTCCACATGAGGTTATTAATTAGCAAATGATATAAATATTATGAACGTAAACATTAGGTGAGCAGGTTACACTGTAACCTTGTGTACTAACAACACGCTTCATGACGAGATACGCAGTGATGAGCAATTTGGCTGTTTGCACCAGACGAAACACGACAGAAATGTAAATACAGCCTTTCAGAAGCACAGAATATGCACTCACTCACAAAACGGTAAGGTTTAGAATCTATTTAATACATGTTAACCCTCTTTAACATCATTAAATGTAGATGCTGAATCACTTATATGTGTTTAGTTTTTTCACTTCCTGCTTTGCTACTGTTCGGACGTGTTTGCCTACTGCTCCACTCTTTGCACTCTTGCTTTTATATTTTATACCCTAATTTTAACTTGAGCCTATCAGCACAGTGCTCACACAACACAGCTTGAAGAGCAACATTGAATCTAAAACCTTTTTTGAATATAGCTTTACTAACAAGAGCGGATTTATCGACCAAACAATCCTCCCGCTACCAGCTGCTCACATTCCTGAGACTGGAAAACACGGCTGTGAAAATGGCTCTGGATCGGATAAATTCAGAATCTCACTGCTGTACAAACTACCACAATCTTCTACAAAAGATTGCAGTTCTTGAAACAAAGTTACTTGTGATCCAACCAGAACTGCCGGAACATACACGACCACTTTATTGTGGACCGTCACAGCATACAGCCGGTGAGTCACATAAATCTACTCCAGCTACTGTTTTGAGGACAGAAAAACAGAATGAAACTATTGAAAATGAGCGAAACAAATGGCAAAAACAAGGTGCGAGACCAAAGGGTATTTGCGGGGTCAGATCATACGCTGCTGCATTAGCGTGCTCTACCCCAAATACAGCTCGGACTCAAATACAGCTTCAGAACAGATATGAAGTTTTGAGTAATATGGGTGAAGAATCCCCAAATGCAGTCAGACAGAGATCGCATGACTCAGCAGCTAATTCTACATGGAACAGAGGCTCAAGGCTGACATCCCACAAGGACAGCGATAACACCACGCAGACACAACAACCACTGATAACGGACAAACTGCTGTCTGAGCCCTGCACACAGAGAGACTGTGACACAAGAGAACAGCACCAACTCTCAGCGCTCATGGATGATCTCCAGGAAAACAGCCAGGTCAACATATCTCAACAACCAAAAACCCCAGACCCACAGCCCCTGTCACCAGAACACATTCTCACTGTCACCTTGCCCGCCTCTCTTGAATTTTTCAAGAAAGATGGAGGAACTGGTGTTTGCTGGAACTAAACTCTCAGTTGCTGCAAGCCCTCAGTTATCAATAAAAAAAAAGTGGCCTGCTCCACAACCGCCTCTGAGCCCACCTGGAAGAGCCCTCCGACTTTTACCACACCGCCAGGCCTTAACCATCTTCAGCTGGTGAACACAACAGCTCACAGTGATGTGTGTCGGGGCCTGCTTAGATAACAGTGTTTTTATCAAATGTTTATAGAACAAGTAGGAACCCTGTGTGCCTGTAGCTTTCTCTACGCAGATATGTGTTGTATTATGTGACAGAAAACCAAAGACTTCTTCAGGCCGTACAGCAAATCATTCAAATCTGGTGTCTATTAAATGTAATTCTGAGACTACTGTAGGGAAAACAGCTAAAACAGTTAAGTTAGCACTTTTAAACATCCGATCACTTAACAATAAGTCACTTTTAGTCAATGATTTTATCAGCACAAATTGATTTTATGCTTTTAAATGAAATTTGGCTAGATGACAGTTGTAGCGCAGCAGTTCTGAATGAAACAGCTCCTTTAAACTTTGATTATTTGAGTGTTTGCAGAGTTAATAGGAGAGGTGGAGGCATCGCTGCCCTGTTTAAAGATGTCTATGAGTGTAAACAAGTGTCATTTGGTGAGTATTTGTCCTTTGAGTATCTGAGTATAGCACTAAAGGGTGCTCCACGCATTTTACTGATCATTATCTACAGACCTCCAAAATATTCCCCAACTTTTATTGATGATTTTACAGAGCTGTTATCAATAGTAACCTCTGAGTTTGACTATTTTACTATTGCTGGGGATTTTAATATTCACATTGATAATCCAGAAATCAATGCTGTAAAACAACTCATGAATGTCTTTAACACTTTAGATCTGACTCAGCATGTTTAAGGACCCACACAATCGTGGACACACTCTTGATCTACTTATAACTAAGGGTCTACACATTTCATCGACTGTTGTTAAGGATGATGCACTATCTGATCATTTCTGTATTTTCTTTGATATATTGATCACTCCAGCCATTAAAGACAGATCTGTCTCTGTCAGAAAGAGATGCATAAAGTAGAACACTAGTGAGCAGTTTATGAAGGCCATATCGCTAGCACCAAGCATATCTGCAGACTCTGTTGACTCCCTCCTTGATTTGTTTAACTCTAAAGTTCAGAATGTCATAGATGACATTGCTCCTGTTAAAGTCAGGAAGAGAACTGGCAGACAGAAAGGACCTTGGTCAAGGTCAACAGCAGTTCAAATGATGAAAAGACAGTGTAGAAAAGCTGAGTGTATGTGGAGGAAGACCAAACTAGTAGTCCACTATAATATCTATAAAGACAGTCTTCATGCTTTTAATGTGAAACTAAAAACCGCTAGGCAGACTTTCTTTTCAACCCTTATAAACAGCATTTTAAATAATGGGCGTACACTCTTTGCAACGGTAGAGAGACTCACAAACCCCCCCAGTAGGATTCCCAGTGAACTACTCTCGGAAAGTAAACGTAATGAGTTTGCTCATTTCTTTACTGATAAGATCAATAATATCAGAAAGGCAATCAGCTCATCCAATCAGCCAAGTTGTGCCGACGTCAGACAGGCTCAACCACAGCTTAAGAAATCAGACATTATGTCTGATTTCATGGCAATTAATGATAAAATCTTAGAGGAGATCGTGCAAATTATGAAAACATCAACCTGCAGTCTTGACACGCTCCCCACATCATTCCTCAAAACTGTGTTTAACTGTTTAGAAATGGATCTCCTAAAAGTGGCAAATGCTTCACTTCTCTCAGGGATTTTTCCAAACTCACTTAAAACTGCAGTTATTAAACCTCTCTTGAAAAAGAGCAACCTGGATAACACACTACTGAGCAATTACAGGCCAATCTCAAATCTCCCGTTCATTGGAAAAATCATTGAAAAAGTTGTTTTTTAACCAGGTTAACACGTTCTTAAACTCCAAGGGGTGTTTAGACAATTTTTAATCCGGTTTCAGAGCACATCACAGTACAGAGAGCGCTCTTATAAAGATAATCAATGATATCCGCCTAAATACAGATTCAGGTAAACTAACAGTGCTGGTATTGCTGGATCTTAGTGCTGCATTTGACACTGTCGATCACAGCATACTTCTGGATAGGCTGGAAAACTGGGTTGGGCTGTCTGGGACGGTCCTTAAGTGGTTCAGATCTTACCTTGAAGGGAGAGGTTACTATGTCAGTATAGGTGACCATAGGTCAAGGTGGACACCCATGACATGTGGAGTCCCACAAGGCTCAATTCTGGCACCTCTCTTGTTCAACCTTTATATGCTCCCTCTGAGCCAAATAATGAGAAAGAACCAAATCTCCTACCACAGCTATGCTGATGACACTCAGATCTACTTAGCCTTACTGCCTAATGACTACAGCCCTATTGACACCCTCTGCGAATGCATTGATGAAATGAACAGCTGGATGTGCCAAAACTTTCTTCAGTTAAACAAAGAGAAAACTGAAGTCATTGTGTTTGGGAACAGAGATGAGGTTCTCAAGGTGAATGCGTACCTTGGCACTAAGGGTCAAACAACAAAAAAAATAAGGTCAAGAATCTTGGTGTTACTCTGGAGTCAGATCTGAGTTTCAATAGTCATGTCAAAGCAGTTAGTAAATCAGCATACTATCATCTCAAAAACATTGCAAGAATCAGATGCTTTGTTTCCAGTGAAGACTTAGAGAAACTTGTTCATGCTTTTATCAGCAGCAGGGTGGATTACTGTAACGGCCTCCTCACGGGCCTTCTCAAAAAGACAGACAGTTGCAGCTCATCCAGAACGCTGCGGCCAGGATTCTGACCAGAACCAGGAAATCAGAGCACATCACACCTGTCCTCAGGTCTCTACACTGGCTCCCAGTTACATTCAGAATAAATGTTAAAGTATTATTACTCGTCTATAAATCACTAAATGGCCTAGGACCTCAATACATTACAGACATGCACACTGAATACAAACCTAGAAGAACACTCAGATCTCTAGGATCATATAAACTAGAAATTCCAAGAGTTCAGTCAAAGCAGGGTGAATTGGCTTTCAGCTACTACGCCCCTCGCTGCTGGAATCAACTTCCAGAAATGATCAGATGTGCTTCAACATTAGGCACATTCAAATTCAGACTGAAAACACATCTGTTTAGCTGTGCCTTTACTGAATGAGCACTGTGCTACGTCCGACAAATTGCACTATTGTTCTTTTCTTTTTATTCTTTATAACCCATTTTAACACATTTTTATGTTTTTAATCATTCTTATTATTTGCTTTTTTTATTTTCTTATACTTGTCTTTTTATTCTTGTTTATGTAAAGCACTTTGAATTGCCACTGTGTATGAAATGTGCTATATAAATAAACTTGCCTTGCCTTGCCTTTATTTCTATAGTCCATTTTACAATGTAGAATGGCAAAGCAGCTTGACATAGATGAAGAAAAATCAATCAATTGTGGCTAACTCTAATGTTGTAGTGATGATAAAACAGAAGCTATTGCTCACAGATTAATGCAGAATGCAGAGTGGCATAAAACAAAATCAATCTAGTGTTCTTATGCTGCTACAATATTAACCCCTATAAAAGCCAAGTCAAACTCTACAAGATTGATATAATATACAATTGCAGCATTATAAAATCCAATAGAGAGAAACTGACTTAGTCTGAGATTTACCTTTTTGGTATTGATATGTTTAGCTGCAGAGATGGGAAGTATTTATAACACATGTATTTTAAACTAAAAATAGTATTTTGTCATTTGTGTTTGATAGGGCTGATGTATTAATATTTTAAAATACTTTAAGGTTTTGTATTTTTAAAATACATTGTAAGAAGTCTACATGATGACATCATCAAAATGCGACCTCTCCCAGCAGGCACAGGATGTCAACACAACATCTGATTGATGTTGAACCTCAATGTTGTGGGATGTTGCATTTTGGGTGGAAATGAAAACCGGATTGACGTTAGAACCCATCTTCAGTTTACAATTGCGGACAGACGTTGGATTTTGGTCACTTACCAATGCAACCTAAAAACAACCAAATATCAATGGATGATTCTCAATATGCGACGCAGTGGCGCAGTAGGTAGTGCTGTCGCCTCACAGCAAGAAGGTCGTTGGGTCGCTGGTTCGAGCCTCGGCTGGGTCAGTTGGCGTTTCTGTGTGGAGTTTGCATGTTCTCCCTGCGTTCGTGTGGGTTTCCTCCGGGTGCTTCGGTTTCCCCCACAGTCCAAAGACATGCGGTACAGGTGGATTGGGTAGGCTAAATTGTCCGTAGTGTATGAGTGTGTGTGGATGTTTCCCAGAGATGGGTTGCGGCTGGAAGGGCATCCACTGCATAAAAAACACATGCTGGATAAGTTGGCGGTTCATTCCGCTCTGGCGACCACAGATTAATAAAGGGACTAAGTCGAAAAGAAAATGAATAAATGAATGAATGATTCTCAATATGCATTCTTCAGGGATCTTGTGTCCTCGTGTAACGTCATATTCAGCTGCCAAAGTTCAGTATTAAAATTCAAGACCGCAAGAACGGAAGATGCATGAAAGTTCCCAGATGTGTTCTTGATCTCCAGGATGCATCGATGCAGACTTGAGCACCGAACTCGCTCTAGAAGTCCCAGAGGTCACTGCGGCTGAATAAGGAGGTGGGAAGCGCTGCATTTTATATAGATTTATTATTAAAGTTCTGAGATTTAACTTACTTAGCTAATGAAACTTAGTGAGTTTCCCTAAATGAGACGGTGAAAGTAAACATTACCATGAAAATCTTAATAAAGGCATAAACACATTAAGGGTGTTATTTTGCTGAAATTCATATTAAAATCTGTTTTTTTTTTCATATTGCGCAAAATATATTTGTAAGGTTTTTGTGCACGTTATATATATTGAAAAGGGAAAAAACAATCAGTTCTTGTATATGTACTGTAATGGTTCAATAATTTCAATAATTTAAAAACTGTGTAAAGGTCATGTAACCATCAGGAAGAGTGCATGCATCTCATTTCTCACAGGACGCATTCAGTCTCCCGAGTTCGTTCTTCCTAGGTAACCTGGCAAGACCAGTCTTCACAGGAATGCAAGTCCATTCTCTGCATTCTTGGAATTGAGAAACAGCTAGTGTCTAATGATGTTACAGATTGTCGTTGTGTGAACATTACCACTATGACGTCTATCAGACGTTGTATTTTTGTTGCCATACCAGACAAATAAATGTCCAGATTTTTATGTCAATATGATGTTGAATTGTGGTCACTTTCCAACCAGAAATCAACCAAAAATCAACATCATTTGACATCGTTATTCGACATCTAAATAACGTTCTTAGAATTTTAATATTGAGTTTTGGTCACCTGACATCCCAACCTAAATCTAACCTAATATTAACGTTTTATGACATTGTGTGTCTGGTGGGCTGATTGGTGCTTTCTCAGTTATTTGCCTAAGCTTGAGATCAGAAATTTGATTAATATTGAAGGAGTTGGACAATGCTTGGAGTATGGAGGGAAATTCTGCCTCACATTTAAGGGTTTGATTTGGGAGCAAGTAAACAATAGTTGAAAATACTGCGCTATGCTAGTAATATATAATAGTGTACAATTCGGCATCAGCATCTTTGCTTAAGAAACGAGATCCAAATCCTTAAAAACAGGACGAGGAGCCTTAAGAACTTCATCGGTCTTCAGAAATGCAGAGGAACTTTAGAAACTAGAAAAGAAAAACCCACCTAAATATGATGTGCTGGTGTTTATTGAGGGGGCAAACGGAGACTCTTCCAAATAAAGATGAACTGGAAGAATCTTGAGAGAATGAGTAAACTGTACAAATAATTATAGTTTTGGATGGATTGCTGATGTAGATGACAAGAAAATAAGGCAAACAGCATGCAAATAAGTTCTGAAGTAGGGATACTTACAATACCTTATAGGTTGTTTCAAATGCCAGTAGTTGGTCTTCAGGTGTGCTGTATAGTTAACGAAGATGACGACGAATCCCTAAAGATGTCAAAGTGGTACAGTATATGAAACACAAACATTCAATAATACTCCAGTCAGTATTGCTGCAGTTTGTAATACAAAGCATTTTATTATTAAATATTACTGCAGTTTCTATCAAATGTCACTTATTGAACTACAACACTAACACAATAATTTAAAGAGGCTAAGTAAATCAGTCAACAGAACAACGAGCAATTCAATCCACATAATACAGATTAAGCTGTAAAACTTAACATTGCGGTGAAATCTATTTGCTCGAGAGTAAATAACAGATAAGTGGGACCAAACGTTGCCTTTAGATATAGCCTAAACAAATTACACTTCACAACAGACTACTATACAGACACCCATCTAAGTCCCGAATAAGTGTCTGCCGGTGTCTTGACATTTTATCCTACCCATCAGATTATGCACCCAACACTGTATTTGAATGGTTCTGAGGTTGGGGTTAGGGATTAGGTAGGTTGGGGTGAGATTAAAGCTTCATATCACACTTCTCAACGTTGAAATTTACACTGGTAGCAAAATCAGATGGGTAGCATATTGCATCATCAAAATGTGCTACCTACTCTTTGAATGAGAGGTAGGACAATCTGACAAGGTAGGACACCGGCATGCTAGAAGTCCCACTTCCAAAATCTTCTAAACACATTTTCAAATAGACACTGTACTTGTAAATAAACTGATTATTTACAATCTAAACAACTACATTATCGCCTAAAATGTATCAAATATACATTGTGGTCTAACAGCTGCAGTAATTGTCAAACTATAGTGAGCTTAGTCCTCTGTTTGGTACTCGCTGCGGGCGGAGTGATACGCACAGATGAAGAGGCTTGAACGAGAGTATATTTCTGAAATTGTTTAAACTTCTAAAATGTTTTGACATGTGGGTGACACGGTGGTTCAGTCGCCTCACAGCAAGAAGGTCGCTGGTTTGAGTCCAGGCTGGGCCAGTTGGCATTTCTGTGTGGAGTTTGCATGTTCTCCTCATGTTGGCGTGGGTTTCCTCCAAGTGCTCCGGTTTCCCCCACAGTCCAAACACTTGTGGTACAGGGGAATTTGATGAACTACATTAATGCGTTGGTGAATCTGAGTGTATGGGTGTTTCCGAGAACTGGGTTGCGACTGGAGGGGAATCCTCTGTGTAAAACAGATGCCGGAATAGTTGATGCTTTATTCTGCTGTGGGGGACTAAATAAGGGACTAAGCCGAAGGAAAATGAATGAATGAATGCTTTTCAAGTTCCTTTGATGCGTGAGATTCTTCACACACGCCTTTGTTTAAGGGACACTTTTCTTTTGCGCCCCATGAAAGGGTTCTCTCTCTGCTGTGGGTATCCATGATTATTAATTAGACTGCTGCCTGTTTTCTACATTAGGTGGATTTTTGTGTGCCTCTTTAAGCTTCTTTTACATGTGAAGCCCTTTCCACAGTTAGAGCACCGATAAGGCCTCTCTCCAGTGTGAACTCTCATGTGCCTTTTAATGTCTTCTTTCCGATAGGAGGTTTTCCCACAAAGTTCACAACTGTAAGGTTTCTCACCACTGTGAACTTTCACGTGGATATTAAGGTGTGCTTTTCGGATGAAACTCTTTCCACAATCTTG
Source organism: Danio kyathit (assembly GCA_903798195.1). Classification (NCBI taxonomy): domain Eukaryota; kingdom Metazoa; phylum Chordata; class Actinopteri; order Cypriniformes; family Danionidae; genus Danio; species Danio kyathit. The sequence goes on from LR812522.1 coordinate 42,828,217, forward strand.
ACAAGTGTAAGGTTTCTCTCCGGTGTGCACACGTATGTGGATATCAAGGTATGCTTTTCGAAAGAAGCTTTTTCCGCACTGTTGGCAGGTGTGTGGCTTCTCTCCAGTGTGAATTATCATGTGTTCTTTAAGACTTCCATTTCGGATGAAACGCTTCCCACACTGTTGACAGGTGTAAGGTCTTTCCTTAGAGTGATTTCTCATGTGAAGTTCGAGGCTTTCTTTAGTTGAAAACGTTTTTCCACACTGGCGACACATTAAAGGGACCAGTTCGATGTGGGTTGTTATATGATTCTTAAGTTGAGCGCTTCTTCTGAAACGCACTCCGCAGTGATGGCACATGAAACTGTTCTCTTTTGCATGCACATTCATGTGGTGTTTAAGGTTTATTTGACTTGTGTAGCTCTTTCCACACTGATCACACACATATGGTTTTTCTCCAGTGTGACTTCTCATGTGGGTAATACATTTTGATTCGTCTGAAAAACTCTTCCCGCATTGAGGGCACACGTGAGAGTTCTCTACTGTGTGAACTCTCATGTGTCTTTTAAGGTACTCTTTATGACTGAAAGATTTGCCACACTGTTGGCAGGTCAAAGCGTTTTTTGCAATATGAATTTTGATGTGGTTCCTAAGGTTTGACTTTTGAGTGAAACCTTTTCCACACTGTTGGCAGGTGAAAGAGCTCTCTCCGTTGTGAGTCCTCATGTGGTTTTTAAGGTGTCCTTTTTTAGTGAAACCTCTTCCACACTGTTGGCATGTGAGAGGATGTGCAATCTTGGTTTTTTGAGCAGCCTTTTGTGTGCTCATCTCAGTCTGCGAGCAACTGAATTCATTTTCTGTAGGTATGAAGTCGTTATGATTCTCAATCAGATATTCTTGAATCTCCCTTTTCAGTGGCATCAGGTCTAAGGAGAAAAAGACAAAAAAACTTAATCAATGTCTTTAAATAGGTTTCCTAACTCAAGATTGATTGTTACCCTTAACCAGGAGTCACCAAACTTGGTCCTGCAGTGTTTAGTTTAACCTGCCTCAACACACCAGTATGGAAGCTACAAGTATATCTAGTAAGACTTTGATTAGCTTCTTCAGGGGTGTTTGATTAGGGTTGAAGCCAAACTCTGCAGGATACTGTCCCTCCAGGCCCCTGCCTTAAACCATGAAGAATAAAAGAAACTACTTTCTTTAGGAAAAAAAGCTGCCGTATATTACCATATGGGCTAAATCTAAAAACTCACATGATCACCCTAGCTTTTACAAAAAATTGGGGGCACTCGCGTGCTTGTTGCCCAGGGGCACCATGAGGTCTTGATGCGCTTCTGAAATCATGCAGCATCAATAAAGCAATAATAGTAGACTAAAAAAACAGAAGAAAAAATAATAAATACGCAAACCCAACACTGTGAAAGATATAGTAAAGATAGCAGAGGTATAAGAGTACATAAGAGTCCTACAGTACAGTTTTGGTGTACATTGTTTTTGATAAATAAGTTTGGCACCAATAGCCTAGTGGTTAGTGCATTGACATTTGGTGCCGAGGTGCTCATATTGACCTGAGTTCAGGTCTTTTGACAATCCTTCCCAGCTCTCTCTGCCTTATGCATTTCCTGTCTCCACTCCACTGTCCTATCTAATAAAGATTAAGAACCACTAAAATATAATAATAAAAAGTCCTTATATAGGGATTAATAACAGCTGAAGGTTTGAGTCGTGCTTTATCAATGCTACGCTTTCATATATTTGCACAGCACTGTGTGACGAAATGCAAAAATCCTGAAACAGAAGATTGTACTCTCTCCTCATTTCCCTGTGTTTTCATCTATGACTACAGTGTATTTACCCCTCCCACAGTGAAAAATCAAGCCCTAACACTCTTAAGCACATTTGTAGGATTCTGTAGAGACAAGCTGAGCAGAATTCTCAATTAAAGGTCAAGGTATTTAGGGAGGTAATCTTAGGAGAGTTTGTCATGAACTTGTACACTCAGTGCCAAGAAGTGTCTGAGTGGTATACATAAGGCAAGAGTAAGCAAGTTTGGTCAAGGAGAGCCTGCAGAACCCATGCACACCAGAACAAGACAGTCAAGATCTTAGTATTACTAGAAAGCTACAGACAGGTACGTTTTTTTTTTCAAGGCTAGACAGCGGCACTCCAAAACCAAACATGGCTCCCCCATAGCCCAACAGCACTCTGCATTTGATTGAAAGGGGTCATACTAATTCACACAGACACCAGTAAAAGACAACCTAGATTTAAAATTTAGCAAAAAAGACATTATTATATATGAATATTATAGCATGTTGGGTCTTGTTGCACACATCAGCTGTGGATGAAATGTACATATTGCCTATTGCTAATTACTGATAAGCATGCTTACCTTACTTACCTTACTTACCTTATCATCAAAGGTTGAAACTGCCTTATAAAAAGAATAGCAAGAACATCAATTACAAGACACAAAGTTTTATTTAGAAGGGAATGACACAGAACTGGAAGAATAAGTAAGCCAAGTTAAAATGGTTTTTAAGCGGACACAGAATCTAAATCCTCCATTTTCATTAAGTATCCCTTTCATCCCATCATTTAAAATGACCAATAAACAGTCTGGTATTACATACCAGATATTATATACAATATTATTTTTACAATATTACAAATCTTTACAGCAGTCATCAGTGTTGTCACTATTGCTGGTGACAATCAAATTCTACATGAGGGTTTAAACACTGCACCATATTATTTACTGGGGACAAAAATAAAGTCAAAAAAGAAATAAAGTCAAAAAAAAAAAAAAAAAAAAAATATATATATATATATATATATATATATAAATAAAGACAATTCCATCATATATATATATATATATATATATATATATATATAAATAAAGACAATTCCATCATATATATATATATATATATATTTGACAACTGTAGGAAATGAAGATGGAAATTTCTTTTTTTGGTTAACTAAATGCCATAAACTATGGAACCTTTGGTTTAACCAAAGACACAAAAAAACAAGACAGCATTTTGATTTGATTGTGCCAGTCAACATACAACCAAGAATGGTGTGCTCTGCCTTTTTGCAAGTTCCACACTCTTGCTACTTTTTCTTTACTGATGTTCTCCACAATGTGCTTAATGTCCATGACTGCTTAGACTTCTGAGGTGGCCCAAACTTTTTTCACAAGTCCTTTTTTTTCCTCTTTTGCTTGTCAAGATCTACAAAAAAATACACACAGTTAACATAGTCAAGTCCAATATTTGCAGAAATAAAGCGATCAAAACCAGTTTGAACAAAACCAGTTCTATACATAAAGTAGCTGTTCTGATGACAAAAATCTATTTCACACTTAGCTGATGATTGATTATAAAGTGTGTTTGGCATGCTGTCCCCAGAATAGAGCCCTGAGCTCATGAGATCCTCGAGCCCGGGGCTCCCTCCCATATGCAGGGTGAGAGGAGAGTTTGAGCTCAGGTAGGTCTCGAGAACTGCCCTGCTTGTTAATAGTGAATGCAAATTATAAATAACTATGGAGAGAAATATTGCTGATTAATTGCACGTCTATGGTGTCGATTTGGTTTGGTCAATTTACTTGTGTTACATGTTTTTTGGACTGTGGGAGGAAACCGGAGAGCCCGAGGAAAACCCTCGCAAACACAGAGTGAACATGTAAACTCTGCACAGAAATGTCAACTTGGCCAGGTAAAGACTTGAACCAGTGACATTCTTGCTGCGAGGCAACGGTTTTAATCACTGGGCCTCCGTGCTGCCCTTTCAAGGAAAGGGGAGGAGTATTGGTGGAAGGGGGAATTCTTCAAAATGAAGACGGCTAAGGTGATATACTCTGGTTATTTATAGCAATTTAGGAATCATCTGATTGGTGGATCATGCATTAGCTAATGCGGGACTAACCACAGTCAATAATAAGCATGTGCTCCTCTCGAAATTAGTTTATAAATAAACTTCACTTAATAAGAACACTCAACATGCAAGACATCCTGGGTTCTAATCTGCCATTGAATGCTTTATTTCATAAAGCCAAAACATGTTCATAGGGATTCAATCAAGAATATCACTGGAATAATTAATGATAGATGTTGTGATTTAAATTCTATTAATTTGAGCCATTCAACTAAAAACTCCAATGATTAACTTCACCATCACTACTGTTGACTTATGCAAATTCTAGATGAGGGAGACAAATGCAATACAAAATGAAATCAGAGCCTGAAATTTATTTGGGAAAATAGAGGGAAATTCCCCACTTTCATTGATCTTATAAAAAGATTTTTCCATTTATATATGAACAGAAAAATCTCATTATCTATTCTGAGCATGTGTCACAATCCAGTAGAAAACCTTAAGACGGACAGATGAATTTAGCTTACAGCTTAATTCGAATGAACAAGTATAAAACTGAACTTAAAGATTGCTGGAAACTAATCTTTTTTCTTATTCTCAGGACCAGCAACTGAGTTAAGATGATTCCAAGATGACAGCAAGACCCAGTAAGTTGATAGGGTAAGGAGTAGCATCATGAACTCAAGACAAGAAAATATGTATGCATGGCAGAGGTGTATAAGAGGCAGGCTTGAGGTGCAGCGGATCAGAATTCAGGTGATTGTGCTCATATTTGATGAGTGATTGGGTCTGACAAAGCTGGAGTTTTTGTAACAGCACCCCCACTTCATTGAAGGGATCTCAACAGTTGCTCTCATTTTTGAGGACAGCCATGGCTAAATGTATGACGATCTGGATCAGGGATCAGTCCTGGAGGGCCGGTGTCCTGCAGAGTTTAGCTCCAACCCTAACAAACACAACTGCCTACAGATCTTTAGTGATCTTGAAGATGTTGATTAGCATGTGCAGGTGTGTTTGATTAGTATTGGGGGAAAAAACTCTGCAGGACACCGACCCTCTAGGACCAAGTTTGCTCATCCTTGAACTAGACAGACATTACGGACATTATCATGTAGTGATGGATTCAGGATATCCTTTCTACGCACCAATAGACTTCACATCATCGACTAGGAAGGATAATGCCCAGAGGTGATCCAAGCAGCCACTTTGATGTCAAGAGTCTATGATGATGTTTAACAGATAAACGGTCTCTTCTTTTGTGATTTCAGGTGGCACATCAGTTTCATCAGAAGATTTATCTGAAAAGTGATGTTGGTGAACTACCTCCAGATGGTGAAACAACCAATATAGCGGAGGCAGAAGCAGGGCAGTAATTCACAGCTGAAACCTTGGGCAGCTCTGCGGTCTTCAGAAAATGTGGAAGCCAAGAAGGGCATACGACAACTGGTGTTCTGTCTAAAGGAATTCTCTGAATACACAACCTAGGGAAGGTAGGGACTCCAGTGGTGTTGATGGTCTTGGATGTAGCTGTGAATATATCTACATCAATTCCTCTGGGATGCTGAAATTGGTGGAATAGTTGTTCTGCAGTTTCCATGTAAGTGGGAAGGCCAGAAGGGTGTTGCAAAGAGCAGATTCTACGTAGATATTCCAGTCTAGAGATTGTAACAGGGGTCTGGTCTAGAAAGTTTAGCAAATTTTCTCATTCAACATCCACTGAACAACATTTATAATTATGGCTGGAGGGAGTGTTTTCTGAAAAAAAAAAAAAAAAAAACATGACCGGGTATCTGTTGAAATGATCAGGGTCACAGAGACATGAAAGCAGGTAAAGAACAGAGAGGTTCTGCTGATCAGTGATGACCTCATTAATGTACAGCTTCCTGCAGCCAGTGTCCATTTTTTTCAGGGTAAGCTTGATGGCCAGTGGCTCATGATTTCATGACTTCACCGACAAATGGCCAATGCAAATGGATTTCTTTGGCTGGTTGTAGCTCTTGAGGGCTTTAGGTGTCCAGCACGAAGTCTCTGCAGTAGCCACTTTTCAACTGTCAGGCCAGAGTGTACTAGAGCTTTCATAGTGCTGGCTGGGGCCAATACCACTAGAGCTCAAGCAGCGAGGCAGAATCATGATGTATTTCCCCTGTAGAGCCAATAATACAACCCCCACCCTATAGATGCCTACGAAACAAACATCACACAACCCAGCCAGTTCAGCAGGAAAAAGTTAGCCAGCTAGCCTGCTTCGGCCCAAGATATTCGACAGGCTGAAATACCCCAAAAGGGCCGCTCAGGTGCCAGAAGTTACTGTGTAAACACAACTGGCTCAGGCACACACTGGCATGACAGTAGAAACATGGTTAGTGATCATGCAGAACCAGTGGATAAAGTGGAGATAAAAGTTACCAAAGCCAAAAGAGCATCCATTCATCCAGATTGCGGATTCAAACAAAGACGTAGGCCCTTTGCACATTCAGTTTGAAGAACATGCAAGGTCCACAAAGTTTCTCCAGGGCAGCCAGTACCAGTGGGATCAGATTTGGGTATTTGAGAGGTTGTAGTAGAAGGTTTAATAGTCAATACATGTCCACAAGCATCCATCTTTTATGCAGACAAAAAAAAAATCAGTTTGACAGAGTTAATGTGCCAAAAGAAAGCTTTGTTGGAGAGCATGCTCAATATTCTCATCCACAGCCTTTTTTCTGAGATGGACAATGGGTAAACTAAGATTTCAAGGTTTTCAGGTAGATTTTAAAGTATTTAGGTAATAGAATACCTTATTTTGGTCAAGTGATTGACAATTTGAGTCATTTTTCAGCATGAAGCTTGTGTATAAATGCAATGTGGAAAGGTGAAGAGTAATTTTTGTTATTTTTTAAGTGCCTATAACAATCACAAACTTGCTATAACATATTTACATAATTTAAAGTTCAGAAAAACCCTTCATTTTTATGCCCTTAATCTGCACACCTTTGAGTATACTTTGTTTTATATGAGTTTCTTATAAACATACTATTTTGAAGAATATGGACAACTGAACCCAAACTCCCTGTATGAGCGCAAAAACAGAGGACTGTGACGTCGTCCGGTATGGCAAAGCTGTGTCACCCCTAGAGCTAGGCGTGTTTTATCCCGTGGGACCCGACCAGGCTCAGCCCAAAGGGGGATGTTGGAACATCCCCCATCAGGCCCACCACCTTCAGGGGGAGCCGTAAGGGGCTGGTGCATTGTGAAAAGGGTGGTGGTCGAATGTTAGGACTACGACAACTCAATCGTCAGCCACAGAAACTGGCTCTTGGGACATGGAATGTCACCTCACTGTGAGGGAAAGATTGTACAAGCTTGTGCAGGAGGTTGAACGGTACTGACTAGAGATAGTCGGGCTCACCTCCACACAGATTGTGCTCTGGAACTCAACTTCTTGAGAAGGGCTGGGCTTTCTTCTACTCTGGAGTTGCCCAGGGTGAGAGGCGGCGGGCTGATGTGGGCTTGCTTATTGCTCCCCAACTTAGCTGCCATGTGTTGGAGCTTTCCTCGGTGAATGAGAGGATTGCCTCCCTGCGCCTTCGGGTCATGGATAGGTCTCTCACTGTAGTTTGTGCATATGAACCAAACACCAGTGCAAAGTACCCGGTCTTCTTGGAGTCCTTTGGAGGGGTGATGAAAAGTGCTCAGAGGTATTCTACTGGGGGACTTTAACGCCCACATAGGTAATGATAGTGATACCTGGAGAGGTGTGATTGGGTGGAACGGCCTCTCTGACCTAAATCCTAGTGGTGTTCTATTATTGTATTTCTGTGCTACTCAGTTTGTCCATAAACACCATGTTCGAGCATAAGGGTGTCCATCAGTGCACATGGTACCTGGACACCCTAGGTCGATAATGGACTTTGTGGTCGTATCATCTGATCTCCGTCCTTATGTCTTGGACACTCGAGTAAAGAGAGAGGCAGAGCTGTCAACTGACACCACCTGGTGGTGAGTTGGATCCGCTGACAGTGGGAAAATCTGGACAGACTTGGCAGAGGCCCAAACGTATAGTGAGGGTTCTCTGGGAACGTCTGGCTGAACCTCAAGTCAAAAGGATTTTTAACTCTCACCTCCGGAAGAGCTTTGACCAGATTCCAAGGGAGGCTAAAGACATTGAGACCGAGTGGTCCACATACTTTGACTCCATTGTTGACGCAGCCATGAGGAGCTGTGGCTGTAAGGTCTGTGGCGCCTGTTGAGGCAGCAATCCAAGAACCCGGTGGTGGACGACACTGAAAGTAAGGGATGCCATCAAGCTGAAGAAGTCCTACTGGGCTTAGTTGGCTTGTAGGACTCCTAAGGCAGCTGATAGGCACAGACAGGCCAAGCGTGCTGCAGCCTGGAAGGTTGCAGTAGCAAAAACTCAGGCCTGGGAAGAGTTTGGGGAGACCATGGAGGAAGGCTACCGGTCGGCCCCAAAGAGATTCTGGCAAACCGTCCGGCACCTCAGGAGGGGAAAACAGTTCCGCACTGAGACCGTTTACAGCAGAAGTGGGGAGCTGTTGACCTCAACCGGGGATGTTGTTGGACGGTGAAAGGAATAATTTGAGGATCTCCTCAACCCCACTGATATGGGGTAGAGTCACCCATCGCCCAAGCTGAGGTCACTGAGGTAGTTTACAAGCTACGTAGTGGCAAAGCAGCAGGGGTGGATGAGATGCATCCTGTTTATTAAGTCTCAGTAATGCGGTCGACATACCGGTCTGTAGTGGTAAACTAGGAGCTAAGCCAAAAGGCAAAGCTCTCGATTTACCGGTCAATCTACTCTCACATATGGTCATGAGCTTTGGGTCATGATCAAAAGGACAAGATCTTGAATACAAGAGGCCGAAATGAGTTTCTCTCGCAGGGCGGCAGGGCGCACCCTTATAGATAGGGTGAGGAGCTCTGTCACCCGGGAGGAGCTCGGAGTAGGGCCGCTGCTCCTCTACATCAAGAGAAGTCAGCTGAGGTGGCTTGCGCATCTGTTGCCTCCTAGACGCCTACTTAGGGAGGAGTTCCAGGCCTCGGGGAAGACCCAGGACATGCAGGAGGGACTATGTCTCTCGGCTGGTCTGGGAACACCTCGGGATCCCCCCGGAGGAGCTGGAGAAAATGTCTGGCAAGAGGGAAGTCTGGGGTTTTCTCCTGAGATTGCTGCCCCCGCGACCCAGCCCCGGAAAAGTGGAAGAAAATGAATGAATGGGCAACTGAATAGTATTGACTTCCATAGTATGAAAAAATTATGAGTACTCAAAGACACCTTAGCCAGTGCTACAGATTAAGTGGTATGAATTTTTTTTTGAAAATTATAACATTGATTTAACGTACTTAAAAATTTAATTATAAATACCTTGGATTTCACTGAGAGATCATCCTTGAAGGTCTGCAGTGTTTCCTCTTTGTAAAGTATTTTTGAAAATTCTGCAATTTGAATGTTTGTTTTCATGACGTCCTTTCATAGTTGACGTTTGGTATTCAGGGACTTCTCCACACCATTGTTGATTGAAAAGTATTTCTCTAGTGATTGTCAGAATAGTCCTTAATTGTGAAAGATTATTCCAGTTGTTTTATAAGCTGAATGCGAAGCACCTTCAAGAAGTTATCAGGTTTTGAATGTGTTTGTTCAGCAGTAGACATAATTTTTTTGTAGTATTTTTTTTTTTGCAGACATTCTTTTGGTGAAAGACACAATCTGTAGACAGATTTGATTAACTGTATAAAACACAGGTTTTGTTGATCCACATTTGGAATTTCTTAATCTTTTAAAGGAATTTTAAGACACCCCTATACAGTACTTGATAATGCAGCCTTGGCCACTTCAGCAAGACCCTGTGCTCCCAGTCCTTCCTGATGGTCTCTTTTGGCTGAGCATTTATTCATGTGCCTCTTAAGTTCTTGGCGAACAAACATCCCTCTGCAATAAACACAGTACGTATACTTGTTAGAGTCCCGTTTTACAGAATGGCGTTTAACTTTCAGGGCACCCGATCCTTTCTTCAGGACATCATTGTTGTGCTTAAAGTTTCCTTTGTTTCGCAAAATCTCCAGCAATTCCTTTCTTTTCTTTGAGTGAGCTGGTAAACTGAGTGCTCGTGCAATTTCAGCATCTTCACGTTCATGCACTTTAAAATGTCGAGCTATTTTTAATTGTGGCTTTCCACAAACAAAACAGAAATTTTCACCACCTCCGGACACAGTGGTGACGCCCTTTGAAGACGAGACTGAATCACTCGCTGCAGCTCTCTCTTCTCTTTTATTTGTGGTGTTATCATCCTTTGCTTCAGTGATGCTGCTGGAGCTTAAGTCAGGTGAAAAGGACAAACTGTGAATTAGTGGATCTCCTGCTGTGATGTTCAGGCTGGAGGACTTCTCAGTGGTCATGCAAGGATCCAGAGAGTTCTCTGTAGTGTTGCTGATAGACCTTTCTAAATCCAATTCTGTGTGTGAGTTCAACCCAGACTGTGATACTGGGACAAGCTCTTCATCTGACGACAATTCTTTGTCCCAGCTTTTAGGTAAATCCTGTAGAAAGTAGTAGACAGCATTATTGGTTTGAAATGTATTATTTGTAATAGACTGAGTACAGGTGTGACTACATTTCTGAAATATAGTTTTGCATTTCGGTTTTAATATTTCAGCTATTACCCATTTATACTAAACTCTTAAAGACATCGATCTCTCATGTAGGTCTAATCTGTTCTCTTGGTTTAAACAGTTTGAAACATTTACTCCACAGAAGTCATTTGTAGAAGAATCATGTGTAAAAAAGTTACTTACGGACACACTCTTATTCTGGAAACTGTGTGAATCCCAGGCAGAAGAGCACACTAAAAGGAAAAATAAAATTAATTTGACAAAAACAAAGAAAAAATCTAAAAAATATAATCCCCACAAAAGTTACATGTGACTCTGATAAGCAGCGGGGGGAAATGGTCACAGATTAGTGATATTTATGGTAATATTTAAGGAATAAGCAATTTAAACAGAATCAATGTTCAATCAGTGACAAATCTTTTTAACATTGCACTGTACAAATTAAGCAAACTATTAAGGCCATGACAGAGTTTTTGTAGGACTTATTAGGAAAAATGTAAGGCTTTCTTTAAAAACCTTTTTTTTTTAAAAAAAATACAAAAATGTAAAAGACGAAAATAGAGAGAAAACGACACCAATATGCTGTGAACCACATATAACTGTCTAGGGAGCACATAAAGATTTAAATTCCTAGTAAAATATCTGTTAAAAAATGATCTAACTAGCCTTTATATTAAATTTACATAAAGTATGTTAAAACTTGAATGCCTCTTTTTACCTCCAAGAAGTTTTAATCTAACTGATTCAGTACCTGGAAATGCAGCCTTGGTCACTTCAGCAAGACCCAGTGCTCCCAGTGCTTCCTGATGGTTTCTTTTGGCTGAGCAATTTTTCATGTGCCTCTTAAGTTCCTGGCGAACAAACATCCCCCGGCAATAAACACAGTACGTATACTTGTTGGAGGCTTGTTTTACAGAATGGCGTTTAACTTTCAGGGCACCCGATCCTTTCTTCAGGACATCATTGTTGTGCATAAAGTTGCCTTTGTTTCGCAACATCTGCAGCAATTCCTTTCTTTTCTTGGAATGAGCTGGTAAACTGAGTGCTCGTGCAATTTCAGCATCTTCACGTTCGTGCACTTTAAAATGTCGAGCTATTTTGATTTGTGGCTTTCCACAAACAAAACAGAAATTCTCACCACCTCCGGACACAGTGGTGACGCCCTTTGAAGACGAGACTGAATCACTCGCTGTATCCTCAGGGATGGATGTATTTCTCTCTTCGCATTTATTTGATATGTTCTCGTCCTCTGCTTCAGTGATGCTTCTGGGGCTTGAGTTAAGTGAAAAGGACAAACTGTGAATTAGTGGATCTCCTGCTGTGACGTTCAGGCTGGAGGACTTCTCAGTGGTCATGCAAGGATCCAGAGAGTTCTCTGTAGTGTTGCTGATAGACCTTTCTAAATCCAATTCTGTGTTTGAGTTCAAGCCAGACTGTGATTCTGGGACAAGCTCTTCATCTGACGACCATTCTTTGTCCCAGCTTTTAGGTAAATCCTTTAGAAAATAAATTGTAGACAGCATTATTGGTTTGAAATGTATTATTTGTAATAGACTTTGAACAGGTGTGACTACATTTCTGAAATATAGTTTTGCATTTCTGTTTTAATATTTCAGCTATTACCCATTTATACTAAACTCTTAAAGACACCAATCTCTCATGTAGGTCTAATCTGTTCTGTTAGTTTAAACGGTTTTAAACATTTACTCCACAGAAGTCATTTGTAGAAGAATAATGTGTAAAAAGGTTACTTACGGGCACACTCTTATTCTGGAAACTGCGTGAATTCCAGACAGAAGAGCACACTGAAAGGAAAAATAAAATGAATTAGACAAAAACAAAGAAAAAACCTAAAAAATATAATCTACACAAAAGTTACATGTGACTCTGATAAGCAGCGGGGGGAAATGGTAACAGATTAGTGATATTTATGGTAATATTTAAGGAATAAGCAGTTTAAAAAGAATCAATGTTCAATCAGTAGCAAAACTTTTTAACATTGCACTGTACAAATTAAGCAAACTATTAAGGCCATGACAGAGTTTCTGTAGGACTTATTAGGAAAAATGTAAGGCTTTCTTTAAAAACCTTAAAAAAAAAAAAAATTGTAAAGGCGAAAATAGAGAGAAAACAACACCAATATGCTGTGATCCACGTATAACTGTCTAGGGAGCACATAAAGATTTAAATTTCTAGTAAAATATCATGTTAAAAGAATTATCTAACTAGCCTTTATATTAAGTTTACATAAAGTATGTTAAAACTTGAATGCCTCTTTTTACCTCCAAGAAGTTTTAATCTAACTGATTCAGTACCTGGAAATGCAGCCTTGGCCACTTCAGCAAGACCCTGTGCTCCCAGTGCTTCCTGATGGTTTCTTTTGGCTGAGCAATTTTTCATGTGCCTCTTAAGTTCCTGGCGAACAAACATCCCCCGGCAATAAACACAGTACGTATACTTGTTGGAGGCTTGTTTTACAGAACGGCGTTTAACTTTCAGGGCACCCGATCCTTTCTTCAGGACATCATTGTTGTGCTTAAAGTTTCCTTTGTTTCGCAACATCTGCAGCAATTCCTTTCTTTTCTTGGAGTGAGCTGGTAAACTGAGTGCTCGTGCAATTTCGGCATCTTCATGCTTGTGCACTTTAAAATGTCGAGCTATTTTGAATTTTGGCTTTCCACAAACAAAGCAGAAATTTTCACCACCTCTAGTGGTGATGCCCTTGGAAGACAAGACTGAATCACTCGCTGTATCCCCTGGGATGGATGTTTTTCTCTCTTCTCTTTTATTTGTGGTGTTCTCGTCCTCTGCTTCATTGATGCTTCTGGGGCTTGAGTCAGGTGAAGAGGACAGATTGTGAATGAGTGAATCTCCTGCTGTGATGTTCAGGCTGGAGGCCTTTTTCTCAGTGGTCATGCAAGGCTCCGGCAAGTTCTCTGTAATGTTGCTGATGGACCTTTCTGAATCCAATTCTGTGTTTGAGTTCAAGCCAGATTGCGATTTAGGGACAAACTCTTCAACCGATGACAATTCTTGTTGACAGCTTTCAGATAAATCCTGATAAAATAAATTGTTGGCAGCATTATTAGATTAAACTTGTATTATTAGTAGGTGTAATTACATTTCTAAAATCTAGATTACTCAAATTTTTGTTTAAATATTCCAGTTCTTTCCCATAAGCATCAAGAATACACTCAGCAGCACTCAAAATATCAGCAGTAAATACTGCTAAATGTCACATTATTACATTTCAATACAGACTCATACAAGTTGGTACTTCGGTCAACACTTCCATCCACAACCCATCATGAACACAACTACTGCAGTCTCACAGCTTGACTGAATAAATTAATTGAATGTGTTAAAGGTTACTTACAGTCAAACTCTTTTTGTGGAAACTGTGAGAATCCAACACAGCAGAGCACACTAAAAGCAAACATAACAAATACACAAAAACAGAAAACTATTAAAAATAATTATAAGCAAAAAGAAAACCTTAAACTAAAGCTAAAAAAACCACTAGAATACCACTAATACCACAATATGAGATGATTTCTAAAAGGTTGCTGTGCAGTTGCACAGCAAAGAACATAAGCTTGTTTTATTATCTTGTGATTCTTTTAATTATTAGTACAGTTTAGGTTATTGAGTTAAATTTTAAAACATCTAACAAAATTACTTTATATTTTGTAATTAAATAATAATCACAAATCATTTTCTATTTCGGTTTCCAGGCAACATCATCCAGAATTGTTGTTCCATTTCATCCTTTCAGACCCCCAGAGGCAGTGCTTCACACTGGATGTCATCCCATCGCAGATGCACGTCAAGTAACCCATCGTATTAAGACTTAAGTTACTCCCCCATTTAACCCTGTACCTTGTTACACTGTCCTTATAACTTCTCAAACGCAAGTGTTACAGCAGTGGTTCTCAACACCTGGGCCGCGGACTGGCACCGGTCTGTAGATTAATTGGTACCGGGCCGCAGAAGAAATCATTAAGTATTTCCATTTTATTTATTATCAGAGTCTGAACAATCATTTATTTTGAAAAATGACGAAGGGGAAATGCGAAAGGGAAAGGCTCAGTGAAGGACCCACGAACTGCCAAGGATTGGATCCGTGACCCATTGTCCAAAAAATCAGGCGAATCCAGCATGTTTGTGCAAGAAAAGGTCAACTGCAAACTCAAATCGGGTCTTCTCTGCATGCAAGTTCATTAAGTCCTATGGAGTTGCAGGGCTTTTGAGCGCATATTAAGAAGGACATGTGCAAGTGATGCCCTTGGGCCTTTCAGGTCCACTCAGTTGAACACCTCAACTTGAATGTCACAAGCTCACCTCAAGTTACGTGACAAGAACTGGCCGACCAGCTTTATATTTTGCATGGAATATACACATTACGAACCACAAACAAACACAGAACACACAAACTTTGCAGTGCTTTTTAATTTTCTCTAAAAGCAGAACTTGTATCGGAGTTGCAGCAATGTTTAGTCAGCTTGTCATCCTCTGAGAAAACGATTGATGGTCTCCTCCTAGCAACTGTACAACCAAAGTGAAATTTGCTGGGGTTCTGCTTGAAACACCTGAAACAGGGTCTCACGGAGGATGCCTGGATGAATGATAGCTTTGGTGGAAGAGCTTTTGGGTGAGCAAACAATAACACCACCGCCGCCATGTAAATTGACATAAAAAATAAGTATACTGTTACAAAAGGTGCTTTGATTACTAAACAATCGGAGGAAGATTCCTTAGCTAAGAAGATGAAAGTGGTGACTTGCTGAGTTTGCCCAAATTAAACCACTTATTATGAATTCACAATTAGGAGAGAAGCTAGATTCTTCAGTTGAAAACCCTACTTTAGAATTGCCCATTTCTAAAGAGGATGTTATATCAATGATGGTTTCTCAAAGATATTTTGAGGAGAATGAAGGGAACTGACTGCAGAAATCTCACAAATCTCATGATGAATCTCATGATACTGGCCATGGATCTGCAGAAGGCTCTGAATTTGAGCAGAAAGTAGAGAAGCAAGCATTTTTAAATACATGGGTCTTGATTGAGCCCCAGCAGCAGCTACCTCAACTTCTGTTTTCTTTAGAGGGTTGGTTCGACATTCTGCTATTATTGCTTCTTTTGTTCTTACTTCATATAAGGTCTTGAGACCTAATGTCTTTGGGCTGTGGCCTCAGTGCCATATTACAGAAGGTCTTCTCGTGCAAGCATATAACACAGTGTTGTGTAGGTATCACACTGGCAATTCTCTTACTCATCTAATGCTGGCGCTGTCTCAGTCTGTGCAATTTTTCAGGAGTGACATTACATTCTAAGACCTCTGCGATGCTACTTTACACTAAGTTTTGCAAAGTTAAGTAAGACTTTGCTCTAATGTAGGCCAAAGTCATTCAGATACTTCCATATCTGGACAACTCACTCCTTTGCTCACATTCTCAGTAGCAGGTGGTGGTAGGGGCTACAAAACTGCTTTCCCACATTGTCTGACTGGGCCTAAAGGTGAATAAAAAAACAGCTAATTCCAACCCAGTTTGTAAAGTACAATGGGGTTGTCCTAGACCCAAATAATGATAAGAGCATAAGAACAGCAGGTAAACAGTACTCTACATCTCCCTCAACATTTTCAGAAGCAGGAGAGCTACGATTCTGGTACTTCCTCAAACTCATGGGTATGCTGGCAGTGGCAGCAGTTATACTATTGGGCCTCCCCTGACTCAGTCCCTTTCGAAGGCACAAATTTTACCTATATCCCAGGAGGCACATGAATAAGAGGATCAAAGTTACACCAAAATTTCTCACACTGAAACCATGGAAAACTTACTAAAAAAAAGCACATTGCTCTGGATAGGATTCCATCCTTACTGGAAGTAGTCCAGATGTACGTTTCTCTTTCCTGCTGTGAAAGAGTCTGGCAGCACAGAACTGTAAGAGGGCAATGGGACTGTCAGCAAAGAGGGGAGAAAATCAACACCTTGGAGCTATGGAGTACTGCTACTGGCACTGAACCACTCTGCCCTATATCAGGAAGGCAGGCATGTTCTTGTCAGATCAGACAATACATCCGTGATTTGTCAAATCATCCATCAAAGGGGCACAAAATTCAGCCAGTCTCCTCAAGTATGACAAGACCTGTTGACCTGGGTCTTCCCTCAGTAAGCGAACATCAGGGCAATGCACATAACAGGGGAGAAACCTACCATGGCAGATTTCTTGTCACGTCACACTCATCAGGGGAGTGAAGCCTCAACCCAAACGTGGTGGATATATGGCAGAGGTTTGACAAAGTGCCACAGAGGCATGTCCTGTTGCATCGGTGTTGCATTTTCTGCAATTGTTGCTAAAAAAAATTATTGGGCAGTTTCTATATTGAGATTTTTGTAGCTGCAATTTCAGCATGTGCTCGAGTAGATGGTCAGCCATTGGGATCTCATGTATTGGTTACTCCGTTTCTAAGAGGTGTGCAACAATTATGCCCTCAAATCATTCAGGTACCTTTGTGGGAATTAAGTCTTTTCTTGAATCCTTTACACTATCTCCATTTGAACCTCTGTGACAAAGAGCTCTTATTGAAGACCACTTTTCTACTAGCCATTCAGCTAAACAAGTGGGTGAACTACATAAGTTGCTTCACTGCATAGGAATGCAGATAGTTCACAAGTCATGCTGTGGCCAAACCGAGCAAAAGACTCTCTTGGCCTTATCCCACATTTAACCAATTAACCGAGTGGCATCTAATTCTCCTACAGAGTCATACACAAAAAGGGTGTTGATATAAACTTGTGTGCCCCGTAAGGGCTCTCTGTAACTACATTATAGCCAATTTTTCTCTGTTTTGGGAGAGCCTTCACATTGGGTGGTTGAGGTTATCACCCATGCTTATGAGTCAAGTGGATACCCATTGTTATCAGGAGTAAGGTGTCATTCCACAAGAGGCATCTTGACTTCTTAGTCAGCACTAAAGGGTGTTCCCCTAAATGATATTTGTGTGACTGCTTCCTGGTCTTCAATGAATATCTTTTTCCAATACGACAGGTTTAATCTGGCTGCATCAGACACTTTTGAAACAGCTGCCCTGTTGGGACCTTCAACTTCTAGAGGTAAACAGGACCTCCTTGTTACCTTGTGGCTACAAGTCATCCAGTGTGAAGCATTGCCTCTAGTGGTCAGGAAGAACAAAACAGAACAATACTTATGAATGTAAATGCAGTTCTTTGAGTTCTATGAGTCTATGCAAGAAGATTGCATGGGGACAGTTTATAGAAGGTTACAGAGTTAAACACCAAATCTTCCTGAAAAATGACTTGTTTGTACTAAACTAGACCTGTGCATCTGTGATGGGTTGATATCCAGTGTGAAGCACTGCCTCCAGAAGCCATCTAGAACTCAGAACTGCATTTACATTAGTAAATCTGATTTTCAGCTCAATTTTGGTGCATCCTTAATTTTATGCATTAATATATAACTTGTAAAGAAAAAACTTTATAAGTTTTCTCTATCCATCACTGGCCGCAAGTCTGTGTACTGTTAGGTGACTGGATTTTCAACTGCAAGATATTACAACAAAAGTTTCTTGCGATTCTGATATGCAGCTGGAAACCGGTCATGAATGTGATACTTTTTCAAGACTATTTAAGAAATGAACAGAGAAGAAAAAGTTTTTAATGAGATAGAAATCTTTTCTAACTTTGTACTGTTCGAATTGGGCAAATTGCTTAGGACATGAGTTATGTTAAATTTCATCATCTCTCATACTTCTGAAGACTTTAATACATCATCTGATACAGTACCTGGAAATGCAGCCTTGGCCACTTCAGCAAGACCCTGTGCTCCCAGTGCTTCCTGATGGTCTCTTTTAGCTGAGCATTTTTTCATGTGCCTCTTAAGTTCCTGGCGAACAAACATCCCCCGGCAATAAACACAGTACGTATACTTGTTGGAGGCTTGTTTTACAGAATGGCGTTTAACTTTCAGGGCACCCGATCCTTTCTTCAGGACATCATTGTTGTGCTTAAAGTTGCCTTTGTTTCTCAAAATCTGCAGCAATTCCTTTCTTTTCTTGGAGTGAGCTGGTAAACTGAGTGCTCGTGCAATTTCGGCATTTTCATGCTTATGCACTTTAAAATGTCTGCCGATTTTGATTTGTGGCTTTCCACAAATAAAACAGAAATTTTCACCACCTCCGGACAAAGTGGTGATGCCCTTTGAAGACGAGACTGAATCACTCGCTGCATCTCTCTCTTCTCTTTTATTTGTGGTGTTCTCATCCTTTGCTTCAGTGATGCTGCTGGAGCTTAAGTCAGGTGAAGAGGACAGATTGTGAATGAGTGAATCTCCTGTGACATTCAGGCTAGAAGATGTCTTCTCAGTGGTCACGCAAGGCTCCAGAGAGTTTTCTGTTGTGTTGCTGATAGACCTTTCTAAATCCAGCTCAGTTTTTGAGTTCAAGCCAGATTGTGATTGAGGGACAAACTCGTTACCTGGCGACAATTCTTTGTCCAGGCTTTCAGGTAAATCCTGTAGAAAATAAATTGTAGACAGCATTATTAGTTTAACATTTATATTTGTAATAGACCGAGAACAGGTGTGACTACTTTTTTGAAATATAGTTTAGCATTTCTGTTTTAGGCATCACAGTGGCGCAGTGGGTAGCACGATCGCCTCACAGCAAGAAGGTTGCTGGATCAAGCCCTGGCTGGGTCAGTTGGCATTTCTGTGTGGAGTTCTCCCCATGTTGGTGTGGGTTTCCTCTGGGTGCTCCGGTTTCCCATAAGTCCAAAGACGGTATAGGTGAATTGGGTAAGCTAAATTGTCCGTAGTGTATGAGTGTGAATGAGTGTGTATGGATGTTTCCCAATGATGGGTTGCAGCTGGAAGGGCATCCGCTGCATAAAACATATGCTGGATAAGTTGGCAGATTATTCCGCTGTGGCGACCCCAGATTAATAAAGGGACTAAGCCGAAAATAAAATTAATGAATTTCTGTTCTAATATTTCAGCCTTTTCCTGTTAGCATTTATACTGTAGTCTTAAAGACACCAATCTCTCATGTAGGTCTAATTTGTTCTGTTAGTTTTAACAGACTTAAACATTAACTCCACAGAAGTCATATAAAGAAGAATTATGTGTAAAAATGTTACTTACAGGAACACTCTTACTCTGGAAACTCTGTGAATCACACATAGAAGAGCACACTAAAAGGAAAAATAAAACTAATTAGACAAATCAAAAATAAGAAAACTGAAAGATATAATCCTATACAAGTTACATGTGACTCTGATTAAGCAGTGGGGGGGGAGGGTCTCAGACTAGTGGCATTTTTTGGTAATATTTAAGAAATAAGCAGTTTAAAAGGAACAGCGTTCATTTAAGACAAATCTTTTAACATTGCACTGTACAAATTGGGCAAAATATTAAGGGCATGACAGAGTTTCTGTAGGACTTATTAGGAAGAATTTAAGGCTTTCTTTAAAGACCTTTTAAAGACCAAATACAAATAAATTATTGAGGCAATTATAGAGGAAAAACAACACCAATATGTTGAGAACTACATATAACTGTCTAGGGAGCACAAAGATTTAAATTCCTAGCAAGACATCAACGTAAAAAAAGATTTAACTTGCTTTTGTATTAAGTTATAAAGTATGTTAAAGCTTGAATGCCTCTTATATACTTCCAAGAAGTTAATCTAACTGATTCAGTACCTGGAATTGCAGCCTTGGCCACTTCAGCAAGACCCTGTGCTCCCAGATGGTTTCTTTTGGCTGAGCAATTTTTCATGTGCCTTTTGAGATCCTGGCGTACAAACATCCCCCGGCAATAAACACAGTACGTATACTTGTTGGAGGCTTGTTTTACAGAATGGCGTTTAACTTTCAGGGCACCCGATCCTTTCTTCAGGACATCATTGTTGTGCTTAAAGTTGCCTTTGTTTCGCAACATCTGCAGCAATTCCTTTCTTTTCTTGGAGTGAGCTGGTAAACTGAGTGCTCGTGCAATTTCGGCATCTTCACGTTCATGCACTTTAAAATGTCGAGCTATTTTGATTTGTGGCTTTCCACAAACAAAACAGAAATTTTCACCACCTCCGGACACAGTGGTGATGCCCTTTGAAGACAAGGCTGAATCACTTGCTGTATCCTCTGGGATGGATGTATCTCTCTCTTCTCTTTTATTTGTGGTGTTCTCGTCCTCTGCTTTAGTGATGCTGCTGGGGCTTAAGTCAGGTGAAGAAGACTCATTGTAAATGAGTGAATCTTTAGTGACGTTCAGGCTGGAGGACTTCTCAGTGGTCATGCAAGGCTCCAGAGAGTTCTCTGTAGTGTTGCTGATAGACCTTTCTAAATCAAATTCTGTGTTTGATTTCAAGCCAGATGGTGATTGAGGGACAAACTCATTACCTGACCAGAAATCGTTGTCCCAGCTTTCAGGTAAATCCTGTAGAACATATATCGTAGACAAGATTATTGGATTAATCTTTATTATGTATGCAGAATGGTGTGTAAAAAGGTTACTTACAGGCACACTCTTACTCTGGAAATTGTGTGAATCAGACACAGAAGAGCACACTAAAAGAAAAAAAAAGAAATCAATTACACAAAAGCAGAAAGAAAACAGCTGCAAGATATTATATCCCCACAAAAGTTACATGTGACTACGATAAGCAGGGGGGGAATGGTCACAGACTTGCAATATTTAAGGAATGAGCAGTTTTAAATTGAACAGTGTTTATTGCAAATCTTTCCAAATTGGGAAAACAATTAAGAACATGACAGAGTTTAGAAAGATTTATCATGGGGAATTTAAGACTTTCTTTAAAGACCTTTAAGACCGAATAAAGAAATTTTAAATGAAAAAAACAAATGGAGGGAAAACAACAGCAATATGTTAAGAACTACAAATGATGTCTAAGGAGCAATAAAGATTTAAATTCCTAGAAAAATATCAAAGTAATAAGACAAAAAAAAATGATCTAACTTGCCTTTAAATTAAGTTTACACCATGTTAAGGCTTGAATATCTCTGATTCAACCACTTAATTGGAGAAATCACTTGTACCATCTGGTCATACCCATTGAATATCTATATACCTCTATGAAAGTGCTGTCAACATTTGCCATAAATACTGTTCATGTGCTCCCTAGACATTACACACAGTGAAAAGAATTCAAATATGATAAGTATTGATTTAATTATTTGATAGTTGCTCACACAATTTATATTTTACATTTTATCAGTTCAAATGTTTCGCAGTTTAGGAGTAACCTGAAGTATTTTAATAAAACAGGCTCATACTTGCAAAACTGCTTTATAGTGATGTTAAATAGGTACAATAAAAAAAAATCTAAGCACGTCTCTAATTTACATTAGTCTCTGGAGAGCTCCACACACTGCCGCTAGATGGCGCCACTCACTTCTGCAGCACATGCACCAATGAATTCATAAGCCAAATTCATTTTGTTCATTGGTTGCGGTTCCCTTATGCTTTGTTCACACCCGACGCGGAAGAAGCATCTAGAACGAGTGATTTACATGTTAAGTCAATGCAAAGGCGCGGATAGACATCCTGCGGCGCGAATAGCACAATACGCATGAATGGCGTGGCGCAAATTAAGCGTTTTGCACGTTTGACGTGCTTAACACATAAATCACGCGTATCGCTCGTATTGGAAAATATGAACTTCAGCAGACATTCGTGCCGCGTTAACCAATCAGGAGCTTCCTCTTGTGGGGGCGTGATTGTGACGTAGCACCTGTTGTTGGTGTCCCGGGGAGAAATCCTCCAGCCTACACCGACAACAGTTCATCAAACTGGGCTCGGCTCAGTCAGCCTCCGTCATCCAGGTTAAGTTTCTGTAGGAGTTTATGAGCTCACAGAGCTGCTGCACCTCTGAAAGGATCTAGTCAACTCAGACACTGCTCCAAACTTATTGACGCTGTTTTTCAGCCTTCATAAAAGCACATAAACACAGTTATTTTCTCAATAAAATCCATGTTAGCCATTTAGCAATGAAGCTAGAGTCACCGGGCAGACATAAGCCCTGCCCATCACATGAATCTGCGTCTGTTCTGAAGTGAATTTGACGTGCAAATGAAGCGAGTAAACTCAAATGTTCAGGCGTCTATTTACCACGAAAAGCGCGATTTATCTGCATGTTCCGCGTCTGGTGTGAACACAGCATTACACACATAAACAAATACATTAAAGGGCTAAACGTTACCATAGTATTATATGTGCAGTGCATCCCACAGACATAAAAAAATCTAGAAATCTGTAATTCTAAGGTACAATAACATCTCTGAATGGTGTCTTGAATGACATCCTGGAGAAAGCAGTAATACAGCTTATTCTCCTGTATGGTGAACACCGAAGGTGCCAATGATGATCCTCACTGCAGAAATTACACTTCACCTTACATTAAAACCCAAGGAAACAATTCCTTGAGAAAATGAATGCCATGCTCATAGGAATTTAGGGAAAGATTATTCAAGACTTTTTAGAACCCACAAAAAAACCCTGCATGAGTTATATTGTACCACACTTCATTATCTTTAATATCTCTGAGAAATTTTTATCTAACTGATACAGTACCTGGAATTGCAGCCTTGGTCACTTCAGCAAGACCCTGTGCTCCCAGTGCTTCCTGATGGTTTTTTTTGGCTGAGCAATTTGTCATGTGCCTCTTGAGAACCTGGCGAACAAACATCCCCCGGCAATAAACACAGTACGTATACTTGTTGGAGGCTTGTTTTACAGAATGGCGTTTAACTTTCAGGGCACCCGATCCTTTCTTCAGGACATCATTGTTGTGCTTAAAGTTGCCTTTGTTTCGCAACATCTGCAGCAATTCCTTTCTTTTCTTGGAGTGAGCTGGTAAACTGAGTGCTCGTGCAATTTCGGCATCTTCATGCTTATGCACCCTAAAATGTCGAGCTATTTTGATTTGTGGCTTTCCACAAACAAAACAGAAATTTTCACCACCTCCGGACACAGTGGTGATGCCTTTTGAAGATGAGACTGAATCACTCGCTGTATCCTCTGGGATGGATGTATCTCTCTCTTCTCTTTTATTTGTGGTGTTCTCGTCCTCTGCTTTAGTGATGCTGCTGGGGCTTAAGTCAGGTGAAGAGGACAGATTGTGAATGAGTGAATCTCCAGCTGTGACATTCAGGCTAGAAGCCTTCTCAGTGTGCATGCAAGGCTCCAGAGAGTTCTCTGTAGTGTTGCTGATAGACCTTTCTAAATCCAGTTCAGTTTTTGAGTTCAAGTCAGACTGTAATTCAGGGACAAGCTCTTCACCTGATGAAAATTCATCTGCCCAACTTTCAAGTAAATCCTGTAAAAGATTAATTGTAGGCAGCAGTATTAGCGTAATCTTTAATTATTAGTATCAGACTGAGAACAAGGATGACTAAAAACACAAATTTATCATGTAGCCCTAATCTGTCCTGTTAGTTTCGAATACTTGTGAGTTTCATTAACTCCATAGATGTAATTTGTTGAAATATTAATGCATTAAAAGTTACTTACAGTCACGCTGTTTTTGAGAAAACTGCATGAATGCCACACAGAAGAGCAACCTTTAAAAAGAAATTACACAAAACAGAAAACATTAATTTATTTTATCTTTATGAAACGGATAGGAAATTAGGAAACTAAACTAAAGCTAACTAAAGCTAACTAATATCACACAGACTGCACAGACACATACTGGCAGATGATGTTCTGCGCAGTTACACAGCATTGTGTGTGTATAAAATATTAAACAGTGAACAAACCACAAACACATTCTGCGAATTTGAATTGTCTCTATTTTAAGCCCCGTTTCGATTACATCATTTTATTGTCAGTTACAACACTGGTTAGGAGTCAATCTGTCAGATTATCTTATTTTGTCTAGATCAGGAATGCCCAAACTCTGTCCTGTAGGGCTGGTGTTCTGAAGAGTTTAGCGACAAAACCCCAATCAAACATGCCTGAAAAATCTAATCAAGCTCTTACTAGGTTTATCCTAGCATCATCCTGGCAGGTATGTTGAAGCAAGTTGGAGCTAAACTCTGCAGGACAACGACCCTCCAAAACAGTTTGGGCAACCCTGGTCTAGATAAACTCTTGATGTGTTGTGGGTACCAAATATGCCAGACTTGATGTTGGTTCATGTTCAATCCTCACATGATGTGTACGACACACATTCTGTCATCAAGAAGCAGCATATATTACAAATGACACTGTAACTGTCTAGAGCAGGAGTGTTCCTGGAGATCTACCTTTCTGCAGAGTTCAGCTGCAACCTTGATCAAACACATTTGGCTTTAATTACCAAATGCTTTTTCAGATCCTACTTAGTTTAGCTAGGTTTCAGGGTTGGAACTAAACTCTGCAAGAGGGTAGATCTTCAGGAACACTCTAGAGGTCTGCATTCCTGCGGTTGTACCATGAGAGCCATGGGACCTGACCAGATTTCTTGTGGCACAGGAATAAATTTCTGAATAAAACACGGTGGCGGTCGGTAACTCTGGTGTAATTTGAATGGGAGCGGGCGGGCTAACAATATAGCATTTCCTTGTCCCAAGTTATTTCGAACTGTTGAGCACTGGTACAGCCAGTGCTCTCTGCACGTGTTTTTTTTTCACCCCGCGCATGTAACATCTGCATAAAGGTCCTCAGAGTGGGTTTTGCCGACATGGGAGAGCAAAGTGAAGATGCGCCGTCCTTTAGCTTGCATTAGAAAATGGTCAGTTTACTGTTAAGAAACCCACATCAGGAAAGTCTGATATTTGGGAGTCTTTTTCAAGCATTGGAACCTCAGGTTTAAGCCAGTACTCATGTCTCATCAAAACAGAGCAAACAAAACAGAAATCCTTGCACAACCTAAACCTGAAAACTCTTGCACAAAGTAAACCTGATCTAAATTTAGCGGTAGAAAATTATCCTAAGTGGGCAGCGGGTGAACAAAGGCTGAATATACGATGTGATCGGTCGGGTGCGGAATAAAACCTTGCGGGAGCAGGACTAAAAAATTAGTCCCACGCAGACCTCTACACCCTTGTCTAGAGTGTGTTTTTTCTGAACTAAAACAGTAGAAAAACAAATGAAAAAAGTTACCTTAAAAAAAAAATTATACAAAAAAGTAGCCATCAAGTGGTGGAGGAAAGAGATTCTGTGCTCCTAATCGTCAACATAACCACATGGGACAGAAATTATACAAAAAAAAATGAACATGCTGGATTTTGTGTTGAAGCGTCAACATGAAGCGACATGCCATTGTTTGTACTATGAAACACCACACAAGTAAAAACTATTGAATCTTGCATCCTGATGCTTACTTGACATTTAGAAATACCCAGGACACTAGGGAAAAAAATCATGTAATCTAAATGGGGCTTAATTTGTTATACTTTAACAATTTGATACACTTATTTAAAAGGAGGGTCGGGCTATCTACTTAAAAGGTATTTTAAAAGCATATTTATCTCTTTATTACTGTTTTTAAACTTTAATACATAAGTAATATTGCTATGCATTAAGGGCAGCTCAGTGGTTTGACCTGTTGTCTGACCCGGCAAGAAAAGAAAGTTCTTCAGTGTGGTACTTCAGTGTCCTACACAGTTTAAAGACATGCAGTTTAGGTCAACTGAAAACTACAAAATCGTCCCTTCCCAACTTGTGTAACAAAGACTTGTGTGTATAAAATGGTTCCCACTAACATAGGTCATAGATGCTCAGCAAACTAAAACATTTCTATGAATTAATATCACTTATGTAGAGTGAAAACTTCATAATTAAGAAAATAACTTTCATGAGCTTCCTCCATCCATCACTGGCCACACGTCTGCACTGTTAGCTGACAGGACGTTCACCGGCAAGATATTATATTCCCCACAATAGGTACGTGAGACTCCAATATGCAGAAAAAAATATAGTCACAAACTTATGAAATTAAAAAAAGGTATTTGTTTTAGATGGGAATTATTTATAACATTGTACCATTCAAGTTTTCAGGCAGCCCTTCTAAACTTGTATTTAGTTTAGTTGTTTTTTTTTCCCAGACCCTCCCAAAGCGGTTCACAAAGACATTTAAATGAAATGAATAGTTCACACAAAAACTAAAATTTACCCATGATTTACTCACCTTAAATGCATCCTAGACGTTATCTCACATTCCATTTTCAGACGGACACAATCGCAGTTGTAATTAAAAATTGTCCTGGCTCTTCGAAGCTGTATAAAGCAGGGCTCGAAATTTGGTGTGTAATTGCAGGAATTGCGCATGAATTAAATTATTCCCGCAAGTTTAAATTTCTTAACGCAAGAAATTTATACACAAACATATTCGGTAATATTTAGATCAAAATTATAACAATTATTTTACAATGTAAGAGACACTCATGTTTGTAAAGAGCTGCTTGTTATAATAGTGTGGCCTTTATCTAAAATTAACTATACTTTAAAGTTATAATATATTTTGCCTTAAATGGTAAATGTCGTAATTTACAATAATAATAATTACATAAATGTTGAGATTGTCTAAAAATAAAAAAGTTACTAAAATTTCACAACACTAAACAAATTTGATAAAAACAAACAAACAAGCAAGCTTAAGCCAAGACGTTCCACCTTAATTCAATCATAAAAAATTAAGCAACTCAAAATACACATGAATTGACGTTAGACTTGCATACTGTCATGTACACACATCTGGAAAAGTCACATAAACAACAAACCTTATAGCTTAAACGGTTTTTAATATCTTAATACAAGTTTGAAAGAGAACATGGAACAGCAGTAATTGTAAAAGCAAATGCGAGATGGATAAACGGATAATTCTTCGCCTGCGTGATTCAGCAGGTGGTGAACCAAACACAAACACTACATGACAGCCTACTGACTGTGACTGAACCAAACTTAGACATCTGATTAGGCTGCGGCAAGGATAAACAGAGCTTAAATGAGAGGATCTGGCAAAAAAAAAATCATAAAGGTATTTAAATGATCATGGTGAAGCTTTAACTGACTGAAATTATGAATGCTGACTATATATATATATATATATATATATATATATATATATATATATATATATATATATATATATATATATATATATATATATATATATATTTTTTTTTTTTAAGGGTGCTCCGATTGGTCACAGATAAGCCGATAATAGCTTGGGGGAGTTTGATCGGCGGTCTCTATGAAGGCCTATACAGAAGGGCCGATCAGATGATGCAAAACTCGCGACACTTTTTACATGGTGCAGAAAGAGGGTGTGTGAAACGTGGCCTCTGTGCTTAAACAGCTGACTATGAGTTGTCCCAGATGCTCACCGGTAGCCAGTGGCCTATGGATATTAGTTGAAAATATGATTTCTTTACTTGCCCCATTTAAGGAGCTCACTCAACAGCTGCCATCGCATCATACCGTCTATAAGCAGGGGTACTCAACAGGCGGCTCCACGTCACGCTAAAGATAGTTTATTTTTATATTATAATTTGTGCTCGCACCACGCCAATGGGCTCGTTCACATATCTCATCCAAAATGGTCATTGAAAACATGATGAGCGCCGCTTCTTTCACCAAGTTCAATTCACTCGCAACCTTCCGCTCCTTTAGCATTCGTGGGAGCTATGGCGTAGGCTACACTCATAGCATTTTAAAGGCGCAGTATCGTGTCTTTACACTTTACATTGTGTATACACTTTACATTGTGTAAACGGCAGATGTTCCTCTTAGCAACATAAAGCAAGCAGCGCTCAAGTTACAGTGAACAGAGGTGTCATCACGTCTTTTGGTTTTGATGAGGTTTGTCTGTGCAGAACTCAATCGCTGAGCTAAATTGAACCGTACAATCTACAAAATGTAGTAGTAGGCTACTGTTACTACTAGTAATGGTAGTAACAACAAAAACAGCAACTTTTGTATTATTTCTCAGTTCCTTTTTTTCTAAAGGGGTGCAGCTGTAACCTAACCTAATGTTTTTAAATACATGCTCAATTATGATATTGTTTTTCTTATTATCTTGATTTGCTCACTGATGACTTCTGAATTGTGCTCTATCCGTTGAGCAACAGTATGTTCATTTAATTGAAATATGCTTTTTTTTGAGGCTTAACAATAAACGTAAGGTTATGCTAAAATTAGAAATGACAAGGTGTTTTAAAGGCATTACCCCGAACATTCTGAGGGGATGGCCAAATCAAAGGTTATCATGGGCCAACTTTGGCCCATAGGCCCTAGTTTGGGCAACTCTGCCCTAAACTGTTCTTATTAGCTAATGAAGCACAGGCTGCTATGTTTTAGGTTGGCATGTTGCTCGTCAACAAACGCAGTTGTCATACGGAATTTGAAAAATACATTTAGAAAAACATGATTAATAAAAGGCTTTAATTAGACCCTGTAAAGCCTGGTTTATACTCGACATGTCCGCTAGTTCGCTTGAGTGCGAGCGGCGAATGTGATGTTCGCTTTGGGTGTGCGTGACATGATTTCAACTGGCAGAGCGCATGATTTATTTTTTGAGCGAACAGTTCACGCGACAACTGATTTAAGTCGAGTATGAAACACTTTGAAGAGATTTTGTCTGAAACAGGTACGACTGTACAGACATCTTTATGATCCGTCCATGCGTGATCATAGAGATAACCAATAACTCTATGCTAGAAATTTTAACAGCTGCGGGAATGGAGGAACGTTTTTGTGAAAAATTTGTAAAATCCTGAGGGATACGCTTGTTAAAACCAAAAAGAGAGGTCATAGCAAAAGTGGAGACCGAGGTGGTTTTAATACACAATTAAAAAATATGTTTTTCCACCAGTCATAGATTTTACACTGATGTAGATATTACAATTTGGAATTTGAAACAATTTAATGGTTACAAAACTAAAATGAAGTCACAGATTATTTCTTTGATAACTGAAAAGGAATATTTTAACCTGTCGGCTTACAATATACTGATGCCTGTTTTTCTAGGCTTTATTGGTGATAATGGTCAGGAATGTTGGATCATTATTGCCTTTTTAGCATATCAGTATATGACCAACTAGCTAGACAGTGAATTGTGGAGTGGGTTAAATAAAAAAAGACAGTATTTTTACTAAGTGTACTTTTTTTTACTTTTATTTTTGCCATAATAAAAAAATATATTTGTAGAGCAACCCATGTTCTGTTGTCATTAATATTTTAATAAACTTTAATAGGTAGAGCTGTCTGAGATATGAACAAAAGCAAGTGATGCATCAAAGTTTGATTTAAAGATCTTAAATGGTTATAAAAATCTTTACAATCATTAAAGTTTTTAATAAAAATAATTTGTTTACAAATATTGAATATTAATGATATGACATAGTTCCGGAAACTTCCTACTTCTCGTTTTATCTGCTCGACTTTACGGTGGGTTTCTTTTGACCACCCCCTGTCAATTTCAAAAATATCACAATGGTGAACGCGTTAAGTATAAAAGCCTCGTCTGTTTCATGAGGTGCGTGCAGTCAGTGAAGGTGCACGATGCGGCACCACGCGAATGTATAAATCCAGCTTAATTGGCGATCAGTATCAGCCGATATGGCTTCAAGTGATCCTAATCGGCCCCAAAAATCCTGATCGGAGCATCTCTAATATTTTAGATAGGTTGAGTCCTAACATGCGAGGATTATGTTTACATTGTAGCATAAAATAATCTGTGACCTGATTTTCTGAACCAGTCTATTGAAATGAACTGTACAAAAGATCTGGTTCACGGAAAAGATCTGAACTTCCCATCACTAGTAAAAAATGTAAATAAACCCATTGTTTTACATCAGCAATCATACAAACACTTATTACTAGGCCCAAACGGAATCTGCACGTGCAGAAATCCGCAGATGTTTAGCCCATCATTGAGTCTATTTATTTACTTGTGTAAATGTGCGTAAATTTATATTCATTCAGTTTTTAAATTAGCTTCACTAATAATATTAATCAATATTAAAATGTTCATATGATTTATTTACAATACAGTTTGTAAAGTCATATGTTCTGTCTTTTAGAAGAGATATTATATGAGAGACTTGCTTTACCAAATAAGTGGATCTAATTGGATTTGCACTGTAAACATTAAATAAAAGGTAGTATTTTTTTTTTTTTTTGTATATTAACTTTTTAGTTATGATACTCCCAAAAATCGTTCCGCATAAATCCGCAGATTTTTTTACAATATTCTGCACAGAGATAGCAAAAAACTTCCGCAGATTCTGTCTGGCCCTACTTATTACTAAATCATCTTCAATGCATCTTACGTTTTAACCACCTGCTGCATCTTAATAAATGTAACTGAAAACCCCACTGACTTAACAAAGAGATTAATTTGTAACTCTGATAAGCAATTAACACCATGCAGATAGAGATGTATGGGCTTGGATACGTTGACAGATCATTTGCAACAAGTAAAAAGATCTATAAATGAGAACATTTCCAAGCATAAATTGATTATGCATGCATTTACATGATCAATAACATGTTTTGATTATGTTGTAGTGTGCACCGCAATGTATGGGTCGTCTGGTGGGTGAGTAAAACCTCCAGTTATTAATATTTCACAGATTTCAGCATGTAAAGCTGGTTTGAAACTATCTGTATTGTATAAATGCTCAAATAAAAGTGACTTAAGCACACAAACTGATTAATAATCGGAGCGATTTCATGCTAATGTCACCCTTACCATTAAAAAAAATCAAGTTTTCACCTCCACCTTTAGTTATTTGTGTAGAGTTTTTAGTATTTTACAGACAATAACAATACAAACAATTTGATTTCATTTACCAAAGTCAAACAACTACCATTCTCACGTCATTTCCATAACAAACACATCATCCATAATGTATGCGACATCGTCATAAATGCTAAATAAATAGTTTTCTTCTAAAATCCTTTTAATTAGTGTTATTTATTTTGGGTTGTGCAGTTCACAGAATACAAAATATGATGAATACTGCAAACTTCCATGTGTCCATGTTAATTTCCCTCAATTAAAATATAAAACACATTTACAGACTGATCTTTTCCTGACCCTTTATCGCTGTGCTGAGTTGTTTTGAAAAATATAAATCAGATGTTTTAATCTACTGTTAACATATACATTCTCTGTGAATTTATGTTTCAAATATTTACTGCAAATGATAGAGGTAAAGTTGGTTTTATATTCGGATATTCAGACATTCTCCTTGATATAATTTCAGAAAAGTATTTATTGCAAACTCCAAATAGGGAAAGCATATAAGCAGCCAATGACTATCAAAGAACAACATTGTTCACAGTCAATTAGATAGTGTTAATGTTGTTTTAAAGTCATACTTGCGTGTTAATTCCGATCAAATATTAAAAGTAACATGGTAAACAATATAGAGACTGCTAAATGAACGAATGTGTGAATATAAAACCAACTTTACCTCTATTTGCAAATGTCACATCCAAAAACAATGGACTTGCATATATATATATATATATATATATATATATATATATATATATATATATATATATATATATATATATATATATATAGGTATTATTTAAAGTTATCATTATAACTACTACTTCTATTATTATAAATGAAACCCCTATTCAAGTCTCAGACTTAAATGAATTAAAGTTTGTTACTTGTCTTTAAGTTAAACACTCATAGTATAATGTAGCTGACTCATACATAAATTGTATAATTTTTATTACAGCCTTTAATAGTTTTACTTAGCATCACTATTATTTAAATATGATTTAGGGTGAAGCATGTGTGTAAATATACCATAAGTTAAGAGAAAAGACTGAGATGAGGATGAAAACCAACCTATTTGATCCTCGGGCTCTTCTTTTACCAGCGTGAAAACATCTGCAATCCTGATGTCCTCACACTCCTCTTTAATAAACGCCATCTTTATAACTGTGGAGATCTCTGTGTGTTCAAGAGGAGAATGGTGAATAAATGCAAACTATATCCGAATCCAAGTCTTAATTGCTTAATATTACAAGTATTAGATGATTATATACTGCATATGATGGATTAAACTTCCCGCACAACGTTTGCGGTGTGTTTATAAGCGGCTTTATGGCTTCTGACCTGTGGTTTTGTTGAGTTTGCAAAGCAGGAATGAACTCGAAGTTTCCGGAGGCTCAGTTTCTCTCCCCTTTGCCTACAAACACTGAATTTGTGTTTCTGGTGAATTTATCGACGATAAACTGAGCGATTTTAACTGATTTATATACGCTCCGAAAACACAAACCTTTGGCCGAAACACAGACGCGGCGCGAATCTGTGACGTCACACCAGCAAACCATAATAAAAGTCCTGTTCATCCTGTTAAAAAACGAGAGTGAAGCGGTGAGACAAAA
This sequence comes from Danio kyathit, assembly GCA_903798195.1. NCBI lineage: Eukaryota > Metazoa > Chordata > Actinopteri > Cypriniformes > Danionidae > Danio > Danio kyathit. The sequence continues at coordinate 42,861,067 of LR812522.1, forward strand.
GGACTAGAAACAAGGGAAGATGAAAACTACTTAGATAGATAGATAGATAGATAGATAGATAGATAGATAGATAGATAGATAGATAGATAGATAGATAGATAGCACATTGGACAACAAATTCTGAACTTTAACAAAAGTACAGATATCAAAAGTATTTTATGTAATATAAGCTTATAAAATATGCGCTGTGTTCACACTAAATAGCGGTTGTTGCTGCTTAAATAGCGAACTGAATGCAACATCACGCTACTTGTAAAACTGCACAATAACGAAAATTCATCAAGAAACACCTTTCTTTTTCCGTCGTGAGGGTAAAGTCATGGTAGGAAACAGCCGCGGATACCTACATTAATATAAAATTATTTTTGTGACACGTTAATGAAGTACAATTTAATGTGTAGTTTACTAAATAATTTAAATAATTCAACTTAACTTCCGTCCCCAGCTGTATCTCTTCTAGTAGGGACGCGGTGCAGCTTTATGACGTCACAAATTAAACAAAACAAAACAAAATATCTACTGAAGATGGATCTTTAGGTTCAACTACGAACAAGGGTTTAATCACACGAATTCCAAAACCTGATAAAGACTTAAAACTGATATTTTTCGCCCCAATCACGTTACTCAACAATAATTATACATGTTTACACACACACATATGTTAATAAAAAATAAAAAAAAAGAGTTCATAATTTAATTAACGAATCCCAATCAGGCTTTATGACAGCTAGGTCAATTCACACTAATATAAAGATGGACTTGGTAGAGTATAATCACTTTAAAAAAAGAGGATGATGGTTTTATCCTATTTTTAGACTTTAAGAAAGCCTTTAGGGCACACTTGATCTTAAAGGTTTCTTAGAATTCTTCAGCTTTGGTGATAAGTTTGTTAATATTATAATTTTTTTTAAAATGAAAATAGCTCAGGGTGACGCAGTGGCGCAGTAGGTAGCGCTGTCGCCTCACAGCAAGAAGGTAGGGTCGAGCCTCGGCTGCAGAGTCGGATTAACCAATGGGCATTATGGGCACAGATCCAGGGGCCCGTGCACACTTGGGGCCCCTGCGAGGGGGGGGGAAAATGCTGATTTTGGAGTGTCTATTTAGACTAAGTGCAAATAGCGCACCTCATTGGAATAAGCTAATTGAGTGCTTCCCGCCAGCGCCATTTGATCGACAGAGACAACATAACTAAAGAGCGCAGTAGACAGCAAGTGGGAGTGGCGCAGCTCCTAAAGTGCATGGCAACATGTTTTGAGGCGATCGATCATGAACCCGGTTCGAATCCAGCGACTGATGAACACGTTCTTCTTTTTCCCCCCCATTACATATTAGATTGTAAATACATTTATTTTCAATAGAAAGGAAGAAGGGATTTGCTGAATTGGGCAGACTGTAGCTACTGTAGTAATGGTCGTAGATCAAAATGAGTGGACAAGTCCCAGCCAACATTTTCACGTGGGCCCCAAGTGGGATTTTTGTGGGCTGTCACTTGGGCCCTGCATGGGCAACCCAGATGGGACCCGTACATTTTTGTCCTCTGGCTCCACTTGGGCCCCGTGTGTGTTGAACCATATGGGCCCAGGATGGGTTCATAGTGGGCTTTAGGTGGGCCCCATATAGGTTTTCATTAAAGGGGCTCACCTGGGTCCCAAATGGGCTCTAATAACTGGGGCCAGGGTGGGCCACAGACAAAACACTTATGGGGCCCAGATGGGTAATTACATACAACCCGCTTATAGCCCCTATATGGGCTTTCTGTGGGTCCCCAGTGGGTCAGAACTGGGCCCTGTTTATATTTCTATATTCATTACTGTAGATGTGCTACTATGCAAAATACAATTTCTAACCTTGTCACCTTTAAGTAACAATGTTCTAGTAAAGCTGTACCTGTCATAATACATAATACATTTACATAATATTTCTACAGTGAAAAAAATGACTTTTAACTCAGAATGTGGAACTCATATTTTATTGATCATGCAAGTTATTTTATAAAAACATTTTTTTAAATGACTAAACAGGGATGAGGATTACTCGTGGGCATGTGTCAACCCCTCAGCTTTAATTCAATTTCATTTTTATGTAGATTGTGTCAAAGCAGCTTCACACAGAAGTTCTTGTAAACGTAAACTGTCAGTTCAGTTTTCAGAGTTCAGTTTAGTTCAGTTCAATGTAATGTAAATGTCACTGCTGAAAGTTCAAACACTGGAGCAAATCTATCCATGCCCAGCTCCACAAATCCCAAACCAAGCAAGCCAGTGGCGACAACGGCGAGGAACAAACTTCCCCAATTGACCAAAGTGATTGAAAAAAAATCCTCAAGAGAAACAAGGCACAGTTGGGCACGACCATTTTTCCTTTGGCCAAACTTATTATATAGACCTGCAGTCTAGGCACAGGAGGCTGGTGAATGCTGTGCGTCCTTCGTGGAGAAGCTGGAGGTGTGAGGAGGTCCCTGGCGGGTGTCCAAGGGAGCCCATGGGATCAATACGGAGACTCGACTATCCCTGGGGTCTTTCAGGAATCAGTCCCACGCTCTCCACTCCTCCATGACCCCCACAGCATCTGCTCAGGATATAGCCTGGTCCAGGATTATGGAGACCTCGAGATAAAGAGAAACAGAATGCTGTTCAAATTATAACAGAAACTAAACAAAAAAAAACAGAAAAAAACACAGAAAAGGCAATTATTTTTTAAGTGCAATCAAAACATTAACAAAAAAATCTCTTACAAAGCATGCATTACTATAAGTAAGCCATCCAAGTATTAATTGCAAGTACACTTTCACTTAAAGAGATAAGGAATTAAACATGCAGTTGAAAAAGAAACATTTATATTACACATTATAGATTGTAATCCCTAATATTCTGTTGTTACACTCAGTGGCCCCAAAAAAATAATATTAATTTGCAACATTATTAAACTGTTCTTCAGTAAATTACCAGATTGAATTTGATCTATTTTAATGTGCGATCACAGAAAAGGGGATTAACAGTAACATAATCATAATGATGTAGGCCATAAGTTACAAAAATGGGGGTCCCGGCCCATATATCCATATGTACAGTATAGCAGCACTGTTGAGCATTGAGCATTAGTGTGTTACCACTGACACACTGCAAGTACAGTGGAGCTACTGATGGTTTTGTTGTATTTACGTTATTATATTTGTCTACATATCAGAATACAAACATTTTTTTTTATTTAAAATATAGGGTCGGTATATTGGCAGTGTGTGATTTAATAACAAATGGCCTATTTTTTGTTACTTTATTTAAAATAATATAGGCCATTAATTCTGCTAAAAGGTATGTGGTTACAGTAATAAACATATATATAATATTTGTCATCCTTGCCACAAGCTTACTGGAGTGATAATATGATTAAGTGTTAAGTAGGCTATAAAAATCATTTGGGGAAAAAAGGTCACATACAATAAAGTTGGAAACCACTTGTTTAGGCAACTACAAAGGTGATAATTTTATATATTATCAAAAATTGAAGATATTACCATAAATTTTTTTTAAAATACATACAGGTTGTATGTTAAGGACACTTTAAAGAACCTACAATAGTTTTCACAGAGTGACAGCTACTTCCAAACTCAAACTATAAAGCATTTGTGTATGCTCACCTGACAGCATACCTGCCAACACTCCCGTTTTTCCCGGGAGTCTCCCGTATTTCAGACCCGTCTCCCGTATTGTCGTCTCCCGGAATTTCGTGGAACCAAATGTTGGCAGGTATGCTGACAGACAGGTGCAAAGTCAAAGGTAAGCATTTAAAATATATATTTTATTCATTGTTTTGTCAATCTAATGCCAATTTCATTGTTTCAAATTACAAAACTATTCAAATGAGAATTGTGTTAAATTGGATTATTGACAAGTGTTACTTAACAAAACTAAACATTTAAGACAATTGATTTTCTAAGGCAGATTTGCATAATGTATTTGCTAAAATACTCTCCTGACCTCTGAACTGCTATCTGCATTTTGAATTTTATAATACTGAATTTGATTAAGACTTTTTTTTTAATCTCATATTTAAAGTAAATAGATATCTGGGGTCTAGGGATTTATGTCTAAAAAATCTGCCTCGAAAATAAAATTACCTTAAATTTCAAATGTTCAATATTCAAGTTATAATAATCAAATTCAACACTAGTTTTATTGATAGATACTTTACATATATATTTAATAACACTTAAGAAAATCACTAAATCAATCAATATTTTCAACACCAATCTTTTATGCAACTTGCATATCTGAATGCACTGACCTCCATTCAAGATCCTGCTGCACTGTCAAGGCAGTTCGCTGTTTTCCACTGAAATATATTTTTAAAAAGAAAGACAAAAGAACAACAAATGATCAGAGGAATGAAAAAAAAACTTCACTCTTCAAAACAATTGTGAAAAATGTGTTGTTGTTTCAATTGATTCGTTTTTATATTAATTATTTGAGGCCTGTGTCTCTTAATGCTAGCAATGCGAGTATCCTGAACTGCAGTGCTAAAGAATTTTAAAACTTTATACAAAGAAATTATTTGTAAATAATTACACTAATAATAAAAATAATAATAAAAGACGTCAATGTAATGTACAATTTTAAATAATGTAATGCTAGGTTGGTTATTATTACCCCTTATGGTAACACTTTATATTAACTACACACTATGAATCATTCATTAAGCATTAGTATCTAGTGAATTCATTATTTGTTAAGCATTAACTCTACATTAATAAACGTTAGTAAGCAGTTTATAACTGCAGCTACAAATGCTCTCTTCTTGACTAATAATAACCACATTTATAATGTGCTTAATAATTGTACTTTCATAACTTGTGACTGGTTGATTTTTCATTACTGAATTAAATATTGCATTATTTACAAACCATTTGTATTTAAGAGCAGTTGGTGACTTTTAAGATCAATCAGAATGAGTTAGTAAATGATTATTAAACTATTGAAATTAACATTTATATATCTTATTATTCAGGCATTATAGTAATGGTTACTATACATGGTAATACATGCTTTGTTAACTTAACTTCATGCAGTTTTGTGACCTAATCTAAAGACCAAATCTTATCTAAAAAGTAAAATTACTGTAAATTTTAAACATTGCTGAATAACGAGTGTCAAAATATAATATAAAATTGGATAAAACAATATAATAATTTAACAATATAATAGGATGCAATGTTTAAACAGTACAGTAATTTTATTTTACATAAGGTTGCAAAGATTTATTTTTTATTTGATACAGTTTCATTTGTGTATCTTCAAATGAATATGAATGAATAATGTTGTTTATATTCTTATTCCTGTTTAGAACTGAGTACTTTAGTAGTCATTTATAAGGGATTTATAAAGCAAATATATAGTAAATATAAATAAATAGTCCTCCCTTTATATAGGGTCACAAAACTGGATGAAGTTGAGTTAATAAAGCATTTATTAACATACAAATTAACTATTAGTATATCCCTGAATAATAAGAATTATAAATGTTAATTTGAATAGTTTATTAATCATTTACTTTCGCATTCTGAATTATCTTAAAAACAACCAACTATGCTTAAATAACTGGTTTGTAAATAATGCAAAACTTAATTTAGTAATAAAAAAATCATTAGCAAAGTATGAAAGTACAATTATTAAGCACATTATAAATGTGGTTTTAAGTGAAGAATACAGCATTTGTAGCTGCAGTTATAAACTGGTTACTAACGTTTATTAATGTAGAGTTAATGTTTTACAGATAATGAATTCACTAGATACTAATGCTTAATAAATAGTTCATGGTGTGTAGTTATTATAGTGTTACCGACCCTATTTGTAGATCTTATATGGTATTACCTTCCTATAAATAATTATTAAATTAATATTATATGAATAATATATATAATATTATTTTTGGTTTAAACACTTGTTTTTATACAACAAAGACATATCTTTACGAGAGAATGAAGCTTAAATCTTTAAAGAAATTGAAGATTCAACCCAAATCTTTTTACTGAAAATTATTTAGCCTGGTGACCTCATTATTATACCAGAATGAGCCATATCAGTCAGCCAAAAACATATCGCCACATATTAGACCGTCGTGAGACAGGTTAGTTTTACCCTACTGATGTGGGCCGTTGTTGCGCTAGTAATCCCGCTCAATACGAGAGGAACCGCGGGTTCAGACATTTGGTTCGTGCGCTTGGCTGAGAAGCCACTGTCGCGAAGCCACCATCTGCGGGATTATGACTGAACACCGCGAAGTCAGAATCCCGCCTAAAAGGCAACGATACCGCAGGGTCGTCGGATCTCCGATAGGCCCGGGGTAGCCGGAAAGCCCCTCTCCGGAGGAGAGCCGCTCGTGACCGGAACCGGGGGCGCGGCAAGAACGAGTGCCTCTCTTCCAGTGACGCACCGCATGTAAGCCGGTCCATTACCGGATTTATGCAAAGTTAAGCTAACGGAATAGATATGGAATAGACTGAAGAAATGGAAACGTTAACGTTACAACTAACGTTAAGCTAAACAGTTTAACTCTAGGAGAGTTGTAAAAGAGCTTATTAGAAATTATAAAAGTGGACTGTTTCTTTAACGTAAGTCCCCGCAGGAAACAACGACCGAACAGGGATAAGGACATGGATTAAAAAAATTAAGTCTCTAACATCAGATATTTGAGAATAACATTAGACTGCTAAATTTGACCAATTTAAAATAGCTTATAATCTTCCTTCATCAGGCCTTTCACCATTGTTCAGAGGGCGCGTGACGAGATTAAACTAATGAAAGACATTATCCCGATATAGAAAACTTGAAAGTTGACATATAATTTAACAACATAATTTGACTAACTGAAAAAAAAAACGAAATGCACAACTTACCTTGAAAGTTTACTTGAGCGTTTCTCCTTCAGTCAAGCAGTCAGTTCGTCGTAACTCCGAGTCAGTCCGTGAGGAGAGTGGCAACCGTTTCTTCTTCTTCTTTTTTCAAATGAGAAGGCGCGAAGGCACGACGCCAAGTGATTGGATGATGCACAACGGAAGTGTTTTTATATTATTAGAAATAATGCGATATTTAATTAATCGGTTTAATTAAATACGTATATAATCTCCCATATATTTTAGAATGATCTAGGATTAGCCTACATTACATATATAATTAATAATAATAATAATTATTATTATTATTATTATTAGTAGTAGTAGTAATATCATTATTGAGAAATGACTCCTATTTAGCATATACAAAATATCCAATATCACAATCTTATGTACATAAATGTGATATGAAATACTTAACATTTTATTTAAAAAATGGTTGGGCTGTTATTATAATTGTACAAAAGCAAACACACTGCAAAAAAAAAAGAAAATTAATTTAAATTAACTGTCTAATTTTGCCCATATGTGGCCCATTTAGGACCCACAAATATAGTATGTGGGCTGCCTAACTGGGACCCACAACCTTATTCAACTGGGGCCCATATTCAGCCCAACAAAATGCCCACTCTGAGCCCATGCCCAGTTGACACCCACAAAGCCCAGGAAAATCCCATGTGGGGCCCACGTGGACATGTTGGCTGGGGTGGATGTAGCAAACGCAAGAGAAAAACAGGAGAGGAGGAGGCATCTTTATTGAGGCATGTTCCATGTATACACACACGTTCTTCAAACAGATCCATGATGAGGAGAATGAGGGTAAAGAAGACACTATAGGGAATGTTAGCTAGCTATCAAGCTCATGTTAACCAGGCGGAGAAAGCTAACCGCAGCGCAGACTGGACCCATCATGTGTCTGAAAGAAAATGGAGAGAGAGACAGTAAAAGCCCCTGAAGAGGAGAGAGACAGGAGAGAACTGGTATGGTGTGTGATTTCGGATACTTTCAGCCTTAAAATCAAGTGCTTTTTGCCTACTCTTCATCACGAGGGAGACAGTAGGAATCATTAACAAGTGTGTGTATTATGGAAGACTCAGATTCATAGAACTGGACTGGAGAGGTGTTATATCCGAATCATATGCATTATAAGTTTGTAGAAGTTATACATTAAAAATACCCTTAAATATAAATTTTGTGTACTGCTTCAGTGAACTTGAACAAGTATATTAAAAACCATTAATTGTCACTAGTTTATTAGTATTTTTTTTTTATCAAAGTGTGCTTTAAATGCTTTAGAAATAAGTTAAATCTTTGTAGACTATAAATATATGTACTATATCATTTGTTTTAAAAATGTGGGCAAAACATTATAGATTAACTTTATTTAAAAAATATTATATTAATCTTATTTTTTAATTGAACTATAGGGGTGCGGCCTTGTAGGGGGCCCTACAAGACATTGTGCCCAGGGGCCTCTGAATTCTTAATCCGGGCTTGCTCGGCTGGGTCAGTTGGCGTTTCTGTGTGGAGTTTGCATGTTCTCCCAGCGATCGCGTGGGTTTCCTCCAGGTGCTCCGGTTTCCCCCACAGTCCAAACACATGCAGTACAGGTGAATTGGGTAGGCTAAATTCTCCGTAGTGTATGAGTGTGTATGGGTGTTTTCCAGAGATGGGTTGCAGCTGGAGGTTGGCGGTTCGTTCCGCTGTGGCGACCCCAGATTAATAAAGGGACTAAGCCGAAAAGAAAATGAATGAAAATAGCTCAGTATGTCTCCCTTTTGGCACTACATGTAGATTTCTGATTGACTGTGGAATAAGACAGGGATGCCCTTTGTCACCTTTTTTATTTATGTCCTTTACAAAAAAATAACTGCAGTAAACTGCATTACAACAGCAGTATATATAAGTATAACTGCAATAAAATTAAGTACAATTGATAATTGCAATACTATGAAGTATAAACACAGTTTAAATACAGCACAATAAAGTACAACAGCAGTATAATGCTGCGTTCATACCAGACGCGGAAGAAGCGTCATTCACGAGTGATTACATGTTAAGTCAATGCAAAGGCACGAACAGACATCCTGCAGCACGATATGCGCGAATGACGCAAATTGCACGAATGGCGCGGCGCAGATGGTGCGATACGCACAAATGGCGCATCGAGTTGACACGCTTAACACAAATTGCTCGAGTTCAAAAATCTGAACTTCTGCGGACATTCGCGCCGTAGTAACCAATCAGGAGCTTGCTCTTGTGGGGTCATGATTGTGACGTAGCACCTGTTGTTGGTGTCCAGGGGGAAATCCTCCAGCCGACAACAGTTCATCAAACTGGGCTGGGCTCAGTCAGAAGCACCGCTGAAAGCCTCCATCATCCAGGTTAAGTTTCTGGAGGAGTTTATGAGCTCACAGAGCTGCTGCACCTCTGAAAGAATCTAATGGACTCAGACACTGCTCCAAACGTATCGACGCTGTTCAGCCTTCATAAAGCACATAAACACAGTTATTTTATCAATAAATCCATGTTAGCCATTTAGCAACGAAGCTACAGTCATCGGGCAGACAGATGCCCTGCCCATGACGCAAATCTGAATTTGACGCGCGAATGAAGCGAGTAAACTCAAATGTTCACGCGTTTATTTACCCGCGATTTATCCGCACGTTCCACGTCTGGTGTGAACGCCCCTGCTGAAAAATCCAGCTTAAACCAGCCTAAGCTGGTTGGCGGGTTTACCAGCCTGGTTTTAGAGGGGTTTTGGCCATTTCCAGGAAAATGACCAGCTTAAACCAGCTAAAACCAGCTTGACCAGCCTGGTTTAAGCTGGACATAGCTGGTTTTGGCTGGTCAAGCTGGTTTTAGCTGGTCAACTCCCAGCCTGACCAGCTAAGACCAGGCTGGAAATGGCTGGAAACCAGCCTGGAAATGGCCAAAACCCCTCTAAAACCAGCCTGGTCGACCAGCTAAAACCAGCCAACTAGCTTAGGCTGGTTTAAGCTGGATTCTTCAGCAGGGGCAGCATTTGTTTTCTTAAATGTTTTGTCTTTTGCTGATTGAACACAATAAAAATCTTTTTAAAATATATAAAAACCTGGATAACACTTTACAAAAACAGCACATAAATAAAGATGTGCTAACATGTAAACTAAGCATTACTTTATCATGAACTAATGCATGCGCTAATCATGAACTTTAACTACAGCGCGAGTTAGACGAGTTCATGTGTGAATAACGGCTACCTTAAATACTTGTTATGTTAATGAATTAGTTTATGCTTAATTTAACCATCATGAACTCATGACATGTTAATGTATAATTTTATCATGACTTTACTTGGAGGGGCACATCATCATTAACCCATTCTTAAGTGCTCATGAACTCCTTATGCACGTCCGTTTAGTGCAGCGGTGTCCTGGAGGGCCGGTGTCCTGCAGATTTAAGCTCCAACTTGCCTCAACACACCTGAAAGGATGTTTCTAGAAAGAGCTTGATTAGCTAGCCCAGGTGTGTCTGATTAAGGTTGGAACTAAACTATGCTGGACACCGGTTTTCGGAGTTTGGACACTCCTGGTCTTGTGCGTTTACACTGAATAACAATAGAAAAGTGTTCAGTCAACATCTACAGGAACAGTTTAAACACAGAAGTTCTTGAGGAGTTAAGCATGAGTTAATGATGGCGTGGCCCTCCAAGTAAAGTCATGACACAATTATACATTAACAGTTCATGATGGCTACATTTAGCTTAAACGTATATGTTAATTAATACATTAATTAACAAAGAAATGTGTTAACAAATTAATTCACACATGAACTCTTGTGACTCATGTAGTAGTTAAAGTAAGTTAATGATTAGCGCAGGCATTAACTCATCATTAGTTCATAATACAGTGATGTTTAGTTTATGTATCAATACCAGATTTTGTTAACAAAATCTGTTTATATCTGCATAATGAGTAGCAAATCATTAGGATCGCAGATCTGGCCACTTTTAAAAAAAAATACTGATTCACATTTATTTGTAGTCAGAGTACTGTGGAGGAGCTTCTGCAAGAGAGCGTTGAATTAAAGGGTTGCTGGCCACAGGAACCTGCAGGAAAAAATGTCAGCTTAATTTATTGTATTGGTACCGTTTAAAGTCCATTTAAAATGTGGTTCAAGCTTCTCTTACCTCTGAGGTGTTTAGACCATAGAAATTGGTCTGTGGAGACACGACTTGTGAAACAGTTAGCACCTGTGGAAGAAATCACACACGGTGCTTCATCCATTCATAATATTACAAGATTTTAAGATGAAGCGTAGTCCATACTTCATCGTATCCAAAAAAAAAGAGGTGGGTTATGCCCAGTGGTGTAAAGTAACACGGTACAAATACTCAAATTATTGTAATTGAGTAGGTTTTCTCAGCAATTGTACTTTACTAAGTAGTTTTTTTTACAATACAACCTCAAGACGTGAACGCTTCATAAATGCAGCAAACCATTAGAAAGCATTGAGAGATGTCCAAAATCATCTGATGAGAAGACGAAGGATGTTTACTGTATGATGACTAAAATGGCCTTAAACTAAATGCACTACACAATTTTGCGTTTGCACACAAACTGCATGTAAGCACATCAGCCTTAAGCCTGGTTTACACTTCTGCGTCAAGTGATTGGCGTGACCCACGGCGCAAGCCTTGCGCGTAGTTGTGCATTTATACTTCTGCGCGCTGTTTCTGTTGCTCTGCAATAACACTTCTGAAACGCTAGCTGGCAGTAGGTGTTTATGTTTCCCTGTGTCGAGTTTCTTCGCTGGTGTTTTGTTTTTTCTGAACGCTTCCTTAATGTACAAGTGGCTCAAATTTGCTCATTTTGAGGTGGGAACCGGCGGACGTGCAACAACTTTAATCATGAGGTAAACACAAAACAACAGTCTCCATCCGGAGCTCCTTCACGGGACTCCACACTTGTAAACACTCACGCCCACACTCGTCAGCGCTACCAAGCCGACCAATCACTTGCGCTACGCGTACGTGTTACATTTTTTGAGAGGTGCACGCCGATGGCCACGTCGAACGCTTTGCGTCCATGTGTAGTGGGGTCACATGGTGTCATCGCGAGTGATTTATATTATCCAATCCTATAACTCTTGGGTGTGTATTGAAGCACCGCTTGTGCGTCACTACCGGAGTCCCGCTGGTTCCGCCTCTGCCCCTTCCGTTCCCGCAGGTAGACATGGTTTTGCTTTTCTCTTTAGCATCGGGGTTATGTAGCTGTACTTGACTAGCTGTATTTGGTTTTCTAGTGCCTGGGCATAAGATTGGCTGTGACTTGTTGTTGTCACTGTCACCCCAGCAGGATTGTTCTTTATTCCTGGGCATATTAAACCTTTTGATGTGTCCGTGACTGCATGTTTATGAAGTGGTTCGCAAGCTAAAGGTATGTACGATTTTAAATAACTGTGCGCCGATCTGCTATCACTGTTTTAATATCTTGTTATCCTTTTAGGAAGGATAACTGGGTGTGGGTGGACTGTTGAAGGGTCCGGAGGAGCGACATTTGTGATACTGCTGCTTTTGAAGTCTGTTTGATTATTTTGCTGCTTGCTTTCCTTTATTGATGTCGGATGAATGTGTGAACTTTGTGAAGACTCCAACTATTGCGCCGTGAATCACTGACGTCATTTACCTTGAACTTTACACTCGGATTCAGTCAAATTGAGTATCAACACGGGAGTAGCTGTGTAGCAGCTGATACGTTTGTGTGTGTGTGTGTGTGTGTGTGTGTGTGTGTGCGTGCGCATTTTGTCTGTGTTGATCGTGCTTGTTTGTCTTCATTTGTGCTTCATTCATTGTTTTGTTTCTTTAATTGCGCTTCCTGTGGGAAGTTTAATCTCTTTTTTCCTTTCATAAGTCAAATTGGGATTATTGTTTATTATTATTATTATTATTATTGAGGTATTCTTTTTCTCCAAGGAGATATTTTTGTGAACTTTAATTGGTTGGGGATTGTTGTATTTTTATTTGTGTGTGTGAAAACTGTGATGTATGTGGACCATTGTTAATTTTGTTTCTATTGTATTATAGGAGTCGAGGCTTCTAGGCAGGCCACTAGTTGTCTCTCGTGCGGTGGTGGGATACGACACTTAGTGCAGTGTGTGTGTTGTGTGCTCACGTATGCTTGTGTGCGTGTGTGTGGTGCACTTGCGGTAAGACCATTTGTACTTTTTTGGAGTTTGGTGCTACGTAACTAGTTTACCTGCCATTTGGTAAGCCTCTAACTCCCATTGTGCTTGTCTGTGTTGATGTGATTGTGCAACTACTGCTGGTGACGAATTTTTAAGAGATTTTTATATTGGATAATTAAGGAAAACAAAGTTTTGTATTTTTGGTATTCACGTCTCATGCCTGTTCCTTACACCAAGAGCCTGTGTTAAATTCCCTGTGTTCAGGGTGGCGTAGTCAGCTTCAATTTAGTATTAATTTTCTCCTAACTTACCACTTCGCCACACATGCGTAGGCTGTGCCGTAGCACAACGCAGAAGTATAAATCAGCTTTGCACAGCGTAATACTTACTACTCTTGAGTAGTTTTAAAAGTGCTACTTTTTACTCATACTCATACTCATACGAGTAATATTTATTTACAACATTTATTTTCACTCTACTTGCACTACATTATTGGGCAAGTAATGGTACTTTTACTTGAGTACTTGAGATGTTTTAGTGCTCTTTCCACCACTGGTGGCCAATGCTAAATCAACACAAGATGCTGTTCTAAATGCTCACGCAGAAATGCCAGATTTGAGCCAGAATGTTTAACAGAACAATTTCTAAATCATGTTGTGTTTTTGTTTTGTTTTCTTCACTTTAAATTTTGAAATGATACAATCTGTTTTAAATCATCTATTCAGTCTTGAATCCTGATTTAAGTGCAGTTGTTCAGCCTGTGATAAAGCAAATAAACATTTTGCTCACATAAAATTATTTGTAGATTCTGGTAAAAAAAAAAAAACAGAAATCTGTACCATAGCCGTAGATCAGAGTAGCTATTTCCTTTATGCCTTAATATTAGGGGTGTGACGAGATCTCGCGAGATTTGTGTCCGTGCAGTATCCAACTCCATTAAAATAACTCTCTTCTATCAGTCCTTACTCTATACTCGCATCCAGTAGCTCACCTGGGCATAAAATGTTGCTGAATGAAAGTGAAACAAAAAATAATAATAATGAAAACCCAGAAGTGACATTATATTTTTATGTTCAATTTGAGTGAAGGAGTTTTGAAATTGTACAGGGCAGAAGCCAGTGAGTAGTTTATAGCTAAATATTTTGCAGCGTTTGCATGTCCTTTACTGCATAGAATTGATTAAAATAGAAGTAAAATACTATTCAGTTGATTTCAGAAAGCACCTAAAAGGTACCTTGTTGTTGAATAAAATATTATTTTCTATTCTTATTGTTCATCATTGAAGACTTCTTAAAAATGGTGTAATAATCTCGTCTTGTTTTCGTGAAATCAATCTCATTTCTCGTCACACCCCTACTAAATATATATATATATATATATATATAGGATGGTTCAGCTGATGTCTTGCTCACCTGAGTATAACAGCAGCCGTCGGCAGTACAGGCAAAACCAGACAGGCAGATGGAAATGATTAGCTCAAGGATGGAGAGCAGCAGCAACACAACACAGATTCCTGAGAAGAGAGCCTGAGAGAACAATCAACATGAGCATAAACGGTACCAACAATGAGAAGTCCAGAAACTGTAGTCTTTTAGCTACATTTATTCATTTTCCTTCTTAGTCCCTTATTTTATCAGGGGTTGCCACAGCAGAATGAACCCCCAACTATTCCAGCATGTGTTTTACACAGCGAATGCCCTTCCAGCCGCAACTTAGTACTGGAAAATACCCATACACAATCTCTTTCACTATAGCCAATTCAGTTCATCAATTCTCCTATAGTGCATGTGTTTGGACTTGTTGGGAAACTGGCATAACCGGAGGAAACCCACGCCAACACGGGGAGAACATGCAAACTCCACGAACATGCAAACTCCACACAGAAATGCCAAATGGTCTAGCTGGGACTAAAAATGAGGTTGCCATAAGGTGCCATAGAATGAAAATCTGTAGGCATAGCTTAATAATAAGAGTTCAACCTCAAACATCATCGTCTCCTCACTCTAGTCATAATCCAATGATGACCAAGATGAGTATCTAATCACAGTGTAGGAAATATCAGAACACAAACCAGGAGACTCATCCCTGCTGAAAAATCCAGCTTTAACCAGCTTAAGATGGTTGGCTGGTTTTAGCTGGTCGACCAGCCTGGTTTTAGAGGAGTTTTGGCCATTTCCAGCCTGGTCTTAGCTGGTCAGGCTGGGAGTTGACCAGCTAAAACCAGCTTGACCAGACAAAACCAGCTATGTCCAACTTAAACCAGGCTGGTCAAGCTGGTTTAGGCTGGTCATTTTCCAGCCTGACCAGCTAAGACCAGGCTGGAAATGGCCAAAACCCCTCTAAAACCAGGCTGGTTGACCAGCTAAAACTAGCCAACCACCATTTTTGATTTTTCAGCAGGATTTACAAGCAGAATTATTTATTGAGAAGTGTTACTCCTCTTTAAGAAGTCTACAAGAGGCTCACTTGAGCAGTGTCGTCCTGTAGAATTTATAGGTGGAGACAAAGAAAACTGGCATGACAAGTTTAGTTGAAAGTCTTGTTTAAGATCCATAGATCCTAATGTAACCTGCCCTGAACACCTTTAAACAACAATTCAAAAACAATTTTTCACAGCGTACTTTTAATTTGAAACTAGGTTATATAAATTTATATTCTCACAATAGCTTGTCATCAGAATGCAAAATTTGGGAAAGTTGGGTATTCGCGCGTAAATAGATGCGTGAACATTTAAGTTTACTCACTTCATTCGCGCATCAAATTCACTTCAGAACAGACGCGGATTCGCGTGATGAGCAGGGCTTCTGTCTGCCCGGTGACTGTAGCTTCGTTGCTAAATGGCTAACATGAGTTTTACTGATAAAATAACTGTTTATGTGCTTTATGAAGGCTAAAAAACAGCGTCGATACGTTTGGAGCAGTGTCTGAGTCCACTAGATACTTTTAGAGGTGCAGCAGCTCTGTGAGTTCATAAACTCCTCCAGAAACTGAACCTGGATGATGGAAGCTTTCAGCTGTGCTTCTGACTGAGCCGAGCCCAGTTTGATGAACTGTTATCGGTGTAGGCAGGAGGATATTCCCCTGGGACACCAACAACAGGCTCTGCGTCATAATCACGCCCCCACAAGAGCAAGCTCCTCATTGGTTAACGCTGCGCAAATGTCCGGTAAAGTTCAGATTTTTGAACTTGAGCGATTCGCGCAAAACGCTCAATTCGCGCCGCGCTACTCGTCAGGATGTCTATTTGCGTCTTTGCATTGACTTAACATATAAATCACTCGCGCTTGACGCTTCTTCCATGTCTGGTGTGAAGAGAAATATCCAGCTGCAAGCCCGCAGAATCACACACATTTCAGGCACACACAATCCAACACACACGTTCTAGGCAAACCATATATGGTTACGACGGAAGTTAATGTTATTAACGTCTTCTCGGACATCGTCACCAATATATTTTTATATTGTTGATAAACATTGTACACAATAAACAATAGTGTTTACTGTTTCACAAATATTGAGATCGAGACGGGCAAATGAGGAGCGTTGTTTCCGATCGGCATTCAATATAGTAGACTGAATAGTTTTCTATCAGTCATCATAGATGATCAGTCATTATTATCTGACAGAGTCAATATAGCAGATACTCGTTTGCTGGCCTTGCTGAACTATCTAAATTGGACAGTTTTAATTTATATAATGGATGAAGGAAATAATGCAATGCAGTGGCGCAGTAGGTAGTGCTGTTGCCTCACAGCAAGAACGTCGCTGGGTCGCAGGTTCGAACCTCGGCTAGGCTGGGTAAGTTGGCGTTTCTGTGTGGAGTTTGCATGTTCTCCCTGCGTTCGCGTGGGTTTCCTCCGGGTGCTCCGGTTTCCCCCACAGTCCAAAGACATGCAGTACAGGTGAATTGGGTAGGCTAAATTGTCCGTAGTGTATGAGTGTGAAAGAGTGTGTGGATGTTTCCCAGAGATGGGTTGTGGCTGGAAGGGCATCCGCTGCGTAAAATCGTGCTGGATAAGTTGGCGGTTCATTCCGCTGTGGCGACCCCGCAAGGGACAAAGCCGACAAGAAAATGAATAAGGGGAAATAATAGCAAGTTAATATGCATAGGCAATAACATCTTTGTAATAATTTTTTTTTTTACATTTAATAAATGTGAACACTATATTTTACTCAAGCGATTTAATAGTATTTATTTATTTTTATTAATGATTTCCCACATTAAATACTATAGTAATTTATAGTAAGTAATATATTGTTTTTAAACCATAAAGTACTGGTAATTTGTGGTAATTATAGTTGCAACAAATTTAGCAATACAAACAAATTAACTGTTAATAATGAATTAAAATAAATTACACACATTATATATATATATATATATATATATATATATATATATATATATATATATATATATATATATATATATATTACTAACAGTTGCTACAGTTTAGTAAAAGATAGTAGTTTAAATCAGTTTATAACTATATTAATTTTTAATTATTATCTATAGTAATTCATTTTTAATTTGACACATTATTGTTAGTTTTTTTATATTTTACAACAAAACGATTTTAACCAAGTATGACAACATTAAGATCCTGAATTAGTTTATTACACTTAATACAATTAGACGGTCTGTTATGTTTTCTTTGTGTATGTGGATACTTGAATAAAGTCTTAAGTGTTTAACCAATTGTTTTTATTTACATAATTTGAGTTCAGAAACTGTAGAGATGTTAAAATGATCGTTACGATATAATAATGAAATAATGACTGAAATGGGAAACCATAAACTGTTGACAGTCTAATGAATGGCAATCGTAGCACGGGCGTTCTCAATCGCCATGCTTGTGAAATACACTAGGTGGCGATAACGCTCCTAAGGAGTTAGTTAGTTACCATATATGGCTTGCCTAGAACGTGTGTGCTGTATTGTGTGTGCCTGAAACGTGTGTGGTTCTGCGGGCCTGCAGCTGGATATTATTGGGTGTGAACGCAGCATTATGTTGCTCGGTAACTACTGTATCAATGGTCTTGGCACTGGAATGCATGACATCAGGTGCTTTTTCCCACACGGAGTTGACTTTTTTCAACTACAGGCACACAGTGCTCCATCAAAATCATGAGGCGCAGCAGGCACATGGTATATAAACTTTTTTTGTTCCCATCACAGCACGACAAGTGTGTTTGGTGTGATTGGGGTCATAGAGTGCTAAGATGAGCCTACGTGAGTCATGAATAAATTATGGTAAAACATGTGTAAATGATTCATTCTTGACAAAAGCTGCGTGCGTGCGCACATTTGAATAATTTCGAGCTGTAAAATGGTTTGGGCATTAAAAAGCAGTTAATCAAAATATACTTGTCTTTTCCATTCTAGGGGCAATTTCTTTGTTTCTAAATGGAACTGTAAAACTATTTCTTGCACTTACCTTCTGTGTAGATATCGAGAACAATTTAAACAATGTTTAAAAACACATTCTGAAGCATTAAATGAGCAGTAATATCTTTGGTCACACTTTATTTTGATGGTCAAATTTAACTTACATCGTATGTACATGAGTAGACTGTTAGGTTGGGGTTAGGGTTAGTGTAAGTTGACATGTACCTGCTAAGGATACTTGAAGGAGCGGTCTCAACAGATATTAAGCAGACAGTCTACTGTTACTCAGGTGGACCATCAAAATAAAGTCTTAAAACACTTACTATGCAGAAGAGTGCAGATTTAGGCTTGCTTTTTACAGTGATCTTATTGTATTCATTTAAAAAAAGTTAATATAAAAATGATATCAATATAAAGTTGATGACATACCCTATACTTTTTCTCAAATTCACCTGTAGAACCGTTATTATCCATGGAGCAGTAACGGCAGTTTGGTTCCTGAACCAAATCCATTGAAAGAAAAATAATGGCGATGCCTGCAGCTATAGCACTGAAAATGTTCATTCCAAGGGAACCGTTCATCTACAGTAGAGGCACAAAAATAGAAAAAAAGGTGTTAACGTGCTATGCTAAAGCAGATTTAAGAATATATTGAAAATGGAACAAATTTTGAAAACTGAAAACATTCTTCAGAGAAATGTTGCCTTTACACTAAGCGGCAACCTCCCGCTCTCCCTCGGGAAGCCAGTACGAAAGTAACTAAAACTGCAATTCATCGAAATTCCGCTAGTCCTGGCTCCATAATAGAGCAAATTTCTATTAAGCCCACTGCTAGAATGGCCAACTTTACAACAGAAAAAAAGGGTGTTTACAGCCTGGTACAAAGAACGATTTTGGTTCATATAGCTAATATTACCCTTCATGACAACTGTGAGGGGGGTGAATTTTTTTTATAACTCCGTTTCCTTTATATTAGGTTATATTAAGTTTGCATAACTAAGGGCGTGGCCACTTGAGTGACAGCTAGCTCTCGCTGGTTGCCGTCACTTCACCTCAGCTGATTCCAGCAGATTAGCCGCTGAGCTCGGCATATACATCGTGTTTTTGTGTTGTTTTATGTGGCTTCACACAGTCAGCTGCCTTTTGGAATTATGTCTTACAATTATCAGATGATATGGCATGCTGTGTGCACTTAATTGTGCTCACAAACCATTCACGTGGCCTCCATTTCCCAGGTGAGTGAAATTATATACTTCTATACCATCTCTATAAATGTATTTGTTTTATTTAAGATCACTTATGATGTTCTTTAGAGCTGTAATGCACTCCAGACTCTGACAGATTGATTAGCTGTAGGCTCTAGAACAGTCATCTGAAGCGTTGTCATACAGTGTTATGCCTGGATAGCCTTGCATTTACTAACACAGACTATATCTGAAGTGTTTGGAAGTGATTTGCGTTGTCCTCCTGTAGTAAAACGTCATAAGAACAATGCTTAGTGGCTCAATGTATTACAACAGTGTTTTTAAAAGGCTAAACATTTTTTTGATATAGTGTACAACCAAGCACATGTGGTCAGAACACAAACGAGTCGCAGATGGTGAAGTATTAAGCATTTCTCCCATAGGAAAGCCCGTCTAGACAGAATGCCAGCATGCGTCTGTAGCTCCGCTCACGCTCTGCTTCTTTGCCCTTATTTGGTATCCCTCGGCTGGTGCGATGACGTGCGAACAAAATGGCGACGGTTGGCCACGCCTACTGATAGCTTCTTTTGGGTTCTTCAGAAACCTATGGGTGACGTCACGGATACTACGTCCACATCTTTTACAGTCTATGCTTTACACACAAAACATTTGCATATGCTTGCAAATGGGGTGAGCTTAGACAAACACTTTGTTTACTTCAGTTCATGCACTGCTTAAAATGTTAAGGAGGTCGCACACTGAGTGCGCAGGTCACGCATATGCACTTGGAAGTAACGCACACCGGACACACTAGTGGATGCACATTTGAAACCAGTATAATGTTATTTAAAGGGGTGGTCCACTACGATATCATATTTAACATCCACATTGTGCTGAATCGTCTTTATTTAATAACCTTAATTAAACAAAGATAAACCAGAATCCTCTCTTGGCTATATTTCTTAGCTAGAGTTTAGTTAAAGGATCATCTTTTAAATGTTTTGTAAAAAGAATACATTAGACCAGGGGTGCTCAGTCCTGTTCCTGGAGATCTACCTTCCTGCATAGTTCAGCTCCAACCCTGATCAAACACACCTGAACCAATTAATTAGGACCTGAACAGCACTTGATAATTACAGGCAGGTGTGTTTGATATGGGTTGCAACAGAAATCTGCAGGATGGTAGATCTCCAGGAACAGGATTGAGCACCCCTGCATTAGAATATACATTACCAAACAGGTAACTTGATGGGATCTGGCAAATGAAGTCAATGTCCACTCCAGTGAAGCAAAATGAATAAAATATACTTTTATTAACAAAATGAAATCTAGTGAAAAGTAGAATTAAACAAAAGACAAAGAACAGAAACAAAATCCTTACTTTATCCTCCGTTGAGAATAAAGGGCTAACAGACTTCCAGTATAGAGGAGTCCGAAAACACGCAAAGCTGATCAAAATGGTTCAGCTTTTATAGTTTCACAGTCAAGTCATACACATACATATGCCTCATACATCATTGAGGATTTGACACATTGGATTATGCTCATGTGCGTACATGCACATCTACACATTGGGTTTCCCCCTTAAATGTGACAACAGTTTATAAATCACTAGGAACCAACAGTATAATGTGGTCAAAACTTCTTAGCAAAAATTTCAATAGTCAGCTAAACCTATAGGTCATGTCATATGCGACCAGATTTACACTCGTTCCTAAATATCAAAAGAACATGAATCAACATCTAAATAGATATATGCACAGCTTCAAGGCTTTAATGCCCTAATGAATATAAAGGGACTAACTTGCAAGTTCGCAACTGGAGATAGAGATCTGTTTCCAAGTGTGCAAAGCGGAGAACTTGTACATAAAAGCGAAGCACATTAGATATATAACCTTCTAACTCATACATTAAAGATCATGTTTGTCAGTTATAGTCTTTTGGTCAGACAGATATATAGTCAACAGAGTACATTCAAACATGAATCACTTAAGCAGTTTAATCTTCAATCATGGCTAGTGTGTGTGTGTGTGTTTAAAGGCTCAAGTGTGCGAGTTGAGTGGTCAGGTCAAGCAGAGATCCTCCAGCTGGTTTGTTGGCTCGGTGCGCCCTCTGCTGGAGAGGTCTGTCCTTGCGCTTACGCTTTGCTTCATCATTAAGAATTGTTTTCTTGAGTATAGGAACTTCGGAGTACGTTAATGATCATTTCTGTCTGTTGTATAGAATGTCACTGGAGCCATTAATGTCACAACATCCTCATCCACCACCAGTGTGCAGCATCCACCTGGATGACGTGACGGCAGCCATATTGTGCCAGACCACACACCACACACCAGCTGATTGGTGGCGAGGAGACAGAGTGATGAAGCCAATTATGGTATGGGGATTGTTAGGAGGCCATGATGGACAGAGGCCAGTGGGCAGATTTGGCCAGGATGCCGGGGTTAAACCCCTACTCTTTCACGAAGGACATCCTGGATTTTTAACGACCATAGAGAGTCAGGACCTCAGTTTAACACTGTGGAGCTGATCTGCAAATTACAGCCCTTATGTTAGCGGTCCGATCAGAGCCTCTTGAGGCCGGGTCTTCAGAGGAACTAAGAAATATGACAGTCGTTTTCATGTTAGCTGAGCTAATGGAAAAATAACGTAATTTTCTACAAATGAAGCATGAGCACACATTGCTTTACACCCCATAAACACAACCAAGCCCTAAAAATACACTCTGGACCACCCCTTTAACATGAAACTATGCAGATGGTGTCCTGTGGCATGGCAGAAAAACAGAGGCGTAGTTAGGTGCTTCTGACTTGCGGCGCCGGTACACTTACCCTAATAGAAAACTATGTTTACAACTCTAAAATGAATGTGTGAACCCTTTAGTTTTAATCTGAACTTAAGGCTTGTGCACACTGGGACAATTAATGTTCATGAGTATTAAACAAAGGAAGCTAATGTGCTTTTTAGGTTTGACGTGCCGCATGTGAGACTCTGTGAGACTCGAGACCGTTGTGCGAACAGGTGCTGCTCATTATCACTCGCGTGATCAGCCTCAAGCTGCGGTCACACTGGACTTTTCTCCCCATAGACTTCCATTCATACACACACGAATGTGTCAGACCGGAAACGCAGGTTCGTGCGCCAAGTTTCGCAGTTCACTGCATTGCAAAGTTCAAGCTTGGTGAACTCTGACCTGCGAAATCGCATCACTCGACTGCGAGAGACCAATCGAGGATCAAAACATGACCTCTCTGAACAGAAATTTAAAACATGAACCAATCGCTCGATTTTAAATGTCTAATCATCTTGTTTAATCTCGCCATTTTCGCAGCACCGTAAGACAGAATATTGCATGCTCAAACTCTAGTACAGGGATGTCAAACTCAATTCCTGGAGGTCTGCAGCCCTGCACAGTTTAGTTCCAACCCTGCTTCAACACACTTACTGATAGGTTTCAAACAAGCCTGAAGGACTCAATTAGTTTGATCAGGTGTGTTAATTAGGGTTGGAACTAAACTGTGCAGGGCTGCGGCCCTCCAGGTATTGAGTTTGCCATCCCTGCACTAGCGTGACCACAGCTTCACTTCGTTCCCACAAGTCTCATTTCTACAACAAATTTGACAAAACAAGAATGCATATAACCTTAGCTTAATGTTCAGTGGAAATGTTTAATTTAAGGTTCCCACTTTTACACACGTTGATCAGTTTTAATAGATTTAAGTGCACTTGTGTGTCTGCCTTTTTTGTTGTTCGAGTGGTAGAGGATGATATGACATTTATAATGTAAGCAGAACTAAAAAAAATAGTTTTTAGATAGAGTAGCCTAATAATCCCATTAATCTAGTTAGTAACGTTACATGTGCCTGACTAAGGTCAGTGAATTTAAGCTAATTAATTAATAAAAAAGGACAAGCTATTCTCGTACGTGACTTTGTTCTTTGTGTGACTGAAATGTATTAGCTATGTTTCCATCCAAAAACGCAAATTAAATTTACAGTATGTGCAAAACTGGTAAAGCAGCGTTTCCGTCATACGAACACGTCAAAGAGAACAAAATCACCACTTTCTGATTATCTTACGCCAAATATCAACAGTAAAAACAGAATTTACTGCAATAGAAGAAGTTGCGTGAACCTGTTCTTTATTTACACAATGAACGCGTGTTGGCGTTTGAGACGTGCATGAGACGTGAAGAACAGACGCTCTTGACACGCTCCAGACTCTCTGAAGGTAATTAATAATATAATAATACTGGAATGGTTTAGAATGACCAAAACAACATTTCAGATGTTTTACAGTGTGCTCAGTGTACAGATTTTGATCATCGTATGATCCCAGCCTAACAAACCTTTTTTAATGCGTATACTGGAATTTGTTCAGTAAAAGTGTTTCCATCGTAGTTTATGCACATCTTTTCTTATCGAATAAAAAGTTTCTCCTACTCAGTTATGCGCATATGTTTATTAAGCCTATTTTCAAGTTATGTGCATCTTGGCGTTTCCATCTATCGATTTTTTATGCGCATATCCAAAATGCACATTAAAATAGGTGTGTGTTAACCATAGACTGTAAAAGATATGGACGTAGTGTCCGTGACGTCACCCATAGGTTTCTGAACACTGCAAAAGAAGCCACAAGTAGGCGCGGCCAACCGTCGCCATTTTGTTAGCGCGTCATCGCGCCAAACGCGGCATACCAAATAAGGGCAAAGAGGCGGAGAGTGAGCGGAGCTACAGACATGCTGGATTCTCAGCATTTTGCTTAGACGTGGCTTAAAACAGACTTATTACTTTGGGAGAACGTTTAATACTTCATTACCTGTGACTCGTTTGTGTTCTGACCACACGTGCTTGGTTGTACACTATATCAATAAAGTGTTTAGACTTTTAAAAACACTGTTGTAACACATTAAGCCACTAAATATTGTTCTTATGACGTTTTTCGACAGGAGGAAAACGCGAATTACTATCAAACACTTCAGATATAGTCTGTGTTAGTGAATGCAAGGCTGTTTATAAAAATCCAGCACTAACACTGAATGACAACGCTTCAGATGACTGTTTTATAGCCTACAGCTAATCAATCTGTCAGATTCTGGAGTGCATTACAGCTCTAAAGAACATTTAAATGATAAATGATCTTAAATAAAACAAATACATTTATAGAGATGTTATAGAAGTATATAATTTCTCTCACCTGTGAAATGGAGGCAACTTGAAAGGTTTGTAAGCACAATTAAATCCACACATCATGCCATATCATCTGATAATTGCAGGAAATAATTCCAAAAGGCAAATGACTGTGTAAAGAAACATTAATCAAAACAAAAACGATGTATATGCCGAGCTCAGCGGCTAATTAGCCAGAATCAGCTGAGGTGACGAGACAGCGACCAGCGAGGGCTAGCTGTCACTCAAGTGGCCACGCCCTTAATTATGCAAACTTAATATAACCTAATAAAAACGAAACGGATGAGTTATAAAAAAATTCACCCCCCTCAGAGTTGTCATGAAGGGTAATCATAGCTATATGCACCAAAGCCATCGTTTGTACCAGGCTGTAAACATGTTTTTATCAGCTGTAAAAATGGCCAATTTACCAATGCAGAAAGAAAGCGCTTGGACTTCCTGGAGCCAGCCCCCCAGGCGAGTCGATGAATTGCAGTTTTAGTTACTTCCGTATTGGCTTCCCGAGGGAGAGCGGGAGGTTGCCGCTTGGTGGAAACGTAAATCTAAGGTAACAAATACCGCTTCGTCTTTAAAAAAAGACAGGTGACCGACAGAAACTCTGAGTTTAGAGAATAAAACCTGCTCCTGACCTGGTTAGGTTCACAGAGTAAGTTACCACGGTAACTGACTCTGAGTTAAAGTTACCTCTCTTTCAGAAACAGGCTTGACTTACCCTGCTTTCTCCAGTTTGACAAACCTGCCATTTTGAAACGGAAAACCCAGAATTTCTCTCATTTCAGGGTTAAAATACTCGGAGTTTTCACTTAACCTCCTTTCTGAAACAGGCCCCTGGAAAGACCGGTCTCCACAAGAACGCAAGCCTGTTCTCTGCGTTCTTGGAATTGAGAAACAGCCTAGATCAAACACGCGGCCGGCTTGGAAGTGCGATATGCACAATCAATATAGCACTGTATAACAATAATCAATATTTTTACAGTACTGTGACGATTGGGTTTAGGGTTGGGGTGGGGGTAGGTGTTAAAAAAATAAAATTTATTGGGTAATTTAATAGATAACATAAATAATACTTGGTAAAACTACTGTTTTTATGTTACTGTGACGGTTGGGTTTAGGGTTGGGGTGGGGGTAGATGATAATAAAATACAATAAATGGTAAATTTAATAAATAATAAAAATAATTCTCATTAACTTCCGGCCGCAACCGAATAAATAGAATTTGATGGAGAGTTTCATTTTACTTTTTTCATGTCTTATAACTTTCTCCAATAAAAAAAGCCTTTGTGCAGGTGTGTGCTGTAGTGTAGGAGGCTTAACAGAGGTAGGAAAAGCTCATGTGATAAATACACCAGGAAATGTGTGAGAGTGAATTCTTCTGCTCAACAATTGAGTGCTAGAAACATTGTGCATTTATGCACAAATCCTTACAGACCAAATCACTACAAGCGCCCAGTGTTTAGACAAATAAAAAGAGCAAGTGTTATGTACATACCAAACATAAACCGGCTGGTGAATTCATTTTGCTTTCAGCAGAGATGGAGAGCGAGCCTGCAGCAATGTACTGAGAACAGAGAGAAGAGCAAAACTTAAAGCTTATGTTGGAAAATATACATGGTACTCAACCAGAATGAGCATTTTACTGCCACGTGAACCACTTCCCCAACCCCCTAAATGCATTTGCATTCTTCTTAGTCACACACTAGACCTATCCAACACAGAATAAAGTGAGCTGGTGGGTCTAATCACAGCAAATGCAGATCACAGTTTATACAAATGAAAAACAGGGAATCCTCAAGAAAATACATTAGTGCGTACAGCACAAACAATAATAGACAGAGAGTTAATCCAAACAGAGGGCATATAAACATACACTAACTAAATGAGATGACTGACAAGAACATTGCTGTAGCACATGAGAACCAATCAAAAACCAATAACCATAAGCAAACAAACTCAAACCAAAAAAGATAATGTAAAAATAAACACTAAAAACACCCCAGTAGAACCCAATCCTTAGTTCACAAGTGCAGATATTTGACTGAATAAGGAAAATGTGTATTTGGCGTGCTGTCCGGGAGAAAAACATCCTAACTCAGTGGTCTCAAACTCAGATCCTGGAGGGCCACAGCTCTACAGAGTTTAGCTACAACCACCTCCAAGGCTCAATCCCAATTCTATTTTTGTACCCCTACCCCTTCCCCTGGCCTTTACAACCAAGGGTTAAGGGGAAGGGCTTCAAAACTTACCCCTAAGAATTGGGACAGCACTTCAACACCTACACACGTCATCATATGTCATCTCGATCTCTTGCTTCATATGAGATCAGACGATGGCGACTGCTGTAGTTATTCCAGTTGTGTTATTTTTTGGTGTTTATCTTCAGGACATCACTGAAGGCATATATTATGTTATCATAACGATCTAATGTGGCAATAAGATCGTAACTGTACTGAGTATTTACACAGTGGCCATTTTCATCTACAGTATGTAAACACACCAAAACAACATTAACACTATAGCAGACACTGTAGACAGCTCATTTTCAGCCACTAGACTGCTCTGACAGGGTATTCGAGTGTCATCGAGTGACAGAATGTTGTGGGACTGCAGTACAGGAGTTATGATTAGGGATTATAGATCACCAAATTTAGCGTTTTTTTTTTTTTTTAAAGCATGACGGTTAGACCTAAACTGCATTGTTATACCTAAACTGCATTTCGTTTCCTTGTACCTGTACATGTGTAATGACAATAAAGTTGAATCTAATCTAATCTAAAACATGAATGCGGTTATGAATATAATAAAACATATGTTTGTTTGTCGTAAAAATTCGTAATAATGACAAAAAATACTAATTTGTGGATCTCCTTACTTCCGGGTTCAGCTATACTGCCGTTCTGGCAGGTGTATTCTAGGAAATATTCTTACCCCTTCATTTCAAGTGTGCTCCTGAAAAATCTTCGTTCAAAAGGGTGTATACCTCTTGCCCTTAGCCCTACACCTTCAAGCGAAAGAGAATTGGGACAGCCCTACCTCTTGACGGGCACGCGCAAAACGAGGGGTAGGGGTAAGGGGAAGGGCTAAGGGGTAGAATTGGTATTGGGAACTCACACCTGCTTAAGGGGCTGATCACACTGAATGCATTTCCATTCTAAAAACTCAAGGTGGTCTTTTTTTGTCGACAAGTTTTTTTATATTGCTAGGCAATGACTGAATCAGCTGCATATTGTGCATGAGTGCTGCTGTTGATACTGTTATAGCTGTTGTCCTATTTTACTCATTACTTTTGGGAGGATGCATCAATAATGTAGATATGGGAGTGTATGTGTGCTCAGGCAAGAGCGGTCACTGCTGTGAAAGTGGTGCAAAACCTTCTCAAGATGGCGCCGTGGATGGCCGCCTCGGTGTGGAGCTTTCCAGTGTTTGCACTGTTTTTGTTAGTTTGTCCTGTTTTATGTTTATCAAACACGATCAGTTATACCAGGGACGAGCTGCTGAACATTCGGCAGCGCACATTAACTAATCACCAACTGGATTTTGATTTCTCTGGCATTTTGCGGAACATTGCCGTTGGCGGAGCAGCTGTACTGTGGAAACGCTACAAGACGCGCAGGCGTGGGAAGCGAGCTGGCGCGCTCGTCAGGCTGAGACAGCGCGGCTTCAGAACGGTGCTGGCTAGCATCCATCTGGCGAATCTTCGCTCTCTTCCTAACAAAATGGACGAACTACTTCTGCTCTCACGCAACAACAAGAAGTTATGCATCCCTACCAGGACCGACTTAGACAGCTTCGTCACGCAAAAGGACGAAAGTGAAGAGCGGGGGGGTTGTCGCAGACGAAAGTGAAGAGGGTTGGGGATGGAGGAGGGGTGTCGCGGATGAAGGAAGAAAGTGAAAAGCAGGAGGTTTTCGCGGACGAAAGTGAAGAGGGTTGGGAATGGCGGAGGGGTGTCGCGGACCTAGGACGAAAGTGAAGAGCGGGGGGTTGTCGCGGACGAAGGTGAAGAGGGTTATGGATGGCGGAGGGGTGTTGCTGTCGCGGACGAAGGACAAATGTGAAGTGCGGGAGGTTGTCGCAAACGAAAATGAAGAGGGTTGGGTATGGCGAAAGAAAGTGAAAGTGAACAGCAGACGGGGGAGGAAAGAGGTTGAGGAGGGGGATCGGTAAAATCAGGTGCCGGATCAGATTTCAGGGGTGCCAGATCCAGATCCGGCATGTTCTGGTACAAATTAAGCCCTGCCTTCGCCTTTTGCAATGCATTAAAACATAGTTTTCCAGCCGCAGCCGCACTTCATTCTCGAAATGTATAGTTTGTCTTAAGTGATGTTTACAAACTATATAGTATACTATAACCAGGGATACAATCAGGCAGCGCAGTCAACCCTCCATTATCAAAAGCGACATTTTGTGTCTGCCGGTTTGTTTACTTGCGGACGTTAATTCTGACCAATCGAAAAGCAGTTTAGGAAATACGTTCAATGACATCTGACCAACGAGTGATGTGGATTTTGCAACAACTCAGGCTCATTAGTCTGGAGACCGCGAATTATGTAGCTGGAGGTACGTATGGCTGCGTTTTGTTCTTTAAATGGCAACCAGTTTGTCCAGCTAGCTCGTCGTGTACATCGGCGGACTTCAGACGCAGAGAGGAGTTCACCACTGCGACGACGATGATGGGGTTCAAGTCCGGGGAAGAGCGGTTCCAGAAATCAGGCAAGACAAAAACAGAATCCAAAAAAAAAAAGCGAACAAGTGAATAACAGTGTAAACGTGGTAAAAAATCAGACGAGGGCTTTTCTTTTTCTGGACGGCTTTGGGTTTAGAGAAGTGAGCGGGTGGGCGGGTCAATCGCTAAAATTTTGGTTGGGTTTAGTGAAGGAGGAGGGTGGGTAAGCCGATTGGTCGGCCGGCCAGTCTGTCAGTCGTTCAGACAGTCAGTCGGTCGACAGCAGCCTCTGGTGGGTTTACGCGAGAACAGCGGGCGCAAAAAAGCACATGCAGTGGCCTCGCGAGTAAACAAAAGCTGCAAAAATACGTACCTCCCGGGACATATTTTGCGGCCTCCAGAAACATCCACGGAACTACATTTTCAGAATGAGCCTGGGTTGGGATTTTGTCAGATGACTGCATTTTGGTTCTTTTCAACTGGTTCGGACCAAAGCAACCAGTGTGGTGTGAAAAGGAGCCAAAAAAACAGCAGAAAATGCTACCATGTATCATTTATTGCCCTTGGTCCAGACCGAATGACCCAAACCACAGATGTGAAAGCACCCTTACTCACTTTGAGCCACTAGACTCATTCCAACCTAAAGAATAATTTAACCCGAAAATAAAATGAATTCTGTTATTAATTACTCAACACAAATTAGGATATTTTTGAACAAGATTTTCAAAGTCCAGAAAAAGAACAGAGCAGTTGTCAGAGCAGTTCATGTGTCTTCAGTGGTTGTGCATCACATTTAATTTATTATCTACCCTTAGTGGCTGTAAATGTGACAGTAAGATGTATTCTGGTTGATTACCCACTGTAGCTTGTGTTATCTAAGACAACATGTTAAACTGTAGGATTGTTTCTTACAATGACAGATGCCCAGTAAGGAACACCAGTGTAGACCAAAACAGAGTCTGCATGAAATGTACACACGATTCCCAACAGGAGAGACAATAGACCGATTATTATCTGGACAGTCTGTGAGGAATAAAAGAGAACAGTGTGAGAAGTACAAAGTTTTTTTTGGTAAGATAAAGCAGTATAAGATGTACAGTAAATAAAAATACCCCAAAGTGTGCAATGCTTATTGTATGATTTTACAGATTTTTTTTCAGTATTTCAGTTGTGTTGATGGTTCGCCTCTTTCAGAATATACCCACTAAATATTACATGTTATTTGATGATTGTACATTTACCAGCACGTCAATACGATAAAACAATTTAACAGCAACAATAAAAATCGTGTAAGCTGTGTGTTAACGTGTGCTATACTGACATTACAATCAATGTTCTGGGTTTAAGGGAGATTTCTCACCCCAAGGGCTTTTGGTTGGCCTTTCAGAAAGGCCTGAATTCCTTGAGGAGACAAAACTCTTGCTTCATGCTGCATGTGAACAGGCACAGAGGAACTGGTTCCAGTCGCAGGTGGTGCTGTTGGTGTCAGTGGTTGAAGCTGGATAGCATATGATGAGGAATTCATAGCTCCGACAGTCGACATTTCAGTTTCAGAGAATGAAATCAACCTGCACAAAATCACAATAGAGCAAAACATCTAAAGGATACCATTATAAAACATACTTTCTACATTAAAAAATAGTTTGTTTAATAAATTAGTGCATGCTTAATATTTTCAGAACTCTGGATATTGGTTTATTTCTGAGGATAAGCACTTTTATTTCACGATTCATTCGCAAATTGGCCACTACTAGTTATAATGCATTCATAAAAACTACAAAGCTATCAAAAAGGTGGAAACCACTCTCATAGAAGCTGAGAAGTGTATTGTTGGTCCATTCAAGACATCATTGGAGAATGTGGCAGATCCTGATTGGATGATTGCATTATTAATCATTAACTGGTTCAATGTGTATCTAAGAGAGTTGCTTGTTGCGCTAGCTAAGGCAGGTCACTGTGTGGTTACTCAGGAGTCCTCTTGTCAATACCTACATCTGGTTGACTCTCTAACCTTTTGGGTTTGTTTTTCAGTACTTATATCATGTAGTTAAAGATTTGTTGTGATTTTGCTAGGCTACTTATAGTGAGTTTGGATTCATCTGATTGGCTAACTAATGATTGTAGATGAGAGACCAGCTGCAGTCAATCATATCACGTGCTCCTCTAGAAATTAGTTTGTGAAACTTCACTTCAAGAGTTCACACTTAGATATTGCTTGATGCTATTAGCAGGTTTGGCATGCTGTCCCGAGAGAGAACCCTGAGCTTGGAGATAATTGAGACCAGGGCTCCCGCCTGGTCGATTGAGCATGTAAGGGGAGTACGAGATCAGGTAGTTCTCGAGATCTCCCCAAATGCAAAGTGACTCGGGACAGACGCCATGTATTCAAAGAGACTCCCCAAAAGGCTAGAAATGCTATATCCGGCTGCTGGATATAGTGTTTTTTGAGAAAGGGAAAGTAAAGAGGGCTCCTGCGGGAGCAAAGGGTGACACAGACTCCTGCGGGAGCCCGAGCAGGGTTGGCGTGGGCAATGAGTACTCCTGCGGGAGTAGAGACTCGGGTAGACCCCTGCGGGAGTCAGAGCCATTCTCAATCTCGGCTTTGGAGGTGCAGTGTCCTGCAGATTTTAGCTTCAACTTGCCTCAACACATGCGAAGATGTTTCTAGAAAGCCTAGTAAGAGCTTGATTAGCTAGCCCACGTGTGTCTGATTGAGGTTGGAGCTACAATCTTCAGGACATTGGCGATCCAGGACCGAGATTGAGAACCCGTGCTTTAGACACTACCCGTGTGAAAGACAAATACCTGTGCACTGCTTCTGCTCTCTCTATATGCAGGCGTGAAGCCAGATGTATGCTTTCGCTTGGCTCGGCAGCACGAGCCTTCACTGGAGGGTTTCATACTTGATGCACTCACCTTTGTATTATTATTTACAACAACAGGGGGCGACTCGGAGTAAAAGTCAAGACAAAACAGCGGTGGGAAGTCAGCAAGTGGAGTTGCATAATGAATGAATTTCATTATGAAATGAATAGATTGTGGACTTATTTTTGTGACACTCATAAAATGTTTGCTTTAAGTATGTTGTAAACATGTAAACACCTTAATTAAACTATTACCGTCGTGTAGAAGTTTCACCGCGTATGATTTTCGCCGCATTTTGTGACAGTATAGTCTACACACACACGGCTGTTTGACGTCATTTCTGCATCTACCGAGTCTTTGCATCTACTGAGAAATGCGGAGGTTATTTTTTTCCCATTCGCCATGTGGTGTCAAAAATTCCTTTAAAACTACACTCTTTCTCACATCCAATATCTGGTTTGTCACGGGGGGCATGCAGGAAATGTTCCTGAATGAAAGTGAAAGTGCCGAACTGCATTTACTACTGCCTGCTCTGAAGAAAACATTATCTGTGAGAGACTTCACCCCAAATCCGCTACTCTAATGAACTTTACCATGGGTAAACTTGACGATTTCCTCGAGAGCTGCTCCATAGCGCTAACCTTTCCCTTCCCTCGATATCTGGTGAGAGACTGCTATACGATGTTGGTTCACGGATGAACCTTTACCGCTGTTTGTCGTATTCTGGTGTGAGCATCCTTGCCCTACACTATATCTGGTGAGATCAATACCAGTTGTGACTCTTTAAATAAATCATCTTGTTTTCACTTGCATTTGGGTCTCCTGTGTATATCATTGTGACAGCTACGGACTTCACATCATGCCACTGAATTTAGATTTCTAAAGATGATCTCCAGCATACGATGGTACGAAACATACGTTCGCTGCTTGTTCAAGCTACTTATTTATAATGAGCTTGATCAACACAATTCTTGAGGTTTGTTTGGCATAAATTAATTGTTTTATGTTCGATCTACTGGAATTTGTAAAAACAAAGATAACTTAATCGATTTGGACAACATTCATTTGTATCCTACTTTATGTTGAATCAATTTAGTTATAGTACATCCAACACAATCGCGTGCCAATTCGTAACTCTTTGATTTAGTAGCTAATTCGTATTAATTATTTGTACAATTTAGTACATTTGGTGATCCCCACTGACGTTTGGGTTTAGGGGCGGGGTTTGGTGCCACACCTCCTTTTTAAAATCGGACACTGATATTGTACGAATTAGCCACTAAACAGTCAATACGTAAAACACTTACGTTTTCTCGTGAGATCAGGCTGGTATATCAGCACCTGAAATGCACACATAATAGAGCTTTAGGTAGAAACTGATTTTCTTTACAGCGCGCAAGAAATTATTCTTATTTTGTGTGAAAGCTCTACTTCGTTATTTATGTTGCTATAATTGTTAATGTCTGTTTTATTACAATATAAGACAATAACAAAGCTATAAAAACAGAACAGATATACTAGCAGGATACAGTAATACAACACATCTCACGCCAACGCTGTATAATGTCTACACTGATGTATTTTATCTTTGTCATGATGACAGCACATAATATTAGACTAGATATTCTTCAAGACACTAGTATTCAGCTTAAAGTGACATTTAAAGGCTTAACTAGGGTAATTAGGGTAAAATTAGGGTAATTAGGCAAGTCCCTGTATAATGAACATATGTTTTGGAGACAATCAAACAAAAATATTGCTTAAGGGGGCTAATAATATTGAACTTAAAATGGTTTTAAAACGTTAAGAACTGCTTTTATTCTAGCCGAAATAAAACAAATAAGACTTTCTCCAGAAGAAAAAATATGAGAGGAAATACTGTGAAAAATTCCGTCCTGTTAATATATGTCTGTCAGTCTACAGACACTCCCCTCGAGTTCATTCATTCATTCATTTTCTTTTCAGCTTAGTCCCTTTATTAATCCGAGGTCGCCACAGCGGAATGAACCGCCAACTTATCCAGCACATGTTTTACACAGCGGATGCCCTTCCAGCTGCAACCCATCTCAGGGAAACAACCACACACACTCATTCACACACATACACCACGGACAATTTAGATTACCCAATTCACCCACATGTCTGCGGCACTGCGTCAGACACAGTTAATCAGACAAAATGACTCTCATAAATGAACTTAAACCGAGTTAAATTAACTCCACAAATGTGGACGCCATCCATGAAAGGGTTAAAAATCCATTATAAATCTGTATTACTAATAAAGGACATGCATTCATTAGAAAATACAGACATAAATCAAAGTGTCAGAGATACTTTTAAGTATACAATGTATATTGTTTTACCAGAAACGGAATCTTGTCTTCAGCTGGGCTTTGGGACTGTCTGTAGTTCAGTAGTGCAGCTCTGTCTTCTCATATAACGTTACGCCAGTGCAGTGTTTCCAGTGTAACTGTAGATTCTGTCTTACAGAAGGAAACAGGAAGCGGGAGGAGCTCGCTTTTTTGCAGCGGTTTATATGCAATATTTAGCTTTATTTTCTATGCAATACTCCTGAAAATACCACTTATATATGAACATAAATGACATAAAATGGACAACCACATAACCTTTACTGTAATGCTCACAGTAATGAATGACATTTTCATAGTTGGATTTGCTTGGAGTATATTTTGTAGGATGTTTATGGTGATTTTTGGAAAAGCACAACAAACTTTTTGTGTTCCACAATTTTGTATTAATATTAGAGGAATACAAAGCACAGTGTTATCTCTTGGTTAGGTTTATTAATTTCCCAAGACACTCCGTCTTATGTTATTATCACATTTTTCAATGATATTGATAGGTATTTTAAAATAAAATATCAAAAACCTTAATCTCAAGTGTATAAAAAAACTACAAAACACAGCAGCCACATGACGTATGAAAAGACACTGCATTTTTGTATTTAGGCTCGTTTCCACTGACTGGTACAGTACGGTACGGTACGGTCGGTACGGGTCACCTTTATCAGGCTTGCTCACATTTTTCTACACAAACTTTCCATCAATTGGCCTTATTGTTAAAGTGCAAGTTTAAGTATTGTTAAGTTTAAGTGCAATTTAAAGACTTAACTAGGTTGATGTTAGGGTTGTCATTGTGTAACAATGGTTTGCTTTGGAGACAATCTGAAAAAAATACAATTTCTTAAA
Organism: Danio kyathit; assembly: GCA_903798195.1. NCBI lineage: Eukaryota > Metazoa > Chordata > Actinopteri > Cypriniformes > Danionidae > Danio > Danio kyathit. The sequence goes on from LR812522.1 coordinate 42,896,620, forward strand.
GGGGCTGATAATATATTGACCTTAAATTTATTCCAGCCGAACTAAAAGAAACAAGAATTTCCCCCGAAGAAAAAAATATATCATAGGAAATACTGTGACATTTTTTTTAATCTGTTAAACATCATTTGGGAAATATTTGAAAAAGATTCAATTTCACAGAAGGGTGAATAATTTTATAATTAAATATTTTTATTATATTCATATGAATAATTATGACCTTATTTTGACTATATATATACACACAGTTGAAGTCAGAACTCATTCATTCATTTTCTCGTCAGCTTAGTCCCTTTATTAATCCAGGGTCACCACAGCAGAATGAAACAGCAACTTATCCAGCACGATTTTACGCAGCGGATGCCCTTCCAGCCGCAACCCATCTCTGGGAAACATCCACACACTCATTCACATCCATACACTACGGACAATTTAGCCTACCCAATTCACCTGTACCGCATGTGTTTGGACTGTGGGGGAAACCGGAGCACCCGGAGGAAACCCATGCGAACGCAGGGAGAACATGCAAACTCCACACAGAAACGCCAACTGACCCAGCCCAGCCGAGGTTCGAACCTGCGACCCAGCGACGTTCTTGCTGTGAGGCGACCTACTGCTCCACTGCATTGCCTGAAGTATATATATATATATATATATATATATATATATATATATATATATATATATATATATATATATATATATATATATATATATATATATATATATATATATACAGTTGAAGTCAGAATTATTCACCCCCTCTGAATTTATTTTCTTTTTTAATTATTTCCCAAATTATGTTTATGGAAAGCAAGAGAATTTTCACAGTATGTCTGATAATATTTTTTCTTCTGGAGAAAGTCTTATTTGTTTTATTTCGGCTAGAATAAAAGCAGTTTTTAATTTTTTAAAAGCCATTTAGAGGTCAATATTATTAGCCGCTTTAAGCTATATATTTTTTCAATAGTCTACAGAACAAACCACTGTTATACAGTAACTTGCCTAATTCCCCTAACCTGCCTAGTTAACCTAATTAACCTAGTTAAGCCTTTAAATGTAACTTTAAGCTGTATAGAAGTGTCTTGAAGAATATCTAGTCTAATATTATTTACTGTCATCATGACAAAGATAAAATAAATCAGTTATTAGAGATGAGTTATTAAAACTATTATGTTTAGAAATGTGTTAAAGAAAATCTTCTCTCCGTTAAATAGAAATTGGGGAAAAAAAATAAATAGTCAAATATTTACTGTCATCATGATAAATATAAAATAAATCAGTTATTATATATATATATATATATATATATATATATATATATATATATATATATATATATAACAAATAACCACATTATAGTGTTTTTTTAATAAACAAAATAAATTTAATTAATAAATTAAAATAAATAAAAGTAATCAAAGTAAAGTAATTAAAATAAATAAAATTTATTAATTAATTATAAATAAATTAAATTAAATAAATAAAAAATAAATAAATAAATAAATAAAATAAATAAATAAATAAAAATAAATAATATAAAATAGATGACTCAAAAAAACTTTCAAAAAGTGGGAAAAAATTGTGACTTGAAGAAATATTGATTTAAACATTGCTGATTCAGTGTTATACATTTAAGAATCCGGATAAGCTCTGTTTATAACGTTATATTCAAACTAAGGTGAACTACACAGTATTTAAAAAGAGAACACAATGAGACTGATTAGATTCCTTATAACTCTCCGTGTCTGATCTCTGATGTTAAAAGCCAATCTGTGTGAGAATGTACGCGTTTGTCACTAGTTCTCGTAATCAGATGCTGTTTGAGTTATCTAGAACTGATATCTGGAGGAAAGATCTTGGAGCCCACTGTGGGTGTGATATCCTGCATCGCCCTGTGGTTTCTGTCATTTAAAGTGTGGCCTCTAAAACTGTCAGCATCCTCTAAGGACTGCCTTTGTAAGAGCAATTCGATGTAACACTGCTGCCTTATTTAGGCTTTGAGGTCTGCAATAAAAACCCTGCTTGAAGTTATGTCCAGAGTCTCCTGGGGCCTCGTTTCAGCCGATTTGATTTGGGGTCCGATTTTGAGCCGAGTCCTGATTTGTGCGACTCTTCTTTGAATCTGGTTGAATTTTGTCTTTGTCATGCACCATTTGTTGTGCAGTGTACAACACATATACGATATAGTGTATACACATATGACGTCAGCAGCCTGTCAGGTCTGGATGAATGACCTAAAGTAGGCATACATGCAAATGTGGAGGGTGTGGCTCGTGAGTCTCCTCACAGTTTGTGTTCTGATTGGCCCGTTGTCCTCTGGGTTTTACACTCATGGAATTTACAATGTGGCCATTTATTTTATTATTATTCTTTGGTACACCCAGATTTTCATTATAGGGCACCTTTAAACTGTAGTTATTGGATGGTTTTCTGACATGTCAGAAATGTTGCTTGGCCCAGCTGAATCATAGCTGTAACACACTTGCGGGTTCATGGTGGTGGACTGGTGCTATATTAATGGATATGTTCCAGAATGCACAGAAACTATTCCAAGTGAATGATATTCGGTTCATATATTTGCGAGGTAGTAGTGGTAGAGGTCGCTGGTTCGAGCCTCGGCTGGGTCAGTTGCCGTTTCTGTGTGGAGTTTGCATGTTCTCCCTGCGTATGCGTGGGTTTCCTCCAGGTGCTCCAGTTTCCTCCACAGTCCAAAGAAATGCGGTACAGGTGAATTGGGTAGGCTAAATGGGAACTTGACCTGGAAAATCGTATCACGTGACTGCGTAAGAGACCAACCGAAGAACAAAACATGACCTCTCTGGACATAAATGTAAAATATGGACCAATCGCTCTATTCTGTCCTCTGCATGCGTTTTGGTTGCGTGCATGCATATACAGATAGCTAAACACTCGTAATGGAAGATCAGCCAACTTCAATGACCACTCAGATGAAGATTGAACAATCCTTTTCTTTACTAGTGCCGTCAAGCAGTGTTTGTAATCTCCATTACATTCTTTTTTCTCGTAAAACTGTAAAATAAATACAACAATGCTTACTCAAAGTGAACAGAATTAACAAAATACAATAATATGTTTACAATGTGTACATTTTCCAATTACTGTAGAGACGAAGGTCGTTAGCCTGTGCACATAATGTACGTAGAACAATAATATTCTTTATAATAATATTCTAAGTCTCAACAAAATACTGACAGAAAGTACATAAAATACAAATGCAAATTATAACTTACAAGCAAAGCTTCTTGGGCGATTCACACAACAGATTTGGAGGAAAGACCACAAGAGCATGCGATCTCCGTGCTGTGATCAAAATGGCTGCTATGCATTGCGTTCCTGATGCTATAATCATAGCAAATAAAGTTTTGTCAAACTGAGTTTTAACTTAAATCTATGGTAAACAGCGCCCTCCAGTGGTAAGGAAAAATAATGTTGTACATGGCATAACACTCCCCGTCTGGTATTAAGCATAATACCAATTTTAAGTTCTCAACAAGTGAATAGGAATTCACAGGGTCAACTAAGACATAAGCAAAATAACCTCAGTAATAGGTCGTAAAAAGGTTTTAGCTGTACCACCCTTAGTGACTTTCAGTTCCAGTTTCCTGACCTTTCCATCTGAATCTGCGATAGCCTTGGAGACCAGAGCCATTGGCCATTTGTTTCTTTTTACTTGATCATCTTTCAAAAGGACCAAGTCTCCGTCTTTGATATTAGGCTTGCTGTCTTGCCATTTCTTGCGAGACTGAAGAGAAGCAAGGTATTCTCGTCTCCACCTTTTCCAAAACAAGCTTGCAAGATACTGCACTCTTTTCCATTGTTTCTGATGCAGATCAGCATTCTCAAAGGACCCTGGAGGTGCCGATGGGGTACATACTTTTTGCGAGAGGATCATTTCTGGGGTGAGAAGAAGTGGTGACTCTGGGTCGGTAGAAATCGATACGAGAGGTTGTGCGTTGACAATAGCACACACTTCAGCCATTAAAGTGGACAACATCTCATGAGTCAGGTGTATAGGGCTGATTTGGGTTAGCATGGAATCCAGAATCTGTCTTGACAGTCCAATCATCCTCTCCCACGCTCCTCCCATGTGGGAAGAATGAGGAGGGTTAAAGATCCATTTGCATCCTTCCTCACTGAGGTAGTTTGTCACACTGGGATTCTTAGTAGAGTCTACAAGCATATTCAGCTCCTTGCATGCTCCTTTGAAATTAGTGCCACAATCGGATCGTATAATCTTTGCTGGGCCCCGAATGGCAAAGAACCGGCGAAGTGCATTAATGAAGCATGATGTGTCCATCGACTCTATCAGTTCGATATGAATGGCTCGCACTGATAAACATGTAAAAATCACAGCCCATCTTTTACTGTAGGCATGTCCTCCACGAGTGCGGCGTGCCGATACATTCCAGGGCCCGAACACATCTAAGCCGACATTGGTAAAGGGTGGCTCCGTGCTGATGCGGTCAGGAGGGAGGTCCGCCATCTTCTGTTCAGCCGTTTTTCCTCTTTGTTTGCGGCAAGTGATGCACTTGTAAAGAATGCCACTGATGCATCTTTTTGCTCCAACAATCCAGAAACCACCAGTACGAATAGCCCCTTCTGTAAAGATTCGACCCTGATGATTTACCTTCTCATGGTAATGATTTGTTAAAAGAGTTGCTATGTAACTCTGACCAGGTATGATGAGAGGGTGTTTTTCACTGCTTCGGAGTGTGGACTGTTCTAATCTACCTCCAATCCTTAAGAGACCATCTTCTAAAACTGGATCCATCTTCTTTAATGAGCTCTGCTTGGGAATGACCTTTTCCTTTTCCAGACAAGCAATTTCTACTTTATAAACTTCCCTCTGTACACATCTTATGATCACACGTTCTGCTTGGGTCAGTAACTCAGGTGTGTATGAACTCTCACAATGATGCCAGCCATGACATGACCTGTCTTTACATTTAAAAGACTGAGCAACGTGAATAAGTGCAGCTATAGCTCTTCTTAAAGATTTCCAAGATGAGAATCTTTGGAAACGGTGAGTACCAAGGTCGGGATCCGAGTGTAAACAGGTTGTGACATGTGCTCGCACTTCCACATCTGTCTCTGGGCTGATGAGGCTGTGGGAAGTTTCTTTCACTGGGGTTGATGCTGAGTGCTGCAGAAATGATGGACCGGTGAGCCAGTTTGTTTCAGTCAGGCGGCTGGCAGGAACTGGTCTAGTAGCAACATCGGCAGGATTTTGTGAGGTTGGAATGTACCGCCACTGCTCAGGGTCACTGAATTTCCTAATTCTTTGCACTCTGTTACTGACATACACATAAAATCTTCGGGTCTCATTGCAGATATACCCCAGAACGACTTTGCTGTCGATGTAGAACAGTAGGGTGTCAGGATCAATGTCTAATTCTTGGACAATCTGTTCTGCCATTTCAACTGCAAGGACAGCTGCACAGAGTTCAAGTCTGGGAACTGTATGTACTGTCTGTGGGGCTAGCTTGGCTTTTCCCATAATGAACCCGACATGGCACACTCCATCATGATCTGTTACTTTCAAGTATGCAACTGCAGATATGGTTTGAATGGATGCATCCGAAAAGACATGAATCTCCCTGCTTGCTGAGTGAGAAATGGACATTGGAGTGTAAGTTCTGGGAATACTGAGCTGATCTAAATCTTGCAAAGAGTCTTTCCAGAGGTTCCATTCTGCTTCCTTTTCAGCAGCAAGAGGGGCATCCCAGTCTGACTTTGTGTTTGACAGTTCACGGAGTAGCAGTTTTCTTTGTATGGTAATTGGCGCCACCAGGCCGAGAGGGTCAAACAAGCTATTGACAGTTGCTAGAACTCCTCTGCGTGTGAATGGTTTGTCACTGAGACTAACATGGAATGTAAATGCATCCGTTTGGAGATTCCAACTCAAGCCAAGACTTCGCTGCAAAGGGGGTGAATCTGTGTCTAGATTTAGATGTTTCAAGTCCTTTGCATAATCGGCTGGAGAGAATGCTTGCATCACAGATGGGCTATTGGATGCTATTTTGTGGAGTCTTAGGTTAGAGATGGCAAGCATATCTTTGGTAGCTTTAAGCAAATTCACAGCTTCAGTTATGGAGGGCAAAGACTTTAGTCCATCGTCCATGTAGAAGTCTCTTTCGATGAAATGTCTTGCATCTGCACCAAATTCTGATTCACCGTACAAGGCAGCACGTCTGAGGCCATAAATGGCAACCGCTGGTGAGGGGCTGTTGCCAAATACATGGACTTTCATGCGGTACTCCATGATGCTTTCTGAGGTGTCATTGTTCTTGAACCACAGAAAACGCAGGAAGTTCCTATGATCTTCTCTGACGATGAAACTGTGGAACATTTGCTCTATGTCCGCAGTGATGGCTACTGCCTCATGCCTGAAGCGTAAAAGGACTCCTAACAGACTGTTGTTTAGATCTGGCCCAGTTAACACGCACATCGTTCAAAGAGACACCATGGAACTGGGCACTAGAGTCAAATACTACACGAATTTGACCAGGCTTGCGTGGGTGGTATACGCCGAAGGAGGGTAAGTACCAGCACTCTTCCCCTGGGTTTACAGTAGGAGCTGGCTCAGCATGGTCGTTATCGAATATTCTCTGCATAAAGTCTACGAAGTGCTCCCTCATTTCTGGTTTCTTACGTAGAGTGTGACCGAGAGATTTGAAACGACTCAAGGCTTGCTCTCTGTTGTTTGGAAGATGTTGTCTGGGTGAACGAAAGGGGAGGGGTGCTACCCAACTATTAGTATCATCCATGAACATTTCTTTGTCCATTAACTGAATAAACTGTCTATCCTCAGTTTTTTCAAAGATTGAGATGGGTAATGGACTTGGGACTTGGAACAGAGAGCCTTTAGCGCTTGACCGTGCAGTTAATTTCTCCTTGAGGTAGAGCTTATTGGGACATGGGCTAAAGAAGGATGGCCGCCCATCTTCTAGAATGTTTGTACGGTAAACACTTGCAGTTGATGGTCTGTGAGCAGCACCGAGACATACCTCACCAACCACAACCCAGCCTAAGTCCAGTCTTTGGGCATAGGGAGCATTCTTTGGCCCATTGCGTTGCTCTCTCACCTTGTGAACCTGAAGAATATCACATCCAAGGAGGAGAAGTATTTGAGCATTAAGATCCAGAGGGGGAATAAGATGAGCAATAGATTTAAGATGTGGGTGATGTTTTGCTACTTCTGGAGTGGGTATCTCCGACCTGTCCTCGGGCATGCAGTTGCACTCAATGAGCGTAGGGAGTGGGACTGAAAGACCACCATCTAGAGGGTGTGCGATGAAGTCTACAGCTCGCCTCCCAGACATTTCTGTAACTCCTGCGCATGTGTGCAGAGTGTAGGGAAATTCTGTACTCTTGAGGTTGAAGAGGTCGAAGAACTCAGGCTTTGCAAGTGAACGATTACTTTGATCGTCGAGAATAGCATATACATTCTGTGATTTATCTGGTTCTCCGTTGGGATGAACTTTTATGAGGCAGATTTTTGAGCAAGATTGTGAACAATTAGCATCTCCACAGATCTCTGTACATTTAGAGTTAACAGAAGGGTTTGCACTTTCTTTCTCCCCGCCGTGCTCTGTGTTATGCATTTTGTAAATCCAAGGAGGTGGTCCAGGATGAAGAACTGTGACATGTTTGTCGCTGCCACACTCTGTGCACTGTATTTCAACATCACAGGCTTTGGCCACATGGTCATTTGAAGAGCAACATTTAAAGCAGATATTATGCTCCTTCAAAAAGGTTTTCCTTTCCTCAATACCTTTAGCTCTAAATGCTCTGCACCGTTTCAAAGGATGAGGTTTTTTGTGAATGGGGCACTGTCTGTTGATATCTGGTTTACTGTTTGATAAATCAGCAGAGCTGGTTGTTTGCTCAATCACAGTTTTGTGAGTAGAGATGAAGTTTTTAAGTGGTCCAACTCGCTTCACTGAAACCTCTGTCTTTACAGGGGCATTTGGAGAGAAGTTAAATGTGAAACTAGGGTCATTGCGCATGTAGGCCTCCCTGCATATAAAGTCTGTAAAAAATGTGAATGGAGGAAATTGTACCTGAAACTGAAGCTTGTACTGAGACCCTTGGGACATCCACTTCTCTTGGAGGTTAAGTGGAAGTTTGCCAACAATGGGTGCCACGCCTCGCGCTGTGTCCAGGAAGGAGAGCCCGGGTAAGTAGCCTCCAAGCTTGGCTGACTCCACCTCCCTGAGAAGATCTGCAAGTTCTCTAAGCTTTTGTGGTTCTTTATTGCTGATTTTAGGAAAACAATCCAGTTTGTCAAAGAGCATTCTTTCCATTATTTCAGCGCTCCCAAAGCTTTCTTCAAGACGGGACCATGCCATTCTACAGCCAGCTGCCGGATCAACAACATGAACAGCTCTTACTCTCTTAACCTGTTCTGAAGACTGTGGTCCTAACCACTTTATCAGAAGATCAAGCTCCTCAGTAGGGGTAAGTGATAGCCCTTCTAAAGCATTAATGAATGAAGACTTCCATGCCAAGTAATTTTCTGGGCGATCATCAAACTGACTCAATCCTGAGTTTACAAGCTCACGGCGCACCAGGTATCTGGCTATTTCACCCATACCTGCATGATCTGCAAAGGATGGCTGATGTGTCGTACTGCTGAGATAGGGAGTGTGAGGTTTGTTAGATTTATCTGAAACTGGAACTTCTCTGTATGCTTGGTGATGAGAGAATGTTGTGTAGGGCAACGTGACAGGAGTGCTCCGGGGAAATAGTGATTGTGTGCTGGGTATTTTAGGCTGACTTACTTGGTATGTCTTGGGAGTAGACATGCAGTTTAATCTGTCGGCAACTTGTGCGATATGGCTTGTGGCAGCTGTGGTGGTGGGCAACACGGTTGGTTTGAACTTTTCTTCATTACAGAAATTAGATTCCACTTTAACAGGAGGTAGACCGTGAAAACTTGTTCCAGAAAGACTGTCCACGTAATCCTTTGTGCGCTTTTCCACAGTCTCTTGTGGATATGCCGTAGCATCAATAGGCATATTAATTTCTCCTGACTCTATCTCTGCTGCAGCTGCTTCCAGTATCTCAGCTTCTCTTTCTGTTGCTGCAAACTCCTTTTCATGTTGCAAGGATAACAGTTCAGAATCCAGTTTAGCCTTTTCTAGCAGTACTTTAGCCTCTCTCTCTACAAAGGTTGTGCGTGCTCTTAAAGCTTCAGCTTTGGCCCGTGCTCTGGTTGCTGCCATGCTTGCTGTGGATGATCTTGAGCTCTTAGAAGATGCGGATATCACTGATCTGGTTTCCAGCTGACTGAGTGAGGCATTCAATGCTGTCTGTTGCTGCTCCTCAGCTTTCTCTTGAGCATCCATCTTAAGTCAGTTGTGATGGAATTACTAAATTGATGTGATCTTGTTAGTGCTGTGTTCTGCCCGTTGTGATGCTTTTTTACTATTCTGTCCTCTGCATGCGTTTTGGTTGCGTGCATGCATATACAGATAGCTAAACACTCGTAATGGAAGATCAGCCAACTTCAATGACCACTCAGATGAAGATTGAACAATCCTTTTCTTTACTAGTGCCGTCAAGCAGTGTTTGTAATCTCCATTACATTCTTTTTTCTCGTAAAACTGTAAAATAAATACAACAATGCTTACTCAAAGTGAACAGAATTAACAAAATACAATAATATGTTTACAATGTGTACATTTTCCAATTACTGTAGAGACGAAGGTCGTTAGCCTGTGCACATAATGTACGTAGAACAATAATATTCTTTATAATAATATTCTAAGTCTCAACAAAATACTGACAGAAAGTACATAAAATACAAATGCAAATTATAACTTACAAGCAAAGCTTCTTGGGCGATTCACACAACAGATTTGGAGGAAAGACCACAAGAGCATGCGATCTCCGTGCTGTGATCAAAATGGCTGCTATGCATTGCGTTCCTGATGCTATAATCATAGCAAATAAAGTTTTGTCAAACTGAGTTTTAACTTAAATCTATGGTAAACAGCGCCCTCCAGTGGTAAGGAAAAATAATGTTGTACATGGCATAACACGCTCGCTTTTTAAAATGTCTGATCATCTTGTTTGATCTCAAACTCTAGTGTGACCGCAGCATTAAATGTGGATTTTATACACAGTGTAAGCAGTCGAGCCTATGATGAACAATTGATCTGTATAGTGTGTGTTCATTAATCTGTAGCTTTGTCTAGTTATGTGTATTTCTCTTGTATTTGTCTTGTCTTTGGTCTCGGGTCTTGCACTTGCTCCCCTGTCCTGGTGTTCATGTCGTTTGTCTGCGGCATGCTGTTTAGCCCCGGCGCTTCTGTCAGTTAGTGATGGGAAGTTCAGATCTTTTCCATGAAACGAATCCTTCAAACAGTTAGTTTCAATGAAGCGGTTAAAAAAAAAAAAAAAAGGATCATCGGTTCTTTTACGCTACAACATAACGACGTCATTCATAAAGCCGTAATGGCAATCCTCCCATGTTGAGTAACATGGGATTATTGTCATTACGTCATCGTGGAATATACTCAGGGCTTAATTTGTGCCGGAACACGCCGGATCCGGAACCTCTGAAATCTGATCTGGCACCTGATGTTACTGATCCCCCTCCTCAATCGCCCTCCTCCCCCGTCCGCTGTTCACTTACACTTTCTTTCGCGACTCCCCAACTCTCTTCACTTTCGTCCGCGACAACCCCCCGTTCTTCACTTCCAACCTGCGTCCATGACACCCCTGTGCCATCTCCACTTTTGCACGCGACACCTCTCCATCCCCAGGTAACATGCCAGATCCGTTACCCTGATCTGTTCCAGGACCTCGCAATTTACAAATTAGGCACTGAATGTACTCAATGTATACCCTAGTACAGGGGTGGCCAAATTTTCTCCTGGAGTGCCGGTGTCCTGCATATTTTAGTGACCGGCTCTCCAGGACCAAGTTTGGACACCCCTTCCCTAGTAGATATATACTGATGTATACCAAAGTATACCCTAGTGCAGAAGTCACCTACCCTGTTCCTGGAGATCCAACCCTGATCAAATACACCTGAACCAATTAACTAGAACCTAAGGCAGCACTTTATAATTGTAACTGCAACTGAAATCTGCAGGAAAGTAGATCTCCGGGAAGAGAGTTGGGCACCCCTGCCCTAGTGGGTATACCACAACAAAAAACATTAATGTTTTAAAAATTGGTCATGTGCCCGTGACTGTCAATTACAGCTTGATAATGACGTCTCATGTGGACTCATTGACTGCTGAGGAATGAGATTCACTCTTCTTTCGGGTCATTGAGATGTTCTGGGGTGCAGAGTCACAAGCCTCTGCATGGTGACTTTCGGTTTTCTATAAGATTCAGGTCTGGAGAATGTGTAGGCCACTCCGTCTCTGAGGTATCCCAGCCTTTGTGTGAATTATGCTGTTAAGCACCTTGTTAGCGAACATCAAGGCTGCATCTGAAACCGAATACTTCCCTACTATATAGTATGTGAACAGAGTAGTATGTTCAAATTAAAAGAAACAGTATGCGAGAAGTACCCAGATGACCAACTACTTCTGGCGGGATTCAAAGGTGCGCATCCAATGAACACTGCGATATCCCATAATGTTACATGGGAGAATTCAGGAATAGGAATGAAGCGATACACCTGATGCGAAGAGGTCATGCGAAAATGACAAATTTCGAATGCAGTACGTCCCAAATTCAGTCACACTACTGTGGTGAGCACTACTTTCCCACGTCACCGGAGAGCCAAATCTCCGTCACCTGGACTCAAGTAGCTAAGGTTCAAGTAGCTAAGATCGGCGTTCTCACCTTCACCAGACTGCACTTTGCACACTCCAGAGAACACCCCTACTCACCATCCAGAAGCCTTCCGAGCACTACTTAGCCTTATATTGCACATCTCCCTTCTGGCTCTGTAAATAAATCACTCGATGGGGCTTTTGCTTTCAACTACACAGTCGTTGTGTTGTGTTTAATTCCTCCTCACACCACACTTTTCACATTCATACTATACAGAGCATACTTTTCTAATGGTCGTGTAGTAAATTTGGGACGCATGCAAAAAGTACAGAAACAGTGAACAGTTGGACATGTGCATTCAAAAGTCTAGAGAAGGTCAAATGAAGTTAACCTGAAAAGGCTATAGGTGAGTCCTGAAATTTCTCCTGAAAGCTGAATATCCCTCATTTTTGTGAGTTGCCACCAAACATTAAAATTTACTCACTATTTACACTCCCTCAATTGGTTCAAACCTTTGCGTTTATTACTTCTGTTTCACACAAAAAAGGATGCCGAAAACCACTGACTTATGGTATTTGTATTTCTTACAATGGAAGTCAGTGGTTACCAGCTTTCTTTAGAATATCTTCTTTTGAGTTTGAGTTCAACAGAAAAAGGAAAGTCAGTAGGTTTGGAACAAGTGATGATTGAGTAAACGATGACACAATATTTAGCTTAATTTTCCTTTAATTAAAAAACTGAAGTAATGTGTTTCACAGCAGGCTTGTGGTTTTTAGATTAAGGATTCTTCACTGCAACCAAGTTTCCGAGAAACAGAAACTTTGCATTTTCTGTGGGGGTTGTAGATCTGGAAAAAGGTGACTTAAGACTTCCTGATGATTTCACACTTAATTCTGATGATTACACAACCAAGTCTCCTACTGTGAGTGTTGGGGATACTTCAGATACTTCAGATAAAAGTAATTAATTACTAATTACACCTTCAAAGTTGTATTTAAATTAGTTTACAATTACTTTTTTGAAGATAGCTTAGTTACTCAATAAGTTATTTAATTACTTGACTGAATACTAAAAATCTCAACGCATGTACAATAGAAATTAAACTCTTAATCCTTTAAATTGGAGTCAAAAAGGGCCTTTTAGATTTTGTTTAAAACAAAATACTTTCATTTTAAACACTATTGTATCAAAACAAAATTGTGCCAAATTAATGAAACATATAAATATACTCACTGCCACCTTATTCAGCCAACTCAATAGTGATTTCAGTGGTGTCTCTCTCTGGGTCCGGTGGTCAGCCCCTCATCTCTTAATCTAGTAAGGCTTGGGTTCCCAAACTCAGTTGTGGAAGGCCAGTGTTCCTGCAGAATTTAGCTCCAACTTGCAACACCTGCATGTGTGTTTCTAGAAAGCCTAGTACATGGGTGACCAACCCTGTTCCTGGCGATCAACCTTCCTGCAGATTTCAGCTCCAACCGTGATCAAACACACCTGAACCTATTAATTAGAACATGAGGAGCACTTGATAATTACAGGCAGGTGTGTTTTCTATGGGCTGCAACTGAAAACTGCAGGAAGGTCGATCTCCAGGAATAGAGTTGAGCACCCCTGGCCTAGTAAGACCTTGATTTGCTAGTCTAGGTGTGTCTGATTGGGGTTGGAACTAAACCTTGCATGACACTGGCCCTCCAAGACTGAGTTTGGGCCCCCCTGTAATAAGGGTAGTAAGGGTTGTGATTTTCTTTCAGGTTTTTGGGATGTATAGGATTTAAAGCAGTGATTCTCAAAGTTTGGTATATGTACCGCTAGTGGTACACAGTAGGGGTATAACGATACACCAAAGGCACGATTCAGTTCGGTTCACGGTTTTGGAGCCACGGTTCGGTTTCTGTTTGCTGTGGGGTTAGGGTTGATGTCATCTTAACAGCAATGCTAAGGAACAATAGATTCACTTAATAACAAGAACAACTAAACTTTTTCTTTATGAACTTTGCCATCACATTTTAGTACAGTCATGATATCGGAGTAAACAACAAACATTAAATAAATACCTCCAATATAGACCAGTCAGAAAAAACAATTCTCTTTAGTGCAGCCATCTTAAGAAAGTAAACTCAAATAAATAAATAACTGCAGTGTAGACTAGTGAAAGATAAACAGGCTCATCCTCTCTAAGGACATTTGAAATATATAGATAAGTTTTAAGTTCTTCTTTAAAAACACCATAATGTCCACATTCTCAAGTGAGAGGCTTGATCTCTGTGCAGACACAGACATAGTGATGCTCATTTTGTTATCTAAGTTTTCATTTAGATATATAGGTTACCGTTTAAATTAATGAAAACATACATATAATCTGTTTGTAAAGTGTTTTTTACATTACATATTCACCAGTAAAATACATTGCAGTTTTGTCTGAAATGTTTTGTTTTGTTCTCTCCATGCCCGTCATTTCTGTAGGTCCGCCTTCATGACAGCTGATTGGTCAGGAGACCGATCTAACATCATTGGGCGTTGTGGCATGGGGAAATTAAAAGGACGTCAGGAAAAGCAGAGGAGAGCGCTTTGGTTATTAGTGTATTTTGCTAACATGATTATGAATTTTATTGTTTTTGCTTAACTTTCGTTTGGGCAAAATTATTTTGCATTACTTTTGCCCACTTTGAGAAATTTTGTAATTTTTGTACATTTTTATTTTGATTGATTTGTTTGTTACTTTTTAGTTCAGCTCTTTCCCATCATATTGAGCTATACCTCCTCAAGTTCCCTCTTTTCTCAGAGTAAGGTGGATAGGGAAGATGTCTTACGGCTTCCATTTTGCAAACACTTAGAAAATGTACTGTTAAAGACATCAGGTAAGAGGTGAACGTCATCTTTGTATTTATTTTATTCTACAGTTCAGTATAGGGAAGAATACGGCGCACGGTGCTGAAAACTGCAATCTCAGTATGACTGACAGGTGCGTGATGCGTGAGGCTAGCTTTCAGTTAAGATGAACACAGTTTCCATAATTATACATTATAGATAATGATTTATAATACTTTAAAATCTATAGATGACGTTATCTGGCTGGAGTTTATAGCCGTTTCACTTTACTTCAGGGAGCATTAATGCCGCTCGGGTCTATTGGAGACATTCATAAATATTTCTAGCAAATCTAATGAAGGTTGGAGACATACTTGTTACACAAACACACTAAATCGCACTTCAGCAGCGTGTATTTGAAAGCGCACTTGAGCAGAGTATGAGGGCACGCAAGAATTGTGTGCATGAACAGAGAAAATCGGTGCGCAAGCAATATATAAGTGGCGGGGTGAATTTTGCTGTGGCGCCCTGCCATGGAAGAATGAATGTAGCGGAAACCATGCAGTAGTAATCGAGTGTGATCGCTCACTCAAGTCACATGACATGCACTTGGAAAATACTAACTTTAGAATATAATATTTAGAACAAAACCTCATTACTAATACAATTTAATCAAATTTGATCAAATAAATATGTGCTTAAATTTGGTTTAATTAAAGGCAAGACGTCAATGTCAACAATGGGCAGCAGGGGGCGTGAGTATTGCGATACGCCACGAGAGTTTCGCGATGCGTATCGTGGTTGGTGTATCGCGATATTTCGGTTCGGTTTGTAGTATCGTTACACCCCTAGTACACAGGCTTCTTCTAGTGGTACGCAGAGAAATCATAGAATTTAAAAAATGTTTAAAAGACATTCAATCCTTTGGCTCCTACAATCACACCGGTGTGATCACAACGTTCAATTGCATCACGTGATCAGTTGCTAAACCCAAATCTGCTTTCCTGCAGTTACTTGCGTTGAGCCAGAGAAAGACACAGGCAATGCTAGTCATAAAACAAATCCAATTTATCAGTATATAAAAACAAATAACGATAAAAAATACATATAGGTAATAGAAAAAACACATACAAATGTAAAATACAAAGTGTTATATATGGTGACGACTATAATAATCATTTTACACATAATCTGACGATGTGCTTTATTCAGATCAGATACACAACGGAACTAGAATCGTCACAGCATCAAGGCAGAAGACCCACTGCTCTGCCCAGATTATTCATGTTGATTCACATTTATTTGCCTTCAGCGTACACTGGGGGAGCTACTGCAGGAGGATGTTGAAAGTATGGTTGGGGGATTTCTTGAGGACATTGAATGTACTGCTGGGGAATTTCTGCAGGAGGGTGTTGAATTAAAGCGTTGTTGACCACAGGAATCTGCAGGATAAAATGAACATGGTCAGCTTAAGTTATTGTTTGTTGTTCAACAATTATTGCCCCATTACCCAGTTCCTCACACATTACAGTAAACATTAAAGGTTTTGTGGATTTTTACTTCACAAATTGTTGTAATGTGGTTTGTGTGGGAATACAGAACAGAGATTGGATGAATTAAACAAAACAAAAAGAAAAACATGTAATTGGTTTCTGTCCGGTCTGAATGAAATCCAGATTTTCCAGAATGTTTACTTTGCTAGCGCACATTGTTAGTTTTGAAGTGAACAATTCTGTCATGAAATGATAATGCGCGCCCAGGCTGATAGGTTACCTAATTGGCTCCTACGTCATTAACTACATGGCGCAGGAGATTAGTTGCTGTCGCCTCAACAGACAATTGTCTTCGTAATCTCTAATCAAAATGTTGAAATTATTAAATAAGTCATCATATTGAAACAAAAGTGTGCAGCAACTTCTGGTTCACATGGACTTCAAAAGGTATGGACATTTAAGAGTAAAGAATTAAAGACAAATATTGGGTTTGTTGGTTCTTGTGAAACCTCAGAACTTCAACCCTTAAAAGTAGCTATTTCCTGTACGCCTAAACTTATCTGATGGTTCAGCTGATGTATTTCTCACCTGAGGATAATAGCAGCAGGTGACTTTACAGGCAAACACAGATAGGCGGATGGAGATGATGAACTCAAGGATGGCGAACACCAGCAACACAAAACTGATTCCTAAGAAAATAGTCTGAGAGAACATTCAACATGAGCATAAAGGATAACAACAACAGCAAAGAGAAGTCAGGAATCTGTAGTCCTTTAAGTATACTGATGAAACTAAACAGAGTTTAAGAGTGATGTTTAAAGGTGCCATAGAATGAAAATCTGGACATTTCTAGGCATACGTTTTCAGTATATGAAAATGTCATACCTTGAGCCTCAAACACCCTTGTTTCCTCATTGTCATGTAAATAATGTGAGTGTTTAAATAATGCCTAAAGAAAGGCATTATAAAGCTCGCTGTTCCTTTTGTCTGTATAACCGATTAAATCAGATTTTTACATTCAAGTGCCAATTTCTTTGGTTCTTAATAGACCTATGAAGGTATTTCTGGAGAAATTTTGCACATACCTAAGCCACATACCTTGTAGATATCAAAAATAATTTAAACAATGTATCAGCGCATTCTATGGCACCTTTAAGTCAATATTTTTATCCAGTGTAAATGAACAGTAATATCTTGTCAAGTTCTGGACAGCATTAGACAGATGAGTGCTGATTACGCTTGATTTTTACAAGTGCACCGGTCACACAGTGATCTTAGTGTAATTATAAAATAAAAAGATAATACAAAATTACATCAATATGAAAGTTGATGACATACCAAATAAATATAATAATAATAGTCTCTGCAGAAAATGTAGATGGATCGTAAAGGAAAACTTAGTGAAAGCACAATAATGGAAATGCCCGCAGCTATAGCACTGAAAATGTTCATCCCGAGGGAAGCTCTCACCTACAGTAGAGACACAAAAATAGAAAGATTTTGTAACATGTTGTGTTAACACACTGTGGTTAAACATGGTAGATTATATGGCAAGAGTTAAAAATTAATTGACAAATAAATAAAATATAGGGTCCAAGCATCAAAGACTCGTGTGTATGATTAAGTGACTACATCAGTGGTGGGCAAACTTTTTAGACCCGAGGGCCACATCAAGTTTTGCAAACCAAGTGAAGGGCCACATGTCAAATCCTTCGAAAAATAACTTTTATTTATAGTGGCAGTATGCATGGAACATTAACGTGTCACATTAACACACATTAATTTGCACTGCTATTCATACTTACTTATCAATCATCATAAAACAATAAAATAGTCCCTTATAAAATATAATAATAATAATAATAATGTAATAATTTTTACAGTGGAGAATAGAAAAGATATTGTCTGATAGAAAAAATCTCATAATAACACATTAAAATAATTTGAATGTTTGCATGAAAAATGCCGACTTAGGTGATAGTCTTTAAAAACAGCAATACTTTCTTGGCATATTAGTCATACCGCTTTCTGTCCGATATTGATGAAGAAGTATTTTGTCGTCCATTCTTCCTTAAACACACGACATTCAGAGTAATTTTTTTTTTTTTTGCCTGACTCATTTTCAGTCATTAGCGGTCGAGTGCATTTTAATATTCGAGAGTGTGTTCTAATTTTACTGGTTGCGCTAACTGTACCGCGTGTAATACTGCCATCAAATGGCGTTCACTTGTATTGCATCATTATTTTCCTAATTCTGAAACCAAACCGTTACTCAGAAGCAGCATTTTAAAAACTCCCTCGCGGGCCGGATGAAAGAGTTTAGTGGGCCGCATATGGCCCACGGGCCGTAGTTTGCCCACCTCTGGACTACATGCAAAGTCTCTCTGTAGAAGGTTTTCAGTCTCATCACTAAACATTTGCTAGTAAATGTGTTGAGTTATGATGAACACTGTTTACTTCAGCTCACGCATCAGGTTTATAATACGCTCAACCCCGCATAAGAGATTAGAGCGGCTAAATTTACAAATTGTCAGTTCACCAACTCCTTCTAAATTACATGAAAGTTAGTGGCTGTTTAACTGGGAGAAGAATAGTGCAAACCAGTACCCTAAACAGTGTGTATGTATTGTATATAACACACTGTGCAATTGTACAGGGGCAGCTGTAGCCTAATGTGGTTAGAGAGTTGGAATTTTGACCTAAATTTGCAGGTTTGAGTCTTTTATTATTATTCCACCGCCTAGAGTTTGGCTGATTAAAAGGGCATGTTTAGGTTCTTTCTAAGGAGTTTCAAATCTTTTAAAATTGCAATGTCTGCTTTCAATACTCTATTAGCACGGAAACAAAGAATATCTATTCACAAATCCTTACAGACCACCGAGTGTTTAGACCCATGAAAAGAACAAGTGTTGTGTACATACCAAACATAAACCGGCTGGTGAATTAATATTGTTTTCGGCAACGATGGAGAGGGAGCCTGCAGTAATATACTGAGAACAGAGAGAAGAGCAAAACTTAAAGCTTATGTTGGAAAACATATATATATGGTACTTAAGCAGAATGAGCATTTTACTGCCACATGAACCACCACTCCCTCAACCGCTAAATTAATTTGCAGTCTTCTTAGTTAAACACTAGACCTATCATATCACAGTGGTTTGTAGAAGGAAACCGTCAAGAAAATGCATTCAGCGGAAACGCCACCTTGGTCAATTCTTGTTTTAATGGCAGAGTCCGGGCACTAGTCCTGTCTTGTCTTGTATGCTGTGCTCGACTTGAGTTTTCTCGGGTTGAGCACTCTTTTCCTGTTGTTGTCTGTGTTCATCTCCTGGTGTGTGTTTTTGTTCGCGGCATGGTGTTTTTGGTCTCAGAGTTCAGTCTAGTTTGTTTCGGTTGTGATTGTGTAAATGTTTTAATTGCTGCCGTCGATTTATCCAAGTGGATGCTGGACACTGGGGGTGGTTTTGGGTGTAAGGCCATACACGATTAAAGCGCTTTATAAATAAGTCAGTCCAGTTTTCATAGTCCTGTTTTACATGAACACATGGCTTGTGTTGTTGTATGATGTGCTCTCCTGTCTATTGTCTAGTCCCACTTTTCTAGTTAACCCATTATTAGCTTATTGACCTGACTGTTTGCCAATTATTTCTCCTTTATAGTCTCCTCATGTCTGCTGTCCTGTGCCAGTTCGTTGTCGTACATAGGTCGCTCTTTCTGAGAGTCATGTCCTGTTCCTTTCCAGTCTAGATGTGTTTTCCCCCTTCTAGGTTGGTTTTGTTGCCTTTTTTTTTAACAATTACTAAATACCCATTATTGACTCCAATTGAGTCCTTGTCCTTTCCCAACCCCAGCAGCTCATGAGTTCTCGATCATTTTAAGCATGTCAAAAATATTCAGAAGCTGCCAGCTTGAATGTGTGGTTGAATGAGTCAATCTATCAGTCTATCTGAAGTTGACAAACCGAATAGTGAGCACGGTATGATGTGTCATGTATAACAGGGTCATCAGAGATGATAATTTCTAGTGGATTTCACATGAACTTCAGCGATTAGATGAGATGTAGCACTTACAGGTATATGATTTTCACATAAGCTCACTCATGACATGGATAGACATCTTAGTATGAACCTTCTGATCATAATTCATATTGTGTGCACCAGGCCTTACATTCTGTTTTATAGTCATAGGGATGCTTCGCCTTCACAGTTCATATTTAGATAAGGGTCCTCCCCTTTGCTGTCCCAGACTGCCCCATTACAGCAAGAGGGTATCTGAATTTTCAATGACTTGAACTCTGGCTTTTCCTAGTCTCGAGATTTATCGATAAATCATAGGCTCCAGCACCTAAGTCAGTAGGGGCTTTGGGGAAACTGGGAATCGAGCAAACTCTCCTTTGTGTATATCACCTCTTTCCTTAGGATGGAGCTAAATTCTGCCCAATGAAAGTATGTCTTACCAACAAGGGTTGGTGCATTTCCACTGAAATTATAACTTTATATCAGACTACTTTAGGCCATTTTATACTCCTACACTGAGTGCATGTGATACGTCTGGCATGTCTGGATGGGCAGGCCCCACTTTAACATAACAGCTCCCTCATCCTCCATAGAGAGTGATGATCCAGAGTTATTTAAAGTTTGGAAAAGGAACAAAACTTTGTCAAAGGTCACTTCAGTGGTTCAACTCGTATCAAACGAAGCTCCAAGAACACTTTTGTGTGTCAAAAACAGTAAAAACAACTTTGTTGACCAATGTCTTCCATATCGGATCAGGGAGTCTGTTTGTGTGTTGCAGTGCTGCCTCTAATGGCAATACGTGATACTTAGTCAACATGTGCACAAAGCATTTTCATGTTCTTTTAGTGGCTGTAAAGGTGACAGTAACATGTATTCTGGTTGATTACCCACTGTAGCTTGTGTATTCTAAGACAACATGTTAAACTGTAGGATTGTTTCTTACAATCAGAGATGCCCAGTAAGCAGCACCACTGAAGACAAAGATGGACTTCACATTAAATGTAAACACGATTCCAAACAGGAAAGTCAACACACCGATCATTATCTGGACAGTCTGTGAGGAATAAGAGAGAACAGTGTAAGAACAACATGCTGTGTGGTAATGTGCGTTGAACTAACATCAAAAATAATTGGTTTATTTCTCACCCCTAGGGCTTTTGGTTGGCCTTTAAGAAAGGGCTGAATTCCTTGAAGAGGTGAAACTCCTGCAACATGCTGTATGTAAACAGGCACAGAAGAACCGGTCACAGTCACAGTCGATGCTGTTTGTGTTGGTTGTTGAAGCTGGATGACAACCGGTGAAGGATTCATGGTTCCGACAGTCAGTTTCAGTTTCAGAGTATGAAATCAACCTGTACAAAATCACAATAAAGCAAAAGAGGATACCATTATCAGTAAGATAGACTTTGGGTTTCCTCCGGGTGCTCCGGTTTTCCCCACAAGTCCAAAGACATGTGGTACAGGTTGTAAGAAATTAGTCTGTCTCGACCCAACTTCTACTTTATTTCACAAGTGTTTCATGCTCCTTTCTTAACAAAGAGCTTAATTATCGCAGAGAGGAAAGTTCCTCAAGTAAAGTATTTAAGCATTTAAATAATGCCTTTGGAATGATAATTCACTTCTTGTAGCATGGGAGCTGCAGTGAGCCATCAAGATCCATCTGCTGACTAAAAGGAGTTCTGTTTAACCTTATTTATCATATTGGTATCAGTTGGTACTCTCACCTGAAAGTCCACCCAGGATCTGGGAACGGAAGAGTATCACTTTTATTGTTGTTCTCAATTTACATTCAAAGCGAAACCGTAATAACATGTTTCAAGAGTTCGCACTTAGATATTGTTTGAAAAATGTTAGCTGGTTTGGCATGCTGTCCCGGGAGAGAACCCTGAGCTCGGAGATAGTTGAGCCCAGGGCTCCCGCCTGGTCGATAGAGCGTATCAGGGGAGTACGAGATCAGGTGGTTCTCGAGAGCTCCCCGTGATAAAAGGAAGAAAAGGGGAGGCGAAGGGGTGGATGGGGGGTTTCTTCGAAAATGAAGATAAGGGAGTGATTTTCCCTAGGCTACTTATAGTGAGCTTGGATCGATCTGATTGGCTAGCTAATGATTGTGGATGAGGGATCAGCCGCGGTCAATAATATCACGTGTTCCTCTCGAAATTTGTTTATGAAACTTCATTAAGCGGGAAGAAACAGTATAAAATGTTTAAATGGAGGATGATCGGGATTCAAGTGCTGTCTCCACTTTTTTACTACTATTCTGGAATAACACTTTTTTTTTCTTCTTCAAGACATCCTCATCTATTTTTCTTACAAGGTGAATTGGGTAGGCTAATTTGTTCATAGTGTATGTGTGTGTGAATGAAAGTATGTGTGTCTCCCAGCGATGGGTTGCAGCTGGAAGGGCGTGCTGGATAAGTTGGCGATTTATTTCGCTGTGGCGACCCCAGATTAATAAAGGGACTAAGCCGACAAGAAAATGAATGAATGAATGTATGTTTGGTGCTACTGACGTAGCTGATTCACTGCCCCCCCTCCCCGATCATCATTGACAGCACGCACACATCTTAAATAAACAGCAATGGCAATTTAATATTTACCTTAAGGTACATCAATAGAAGAATCTGTGTTAATAATATTGTGGCTCAAAAAGGAATATGGATAAATGATATTATTAGGGTCCGTATAGTGAGAGTGTGTCATATCTGTCAACATTGGGACGAGAAAATAAAGGATATGCCCACCATAATAAGGGATTCTCTCCACCCCCCAAAAAATCCCCAAATGACTAAATATGTTGATTTGGAGCTGTTTCATTGTAAATAAACAGTTAAATGGTCAGTAATATGTTTAATTAATATTATTATAAAAGAAAAAATAAATAGTATACATTAGCAGCAAATACATTAGCAAACAGTTCAGCTTATTAAAATGAATAGCTATTAGAGACAAATTATAAGTTACTATGGAAACATACTGCTGGCTAGAGCTCGTCTATAGTGCCAATTTGGTTTGTTCAGATCACTTGTTGCATGGCATTGGACTGTGGGAGGAAACCAGGGTACTCGGGGGCAACCCACACAAGCACGGGGAGAACATGTATACTCCACACAGAAATGTCAGATGGCCTGGTAAAGACTTGAACCAGTGACATTCTTGCTTTGAGGCAACAGTGCTAACCACTGGGCTGCCAATTTAGTTCATCAATTCCCCTAGAGTGCATGTGTTTGGACTGTGGGGGAAACCGGAGCACCCTGAGGAAACCTACGCCAACACGGTGAGAACATGCAAACTCCACACAGAAACACCAACTGACCCAGCCGAGACTCAAACCATCAACGTTCTTGCCGTGAGGCCACAGTGCTAGCCACTGGGCCAGAACACTGCAGTCGGATTGCAAAACATCAGACTTGTATCAGCTTTAATACCACATGTGAAAGTGGCACAAATCTGAAAGGAAAAGATCAGATGCCATGTGATTTGGGCTGTTCACGCTGCCATGACCAAAACAGATCTGAGTCACATGAGGGCTAAAACATGAGATCTGGACCACATTGACCTGCAAGTGTGAACGTAGCCTAAAAGTCTCTTTGTTAAACTGTAGAGTTGAATTTTCAACATCAAAAGTTGTCAGAGCAGAGATCAACATCCCATAATGCAACTCACCACCAGAAATCAACCAAAAACACACAGAATACAGGAACTGTTCATTAACAGATTTGTTTAACGGTGTAAAATCAGTGCAAAATGTGCAGTTCAACTGTGTATTGTAGACGCTACTAATGTGTAGTCTCTCTTGTGTTGTTTTCTAGCGTAATTTATGAGGCGTAATGATCACATGTGTTTAAACAATGGAAAAAACACAGCTCAAGTTTAAAATGTATTAAAATGTATAAAATCGGCTTCCGGTTTGATCGGCAACATGTGAAGACGTGTTTTGACTAATCTCCATACTGAACAGCACATATTTTTAACTACAAACGCATTCTCGACCAGATTAAGGTGAAATCAAGTAATTAAAACAGCAGAGTCTGTTTAAAGGCGATATATACTTCATTATTTTCCTGTTTCTGGACTTTCTCGAGCTTAATTGGCTATGCCTGGCACGCGCAGCAAAGGCGATAAGATGGCGGAACATGTGAAAGGGGGAACAGTGGAAAGCAGAATGGAAACTAACCAAGAGCTCGTCCTCCGGGAAATAAGAGTACTTAAAACGGAGCTACTCATGAAAATGGACGAAAAAGCCGAAGCTCAGGCCACTGAAATTAAAACTCATTGTGAGCAACTGAGAGACGAGTTCGCTACAGTGATGGGGCAGGCTAGCACGAGAATAACGACACTCGAGACGCAGGCATACCTGCCAACATTTGGTTCCTGAAATCCGGGAGACCGGGGGGCAAGGGGTGGGTTGTTGGTGTTGAGCGCGAACAGAATAGGGAGGACGTGCGCAGAGAGTTAGCTGAGCGAACATGCACCAATGCTGCGTCCCAATCCGCATACTATCCGTCCTAAATAGTATGTGAAATAGAATTAGTATGTCCCAAATCGTAGTATGTTGAAAAGAGTATGCCAAAAACTCCCGGATTGTTTACTATTTCCGGTCAAAATTGTAGAAGCGTCCATACTCTAACCGCTGATATTGCCCACAGTACATTGAGCGTTGGACGTGAATTCGATTAGAACTACAAAACGCGGGTGAAAAGTGTAAACAAACTACAAACATGATGGACGCGCGAGACCAACCGTCAAGCAGAGAGGCTTCGGTAAAGATGTTTGTATGACTGTTAATTAATATCTAGCCCACTGGAGATTATTTAAATAGCGTTGTCTGTGTTCTATTTCATCTGCAACAACAATACTGAACTTATATAAAGACGTGTTTGGACATTACCGTCTGAATGCAGAATTATCCAAAGACCTGAGGAGATTTCTCTGCATGAAAGACTCGTGAATGGGAGATTATCCTGCTGTTGCTTCTCCAATAAGGTAGGAAATTAAATACGACAGAAATGTTGATGATTGACAGGGCTCTTAACTAAGCAACACAACGATCTGTGTAACGAGGAAGTAGTATGTCCCAAAGCTTGCATACTTTTCTGTTACTCACTTAAAAGTATATATTTTTCCTCCACAAAAAAAGTACATACTTTTGGGTAGTAGTATAAGTATGCGAATTGGGACACAGCACAGGTTTCAGGCCGGACTGTACCAAAAAAGCTGAAGAGCGGGGGGGTTGTGCGTGGTCGTTGGTGTCGAGCGCGAACTGTAGAGGGAGGGCGTGCGTGTTGGGTTTGCTGAGCGAACATGCACCAGGTTTCAGGCCGGACTGTACCAAAAAGGCGGAATTCCAGGAGTTTTCCGGGAGACGACACACTACGGGAGATGGGTCTGAAATACTGGAGACTCCCGGGAAAAACGGGAGTGTTGGCAGGTATGGACGCAGGTGCTTTCACTGGAAGAAGCTGCGAATGGGCAATCGGATGCAGTGAGTACTCTACAACGAGAAGTTGCAAAACTTAAAAAAGACGTCGCTACACTTGAAACAAAAAACAAGGATTTGGAAGCTAGATCTCGTCGCTGTAATTTACGCATCATGGGTGTAAAAGAGAGACGGGAAGAAGGGAAGCATATCCCTGATTTCATTTCTGAGCTGATTAAAGACTCGCTGCAGCTGGATAAGGCCCCTGTATTAGATCGGGTACACAGAACTCTGAGAGCGCGACCAGAAGACGGACATCCAGCAAGGCCAATTATAGTGAAGTGTCACTATTTCCAGGAAAGAGAATTACTGCTTAAGAAGGGAGATTGTCACGTCCGATGACCCAAAAAGTCATGAAACAGCGGTCAGCTTTCAATGAGGTTCGTGGCATACTCAGAAGATGTGAAGGTGTACGTTATGGTCTGTTCTATCCTGCCGAGTTGAAAATTACCGCGAAAGACGGAGTGAGGCGGAGCTTCAAAGACGCAAAGCAGGCAATGGACTTTGTGAGAGACACCCTGAAGCCTTAATGTGTTGCAAACGCTGCAACTTCAGTAAATTGCTAACTAATGCTTGGTGAGTTGAGCATTGAATTTTGGGGCTATCTATGTCATTTGGACTTATCTGATTTCCTTTCATTGACTATGTCGATCGACGTCTAAAAAGAAAAAAGAAACAAAACGAAAATGAAACTGATTGACAGTAATTATATAGAGATACATGCTTTTTTATTACTGGTTTTTACGTTTATTATCTGTCAGCAAGAGAAATGCAGTTTGTGATAATGTTATTCCATTATAGTTCAGTAGGAGTTTAAGTCAGTAGGGTTAGTTACGAGGATGTTACCTGGAAGTATATTAGCAGCCTCCATTAGAGGCCAGCTTATAGGAGTTAAGTTGTTCAAGGTTTTTTCTCTTCCTCCACTTTATTATTGTTTTTATTTACCCCCCCCCCCCCCATCCACCTACACCCAGGGAGCACGTTCTATGGTACAAAAAAGTAATGATAAATGGCAAAGATACTGTACTTCTAAGTTGGAACTGCCGTGGCCTTAACCATCCAATAAAGCGAAGTAAAGTGTTTTCCTATATCTCTAAGCAGAAAGCAACGCTTGTCTATCTTCAAGAAACACACCTAATTCCTAAGGATCATAATAAGCTGAAAAGAGGGGGATTTCAAAAAATTTTTCATTCAAAGTTTACTGGGAAAAGTCAAGGCACAGCTATATTAATACGTAGAGATGTTGCATTTGAGGAATCAAAAGTTATAGCTGACAAAGAAGGCCGCTATATTATTGTCCAGGGGAAACTCTTTAATCAGCAAGTGCTACTGGTTAACTTGTATGCACCCAATTGGGATAATGTTGACTTTTTTAAAGACCTCATCACGCGTCTTCCAGATCTGGACAGTCATCAGCTAATCTTAGGAGGTGACTTTAATTGTATACTCCATCCAGTGCTAGACAGATCTAGTGCGTTGTCTGGGCCTCTTAGTAAATCAGCTCAATGCATTAACGAGTTTATGGAAACTTATGGTATGGTGGATGCATGGAAGTATAACAATCCAACATCAAGGCAGTATTCTTTTTTCTCTGCAGCTCATCAGACCTATTTAAGAATTGATTTTATTTTTATAGACAAGAGATTATTATCATTACTTAAAACATGTAAATACACAGGCATTGTCATTTCGGACCATAGCCCAGTAATGATGATTCTTTCCTTCCCGGATAGTATACCGTTAAGAGGTATGTGGAGGTTTAACTCTAGACTGCTGACGGATGAGACATTTGTTGATTTTGTATCTAATCAGATAGACTATTTCTTTGAAACTAACTGCACGCCTGGCATGACCTACTGTAACCTTTGGGAGACAATGAAAGCTTTTTTAAGAGGCATGGTTACCGCTACATTCATTCTTCCGTGGCGGGCCGCCACACCAAAATTCATCCCGCCACGGCTACATTACAACTTCGCATTCAAAACATTCAGTCGTGTTTTTTTTATAGCGGGTTATAATCGCACCAAAAAATATTAAAAGGTAAGTGAATTAAACAGCGCAAACTTTTCTGTAACTGTAGTGCTGTGCGCTATTTGTTAAACCCTTTAAGGCAGGGGCGGACGGGCCAATTGGAGCACCGGGATATTTCCCGGTGGCCTGACGGTCAATCACAACCAAAACCCTCCCCGGTAGAGCAACAACAGCCCCGCTGCCGAGACAACCGCAGTCAGCCAGCCAGCTTTGCTCGTGTTTCCACGCGCGTGTCGTGCTGTTGTTCGCGTCCCCGCAGCCGTCTGTCTCTCCCGCGCGAGCTGCGAGACGGGAGCGCGACAGAGAGAGAGCGAGTGCGTAGCTTTCAGTTAAGATGAACACAGTTTCCATAAGTATACTTTATAGATAAAGGTCTATGCCTCTGCATACAATGACTTTATCTTGCTGGAGTTTATAGCCGTTTCACTTTACTTCAGGACGCGTTGATGTCGCAAAACGCACTAAATCGCACTTCAGCAGCGGTTATTTTAGAGCGCACATAAAGATCTGCACTTGAGCGTGTAAATTTGAGTGCGTGCAAAAAGTTTTGTGCACGAACAGAGGAAATCGGCGCGCAACCAAAGAGATTCGCATGGTCCTATTACCGGAATGCGATCTCGAGTTGTAATAACTGCATGTACAATTTGTCATTGACATCGTTGGCAGATCTGTGTAAAAAAAGCCTGCCGCCACAGCTGGAAAAAATCCTAGAGGAAACACTGAGAGGGCAAATAATTTCATATAGTGTAGGTATGAAGAAAAAATGAATGAAGCGGGTCAATCAAATCATTTCAAGAATAAATGAGATAGACCAAGAACATTCAATATCCCCCACAACTACTCTGTATAAAGAGAGAGGGGTGTTACAGTCAGAATTAGATACTCTAACCATTGAAGCAGAAGAAGCATTATATCTGAGATCAAGACAGAGAGAATTTGAATACAGTGAAAAAGCTAGTAAGTTACTTTCACATCAATTGAGACAGACAACTGAAACTAATTATATAGCTGAAATTCAAACGTGGCAAGGAGTAATTACAGATCAGTTGGACATTAACAAGCAGTTAAAAAAATTCTATGAAAAGTTATATACATCCGAGACAAATGATAAAGTCAATATAGCACATTTCTTTGATGCAATAGAAATGCCCAATATCAGTGATCAAGACAAGGATAATCTTGAACAACCCATATCTATAAAAGAAATTGAACAAGCTATCAAACAAATGAAAAGCAGAAAAGCACCTGGCCCTGATGGATTTATAATTGAATTTTCTAAGAAATTTTCAAATTTTCAAATTATCCCCAATATTAAAAAAGGTGTTTACAGAAATAACTGAGCAGAAATCTTTACCACCAACTATGTCACAAGCTATTATCACTGTTATACACAAAAAAGGTAAAGATCCACTGAAGTGCGACTCATATCGACCTATAAGTTTATTTTCGAATGATTACAAGATATTAGCAAAGATTTTGGCAGCAAGGCTTAATCCAGTCATACAAACAATTATTCATCAAGATCAGACAGGATTCATAGCAGGGCGGCGGCTTTCAAGCAATTTACGGAGATTATTTAATATACTTCACTCACAAAGCAGTTCACATTTGCCAGAGGTGCTATTGTCATTAGATGCTCATAAAGCCTTCGACCGTATTGAATATGAATATCTATTCACAGCTCTGAAAAATTTTAGCTTTGGTTCTAGTTTTTGCACTTGGATTAGTATACTCTATTCACATCCAACTGCTTGTATAAGAACTAACAAGGTAATATCAAACTTTTTTTCCTTTATATAGAGGCACCAGACAGGGCTGTCCCCTGTCTCCCCTTCTATTTAATATAGCAATAGAGCCACTAGCTATAGCTTTAAGGAAACAGTCAGACCTGCTAGGCATTAATAGGAGTGGAAAGATTCACAAGGTTTCACTGTATGCAGATGATCTCTTTATATACATATCCAATCCTGATAGTTCCATACCTAAAACGATAGATCTTATAAATAGCTTTGGGGCAGTTTCAGGATATAAAATCAATTTCAGTAAAAGTATATTATTTCCAATTAATAAGAAAGCAAAACAGTCAGACCTCAGTAAATTTCCATTTAAAATTAGTAATATATCTTTTAAGTACCTGGGAATTTCATTGACCAGTACATAAAAACAGCTATTTAGATGTAACTTTGATGCAGTGATGGAAAAAACCAAGCAAGATTTAAAACGATGGTCTTTATTGCCTATCTCTCTTGCATGCAGAATTAATACGGTTAAAGGCCGATTTATACTTCTGCGTCAAGCGCACACGTATGCTACGGCGCAGCCTACGCGTGGACGCATAGCCCCTCGCCGTGGCCATCGGCGTCGTTGACGTGCACCTCTCAAAAAATGTAACGCGTACGTGTAGCGCAAGCTCTGTGATTGGTCGGCTTGGTAGCGCTGACGAGTGTGGGCGGAGGTGAGAGCCGCGTGCCCGATGCAGCGAATGTTTACAAGTGTGGAGTCCCGTGAAGGAGCTTCGGATGGAGACTGTTGTTTGTGTTTACCTTATGATTAAAGTTATTCCACGTCCGACGGTTCCCGCCTCAAAATGAGCGAGTTTGAGCCACTTGTACATTAAGGAAGTGTTCAGGAAAAACAAAAAAAACAGCGAAGAAACTCGACACAGAGAAACATAAACACCTACTGCTAGCTAGCGTTTTGGAAGTGTATTGCAGAGAAACAGAAACAGCGCGCAGAAGTATAAATGCACGGCTACGCGTGAGGCTTGCACCGTGGGTTACGGCGATCACTTGACGCAGAAGTATAAACCAGGCTTAAGATGTCTATTTTGCCAAGGTTTTTGTTTTTGTTCCAAAATGTCCCAGTATTGATCCCTAAATCTTTCTTTAAGGAGCTGGACAAACAGGTGTCTTCTTTTATATGGAATAAAAGCATTCCACGAATTAGGAAAGCATTTTTAGAAAGGCAGAAAGAAGTTGGGGGACTGGCGTTGCCCAACTTTATGTATTACTATTGGTCATGTAACATTGAAAAAAATTGTTTATCTGACAGATCGTGAAAATCACGAGAATGAACCTGTATGGGTAGAGATGGAGCAGGCATCCTGTGGGACAGTTTCTCTATTCTCAATGCTTTGTGCCCCACTACCACTTAATAGAAAGTATCTGCCAAGCAATCTTATGGTCAATAGTTTATTAAAGATATGGACTCAGTTTAGGACACATTTTAAGCAAAAACAAGCACTTTCTTTATTACCCATTACTTCCAATGCATTGTTTCCACTATGCTTAATTGATCACAATTTTCAGATCTGGTTTAGGAAGGGACTCAGATATGCAAGAGACTTTTTTCAAGGAAAAAAAAAAATGTCTTTTGAACATATGACTAAAGAATTGGATATTCCTAAATCACATTTCTTCAGATATCTACAGGTAAGAAGCCTGCTAAAAGGTATTTTAGTACACTTTCAGCTCCTCCCATAAGCAGCTGGATTGAGGAGATCTTTGACCTAAGTTCATTTGAGGGTGGTCTGATATCAAAAGTGTACAGTCTGATTCAAAGAGCAGCCCCACCGTCTTTAGATTTTTTAAAGAAACAGTGGGAAGATGACTTAGGAAATATAGTTCCAGAGGCTGTCTGGCAATCAACAATTAAGCAAATTCACTCAACATCTATCTGTGCAAACATGGTTTATTACAATTTAAGATAGTTCATAGGCTGCATTTTTCTAGAAGCAAATTGTCAAGAATATTCCCAGAAATTGATCCAACATGTTCTAGGTGCCACAGAGATGAGGCCACCGTGGGTCATATGTTTTGGACGTGTCCATCCCTAAGACCATTTTGGTCTGCTGTGTTTGAGACTTTTTCTTATATATGTGAAAAAGAGATACAACCAGATCCAGTTATAGCAATATATGGTGCGACACCTGAAAACCTTGCACTACCAGCAGGTCAATTAAATGCACTAGCTTTCTCTTCTTTGTTGGCCCGAAGGCTTATACTTTTGCAGTGGAAGTCAACTAAACCACCAACACATACTAAATGGGTAGAAAATGTCATGGCATATCTAAAGCTAGAAAAACTCAAATATATCACCCAAGGCTCAAAGAATAGATTCTTCAAAGTTTGGAGACCATTCCTGTCATATTTTGAGAACAGATTTATTCCAAATACTTAAAGTGTAAGCTCCCTCCCCCTCCCCAACTCATCCCTATTTTGTATTTATTATAATTATTATTATTATTTATTTACTTATTATTATTTGTTTTACCTTTTACTTTTTTAATTAGCATTATTTCACCTTGTATTTTTTTACTATCTTTTTTTCTTCATGTACTTTGTTCTTGTATATGTTGGATTTGCTATGTTAAAAACTTTTTATAAAAATTCAATAAAAAGATTTGTCTACTACTACTAAAATGTATAAAATCTCACCTACATTGAAAAAGCCATTCAAGGTCCGTTTGTTACCAAATAAAGGAAACACATCCATTATTATTACTTTAGATAATGCAGATATAATAAGTACTTTTAAGTATGTAACGTATTGTCTTACCAGAAGCAGAATCCCGTCTTCAGATGTGCTTTGACTTTCTCTATTGATATAGCATCACACCAGCGCAGTGTTTCCCAGAAAGAAACAGGAAGCAGGAGGAGTTTGTGCAATCATAATGCATGGCAAAGCTGGTCACCTTGTGGGTAATACAGCAAACAGCAAAACACTATAGAAGAGAGGTATTCACACCTAGAAATCTGATATATGCCGAATATGCAAATTAGGTATATGACAAAAATATTCATATTTGGAGGCAAAATTATCCACCATCCGTGTGCAATATTTGTTCTTTTTCAAATATTTTCCAAATGATATTGAACAAATTTTTCACAGTATTTCCTCTAATGTTTGTTCTTCTGGAGAAAGACCATTTAAGGTCAATATTATTAGCCCCCTTTAGCCATATTTGTTTTGGATTGTCTACAGAACAAACCACTGTTATACAATGACTTGCCTAATTACCCTAACTTTACCCTAATTAACCTAGTTAAGCCTTTAAATGTTACTTTAAGCTGAATACTAGTGTCTTGCCTTCATCGTTGCAAAGATAAAAGAAGTTGTAGAATACAAGCTGACACTGTTAGGATCGCTTTCAAAATATAATTTTTTTTTTCTCAGCAAATGAACCATAAAACAAAGACAAAGACAGCCAGCCAGAAGAATCCTTTAAGGCCTTGTGCAATTTAAAGCTACAGACAACAAATAAATATTAACCGGTAACAGTGGCGGACTGGGACCAAAATTCAGCCCTGGCAGTCCATCATAAACAGAAGACCGGGGGATGTGGTGGGGGTTTTTGGGGGGGGTGAGGCGTTAACAAACTGAAAGCCGAGGAGGGGTTGGGGGTGGTTTGGTTAGGAGGGTGTGTGGCTTG
This sequence comes from Danio kyathit, assembly GCA_903798195.1. Taxonomy (NCBI): domain Eukaryota; kingdom Metazoa; phylum Chordata; class Actinopteri; order Cypriniformes; family Danionidae; genus Danio; species Danio kyathit. The sequence continues at coordinate 42,929,632 of LR812522.1, forward strand.
CATGTAAGGCGATCACTAACTGAAGAGCAGGGGGTGGGTGGGGGTTTGGTGGGGGATGGGTGGTTCGGCGACCCACATGTCACATTGACCGGCCCACATTTTTTAAAAAAATGGGCCGGCCCTTCTGGCATTTGCCTGAAATGCCAGATGGCCAGTCCGCCCCTTACCGGTAAGATGCACTAGTAACACACTGAGGACATCTGCTGGTTACAAGGCGGTATTGCAGAATGAAAAGCATCAATGAGAAATAAACAGATTTTTATCGAACCATAATGCTGTGTTCACACTAGACGCAGAACGCGTGGATAAATTGCGCTATTTATGCGTAAATAGACGCATGAACATTTGAGTTTACTCGCTTCATTCACGCGTCAAATTCACTTAAGAACAGACGCGGATTCGCGTGATAGGCTGGGCTTCTGTCTCCCCGGTGACTCTAGCTTTGTTGCTAAATGGCTAACATGGATTTTATTGATAAAATAACTGTGTTTATGTGCTTTATGAACGCTGCAAAACAGCATTGATACATTTGGAGCTGTGTCTGAGTCCACTAGATCCTTTCAGAGATGCACCCAGCTCTGTGAGCTCATAAACTCCTCCAGAAACTTAACCTGGATGATGGAGGCTTTCAGCGGTGCTTCTGACTGAGCCGAGCCCAGTTTGATGAACTGTTGTCAGTGTAGGCAGGAGGATTTCCCCCCGGGACACCAACAACAGGCGCTACAGCACAATCACGCCCCCACAAGAGCAAGCTCCTGATTGGTTAACGCAGCGTGAATGTCCGCAGAAGTTCAGATTTTCAAACTTAAACGTTTTGCACAAAACGCTCAATTCGCGCATATCGCGACGCAGGATGTCTATTCGCGTCTTTGCATTGGCTTAACATGTAAATCACTCGCGCTTGACGCGTCTTCCGCGTCTGGTGTAAACGCAGCATAAGTAGGGCTTCGGTTGGTAATGTTAGGCTCAATGCTGGCATAGGGACATTTGGATTTTTATAATCAACAAATGCCGCCTGGATTATATTCTGTAGACTACTGGTAGCTGTTTAGGCTTATAAGACAAAGAGTCCAGAGACGTCAATAAAGACAAGACTCTGTTCACCACCGCTGAGTGTGAGAAACGATTACTGACAAATCATACTCTAGTAAACATTCCATTACCTTCCCAAAAATGCATTGCAAGTAGAGTAAAAGTATCTGTTGTAAATGGAGTAGTGAGTGTTACGATGCGAAAAATTGAAGCGTTTACATGCTATCTGTGCATGTGTGTGTGAAAACGTAACATTCTGTAGGCAATGTAGTAAGTGTTTGAGGCCTTTTGGTGATTTCAGTCCTCATCTTCAGTCCAGACATCATAATCTAAACAGAGTTTGTGTCTTCTTGGACACTTTTAATGTTTTTACACTGTACATGTTTGCTGTATTTATAGAGCGCCTTGTCTTGAGGTTGTTATGTAGAATGCGATTTTTCTATGTGCAATATGACTGGATGGGAATCACAGGACTGATTATGCTTAGTACAATACAATCCGCTTGTTAAGTGTGACATCACACTAAGCAGCTTCCGGGTCCAAGCGCTTTATGAAACTGTATGCGGAGACTCAACAAATGGTAATAATAAATGTTTACAAAGTGAAATAATGCTTTCTAAAATCACGATCACAATATATATATATATATATATATATATATATATATATACAGGCAGTGCAGAATTGTTAGGCAAATGAGTATTTTGACCACATCATCCTCTTAATGCATGTTGTCTTACTCCAAGCTTCATAGGCTCGAAAGCCTACTACCAATTAAGCATATTAGGTGATGTGCATCTCTGTAATGAGAAGGGGTGTGGTCTAATGACATTAACACCCTATATCAGGTGTGCATAATTATTAGGCAACTTCCTTTCCTTTGGCAAAATGGGTCGAAAAAAGGACTTGACAGGCTCCGAAAAGTCAAAAATAGTGAGATATCTTGCAGAGGGATGCAGCAATCTTAAAATTGCCAAGCTTCTGAAGCGTGATCATCGAACAATCAAGCGTTTCATTCAAAATAGTCAACAGGGTCGCAAGAAGAGTGTGGAAAAACCAAGGCGCAAAATAACTGCCCATGAACTGAGAAAAGTCAAGTGTGCAGCTGCCAAGATGCCACTTGCCACCAGTTTTGCCATATTTCAGAGCTGCAACATCACTGGAGTGCCCAAAAGCACAAGGTGTGCAATACTCAGAGACATGGCCAAGGTAAGAAAGGCTGAAAAACGACCACCACTGAACAAGACACACAAGCTGAAACATCAAGACTGGGCCAAGAAATATCTCAAGACTGATAAAATGAGAGTGAGTCTTGATGGGCCCTTGGCTGGATCGGTAAAGGGCAGAGAGCTCCAGTCCGACTCAGACGCCAGCTAGGTGGATGTGGAGTACTGGTTTGGGCTGGTATCATCAAAGATGAGCTTGTGGGGCCTTTTCGGGTTGAGGATGGAGTCCAGCTCAACTCCCAGTCCTACTGCCAGTTTCTGGAAGACACCTTCTTCAAGCAGTGGTACAGGAAGAAGTCTGCATCCTTCAAGAAAAACATGATTTTCATGCAGGACAATGCTCTATCACACGCGTCCAAGTACTCCACAGCGTAGCTGGCAAAAAAGTCTAAAAAGAGTCTAAAAGAAGTAAACTAATGACATGGCCTCCTTGTTCACCCGAACTGAACCCCATAGAGAACCTGTGGTCCATCATCAGATGTGAGATTTACAAGGAGGGAAAACAGTACACCTCTCTGAACAGTGTCTGGGAGGCTGTGGTTGCTGCTGCACGCAATGTTGATGGTGAACAGATCAAAACACTGTGTCCTTGCAAAGAAAGGTGGCTATATTGGTCACTGATTTGTTTTTGTTTTGTTTTTGAATGTCAGAAATGTATATTTGTGAATGTTGAGATGTTATATTGGTTTCACTGGTGAAAATAAATCATTGAAATGGGGATATATTTGTTTTTTGTTAAGTTGCCTAATAATTCTGCACAGTAATAGTCACCTGCACACACAGATATCCTCCTAAAATAGCTCAAACTAAAAACAAACTAAAAACTACTTCCAAAAATATTCAGCTTTGATATTAAGGAGTTTTTTGGGTTCATTGAGAACATGGTTGTTGTTCAATAATAAAATTAATCCTCAAAAATACAACTTGCCTAATAATTCTGCACTCCCTGTATATATATATATATATATATATATATATATATATATATATATATATATATATATATATATATATATATATATACACAGCGGTATGTATATATCCCCACAGCGGAATGAACCGCCAACTTATTCAGCACTTTTTTACACAGCGGATGCCCTTCCAGCCACAACCCATCTCTGGGAAACATCCACACACACTCATACACTACGGACAATTTAGCCTTCCCAATTCACCTGTACTGCATGTCTTTGGACTGTGGGGGAAACCGGAGCACCCGGAGGAAACCCACACGAATGCAGGGAGAACATGCAAACTCCACACAGAAACACCAACTGACCCAGCCGAGGTTCGAACATGCGACCCAGCAACGTTCTTGCTGTGAGGCAACAGCACTACCTACTGCGCCACTGCGTCACCCATATATATGTATGTCCAAGCATAATATCAGATGGCCAGAATGTGATTACTTTTTTATAAATTGTTCAAATATTGGTGTCTGTGATGCAGCAAGTCCACAGACTGTCTTGTACACCATGACTGCATATAAAATTCACTTTAATGTGAGATATGACTAAAAAGTGGTCATAAACGAATATTTTCTCAATTCAAATAAGTAGGGGCTTGGGATTTTTAAAAAGGAGGTGTGGCACCCAACCCCGCCCCTAAACCCAACCGTCATTGGGTGATGAGCAAATCGTACTAAATTGTACGAATTAGATCATACAAATTCATATGAATTAGCCACTAAATCAAAAAGTTATGAATTGCCATGAGGTATTGGTATTCCATACGTCACCACTTAACTAGCGGATATAAGGTAAAATTGCAGACTGCAGATCGAAAGAAAATAGTGGAGTAAAAGTACCGACACATCACTAAAGATGTACTCAACTGAGGGTAAAACCTACTGGGCGTCACAGTGGCTCCGTGGGTAGCACGATCGCCTCACAGCAAAAAGGTTGCTGGTTTGAGCCCCGGCTGGGTCAGTTAGCATTTCTATGTGGAGTTTGCATGTTCTCCCCATGTTGGTGTGGGTCTCCTCCGGGTGCTCCGGTTTCCTCCACAGTCCAAAGATTTATGTGGCACAGGTGAATTGAATAAGCTAAACTAGCCGTAGTGTATGTGTGTGAAAGACTGTGTATGGGTGTTTCCCAGTGCTGGCTTGTGGCTGGAAGGGCATCCGCTGCGTAAAACATATGCTGGATAAGTTGGCGGTTCATTCCACTGTAGAAACCCCTGATTAATAAAGAAACTACGTTGAAAAGTGAATGACTGAATGATAATTTGTTACTTTCCACCACTGAGTGTATCTAAAGGCCGTCTCACACTGCAATTTTTAAAAAAATCCTGAACGATAGTAGACTGCACGAACATGGTTCACATGTCACACTCTAAGATCTCAGCTATCATAAAGTCAGGCTGAATGACAATGAAGATGCGCCAAACACGAAAGAATCACGGGGTCGTTTGAATTGTTGCATGGATTGCGTCATAAGATTCTGAGGCTCTATTGGTTCTTGGATTGATGCTCATTGCAGCTGTTGTCACTGCAGGAAAGTGTCTGAAATCTTCTGACACTGCCAGAACTTCATCGGAGGAAAAATCTGATTGCAACAGGCATTAAACGGCTATCTGTGAACATGTCAAACCAACGATCAAAGATCACAGATTTTAGCCTGGGATTTCATGAATATTTTAGGATTTTACAAATTTGTCCTGAGGCCGACTCACACTGTGAAAGTTTTTTATAATCCTGAACGATTGTAGCATGTCAGACTGCACGAACATGGCTCTCATGTCACACTGTATTATCTCAGCCCTCAAAAAGTCAGACTGAACGCCAATGAAGACGCGCCAAACACGGAAGAAATCTCTCTCGGAGATTGAGGTCATCCACCCGCGACACTTTCACTATCCCGCGATCTAAAATGATTCCTCACAGCAAAAGTAAACAATCTATAGCAGCAATTTTGCACACGGCGTGTCTCAATAATATAATCAGGAAGAAAAAACTGTTTTGACATTTCCCAGTGGTCATTTGAATCGCGTCATCAGATTCGGAGCTCTTATTGGTTCTTGGATTGACGCTCAACGCAGCTGTTGTCACACTGCAGGAAAGTGTCTGAAATCTTCTGTCACTGTCAGAACTTCATCTGAGAGAAAATCTGATCGCAACGAGCACAAAGTGGCTGTCTGTGAACATGTCAAAACAACGATCAAAGACCACAGATTTTAGCTTAGGATTTCAGGAATCTTTTAAGATTTCCCAAATTTGTCTCAGATGACAAAATAGCGGCTGAGATCTCACAGTGTGAGCAGGGCTTTATTCTCCTTGCTTCTGTACTGTGCTTCACAGCATACACAGATTCAGGTCTCCCCCTATTTGTATAAAACAGCAGATGAGGTGTGAAGTATGCTGTTGTACACCACAAGGTGGAGCCCTGAATTTGTGTATGTGGAGAAGAATCACACGGTTTGGAATAAATGCACAGTGAGGCATTCTCAGAAATGACAACAGTTGTTTTTGGTTTGGGAGCATCTTTTATGGCCTGCACCCATTTTCAGGCAGACCAGAATGAAGTAAAAGTGCTTTCTCTTGCTAATCCTTTTGGGCTTGGAGCGATTTACAAAACACTCTTAATCGTGCTACATTGCCAACTCTGAATTTATTTAAATGTCTTTTGTATAATGTTTAAAGGACAGTTGTATTTGCTTTTAGTGATTTGATTTTGATTTGGGAAAGTGGATGTGTGAACTGTGATATTTCTCCTGTGATTATCATTGCATGCAACTTTTTTGTGTTGCCATCTTGACCAGGTCTCACTGGAAGAAGAGATAGGAATATCTCAATTTGATCTCCTGGCTAAATAAAATAATAATAAGGATGGTGATAGACTTGGTAGAGTACAGTCATTTGAAAGAGGATGACGGTTTTATCCTATTTTTAGACTTTAAGAAAGCCTTTGACATGATAGAGCACACTTTATCTTTAAGTTCATAGAATTCTTTGGCTTTGGTGATAAGTTTGTTAATATTATACATTTTTTAAAATGAAAATAGCTCAGGGTGACACGATGACGCAGTAGGTAGTTCTGTTGCTAGGGTAACCACTTTTAATACAAAAAAATAAGGGACGCATACCGCAGAGGGGGCCACATCCCTTGGGGGCCTAGACCACAGTGATCACCGGCCCAATAGCATGCCAGTGGTGGTAAATCGCAAGTATGAACACTTGGACATTAAAATAAACGGTCTTTTATTGAAATCTGTGTAAATAGATGCAGTCTTTTACAACTCAACCGACTTCTCTAATGATCATAATCGTAGCTGAACACATAGGCATAGCTGACAATAATTAACATAGGCCAAAATACGTTAAACAAAGTGTGACAATAACCACAAAAACAGGCTTTGGATGACCAATTTTTGCAGTAACACCTATCCAAACATGGAAACAGCACATACATAAACTAGCTACAAACTTTATTTGGTAAAGTTTTATATAGCCTATTTCTAATTTTAAAATATGGAAAGTTGCAATTTACTAGTTTATTTTCTTTACAATGGCGTTATGTTTATTAATTAATTAAATGTAATGTTTCATGTAATAAATTAATGCTTATGTGTCTGACTTAACCTTACCAACGAATCACAATATTACACTGGAACGTGATCAACTTACATTGTATTTACTGAATTTGTACAAATTACAATTTGTCAGAATCAGAATCAGAAAGAGCTTTATTACCAGGTATGTTCACACATACAAGGAATTTGTTTTGGTGACAGAGCTTCTACAGTGCAACAGAATTACAGAGACAGCACTAAAAACAGATAATAAATATATTTTAAAAAGTGAATGCAAATATACAAATTGACAAGTGTATGTACAGCTATATTACTATATACAACATAATATGTGCAGCTGTTATGTGCAAATTGGCATGTAAAGTGTGATGTTAAATAAGTGTGTGTATAAAAAAAAGTGTATAGCAGGTAGTGGTGTTGGTTCCACAATTATTATCATCAAGTGTTCATAAGATGGATTGCCTGAGGGAAGAAACTGTTTCTGTGTCGGGCTGTTCTGGTGCGCAGTGCTCTGTAGCGTCGACCAGAAGGTAAAAGTTAAAACAGGCAGTGTGCTGGGTGTGAGGGGTCCAGAGAGATTTTGGCAGCCCTTCTGCTCGCTCTGGATAAGTACAGTTCTTGGAGAGTAGGGAGGGTTGTACCAATGATTCGCTCAGCAGTCCGAACTATTCGACGTAGTCTTCGGAGGTCGGATTTGGTAGCTGAGCTAAATCAGACAGTTATTGATGTGCAGATGACTGATTCAGTGATGGAGGTGTAGAACTGATTCAGCAGCTCCTTTGGGAGGTTGAACTTCCTCAGCTGACGAAGAAAGTACAGCCTCTGTTGAGCTTTTTTGACAATGGAGTCAATGTGAGTGTCCTACTTCAGGTCCTGAGAGATGGTGGTGCCCAGGAACCTGAATGACTCAACTGCTGCCACAATGCTGTCCATGATGCTCAGTGGGGGGAGAGCGGGGGGGTTTCTCCTGAAGTCCACTATCATCTCCACTGTTTTGAGCATGTTCAGCTCCAGGTTGTTGTGACTGCACCAGACAGCCAACTCCTTAACCTCCTGTCTGTAAGCAGACTCGTCACCATCCTGAATGAGGCCGATAAATGTGGTGTCATCTGCAAACTTTAGGAGCTTGACAGAGGAGTCTTTTGAAGTGCAGTCATTCGTGTACAGGGAGAAGAGCAGTGGGGAGAGGACACACCCCTGGGGGGCGCCAGTGCTGATTGTGCGGGTACTGGATGAGAATTTTCCCAGCTTCACCAGCTGCTGCCTGTCCGTTAGGAAGCTGTTGATCCACTGACAGACAGAGGTGGGCACGGAGAGTTCAGTTAATTTGGGCAGGAGAAGTTTTGGGATGATAGTGTTAAAAGCTGAGCTGAAGTCAACAAACAAGATCCTCACATAGGTCCCTGGTCTGTCTAGGTGTTGCAGAACATAATGCAGTCCCATATTGACTGCATCATCCACAGACCTGTTTGCTCTGTAGGCAAACTGAAGAGAGTCCAGTGAGGGTTCAGTGATGTCCTTCAGGTGGGCCAGCACCAGTTTTTCAAAAGACTTCATGACCACAGATGTCAGCGCCACTGGTCTGTAGTCATCTAGTCCTGTAAGTTTGGGTTTCTTTGGTATGAGAATGATGATGGAGCGTTTAAAGCAGGAGGGCACTTCACACAGCTCCAGTAATCTGTTGAATATCAGGGTGAAGATGGGGGTCAGTTGGTCAGCACATGATTTTAAACAGGCTGGTGTTATAAGATCTGGGCCTGGAGCTTTTTTCCTCTTCTGTTTCCGGAAGACCTGGCGCACATCATCTTCACTGGACTGAAGTGCAGGTATGGGGGAGGCGGGGGGTGGTGGAGGTGATAATGGTGATGTAAACAGCATTCATTCCGCTGTGGCAACCCCAGATTAATAAAGGGACCAAGCCAAAAAGAAAATGAATGAATTTTTCTTTTGGCATTATGCGTAGATTTCTGAATTTGTGACCCAGTGTGTGAAAACCAGGCCAAATCTTATTCTGAGAGAAAGTTTGATTGTAGCCATTCATTTCACTGTGATTTCAGTTGTTGACATGGTTTTACTTTTACTCAGTTAATATTAAATTCATTTTTTTTTTTTTTTTTCACAGACTGTTCTTTATTTCATGTAGAAAAATGACTTCAAAAATGGAGTCATTTCAAAAAAATGACTTCAGCTAGGTTGTCACAGACTGGGTCACATTTTTAAGATTATTTAGCAACTAACCTAAATATTGTTGATAATAATTACACTGTCATTACCATGTCTGCTTCGGGAGAGACTTGGGGTACGAAGAACTGTCTGGCTGTGCTTTGATTTTTGTGAGCTCTGTCATTGCGGGGATGGTGCTCTCCGGACGCATGTTATCGCATATCTGACAGACCACCATGAGCCACGGAGGACGCTCTCTGCTTAAAAGACCCGCCCACCTCACTGGACAGTTTAAGTGAGGTCACTGAGCACTCAAGTTTGATTCACTGACCAATCAAACTAACGATGACATCAAGTATTAACCAATCAGGACATTAGGCATCTTCATAAAATGCGTGTGGGATGATTTGCAGGAGAAGCTACTTTTAAAAAAAATGATTAAAAATACGGGACAAAACCCGTCCCGTATGATTCAAAACGGGACGCGCAGTTTCATTCTCAAATACGGGACGATTCCGTATTTTAAGGGACGGGTGGCAACCCTAGCTGTTGCCTCACAGTAAGAAGGTCACTGGTTCGAACCTCGGCTGGGTCAGTTGGTGTTTCTGTGTGGAGTTTGCATGTTCTCCCTGCGTTCGCGTCTGTTTCCTCCGGGTGCTCTGGTTTCCCCCACAGTCCAAAGACATGCGGTACAGGTGAATTGGGTAGGCTAAATTGTCCGTTGTATAGGAGTGTTTTCAAGAGATGGGTTGCAGCTGGAAGGGCATCTGCTGCGTAAAACATATGCTGGATAAGTTGGCAGTTCATTCCGCTGTGGCAACCCCAGATTAATAAAGAGACTAAGCCAAAAGAAATTGAATGAATGAATTAAAATAGCTCAGTATGTCTCCCTTTTGGCATTATGCGTAGGTTTCTGATTGACCGTGGAATAAGGCAGGGATGCCCTTTGTCACCTTTTTTATTTATGTCCCTTACAAAAAATAACTGCAGTAAACTGAAGTAAAACTGCAGTACAACAGCAGTTTATATAAGGCCCAATCTTAATTCTCCCCCTTAGCCCTTCCTCTTACATGTGAAGGGGTAGGGGTGTCCCAAATCTCTTTAGCTTGAAGGCGTAGGGCTAAGGGGAAGGGGTAGATACCCCTTCGAACAAAGATCAGGACCACACTCGAAACCAAGGGGTAAGAAAATTTCCCAGAATACACCAGCTAAAACGGCAGTTTCGATGCAGCTAATTTGTCAGTTTGATGAACTGTTGTCGGTGTAGGCAGGAGGATATTCCCCCGGGACACCAACAACAGGCGCTACGTCATAATCACGCCCCCACAAGAGCAAGCTCCTTATTGGTTAACGCTGCGCGAATGTCCGCTGTAGTTTAGATTTTTTAACTTGAGCGGTTCGCACAAAACGCTCAATTCGCGCCGCGCTACTCGCGCGCATCGCGTCAGGATGGCTATTCGCATCTTTGCATTGACTTAACATGTAAATCACTCACGCTTGACGATTCTTCCGCGTCTGGTGTAAACGCAGCATTATGTTGCTCGGTAACTACTGTACCAATGGCCTTGGTACTGGAGTGCATGACATCAGGTGCTTTTTCCCACACGGAGTTTACTTTTTTGCTCCATCAAAATCATGAGGCGCAGCAGGCACAGGGTATATAAACTTTTTTGTTCCTCTCACGGCACAAAAAGTGTGTTTGGTGTGATTGGGGTCATAGAGTGCTGAGATGAGCCTACGTGAGTCATGAATAAATTATGGTAAAACATGTGTAAATGATTCATTCTTGACAAAAGGTGCATGCGTGCGCACATTTAAATATTTTCGAGCTGTAAAATGGTTTGGGCAATTAAAAAGCAGTTAATCAAAATGTACTTGTCTTTTCCATTCTAGGGGCAATTTCTTTGTTTCTAAATGGACCTGTGATATTATTTCCTGCACTTACTTTCTGTGTAGATATCAGAGAACAATTTAAACAATGTTTAAAAACCCATTCTATGGCATTAAATGAGCAGTAATATCTTTGGTCACACTTTATTTTGATGGTCAAATTTATCGTATGTACATGCCAACTAATTCTCATTAGATTATGAGTAGACTGTTAGGTTGGGGTTAGGGTTAGTGCAAGTTGACATGTACTTGCTAAGGATACTTGAAGGAGCAGTCTCAACAGATATTAAGCAGACAGTCTACTGTTACTCAAGTGGACCATCAAAATAAAGTGTTAGCATATCTTTAAAACACTTACTAAATGCAGAAATGTGCAGCTTTAGGCTTGCTTTTTACACTGATCTTATTGTCATTCATTAATTGTCTTTTCAGCTTAGTCCCTTTAATAATCTGGGGTCACCACAGCGGAATGAACCGCCAACTTATCCAGCATTTGTTTTACGCAGTGGATGCCATTCCAGCTGCAACCCATCTCTGCGAAACATTCATGCACACACATTCACACTCATACACTACGGGCAATTTAGCCTACCCAATTCAGCTGTACCGCATGTATTTAGACTGTGGGGGAACCCGGAGAACCCGGAGAAAAACCACGCGAACGCAGGGAGAACATGCAAACTCTACACAGAAACGCCAACTGACCCAGCCGAGGCTCGAACCAGTGACCTTTTTGCTGTGAGGCGACAGCACTATACCTACTGTGCCACTGCGTCGCCTGATCTTATTGTATTTATAAAAAAAAAGTTAATATAAAAATTATATCAATATAAAAGTTGATGACATACCTTATACCAGGGGTCACCAATCTCATTCCTGGAGGTCTGGTGCCCTGCAGGGTTTAGCTCCAACTTGCCTCAACACACCTGCCTGGGTGTTTCAAGTACTCCTAGTAAGACCTTGATTACCCTGATAGCAAAAGACTCCGGGGCGGACCCGCCCTCAAGTCGCCAGCTCCGCTATGCTGTCAGAATCTGTTTGGCTATTCGCCAACACTGCGCCCCGCCTCCGGACAGCGAATTGTCAGTTCGTGGGCTCGCAACAGACCCTGGGCGGATTCGCTGAACTTACGCGCCCATTTCAACGGTCGCGGTCGCTGAGTGCAGTCGTCAGAGTGAAGCAGGAGGATCCCGCAGATCGCCAAACGGTAAATATAGCTAAAATATGTTTTATCTGTGCATTTATGTAATCAGTATTGCTGTGTTTGGCGTGTTTTTTTATCCTGAAATGATTGTTATGTCAAAATTAAGCCAAAATAACCTAAAGTTAGCTCTACAGTTGTCTTTAGCATAAATTTGAGTAGCATAAAAAAAATAGGTTTGGTAAATAACGCTTGAGTAAAGCTATTTGGACGCGATTTATGGGTGGGGAGGAGATTTAATTACGTATTTTGTTTTTAATCCAGCCATGAGCGCCTATTAATCGTAATTTATCACCCCTTTCCAGCAAAACAGCAGCGAGACAAGTTAGGCCTGACGCTACTTTTTATACTCGCCTCATTCTAGTTTGCGACTATTTTTGTCTAACGTTATATTTTGACAAATATATTCTGTTGATAATTATTTCAAATGGTACTTTCGTGTTCTCTCTCGATCTCTCTCTCTCTCTCTGTGTTTGTGTGTGTGCAGCTTGCAGTTCATTCAAGTCTCTTGGAGGCCATTTCACCTTTTTCAACCATTTAAGCAATGTAAGATTAAAACAGGTTTGAACTGAAAGCTAGCTATTTTGTTAAATAATGGCAATGGTATATACTACAACCTTTAACATGTAATAAATATGCAATTTACAGAGATTCATATCAATATTTTAGTTTAGAAAACCCACTTTTATAACAATTCTTTGGTTCTTCTGTAGGATACTAGTTTGAGTTTATTTTGGTTTATGCCTACATTTTTACATGCTTCTATGTTATATTTTACATACTTCTTTCTTATACTTAATCATAACAAGATGCTGTGTGTGTTCTGTTGCAGCTTATTTTGGTTTATGCCTATATTTTTACACATAAGCTGCTCCTAATGTTTCAGATCATTATTTCATATCATACTAAGTCATATTAAGATACTCTGTGTGTGTGTGTGTGTGTGTGTGTGTGTGTGTGTGTGTGTGTGTGTGTGTGTGTTTTCTGTTGCAGCTTACAGTTCGTTCAAGTGTTGCCAGTCTCTTGGAGGCCATTTCACCTTTTTCAACCATTTAAGCAATGTAAGATTAAAACAGTTTTGAACTGAAAGCTAGCTATTTTGTTAAATAATGGCAATTGTATATACTACAACCTTTAACATGTAATAAATATGCAATTTACAGAGATTCATATCAATATTTTAGTTTAGAAAACCCACTTTTATAACAATTCTTTGGTTCTTGTATAGGATATGAAGGAATTTTGATGATTTTAACATCATCTTATGCTCTAATAGACCAATCCTTGCATTAATAGTTTAATACTGTTTTTAACTAATTACATGAACTTATGCTGATGTGTTTATCCTCACATAACCTTATGTGCTTAACCTCATATACTTTTGCTCCATAACAGCTGTGCCTTTGTGTGACTGATAACTGAGAAGTTAACTCCTCTGTACGTTATCAACGGAATGTTACATCTTTTCTTCCAGAGTGTGCTCATTTACAGGAACAATCACGGGCGGGAGGGGCTCAAGCTCACTCTCTTGTAGGCTCTGTTATGTGTATGCGTAACCTTTTCTGTGCAGATTTGCTGTTCTACCTAACAACTGATGATTGAACTGATCTGGATGGAGGATCTTTCTTACTGAAGCGCCCCCGGGCGGGGCCGAAGAGAAATCGGCGATATATAATTGGCTGCGAGGGTTAGAGAGTGTTGTGGAATGCCCACATGTAAACCTCATACTGTAAAGGGTTTATTCTGCAGCCCAGAGCGCTCTGTATGCTTTATCCATTTGATTCATTAAATTAGTTTAAACTTATTTGAAGCCTCTGACCGATCTTTGAACCTGGGGGACTAGGGGAAAGTCCAACAGATACTAGTTTGAGTTTATTTTGGTTTATGCCTACATTTTTACACGCTTCTCCCCATGTTATATTTGACATACTTCTTTCTTATACTTAATCATAACAAGATGCTGTGTGTGTTCTATTGCAGCTTATTTTGGTTCATGTCTACATTTTTACATATATGCTGCTCCTCCCTAACTAATGTTTAACATTATTTCATATCATACAAAATCATATTAAGATACTCTATGCGTGTGTTTTCTGTTGCAGCTTACAGTTAAGTCAGGTGTTGCCAGTCTGTGGGACCATTTCCTAATTGTTGGTGGAATCATCTTGCCATTTCAGCTGCTAGAGTAAAGTAAGTTTAAATAGTTTTAAGCTTAAAGACACAAGTTTTGGTTCTTTTCCACAACTTACTGGTTGTAATCTATTTTGTGTTCCTGTAAAATTTTATTTTAGATAAAATGAATAGGAAAACTGCACCTGTCTCCAGCTCTGCCTTAAGACGGAGGACACATATAGATGTAGTTAAACAACTTGAACAAATTAGTGACTGCTGCACAAATTTGACAGACAAATTAGCGCAGAAGCCCCATTGGGGTAAAGTAAATGTTCATATTTTAAAGACATGGCGGGGAAAATGTAATTTAATTCAGTGCTAAAGAAGACAAGAAAGCAGTGACAGAAGAATAAAGAGCGTGATGCAACCCGTGTGAGCTTTGATTGATTTTTCTGCTGCAACACGAGTTAGGCAAGCTATCCTGTAATATTTTGATTTTGTTATAAGAGATCATGTGATTATAAAAATGTGTGCGAATGGATAAACCATCTGAAATGTTGTTTTGGTCATTCTAAAGCGCCTTAACCGTTTCAGTATTAGTGTTATTATATAAATAATGACCTCCAGAATCAAGAGCGTCTGTGCTCCGCGTCTGACACCTTCAAACGCCATAGCGCGTTCACTGCGTGTCAGGATTGCCTTCTGAGGCGCAAGTCATTTATTAGGTCAAGATTGACACAGCTTCTCCTACCACACCAAATTCCGTTTTTACTGTTACTTAGTGACGATTTTGTTCGCTTTGACTCGTTAGATGGAAACGCTGCTTTATTAGCACGTCTTTTATGCGATAATCCAGTTTTGCGCATAAAGTTCATTCGCATTTTTGGATGGAACCATAGCTACTGTGTATGTCATAGGTCAATTTTAACAAATAAAAATACTTACAGGTTGTGCTCACAGTACACAGCTTCTGCTTGTTGGAGCTGCTCCTTCTTTGAGGAGTTTTTAGCTGAATCCAGCACTGAACTAAGAGAGTTTCTGGAAGTTCTCCTTTCATCAAATGCTTGCTATATATATTTTTACTCTCCTCTGGAACATAATTAAAGTTAAACTGTAAGCAATTCTTTCTCTGTGTCGTGTCCTTTGGAAGCCCAAATACAGAAATAGAATGACCTCTGTGGAAATGGCAGCGTTTGAATTGCATTTGAGCTTTCTCTGCTATAACATTACATTTGCTGCGCAGGGTGTGTCTGTGTGATAAATGTGTGTAACCGGACACCCTTGTGATCTCACTAGCCCGGATGTATTTTTTTGTAGTCCCCAAACTTCATTCACTTTACACTTTGCTAAGCTAAAAAAGCCAATGTCTGATTTTGCATTGAACTTTGAGCGTCTTACATTCAGAGATGTTGTTTATGTTCACACAGCTACATTACACAACAACTAAAGTTTAAAATATCATATAATAGTGGACCACTCCTTTAAAGAAAATCTGCTTGTGTGTTACAGGTGCTGTGAAAAAGAACCATAGCTGTTTCTCAATATGCGTTCTTCAGCGGTCTTGCGTCCTCGTGTAACGTCATCATCAGCTGCCAAAGTTCAGTTCCAATACTCAAGACCGCAAGAACAGAGGACGCGTGAAACTTCCCGGATGCATTCTTGATATGGAGGACGCACCGATGCAGACTTGAGTGCCAATCTCGCTCTAGAAGTCCCAAAAGTCATTGCGACTGGAGGTGGGAAGCGGAGCATTTTATATAGGTTTATTATTAAAGTTCAGAGATATCACTTATTTACCTCAGGAGTTTCCCTAAATGACACGGTGATTATAAACGTTACCATGGACATCTTAATAAAAGAATAAGCACATGAAGGGTGCTTATTTGCTGAAATTCGTATTAAAATCTGTTTTATTTGTATTGTGCAACGTATTTATAATGTTTTTATGCATAGTGTATATTTTGAAAAGGGGAAAATAATAACTCGTATGAATGCTGTAATGTTTAAATAATTTTCCATTTAAATCGCGTAAAGGTCATGTGACCATCAGGAAAAACGCAGCATCTCATTCCTCACAGGACGCGTTCTCTGTTCTCACGGTCTCTCGAGTTTATTCTTCCGAGGACACCGGTCTCCACAAGAATGCAAGTCCGTTCTCTGCGTTCTTGGAATTGAGAAACAGCCCATGTCTCCCATGCCGCCACTGATGATGTCATTGTTAAACATGTGATGATACAGTGGTTCAACCTAGCAGCAGACAGGAGAAGCTCAAGGAGTCACCCCACTATCAGTACCTTGACTCAACAGTGAACTCTTTGAAATGTTCATGTAAAATAGTAACATTCTGTTCAGCAGAGTCTATAATGAATTCTGTTTTGATTCACTTTTTACTCTTTCATGTAGTAAAATGCTTTAATGAAGTAAAACAAAGTTAAGGGTACAATTTTTTTGTTGTGTTTTATTTGTTCTGGTCAATGTCTACATAATACAACTTTGAAAATAGTTAATTACTGTACATATATTTACACTATTTAATGAACTGTTTTTATAGTTTTTTTTGTGATTGGCTTAAAGGATTGATTTAGAATGAGATGTTTTGAGTGATTAAGGCAGACATTTTAAATATGCAAGCTTTTATTGAGCAATGTTGTTCCATAGATTTTAGATATTTCTTTAGGTAGTTTTGCCCAGATTAGTTTTAAATTAGAAAACTCAAGTCAGCACCGAATTATCTACAACCTACTTCATCAATGGGTCTGGGTCCAGATCGGATCCGGGCCGGATGAGCTACTCGTATCAGCGGGTCTGGATCGGATCCGGGCCGGATGAGCTATTCTATCAGCGGGTCCAGATCGGATCCGGGCCGGATGAGCTACTCTATCAGCGGGTCCGGATCGGATCCGGGCCGGATGAACAGCTTTATTAGCGGATACGGGTAAGGTCTGGAATGGGTCCGGTGCGGATCCGGAATCCTTATCCGTTCCGGATCCGTTGCGCTGTGCAAGTGGACTCCAATACGGACCCGTTTTGCGGATGCGTTCCGGATCATGTAATACCTCCGGCGCGGATCCGTTCCGGAGTCATTTTGCTATCTGGGTAGCTTGTTCAGGTGTGTTTGATTAGGGTTGGAGGTAAAATCTGCAGGACACCGGACCTCCAGGAACAAGTTTGTTGATCCCTGCCCTATGCTGTTTCTCAAAATTTACCTGTAGAACCATCGTTATATATGGTGCAGTATCGGCAGTTTGGTCCCTGAATCCATTAAAAAGGAAAATAATAGCGACACCCGCAGCTATAGCACTGAAAATGTTCATTCCAAGGGAACCGTTTATCTACAGTAGAGGCACAAAAATAGAAAAAAAAAGGTGTTAACATGCTATGCTAAAGCAAATTAAAGAAAATATTAAAAATGGAACAAATTTTAAAAACTGAAAATGTTCCCAATGTGGTGAGTTTAGACACTTTGTCTACTTCAGTTCATGCACTGGTTAAAATATTAAGAAGGTCGCACACTGAGTGCGCAGGTCACGCATATGAAGTTGGAAGTAACGCACACCGGACACACTATTGGATGCACGTTTGAAATCAATATAATGTTATTTAAAGGGGTGGTCCACTACTATATCATATTTGAAACTTTAGTTGATGTATAATGTAGCTGTGTGGGTTTTACAGAGTTAGCGTAGCAAAGCCTACAGTGAACGAAGTTTGGGAACTACAAAAAAAATACATCTGGGTTAATGATGTCATAAACCCTTCAGGTTACGCACATACATTCCACGCAGTGAAGGGGCGTGGCCAGAGGTGCTGTAATGTCATAACAGACACACTTCCTGGTGATAATAATAATTCCTTACATTTATAAAGCACTTTTCTGGGCACTCAAAGCGCTTTACACATTGGGGGGAATCTCCTCATCCAGCACCAGTGTGCAGCATCCACCTGGATAATGCGACGGCTGCCATATTGCCTATGCTGATTGGTGGCGAGTGATGAAGCCAATTATGGTATGGGGGTTGTTAGGAGGCCATGGTAGACAGAGGCCAGTGGGCAGATTTGGCTTATTTTTAACGACCACAGAGAGTCGGGACCTCGGTTTAACGTCTCATTTGAAAGACGGCGCTCACTGTGGAGCTGATCTGCGAATTGCAGCACATTATGTTAGCTGACCGATCAGAGCCTCTTGAGGGTGGGTCTTCAGAGGAACTAAAAAATATGACAGTGGTGCTAATGTTAGCTGAGCAGCTGTATATACTCAAAGTAGAATATATGGAAAAAAATAACGTAATTTTCTACAAATGAAGCATGAGCACACATTGCTTTACACCCCATAAACACAACCAAGCCTTAAAAATACACTCCGGACCACCCCTTTAACATGAAACTATGCAGATGGTGCTCTGCCACAGGGTAAGAAAGTGCCATGTGGCAGAAATTTGAACAGAGGCGTAGTTAGGCGCTGCTGACTAGTGGCGCTGGTGTACTTACCCTGATAGAAACCTATGTTTACAACTCTAACATGCATGGCGTGCCGAATCCGATGTGTGAACCCCTTTAGTTTTAATCTGAACTTAAGGCTTGTGCACACTGGAACAAATATTGTTCATGATTATTAAACAAAGAAAGCTAATGTGTTTTTTAGGTTTGATGTGGCGCATTAAAAACTGGTTGTCACATGGTGGTATGGTCGAGAGCCGTGAGAACGGAGTGAGGCTGGTCACGTGAGTGATAACGAGCAGCACCTGTTCACGCACTGGTCTCGAAAGAACTTTTAAATCATTTTTATACCAATGAAACAAAAACAAACAGACAGCAGTTCCAACCCAATTTAAAGAAGAGTGGCACAAATCAGGACTCGGCTCAAAATCGGACCCCAAATCAAATCGGCTGAAACGAGGCCTCAGGAGACTCTGGACATAACTTCAAGCAGGGTTTTTATTGCAGCCCTCAAAGTCTAACTAAGGCAGTAGTGTTACATCAAATTGCCTTTACAAAGGCAGTCCTTAAAGGATGCTGACACAGTTTTAGAGGCCACACTTTAAATGACAGAAACCACAAGACGATGCAGGATATCACACCCACAGTGGGCTCCAAGATCTTTCCTCCAGATATCAGTTCTAGATAACTCAAACAGCATCTGATTACGAGAACTAGTAACATACGCGTACGTTCTCACACAGTTTGGCTTTTAACATCAGAGATCAGACACAGAGAGGTATAAGGAATCTAATCAGAAGCAGGAGTTTTGTCTCCTCTAGGAATTCAGGCCTTTCTGAAAGGCCAACCAAAAGCCCCTGGGGTGAGAAATTTCTGTTAAACCCAGACAATTGATTTTAATGTCAGTATAGCACACACCAACACACAGCTTACATGGTTTGTATTGTTAAATTGTTTTATATTATTGACTTGCTGGTAGTGCAGTAAATGTACAATTATCAAATAACATGTAATGTTTAGAGGGTATATTCTGAAAGAAGCAAACCATGAACACTACTGAAATATTGAAAACATATTCAACATCTGTGAAATAGAAAGAGATTTGCACGTTTTGGGGTATTTTTATAGTACAATAATAGTTTGTTTACTGTACATCTTATACTGCTTTACTTTACAAAAAAAAAAACCCACTGTTCTCTCTTATTCCTCACAGACCATCCAGATAATGATCGGTCTGTTGTCTCTCCTACTGGTGTTCCTTACTAGGCATCTGTCATTGTAAGAAACAATCCTACAGTTTAACATGTTGTTGTAGATAATACAAGCTACAGTGAGTAATCAACCAGAATACACGTTACAGCCACTAAAAGTAGATAATAAATAAAATGTGCTGCTCAGCCACTGAAGACACACATGAACTGCTTTGACCATGCAAAAGATGAATGAACAATTGATCTGTATAGTGTGTGTTCATTAATAAGTAGCTTTGTCTTGTTATGTGTATTTCTCTTGTTTTTGTCTTTTCTTTCGTCTTTGGTCTCGGGTCTTGCACTCGCTCTCTTGTCCTGGTGTTCATGTCGTTTGTCTGCGGCATGCTGTTTATCGGTTATTTTATGCTACAATGAAATGAGTCCTAATATGGGAGGATTGTCATTACGTCATCGTGGAATGTACTCAGTGTATACCCTAGTACAGGGGTGCCCAAACTTGCTCCTGGAGGGCCGGTGTCCTGCATATTTTAGTTCCAACCCCAATCAAACACACCTGAACAAGCTAGTAAAGCTCATTCTAGGTATATTAGAAACTTCCAGGCAGGCGTGTTGAAGGAAGATAGGGCTAAACTATGCAGGACACCGGCTCTCCAGGACCAAGTTTGGACACCCCTTCCCACGTAGATATATACTGATGTATACCAAAGTATACCCTAGTGTAGGGGTCACCAACCCTGTGCCTGGAAATCCAACCCAGATTAAATACACCTGAACCACTTCAACCATTGTAACTGCAACTGAAATCTGCAGGAAAGTAGATCTCCGGGAAGAGAGTTGGCCACCCCTGCCCTAGTGGGTATACCACAACAAAAAACATCAACGTTTTAAAAATTGGTCATGTGCCCGTGACGGTCAATTACAGCTTGATAATGACGTCTCATGCTGTTCACATGTGGACTCATTGACTGCTGAGGAATGAGATTCACTCTTCTTTCGGGTCATTGAGATGTTCTGGGGTGCAGAGTTACAAGCCTCTGCATGGTGACTTTCAGTTTTCTATAAGATTCAGGTCTGGAGAATGTGTAGGCCACTCCATCTCTGAGGTATCCCAGCCTTTGTGTGAATTTTGCTGTTAAGCACCTTGTTAGAGAACATCAAGGCTGCATCTGAAACCGAATACTTCCCTACTATATAGTATGTGAGAAACAGTATGTGAGCAGAGTAGTATGTTCGAATTCAGAAAAACAATATGCGAGAAGTACCCAAATGACCACCTACTTTCGGTGAGATTCAAAAGTGGGGATCCAATGAACACTGCGATATCCCATAATGTTACATGGGAGAATTCATGAATGGGAGGAAAGCGACACACCTGATGCGAAGAGGTCATGTGATAATGACAAATTTCGAATGCAGTACGTCCCAAATTCAAACACCACTGTGGCGAGCACTCCTTTCCCACGTCACCGGAGAGCCAAATCCCCGTCACCTGGACTCACGACATCACGATTAGAGGGAGATGATATAGGTGGAAGCAAGCGAAGATTCAGTGAGCTACAAACTCCAGACTCACCCAGATGCTAATATCTCTCTCCCTCTTCCTCCAGGTTCAAGTAGCTAAGATCAGCGTTCTCACCTTCACTAGACTGCATTTTGCACACTCCAGAGAACACCCCCACTCACCATCCAGAAGCCTTCCCGAGCACTACTTACCCTTATATTGCACATCTCCCTTCTGGATCTGTAAATAAATCACTCAATAGGGCTTTTGCTTTCAACTACACAGTCTTTGTGTCAGGTTTAATTTCCTTCTCTCACCACCCTACTCTCATTCATACTATATAGAGCATACTTTTCTAATGGTCGTGTAATAAATTCGAGATAAAATGTAGTACCTACTCAAGTAGTAGGCGATTTGGGATGCATGCAAAAAGTACAGAAACACTGAACAGTTGGACATGTGCATTCAAAAGTCTAGAGAAGGTCAAATTAAGTTGACCTGTAAAGGCTATAGGTGAGTCCTAAAATTTCTCCTGAAAGCTGAATATCCCTCATTTTTGTGAGTTGCCACCAAACATTAAAATTTACTTACTACAGTATGTACACTCCCTCAAGTGGTTCAAACCTTTGCGTTTACTACTTCTGTTGAACACAAAAAAAGGATGCTGAAAACCACTGACTTCCATGGTATTTGTTTTTCTTACAATGGAAGTCAGTGGTTACCAGCTTTCTTCAGAATATCTTCTTTTGAGTTTGAGTTCAACAGAAAAAGGAAAGTCAGTAGGTTTGGAACAAGTGAAGATTGAGTGAATGAGGACAGAATATTTAGCTTAAAAATTTCCTTTAATTAAAAAACTGAAGTAATGTGTTTCACAGCAGGCTTGTGGTTTTTAGATTTAGGATTCTTCACTGCAACCAAGTTTCCGAGAAACAGAAACTTTGTATTTTCTGTGTGGGTTGTAGATCTGGAAAACAGTGACTAAAGACTTCCTGATGATTTCACACTTAATTCTGATAATTACACAAAAAAGACGGTAACACTTTATTTTGATGGTCTATTTGAGTATTAGTAGACTCTCTGCTTAATATCTGTTGATACTGACATTTAACACCACGTCAATTTACACTAACCCTAACCCCAACCTAACAACCTACTTATAATCTACTGAGAATTAGTTGCAATGTATCTTAAATTCAACTAACGGACCATCAAAATAAAGTGTGACCAAAAAGACTCTTACTGACTGTTGGGTAAGGTACTTCAGAAAAAGTAATTAATTACTAATTACACCTTAAAAGTGGTATTTAAATTAGTTTACAATTACTTTTTTAAAGATAGCTTAGATAGCTTTTAAAGATAGCTTAGTTAATCAATAAGTAATTTAATTACTTGACTGAAGACTAAAAATACAGATCAATCTCAATGCATGTACAATAGAAATTCAAATCTTAATCCTTTAAATTGGAGTCAAAAAGGTCGTTTAAGATTTTGTTTAAAACAAAATACTTTCATTGTAAACACTATTGTATCAAAACAAAATTGTGCCAAATTAATGAAACATAAAAATATACTCACTGCCACCTTATTCAGCCAACTCAATGATGATTTGTCCCTCTCTGGGTCCGGTGGTCAGCCCCTCATCCCTTAATCTAGTAAGGCAGGGGTTCCCAAAGTCCGTTGTGGAAGGCCAGTGTTCCTGCAGAATTTAGCTCCAACTTGCAACACCTGCATGTGTGTTTCTAGAAAGCCTAGTACATGGGTGACCAACCCTGTTCCTGGCGATTTCAGCTCCAACCCTGATCAAACACACCTGAACCAATTAATTAGAACCTAAGGAGCACTTGATAATTACAGGCAGTAGTGTTTGCTATGGGCTGCAACTGAAAACTGCAGGAAGGTCGATTTCCAGGAATAGGGTTGAGCACCCCTGGCCTAGTAAGACCTTGATTTGCTTGTTTAGGTGTTTCTGATTGGGGTTGGAACTAAACCTTGCATGACATTGGCCCTCCAAGACTGAGTTTGGGCACCCCTGTAATAAGGGTAGTAAGTGTTGTGATTTTCTTTCAAGTTTTTAAGATGTATAGGATTTAAATAAGTGTTTCTTAAAATTTGGTGTATGTACTGTGAGTGGTACACAGGCTTCTTCTAGTGGTATGCAGAGAAAAAATAGAATTAAAAAATGTTTAAAAGACAATCCTTTGACTCCTACAATCACACCGGTGTGATCACAACGTTCAATTGCATCACGTGATCAGTTGCTAAACCCAATCTGCTTTCCTGCAGTTACTCGTGTTGAGCCAAAGAAAAACACAGGCAATGCTAGTCATAAAACAAATCCAATTTATCAGTATAAACGAACAAATAACATTTAAAAAATACATATAGGTAATAGCAAAGCACATAAAAAATGTAAAATACGAAGTGTTATATATAGTGACGACTATAATAATAATTTTACACATAATCTGATGATGTGCTTTATTCAGATCAGATACACAATGGAACTAGAATAGTCACAGCATCAATGCAGCAGAACTGCCACTCTGCCCAGATTATTCATGCTGATTCACATTTATTTGCCTTCAGCGTACGCTGGGGGAGCTACTGCAGGAGGATGTTGAAAGTATGGTTGGGGGATTTCTTGAGGGCATTGAATGTACTGTTGGGGAATTTCTGCAGGAGGGTGTTGAATTAAAGCGTTGTTGACCACAGGAATCTGCACGATAAAATGTACATGGTCAACTTAAGTTATTGTTTGTTGTTCAACAATTATTGCCCCATTACCCAGTTCCTCACACATTTACAGTAAACATTGAAAGTTTTGTGGATTTTTACTTCACAATTCTTAATTCACAAATTGTTGTAATGTGGTTTGTGTGTGAATACAGAACAGAGATTGGATGAATTAAACAAAACAAAAAGAAAAACATATAATTGGTTTCTGTCTGGTCTGAATGAAATCCAGATTTGCAATGTTTACTTTGCTAGCGCACATTGTTAGTCTTGAAACTAACAATTCTGTCATGAAACTAATGCACGCACAGGCTGATAGGTCACCTAATCGGCTCCTACGTCATTAACTTCATGGCACAGGAGATTGGTTGCTGCCGCCTCAACAGAAAATTGTCTTTGTAATCTTTAATCACAATGGTGAAATTTTTAAAAAGTCATCATATTAAATAAAAGTCTGCAGGAACTTCTGGTTCACATGGACTTTAATGGTATGGACATTTAAGAGTAAAGAATTAAAGACAAATATTGTGTTTGTTGGTTCTTGTGAAACCTCAAAACTTCTTAAAAGTATCTATTTCCTTTACGCCTAAACTTTTCTGATGGGTTCAGCTGATGTATTTCTCACCTGAGGATAATAGCAGCAGGTGACTTTACAGGCAAACGCAGATAGGCAGATGGAGATGATGAACTCAAGGATGGCGAACACCAGCAACACACCACTGACTCCTGAGAAGAGATTCTGAGAGAACATTCAACATGAGCATAAAGGATAACAACAACAACAAAGAGAAGTCAAAAATCTGTAGTCCTTTAAGTATACTGATGAAACTAAACAGAGTTTAAGAGTGATGTTTAAAGGTGCCATAGAATGAAAATCTGGACATTCCTAGACATACATTTTCAGTATATGGAAATGTCATACCTTGAGCCTCAAATACCCTTGTTTCCTCATTGTCATGTAAATAATGTGTTTAAATAATGCCTAAAGAAAGGCATTAGAAAGCTCGCTGTTCCTTTTGTCTATATAACCAGTTAACCCTGCTGAAAAATCCAGCTTAAACCAGCCTAAGCTGGTTGGCTGGGTTTAGCTGGTTGACCAGCCTGGTTTTAGAGGGGTTTTGGCCATTTCCAGGCTGGTTTCCAGCCATTTTCAACCTGGTTTTAGCTGGTCAGGCTGGGAGTTGACCAGCTAAAACCAGCTTGACCAGCCAAAACCAGCTATGTCCAGCTTAAACCAGGCTGGTCAAGCTGGTTTTAGCTGGTTTAAGCTGGTCATTTTCCAGCCTGACCAGCTAAGACCAGGCTGGAAATAGCTGGAAACCAGCCTGGAAATGGCCAAAACCCCTCTAAAACCAGGCTGGTCGACCAGCTAAAACCAGCCAACCAGCTTAGGCTGGTTTAAGCTGGATTTTTCAGCAGGGAAACCAGACTTTTACATTCAAGTGCCAATTTCTTTGGTTCTTAATAGACCTATAAATGTATTTCTGGAGAGATTTTGCATATACCTAAGCCACATACCTTGAAGATATCAAAAACAATTTAAACAATGTATCAACGCATTCTATGGCATCTTTAATGTCAAGATTTTTATCCAGCATAAATGAACATTATTATCTGATGAAGTTCTGGACAGCATTAGACAGATGAGTGCTGATTATCCTTGCTTTTTACAAGTGCACCGGTCACACATATATTTACTGTAATTATAACATAAAGTTAACACAAAAATTATATCAATATAAAAGTTGATGACATACCCTATATTTATAACACATATAGTCATCACAGTAACGGTAGAAGGGCCCTATAGCCAAGTTTAGTGAAAGCACAATAATGGAAATGCCCGCAGTTATAGCACTGAAAATGTTCATTCCAAGGGAAGCTCTCACCTACAGTAGAGACACAAAAATAGAAAGATTATGTAACATGTTGTGTTAACACACTGTGGTTAAACTTGGTAGATTATATGGCAAGAGACATAAATAAAAATAAATACAATATAGGGGCCAAGCACCAAAGACTCATGTGAATGAGTAAGTGATAACATGCAAAGTCTCTCTGTAGAAGGTTTTCAGTCTTATCACTAAACATTTGCTAGTAAATGTGTTGAGTTTAATAAAGACTGTTTCCTTCAGCTCACGCATCAGGTTTATGATAAGCTACAAACCCGCACAGGAGAATAGAGCGGCTGAATTTACAACACGTTATTGGCTGTTTAACTGGGAGAAGATTAGTGCAAACCAGTAACCTAAACAGTGTGTATCTATTGTAAATAACAGACTGTGCAAGTGTACAGGGGCAGCTGTAGCCTAATGTGGTTAGAGAGTTGGACTTTTAATTTAAAGTTTGCAGGTTTGAGTCTTTTATTATTATTCCACTATCTAGTGTTTGTCTGATTAAAAAGGCATGTTTAGGTTCTTTCCAAAGAGTTTCAAATCTTTTAAAGTTGCAATGTCTGCATTCAATACTTTATTAGCACAGAAAAAAAAGAATATCTATGCACAAATCCTTACAGACCACCCAGTGTTTAGACCCATATAAAGAACAAGTGTTGTTTACATACCAAACATAAACCGGCTGGTAAGTTAATTTTGTTTTCAGCAGCGATGGAGAGCGAGCCTGCAGTAATGTACTGAGAACAGAGAGAAGAGCAAAACTTAAAGCTTATGTTGGAAAATACATATACATATATACATGGTTCTCAACCAGAATGAGCATTTTACTGCCACATGAACCACTACTCCCTCAACCGCTAAATTAATTTGCAGTCTTCTTAGTTATACACTAGACCTATCTTATCACAGTGGTTTTTAGGAGGTAATCCTCAAGAAAATGCATTCAGCGCAAACGCCACCTTGGTCAATTCTTGTTTTGGTGGCAGAGTCCAGACACTGGTCCTGTCTTGTCTTGTATGTTGTGCTCGGCTTGAGTTTTTTGGGGTTGAGCACTCTTTTCCTGTTGTTGTCTGTGTTCATCTTTTGTATGAGCGCCATCTTGGGTCGTCCTGGTGTGTGTTTTTGTTCGCGGCATGGTGTTTTTGGTTTTAGAGCTTAGTCTAGTTGGTTTCAGTTGTGATTGTGTAAATGTTTTAATGTAATTCGCCGTTGTCCTGTGGCTGCCGTCGATTTATCCAAGTGGATGCTGCACACTGGTGGTAGTTGGGAGAGACCCCCCTCATTATTGTGAAGCCTATACACAATAAAAGCGCTATATAAATACACATTACATTAACATTCTAGTCCTGTTTTACATGAGCACATGGCTTGTGTTGTTGTATGATGTGCTCTCCTGTCTATTGTCTAACCCATTTTTAGTTTATTCACCTGTATGTTTGCCAATTATTTCTCCTTTATAGTCTCCTCTTGTCTGCTGTCCTGTGTCAGTTCGTTGTTGTACATATTTCGCTCTTCCTGAGAGTCATGTCATGTCCTGTTCCTTTCCAGTCTAGTTTGTCTTTTTAGTTATCTTTTCCCCCTTCTGGGTAGTTTTTGTTGCCTTTTTGTTTGTTTTTTTATAATTAATAAATACCCATTATTTACTCCAAATGAGTCCTTGTCCTTTTCCAACCTCAACTGTGACAAAACCAAGGAAAAACATAAGAGAGTAAAAATATACATGAAACATCAGCAGAACCAAATCCTGTGCAAATGTTCATCTTTCTCCATTCGAGCTGAGTGTACACAATGCCATTTTTATTGTCATATAAGCCCATATATAGTTTTTCTTCATTGATATGTTGCCAGGGTAATTGTTGAGGCTCATATGGACTTGTCTTGAACTGCGTGAAAGTAATTTACAAGCTGAGCCAGCAGCTCATGAGTTCTCGATCATTTTTAAGCATGTCAAAAATATTCAGGAGCTGCCAGCTTGAATGTGTGGTTGAACGAGTCAATCTATCAGTCTATCTGAAGTTGACCAGGAGGACAAACCGAATAGTGAGCACTGTGTCATGTATAACAGGGTCATCAGAGATGATCATTTCTAGCGGATTTCACATGAACTTCAGCGATCAGCTGAGATGTAGCACTTACAGGTATATGATTTTCACATGAGCTCACTTATGACATGGATAGACATCTCAGTATGAACCTTCTGATCATAATTCATACTCTGTGCACCAGGCTTTACATTCTGTTTTATATTCATAGGGACGCTTCGCCTTCACAGTTCATATTTAGATAAGGGTCCTCCCCATTGCTGTCCCAGACTCTGGCATTGCCCCATTACAGGAAGAGGGTATCTGAATGGTCAATGATTCGAACTCTGGCTTTTCCTAGTCTCGAGATTTATTGATAAATCATAGGCTCCAACACCTAAGTCAGTAGGGGCTTTGGGGAAACTGGCAATCGAGCAAACTCTCCTTTGTGTATATCACCTCTTTCCTTAGGATGGAGCTAAATTCTCCAGGCCCCACTTGAACCTAACAGCTCCCTTATCCTCCATAAAGAGTGATGATCCAGAGATATTTAAAGTTTGGAAAAGGAACAAAACTTTGTTAAATGTCACCTCAGTGGTCAAACGAAGCTCCAAGAACACTTTTGTGTGTCAAAAACAGTAAAAACCACTTTGTTGACCAATGTCCTCCATATCAGATCAGGGAGTCTGTTTGTGTGTTGCAGTGCTGCCTCTAACGGCAATACGTGATACTTAGTCAACATGTGCACAAAGCATTTTCATGTTCTTTTAGTGGCTGTAAATGTGACCGTAAGATGTATTCTGGCGGATTACCCACTGTAGCTTCTGTTATCTAAGACAACATGTTAAACTGTAGGATTGTTTCTTACAATCAGAGATCCCCAGTAAGGAACACCACTGAAGACAAAGATGGAGTCTACTGTAAATGTAAACACGATTCCAAACAGGAAAGTCAACACACCGATCATTATCTGGACAGTCTGTGAGGAAAAAGAGAGAACAGTGTAAGAAGGACAAGAGAGTCTTTCATGAAGTTAAACAGAATAATATGCTGTGTGTTAATTTGTGTTAAACTGACATCAAAAATAATTGTCTGGGTTTATTTCTCACCCCAAGGGCTTTTGGTTGGCCTTTAAGAAAGGCCTGAATTCCTTGAAGAGGTGAAACTCCTGCAACATGCTGTATGTAAACAGGCACAGAAGAACCGGTTGCAGTCACAGTCGGTGCTGTTTGTGTTGGTTGTTGAAGCTGGATGACAACTGTTGAAGGATTCATGGCTCCGACAGTCAGTTTCAGTTTCAGAGTATGAAATCAACCTGTACAAAATCATAATTAAGCAAAAGAGGATACCATTATCAGTAAGATAGACTTTATACATTTTTTTGAGACTTATCTATTTTATATATGTAAAAAAAATCCAGTTTATTTATTAAACTCAGGAGTTCACCCTTAGCTGATGATTGATAATGAAGTGTATTTGGCAAGCTGTCTAGGTCTGAGCCTGGGTCTCCCTCTCATTTGAAGGTTGAGAGGGGAGTTTGAGCTCGGTGGATCTGCAGAGGCGCCCCCACGGCCAGCCCAGTGTAAACTCTGGCCACCCCAATATGATTGCGATCCGAGACCAGCGACAAGATGATCCCAAGGTTTTCTGGACCAGGCCGTATCCTGAGCAGCTGCTGTGGTGGTCATCGTAGAGTGAGAGCTTGAGACCGACTCCTGTGACGCTCCAAGGACAGACGAGTCTTCGCTGAGGTCCAGCTTCCTGCGCCTAGACTGCAGCTCTGCACAAGACGTTTGGCCATAGGAGAAATGGTCATGCCCAACTGAGCCTGGTTTCTCTCGAGGTTTTTTTAAATCTTCGCTTTCGCCAATTGGTGAAGTTTTTTACTCGCCGCTGTCGCCACTGGCTTGCATGGTTCGGGATCTGTAGAGCTGCGCATCGATGGATTGCTCTTCAGTGTTTAGACTCTCAGTAGTGATTATTAAACCACACTGAACTGAGCTAAACTGAACTGAACGTAATTTCTGAAAACTGAACTGACTCTGTTCAATTCACTATAATCTTCCATGTGAAGCTGCTTTGACACAATCTACATTGTATAAGCGCTATACAAATAAAGATGAATTGAATTGAATTGAATTTAGCTGTTGATATTATTAATTTAAATGTACTTGCGTAAATTGACAATATTTCAATAAATAAATAAAGCAGCCACTAAATCATTGTGGATTGATTGGTGCCAGGTAGCGCTCTCGCCTCACAGCAAGAAGGTCACTGGTTTGAGCGACGGCTGGGTCAGTTGGAATATTGAATATGAAACACTTTGAAGAGATTTTATATGAAACAGTTATGACTGTACACACATCTTCTTTATGATCCGTACATGCGTGATCATAGAGATAACCAGATGACCAATAATTCTTGGCTAGAAATTGCAACAGCAGTGGGAAAGGAGGAAAGTTTTTGTAAAAGTTTGGAAAAACCTGAGGGATAAGTTTGTTAAAACAAAAAAAGAGAGGCCATGGCAAAAGTGGAGACCCAGGTGGTTTTAATATTACAGAATATTAATATTTTTCCACC
Source organism: Danio kyathit (assembly GCA_903798195.1). Lineage (NCBI taxonomy): Eukaryota > Metazoa > Chordata > Actinopteri > Cypriniformes > Danionidae > Danio > Danio kyathit. Next base: position 42,960,164 of record LR812522.1, read on the forward strand.
GTTCATAGGTTTAACACTGATGTATAGGTTACCATTTTAAATTTAAAACCAATTTACAAGTTACAAACTAAAATTAAGTAACAAATTATGTCTTTGATACAGTTGAAGTCATAATTATTAGCCCCCCTTTGAAATTTTCTTTCTTTTTTAGATATTTCCCAAATGATGTTTAACAGAGCAAGGAAATGTTCACAGTATGTCTGACAGGGGCAGAGTGGACATTTTAAAAGTGGGGGGGGACAGCTGTATGAAATCCAAAAGTTTACATTCTTAATCACTTGTTTCTAAATGGTCTGTCTCTAAAAATGAGGGGGACATATACTCCCATAGCCCTCCCCCCCCCCCCCCCCCCCCCACCCCCCCCCCCCCCCCCCCCCCCCCCCCCCCCCCCCCCCCCCCGGTTGCTACGCCCCTGATGTCTGATAATATTTTTTCTTCTGGAGAAAGTCTTATTTGTTTTATTTTGGCTAGAATAAAAGCAGTTTTTAATTTTTTTAACACCATTTTAAGGTCAATATTATTAGCCCCTTTAAGCTATATAGTTTTTCAATAGTCTACAGAACAAACCATCATTATACAATAACTTACCTAATTACCCTAACCTGCCTAGTTAACCTAATTAACCTAGTTAAGCCTTTAAATGTCACTTTAAGCTGTATAGAAGTGTCTTGAAGAATATCTAGTCAAATATTATTTACTGTCATCATGACAAAGATAAAATAAATCAGTTATTAGAAATGAGTTATTAAATCTATTTTGATTAGAAATGTGTTGAGAAAATCTCCTCTCCGTTAAACAGAAATTGGGGAAAAAAATAAACGGGGGCGAATAATTCTGACTGTAGTCAGAATCAGTTTACAATATACTGATGCCCAATTTCTAGGCTTTATTGGTGATAATGGTCACGAATTGTTGCTTTTTTAGCTTAAGTAGAGGACAGAAACTTGCCAGGCAGTAATGTGTGAATTGTTGAGTGAGCAAAATAATAAAAAAACGTCAGTATTTTTAGGAAGTGTACTTCTTTTTTGTTTTTATTCTTGCCATAATAAAAAAATGTAATTGTAGAGCAATCCAAGTTCTGTTGCCATTAATATTTTACTTTAATAGGTAGAACTGTCCGAGATATGAACAAAAGCAAATGAAGCATCATTTAGATTTAAAAAATCTTGAATGGTTATAAAAATCTTTATAATAAATGATAAAAATAATAAAAAACAATTATCTTGAATGATATTAATGATATGACCTAGTTCCGGAAACTTTCTACTTCTCTGTTTATCCGTCTGATTTTACTGTCTGTTTCTTTTGACCGCCCTCTGTCATTTAATAGAATATCTCAATGGCGAACGCGTCAAGTATAAAAGCCTCGTCTGCTTCGTGAGGTGCGCAATGTCTAACCACCTGTCTTTAGCACTGTTCAATTTGAATACATTTATTTTACCACTAATTTTGTGATTTTGTATTTTCTCTTTATGTGTATGCGTGTTTTTGATATTGTGATATAGGTCTTAAATTTAATACTTAATGGTCTTAAAAAGATCTTAAAAAGTCTTCAATTTGACATTATAATACCTGCAGAAACCCTGCTATAGTGCCAATTTGGTTTGTTCAGTTCACTTGTTGCATGTCATTGGACTGTGGGAGGAAACCAGGGTACTCGGGGGCAACCCACGCAAACATGGGGAGAACATGTATACTCCACACAGAATTGTCAGCTGGCCTGGTAAAGACTTGAACCAGTGACATTCTTGCTGTGAAGCAACAGTGCTAACCACTGGGCTGCCCTGTCTAGAAAGAAAAACATCATTTTTTAAAAAGATTATGTTTTGGACAGAGATAAACGTTTGCTTTGGCTTAGTCCCTTTATTCATCAGAGGTCACCATGAACCACCAACTTATCCAGCATATGTTTTCCACAGCGGATGCCCTTCCAGCTGCAACCCAGTACTGGGAAACCCCCATACACTCTGATTCACACACACTACGGCCAATTTAGTTAATCAATTCCCCTATAGATCATGTGTTTGGACTGTGGCGGAAACCAGAGCACCCGGAGGAAACCCACGCCAACACGGGGAGAACATGCAAACGCCACACAGAAACACCAACTGACCCAGCTGGGACTCAAACCAGCGACCTTCTTGCTGTGCTATCCACCGAGCCAGAACACTGCAGTTGGATTGCAAAACATCACACTTGTATCAGATTTAATACCACATATGAAAGTGGCACAAATCTAAAAGGAAAAGATCAGATGCCATGTGGTTTGGGCTGTTCACACTGCCATGACCAAAACAGATCTGAGTCACATGAGGGCTAAAATATCAGATCTGGACCACATTGACCTGCAAGTGTGAACGTAGCCTAAAAGTCACTTTGTTAAACTGTAGAGTTGAATTTTCAACATCAAAAGTCGTCAGAGCAGAGATCAACATCCCATAATGCAATTCACCACCGAAAATCAACCAAAAACACATAAAATACAGAAACTCTTCATTAACAGATTTGTCTTACAGTGTAAAATCAGTGCAAAATCTGCAGTTCAAGTGTGTATTTTAGACGCTGCTAATGTGTAGTCTCTCTTGTGTTGTTGTCTAGCGTAATTTATGAGGCATAACGGTCACGTGTGTTTTAAACAATGGAAAAAACACAGCTCAAGTTTAAAATGATCTACATCACCTACATTGAAAAAGCCATTCAAGGTCCATTTGTTACCAAATAAAGGAAACACATCCATTATTATTACTTTAGAAAACGCAGATATAATAAGTACTTTTAAGTATGTAACATATTGTCTTACCAGAAGCAGAATCCCGTCTTCAGCTGTGCTTTGGCTTTCTCTTCTAATGTAACGTTACACCAGCGCAGTGTTTCCCAGAAAGAAACAGGAAGCAGGAGGAGTTTGCGCAATCATGATGCATGGCAAAGCTGGTCACCTCATGAGTCAATACAGCAAAACACTATAAAAGAGACGTATTCACACCTAGAAATCTGATATATGCCAAATATGCAAATTACGTATAAAAATGTTCATACTTGGATTTTACATATAGTTGAGGGCAAAATTATTCACCATCCGTGTGCAATATTTGTTCTTTTTGAAATATTTTCAGAATGATGTTGCACAGATTCAGGAATTTCTCACAGTATTTCCTCTAATATTTTGTCTTCTGGAGAAAGTCTTATTTGTTTTATTTCAGCTAGATTTAAAGCAGTTTTTAATTTTTTTAAATTTATTTTAAGGTCAATATTATTCGCCCCCTTCAGCAATATTAGTTGTGAATTGTCTCCAGAACAAACCACTGTTATACAATGACTTGCCTAATTAACCTAACTTTACCCTAACTAACGGTTATTGCTAGAACAGATACGTTTGCGGCCGAAAGTTAAAGAGAATTATTTGTGTTATTCATTAAATTTCTTATTTATTGTATTTTATTATCATCTACCCCGACCCCAACCCTAAACCTAACCAACACAGTAAGGTAAAAACAGTAGTTGTACCGAGTATTATTTATGGTATCTGTAACCAAGGATAGGATGCAGACAACAGAGGTGCGGATCCGTATGCAGGACTTTATTAAAGGGGATGTCAGGCAGGCAAAGATCATACAGGAACAATCAGGTGTATGTGGGAAATCCAGAATCGTCGTCAATAAACAAGCGAATGGTCACAAGGATGGCAGCAGACAGGGAGAAACAGGAAAACAAGGCGAAGGTCAAAAACACGGCAAAAACAAGACAAGGAAAACGCTTTGAAATGAAGCTGTAAACAGGCAACAAGACTCGGCCCTGGGGTGCTTGTATGTGCTGCTTAAATATTGGGTGTAATCAGTCTTTGACAATCCTCCAGGGGTGTGAGTGCAATCAGTGGAGATGAGTAACATGTGTGCGTGATCGGAGTGCATGTATGGAGTTGTAGTTCAATGAATGGCGGATTTGTAGTCCATGGGTGTTTGTGCATGTTAACCAGCGATCTATGGGGAGAAGATCGCTGGTGATCGTGACAGTATCTATTAAATTACCCAATAAATTGTATTTTATTAACGCCTACCCCCCACCCCAACCCTAAACCCAACCATCACAGTACAGTAAAATATTAGTTATTGTTATAGAGTGTCATAAAAAAATTCCGCTATATTAATGTGCATATCGCACTTCCGACTGGCCGCGTATCCAATTTAGACTTTACCCTAATTAACCTAGGTAAGCCTTTAAATGTCACTTTAAGCTGAATACTAGTGTCTTGCCTGTCATCGAGGCAAAGATAAAAGAAGTTGTAGAATACAAGCTGACACTGTTAGGATCGCTTTCAAAATATATTTTTTTTTCTCAACAAATGAACCATAAAACAAAGACAGCCAGTCACAAGAATCCTTTTAGGCCTCGTGCAGTTTAAAGCTACAGAAAACAAATGAATATTAACACATAAGTCCCCGGTTTCACAAACAACCCCTTCGGGAGGGGAACTTCAATGCTATGTGGAAAAACTTCCACTATGGGGATTTCGTCAGAATCCAATCATCTGAAAGAGTATAAAAACGGGCCAATGAAATGCCAATGAGTTGGCGGCGTCAGCGTGCACAGCTGTCTTGAATGACAATCAGCCTGGCATAAAAGGCTAGCATGTGCTCAGCAACGACATCCTTTTCGCTTTCAGAGCCTTTCACGAGCTTCTGAGAGAGTCTATGAGGGTATCTCCAACCTGTGTCTACAGAGAGAGATCGAGAAGCAGCTTCTCCCGGTCCAGAGCGCGTATACGCAGTGGCAGATGGTCGAGCTGGGTTGTTCTCCCTTGCCTGGCGTCCTTTGGGTCCGGTCCTCCAAGAGCGGTATGTATATAGGAAGCAAGTTTCCTAAAAGAGCAACACGGTTGTGCAGCGCGTCTTTTTCAAGACGTCGCTCCGGCCGTGCGTTTCTGGTTGCGGTGGTTTCCTGTCCCCGGATGATGGGCACGAGCACTGCGTTTCATGTCTGGGGGTCCAGCATGTTGATGCGGTGCTCGCGGGCAGTGCATGCCATCATTGTGATGTCATGTCTGCTGCGCAGTTAAGATCGCGGCTCGCTCTTGCAAAAGAGCGACCCACCCCAGTTGTCCCCCGCACTGCGGTTGGCACTCGGGCAGATCTGAGGGTTTCAGTGGGAGTAAATCCGCCGCCCTCGGGCTCGCGGACCTCTCGCTCCTCCACGCGCTCCATCCAAGCTTCAGGTGAGAGAAGCGCTCCATCCTCGGGTGGTCGCCCTCTCACTTGATGACAACCGAGGATCAGATGTCCATCGCTGCATCGGAGGATGGGCTGTCATTGTCTGATGAGGATGCGAACCCGCTCGCTCCCTCCCTCCGGGGTGGAGAGCACGGTGTTGGCATCTAAAAAGCAGACATGATGGCCGTGCTTTCCCGGGCTGTTTCGGCCGTGGGTCTGGTGATGGTTTATCCCCCAGCCCCGCGGCCCGACCGACTAGATGGGTGTTATGTGGAGGATATAAGAAGGCAAGACCTTCTAAGCCTTCCGTCCCCTTCTTCCCGGAAAGTGCGCAGTAAGCTCACGCAGTCTTGGAGGGCACTTTTTTCTGCCCGATCTGCGTGCGCTTTCATCCTCACCATCCTTGGAGGGTTGGTTGTTATTGTCTGATGAGGATTCGAACCTGCTCTTTTCCTCCGGGATGATGGGCGTGGCGTCGAATCCAGAAGCAGACTTTGCAGCCGTGCTTCCCAGGCTGTTTTCGGCCGTGGGTCTGGAGATGGTTTGTCCCCCAGCCCCGCGGACGGACCGACTAGAGGGGTGTGATGTGGAGGAGATAAAGAAGGCAAGACCTTCTAAGCCTCCACGTCCCCTTCTTCCTGGATGTGCACAGGAAGCCCACGCAGTGCGCTGCGTGTGCCTCCGCCCTCACCATGCATGCTACGGCCACCTACCAGCGCTCCCTAGCGCAGGGCGCTGGCCCAGCTGCGCGGGGATGGTTCCGACCAGGACTGAGCATGAGCTCCGCACAGCAATCGACTGAAGTCGGCTGTGTGTGCCCCAGGGAAGGACGATGGTCACATTAGTGGCCCAGGAACGCCACCACGGGCTAAACCTGGTGATCTGCGTGATGCTGACAAAGTTCGCTTTCTTAGCTCACCCATATCCCAGGCTGGCCTGTTCGGCGACACCGTCAGTGAATTCGCCCAGGAATTCACGCCGGTGAGCGAGCAGTCGGAGGCGATGGGTAATACCATCTCTCGGCGGGATCGTAAAACCGCTCCTCCCCGCCGAGCCATCCACATCCACTGCTTCACGCCGAGAGCGCTCGCCTGCGGCTTTGCTCGGTCGCCCCCCGCCTGCGCCTCTGGCCAAGCGGCTGCGCCGAGCATCTCGCAGGCAACCAGCGCTCCCCGCCCCAGGGCGCCGCTAAGTTCGGTAAACGAACCGCGAAGCGTCCCTGAGACGGGCCATCTGGAGAGGAGGAAATTTGCTCTTTCCCCGCTGGAGGGGCGGGGCTCTTCTTCTAAACAGCGTTAAAAAACGCTATCAAAACCTCAGAGAAAGAGCATTTTTTCCCTTCCCCAGATGTGACAGCCCGAACACTGCCAGTCTGGGACGCTATGCTTTACAGCTCGCAGGATCGGTGCACTTCGCCAGTGGCTCGCGGAGCGAGAGAGAACGGTCTCCTTTCTCTCCCCCTCCCAGCCCCACCTCCGGAGTACGGGTGCGAGACAAGAGTGAAGCTCTTGCCTCCTGCTCTCCTGTGGGACCCCAGTGCTTCCCGGTTGAGCCCACCCACTCCGCGCTGCCCCACCGCTGGTACGTCAGCGATCGTGCGGACGAAGCCACTTGCGAGGGCTCTGCCTGCCTGGTTAGCGCGGGCTAGCCCATCGCAATGGCTCATCCGCGCGATCAGACTCGGCTACGCGATTCAGTTCGCGAAACGGCCTCCCAAGTTCACGGGTGTGTATTTCACCAGGGTCAGCCCTGCGTCCGCCCCTGTCTTGCGAGAGGAGATTGCTGTCCTCCTGGCGAAGGATGCAATCGAACCGGTCCCTCCAGCCGGGATGGAGAGCGGGTTTACAGCCCGCACTTCATCGTACCCAAAAAGAGCGGTGGGCTACGGCCAATCCTCGGTCTGCGCGTTTTGAACCGCTGGCTTCACAAGCTGCCGTTCAGAATGCTTACGCAGAAGCGCACCCTCCGGAGCGTTCGTCCTCGGGATTGGTCTGCAGCAGTAGACCTGAAGGACGCGTACTTTCATGTCTCCATACTTCCACGCCACCGTCAGTTTCCTGCGGTTTGCGTCTGAAGTCGAGCCTGGCGGTACAAGTCCTCCCCTTTTGGCTCTCTGTCTCTGCGGGTTTTCACCAAGCTCGCGGAGGGTGCCCCAGCTTCGGCTTGCGGGCATCCGCATACTCAATTATCTCAAGCGACTGGCTGATTTCAGCGCGCTCGCGGGATTAATTGATTACGCACAGAGACAGGGTGTTTTGGCACTTCGACCAATTGGGGTTTCAGGTCAACCGAGAAAAGAGCAGCCTCGCCCCGTGCAGAGCAACTCTTTTCTCGGGTTGGAGCTGGACTCGATCACCATGACGGCGCGTCTCCCCCGAGAGCGCGCCGGGCTGATGCTGGCCTGTCTGAGAGAGTTCGACAGGAATATGTGGTCCCACTGATATTATTTCAGAGGCTCCTGGAGCATATGACATCCGCAGCCGCGGTCTCGCCGCTCGGATGCTCCATATGAGACCACTTCAGCATTTGCTTCACGATCGGGTCCCTAGACGCGCATGGCACGCGAGCGCGCACCGGGTGACTGTCACTCCGCTGTGTCGCCGCGCCCTCAGCCTCTGGATGGACCCTGTGTTCTACAGGCCCGCGGGCCTCTAGAACAAGCGTCCAGGCATGTCGTCGTTTGACGGATGCTTCCAGTTCGCGCTGGGGGGCTGTGTGTTGCGGGCATGCAGCTGTGGTTCCGTGGTAGGAAGCTGGTTGCATTGGCATCTTAACTGCCTGGAGCTGTTGGCAGTGTATCTCACGCTGCACCGTTTTTTACCGGTGTTAGAAGGGAAACACGTGCTGGTCAGGACGAACAGCATGGTGGCGATGGTGTATATCAACCGCAAGGGAGATATTCGCTGTCGCCACATGTCTCAGCTCGCTCGCCGTCTGCTCCCCCGGAGTCATACGCGGCGCAATCGCTGCATTCCATTTTTTCCCCGCCGAGCTCAACCGTGCAGCCGCTGCGCTCTCACGGCAGTTCGCCTGGGAGAATGGAGGCTCCACCCCCGACTGTCCAGCTGTTATGGGTGCGTTCTGCGCACTGGCTACACAGCTGGCCCCGGGGCGTGCGTAATACGCATTTCTCCAGTGAGCCTACTCGCACAGATGCTGTGTAAAGTCAGGGAGGACGAGGAACAGGTCTATGCATTGCGCCTCTCAGGCCCAATCAAACCTGTATTCTAGCTCTCTCCTCGTGATGGCCCCTCCCTGGCATGTCCCCTGGAAGAAACTTCTTCTTTGGGGACAGGCACCGTTTGGCACCCGCGCCTAGTTCTATGGACATCACGTGTGTCCCATAGATGGAGCGCGGAGGACTTAGGTGACCTACCGTTAGGTGGTTAACACCATCACTCAGGCCTAGAGCACCCTCTATGAGGCATGCCTATGCCCTGATGTGGAGTCTATTCGCTGTGTGGTGTACTTCTCTCCGAGAAGGAAACCCCAAACATGCCAGATCAGTGTGATGCTATCCTCCTTCAGTTGGCTAGAGCCAAGGCTGTCCCCTCCGCACTGAGGGGTTGGCGTGGCGATCATCCCCGCTCTGAGGATGCGGCGATGGCGACGCGCTGGGAAAGCATCGCCTCATCATCCAGTCCCCAGAGGCGCGAGACGTGGATATATATCCTGTCCCCTCTCTTACCCATTTGAAGATCTCTCTTAGGAGAGGTCTGCTCGATCACTCGACTCAGTATCTATATGATTTCTGTCCAGGTAGACAGCTCTGCTGGTTGCGTTGGCATCGGTCAAATGGGCGGGTATCTGGAGGCCTTTTCGGTCAGCGAAATGGGCCAGCGTTTTGGGCCGGCCCACTCTCACGTTTACCACGTTTACCTGAGGCATGAACTCCTGCGGGAGTTGAAGCTCGTTTTAGTCACTCCTGCGGGAGTTAGAGCTGGAGATTGAGGGCCTAGCTGAAGAGGAAAGGGTGGCGGGTTAACTCGCCGAAATAAGATAGAGAGAAAAAAGGGGGGGGCGTAGGATCTCAACGCCAGAAGGAAGAAAAGGAGAAGGGGAATCGTGCAAGCGCAAGCATGCGGGCCTACGTGCATGCAGAGACACACACGCTCGGGCGCGCAAAGCGAGCTTACATACGCGTATGAATACACGTAATGCATATGCACGTTCCCGTACACACATACTCATCCATACATGCGCATACGCTTGTATATGATTATATACAAGTGTATATGCATTCCTAGTGGCCATGGGGGGGGCGGTGATGACTCCTGCGGGAGTCGAAGCTCGGGGTGACCCCTGCGGGGGCCAGAGCCATGCGGGGGCATTACTTCTGCCGGAGTCTGGGAAAGGGAGGGGGCGGTGAAGACTACGGCAGAAGGTGGCCGGGCGAGACTCCTGCGGGAGTCGAAGCTCGTTTTAGTCACTCCTGCGGGAGTTAGAGCTAAGGATTGAGGGCCTATGGAAAGAGATTAGTGAGGCAAGTACGCTCGCCGAAATTGAGCTAAAGACAAAAATGAGGCGGAGAAACTCGACGCCGAAGGAAGAAAAGAAGAAGGGGTATCATTCAGCGCACACAAGCTAGCCTACGTACGTGGAAAGACACGCACGCTAGGGCCTGCAATGCGTGCGCGCAACGCTCTCGCATACACACGTACTCATACACGCATGCGTATACGCGAGCATATGAATATATATGCACGCGTGGCTACGCATTCTTAAGGGCTGGGGGGGGGGGGCAGTGATGACTCCTGCGGGAGTCGAAGCTCGGAGTGACCCTGCGGGGGTCAGAGCCATGGGGGGGGGCGGGAACCAGTAGGAGTTGGGAGACAGGAGGGGGCGATGATGACTCCATCTGGAGATGTGATAGTGAAGGGGTTGGCCTGGGTTAGGCCTAAAGGACTCCTGCGGGAGTCGGAGCTCAGGATGGACCCCTGCGGGGGTCCGAGCTGTAGGGAGGGGAGGCAAGCTGTAGCAGAGCTTGGAAGCAGAAAGTACCTGCGAGCATACACATAGCATTCTTACATACAAACTTAAGCATACGTACTTACGCTCATGCGCAGACACGCACACGTACCCGCACACGTACCCGCACATGCGCGTTCATTCATGCACCCATACGCTCACACGCACACTAGTGCTCAGGCCTTCACTCGTACTTGTATACTCACACGGGTGCGCACGCGCTCATTCTCCCCTTACTTCCGTACAGCGAGTGCGCACTTAGCTGGATAGAGCCATCTGTGCTTCTTTAAGAAATGGCTTCTGAATGGGACCCGTGTATCAGTTTATGGAAAAATTGGATCCCGCTGAGGTAGCTTTTTATAGAGCTAGCCTGGATATGTTTGGCAGTGTGCAGGTGGGATATAAATGAGGTGATGGAAAGTAGGGAGAAATCTGGAAATTGTGTGTTGTAGAGGGAGTGGAAATGTTTAAAAGTATTCCATGCTGTGAGATATGTTTGCAGGGTTCTGGGAGCGATGGCGTGCAGGATGAGAGATATAGAGGTTTCGTGTAGCTGGTGTAGTGGGTGGTTTATGGTAATATCATTTGTGAATAATGTGGGACAGGCGTTGGATGCTGGTCTGCTTCTGGAGTCAAGAGCCGAAATTTCTGGAAAAGAAAGCGAGAAAGAGAATCAGCAATTAGATTTTTGCAGCCAGGAACATGTTCAGCAGTCATAATGAATTGTTTTTTGGCGTCCATATTAGGCGTCTTAGAAAAGGCATAATTGGTAGTGAATGCGAGCGCCCTTTATTAATGCAATGTACAGTGGCTTCGTTGTCGCAATGAACGAGAATGCTAAAGGTGGACCATTCATCTCCCCACAGGAGAGCGGCGGCGACGATGGGGTAAAGCTCGAAAAGGGCGGATGATTGCTGATTTAATGGTAAATTAAGCATTTGATGGGGCCACGTTGATGCGAACCAGTGGCCCTGGTAGTAACCGCCGAAACCGATAGAGGGGGCTGCGTCGGTGTATAAGTTGATGTCTACCGGGGATGAGATAAGGTCGCTGTAGAAGAAGGAACAGCCGTTCCATTGCTTAAGGAAAGAAATCCATAAGCCGAGTTCGTTGCGACTGGATTCAGAGAGTGATATTATATCTTCTAAATCGTGGACCGTGGTGGAGAGCTGAAGGAGGTGAGTAATGAACGGGCGGCCCTGGGGAATAATGCGCATGGCGAAGTTAAGATGCCCGAGTATAGATAATAATTCACGCTTGGTGCAGTTTTGTTTCTCTAGAAAATTTTGAGATAGAGAGATTATGCGATCGGTTTTCTCTGCAGGAAGAGATGCTTGGAATTTATTAGAGTCTAATTTGATACCCAGGAATTCTATGGAAGTGCTGGGTCCAGATGTTTTCTCCTCTGCGAGGGGGATTCCCAGGTCCGCGAAAACCTTTTGGGTGATCGCTAGGTGCTTAGCCGGGGGCGAGGAGGGGGGAGATACGAGGAGAAAATCATCCAGAAGGTGGATGAGATGCGGGATTTCATAGTTGTTAGATAAAATCCAGCATAATGCTTCTGAGAGCATATCGAAAATTTTGGGGCTGCTTTTGCAGCCGAAGGTTAGTCGGACTGCAAAGTAGAATTGAGATCGCCAATTAATGCCAAAAAGGTGCCAGAAGTCGGGATGGATTGGCATGATTTTGAAGGCGGATGTGATGTCTATTTTTGCTAGCCAAGCGTTGCGACCGGCTGTTTTGATTAGAGTAATGGCTTGTTCTATAGCGTGGTAACTAAGCGAGTATTCTTCTGATGGAATAGTGCTGTTAATGCTAGGGAATATGGAATTGTGCGGAGCGGAGAGATCAATAATCAGGCGTTTTTTACCAGAAAATTTTCTAGTTGCAACGCCAATAGGACTAATACGAGAGACGCTGAACGGTGAGGCGGGGAATGGTCCTATCATGAAATTGTTATCGATTTCTTTTTTAATTAACAGGTCCACTGTTTCGGGTTCATTGGTTGCGGATTGTAGGTTGGGGCAGAATAAATCGAAGGAAGGGAGTGCTTGAACGCCCGGGTGGAATCCGTGGGTTAGACCTGAAATCAGAAAATCAGAAAAGTTAGTATCAGGGTGATAATGCAATTCGGAAGCCAAATTAGAAATATTCACTGGAGTCGACAGATAATTTCTTGATTTTTCTTGCTTTCAAGACCTGGCATACAATTTTTGCATGGGCGCCTCCACAGTAATTGCAAATGTGGAGGAATTTGCAAGGGGCCCTGAAACATCTGTTGATGTTAAAATTCTGGCAGATGTTGTGTTTTGGAGCGGAGGAGAGAGAAGAAGGGGGGAGCAGAGGAGGCAGGTTATAGCTGGGTGGTGAGGGACGTAACTGGTAGATTTTGGGGGTTGTGCGGAATCGGAGGAGGGAGTGATAAAGGGGCAGGAAGTGGTGGGGTGAAGACTGGAGCGGCAGACGGCGCAAGATAAATTACGGCATCCTAAAAATACTCGATTATGGAGTTCAAAGTCCAGAGCCCCCCAGTAAGGAATTTGATTCCATTGAGTTACTCGAATAGCGCATTTTGCTGAAAACAGTTTATGGTATGTGTAGAAATGTGTGCCCCCATAGGAGAGCGCGAGCTCGGCGATAATAGCCATGTAGTCATTGAGCTCACGCCTCCTATGAGGGAAGACTGAGCAGATGACGTCAGTGAAGCGTGCGAAGGCTATGGAGAATTCGGATAATGATAAAGTACGTGATTGTATATTAGAAGAAGATTTGAGAGTGACGGTGAATTCGCCGCAATCTACCTGGTGTTCTGCCGTGGGAGGTGAAATAGGTGAAAGGAGTGAAAAAAGATCTATATCTGCACCTGAGAGAATTTGGTTTTTTGTTGTATTGGACACTGCAGGTGGTTCCATGGCTAGAGCATTCTGCGGCGGAGGGAGGGGTGTGGCGGTGTAAAGGGTGAATGGGGGGCGTGACGCGGAAACTGGTGTGGGGAGAGAATGAATATTACGTACGGTGCTGGTGTGTGCTGGTGGACGGGTAGAGGAAGGAAGAAAATGGGGTTGAGTTGAAGTAGAGGGTAGGTTTGAGCTAAGAGGGTAGGAGGCTGAAGGTTGAGGAGGGAAGGATTGATTTTGAAGGAAAGAGGGAGGAACGGGAATATTAGGGTTGAAATGAGAAGCAGAGGTAGAAGGCATGTGAGGGCTAGTTTGTACGCTAGGGGGCGCTGGAGGCCAAGAGAAGGGGGTGGATCCAGGTTGAGGGTAGAACTGGGTGGCAGGGTTATGATCCTGGTGAGAGTCTTGTTGGTGGGAGTTGGGTGACGTAGTTTGGGGTTGCCGTGTTTCCATAGGGTGTTGTCCTGAGGGGGTGTGGTTTGACACATGTTTTTGTTTTGATTTCTTCTTTCCAGGTTGTGACAGAGTTGGATGCGAGTAAGGAGTGTGGCGAGAACTGGTCTTCCGGGTTGTTGGTCTTGCAGATGGGCTGAGTGAGGGGTGAGAGTCTGAGGTGGCGTTGGAGTATAATTTAAGCAGTTCCGGTTTATTGATGTTTCGGGGAGCGTTGATGCCAAGATCGGCTAGGAGTTTCCGGAGTTCAGGGACGGTGATTCTTTTGGACGGCTGGATGGATGAAGAGGCTGAGACATAGGATGAGGTAGGAGAAATGTTAATTATTCTTGAGGCTGTGGGAGATGGAGATCTGAGACGGTTTGATCTGGTGGATAAAGAGCGTGTAATTCTGCGGCCTCTTGTTTGTTCATCTGGTTGAGGCTGTGGATTTTGTGTTGGAAGATTGAATTGGGATGCCGGAGATTCGGTGTTGATTGTATGGATTGGGGGGTTGTTGTCCTGTGCATCTGGCGTAATGGTGGCATTGTTGTTGATGTTGCTGTTGGTATTGCTGCTGCTCATGGTGTTTGTTGTGGAGAATTCGTTGAAGATGTGATGATAGTTGGAGTTGATTTGTAGAAGCAATTTGGTAGACTCTGAAGAATATGATGGCGGTGGTAGTTGGTGGTAGCGGCAGTATGAGCAGCGGAAGCAGGCGGTAGTAGGCTGTAGCAGCATTAGCAGTGATAGCTGGTGGTAGCTTGGTTAGCCGCAGTAGTTGTGGGAGCGGCAGTGGCCGTGGAAGCAGGCCGAGCAGCGTTGGCGGGTGGTAGCGAGATGAAGCAGGCAGTAGAAGGTAGTCAAAGTATTCTAGTCGAAGGTAGTAGCAGGTTGTTGCGGGCTGAAGCAGGCTGAAGCGGCAGGCTGAAGCAGTAAGGGCGTTCTTCAAGGCGAAGATAGCGGTGATATGGAACCCGGGATATTTATAGTAGTTAAGGGATCATCTGATTGGTGCACGTTGATTTGGATAATGTGGGTCCAGCTGCTAGCAATCATAAGCACGTGATCCTCTCGAAATAAGTTTATAAATAAACTCCACATAAACTGAAAAAAAAAGGCATCATATCAGTGAAAACACTAGGGGCTCTATTTTAATGATCTAGACAAAGTCTAAAGCGCATGGAGCAAAAGAATTAAGCCCGTGTCTGAAAAATGAACAATAATAACGAAGTTTGGTCAAAAACTGAGTTATATCCAAAGCCACGTTCTATGCCACATATGGTCCAAATCCTGTCAGGTGGACAAATCTAAGCTTGTTTTAATAAGAACAAATATAAATATGCATATAATAAATAATACTACTACTACTAATAACATTATACAAAAGCAAGTTGTCGTGAATAAACTGAAAAAAGCCCCTCGAGATGAAGGCAATATTTTGTATTATTTTAGTCCTTTAATTATTTTTCATTTGTAAAAATATTTGCATATTGCTGTGTATCCTGCATGTTTCAAGCAATGTGTAAGCGAGGCGCACAACTAACATGCTCTGCGCTAGACCTTAAACCTGCTTTCAGCTGGTCTATTGCACAGTCTATTTTAGTTCCTCAAAATATCAACGTGCCAACAATGCACCTTAACACACCTCTTTTCTAGACCGACACACCCATGAGTCCATAAAGTGGTGCAAATGTATTTGCTATTTAAAGTTGCGGAAAACGGGAACATTAGGGTTGCTTGGTTTGAAAATAGCAACACGTCGGGGCAAACGCGTCTTGCGCCTTATTGCGCCGGGTGTTTGATAGGGCACTGGATATTGATTTCATTTTAGGATGTTAAGGAGTGTTACCCCAGTACTCAGGTACGATGTAACATTAATAGAAAATATAGACTTTTATGTAAATAAATTTATTGTAGTATTTAAATTCACTATTTGTAATTCCCCCAAAAATAATAATAATAAAAACTTGGCAACTATTCATCGGATAAAATACAGAATTATTGAAGGAACATACTGTAGCTTTGTTTCATTGAAATTTAATTTGCACTTGAATAATTTATCTTGGCTAATCATAGTTAGTGTAGGCTGCATCCAGCCATTTGTCTTTCTGCAAACTTTACAATTAATTGAAGTGTCATTAAATTATTACAGCTCATAATAATGTCTTGTGTCTAATTGTTTAGTATTGTGGCAAGTATCCAAGTACGTAAGAGGGATAATCTAGCCAGTTTTCAAAGAAAAAGCAACAGTGCTCAGCTTCACGTCAAGCTACTGATATACATGTTGGCTGTGTTCTGTGAAAACAACTGTCTAGATGTAAGTTATCACTTACTTTAAAGGGGTGGTCCACAGTCCATTTTTAAGGCTTGGTTGTGTTTATAAGATGCAAAGCAGAGTGTGCTCATGCATCATTTGTAGAAAATCCTGTTATTTTTTCATATCTTTGATTATATACAGCTACTCAGCTAAGATGAAAACTTTTCTAGTTTCTCTGAAAGGCCCACCCTCAAGAGGCTCTGATTGGTCAGCTAACATAAGGTGCTGTGATTCACGGATCGGCTCCACGTCACCAGTAAGCATCACGCCTCCACAAGTACGCGCTTTGCCTCTGCTGTGTAAATATTGTCAGTCAGTAGTAGCTGTTAGCCGTATCAGTTTGAGCCTTAATCAGAGAGAAAATGAAAAGTGTTTTGTGAAAATTATGTAAAAAGAAAAGATGTAGAATGCAGGGAAAGCGGCCGCATAGAGAAACACTGCAGCGCTGGTGAAGATTGTGGGTGTTTCGACAGATAAATATAAATTTGTAGCTAAATTGTTTATGGTGTCAAACAGAATTTCCCATTGTTTACATCCTTGTTTATGTCCTTGCTACAACATACTGTTAACGCAAACACTATGCATGTCATAGATCAATTTTAACAAAAAAAATACTTACAGGTCATGCCCGTAGCCGGGGGTGGGGGGGGGGGGGGGTATTCAGGTGGTTCGAACGAACCACCTCCCATGGCCGAAAGGTCCAGAATTTGTCCTTTTAATTATTTTATGTAACTTAATTTTTATAATATATTTATTATATAATTATTATAATATATTATATTCAATATATATTGTAATAAAGTGGATTTTTAATAACTATGGCCAGTAATTCGAATCCCATGGAGCCTTAAAGCCACAATAATGTGACGCGAGTCACCTGACATAACCCACTGCGTGGTAACATTTGAATCATTGATGCGACATCTATACTGAGTAACGCTATGGGTCGAAAAGAGCAAGAGTGGCAGAAAAGGCAGGCAGCGGTGTCATTATCGCAAAACATATGCATGTGCAAAACAACATATGTTCAAAAAGACTACCAAACAAGGTAAGGCTAAACTTACTTCCTAACAGATGAAAATCTGTCCCTATGCATGAGGTTCTAGGCTAACTGGCCGCATTAGCCGGGATGTCCTGTACATTTATTGACTTGTCCAATACATGACCTCCCTTTCCCTATTTTTGCCATTATTTTTTTTAAATAACTGTCGAACGAAAGCTTTACTGGCAAACGGAGTCCTCAGCCGTCAGATGTCACTTCTCAGCAAAAGGCGCTACTGCCGTCACGTCTGTGTTTTTGAAGCTGTTTGGTCACTTCATTTGTTTTATTCTGATCGGATATAAATCAGATCGCTCAAACCTCTTCAGAAGGTGATCTGGGATGCATTCCAGATGAAACTGGACAGGTCTAATCATTTTTTAGACTAAGTTAATATAAATAAAATAAAATATGACCTGGAGAAAATCTGACCTGCTCCTAAAACACCTGTACTGTAGGTGCGCTTTTACAGACAAAATTCTAATAAAAACATGTTTACTATAAGCATGAAACATGTGCTCTAACTTTTCAGGCCTGTGGTTCAGAAGACCCACCCCTCACTGACAAAGGTCCAGAATTTGTCCCATACATGAGCGCATTTGTCCTATTTTGACTGCTTATGTCGTCACAAATAATGAAAATAATCCATCGAAAAAGGCTTTAAAACCAAACGAAATCCTCTGACGGCTGTTGCGTTGGTGGGACTTCAGCTAATCAGTTTTGGCCAATGCTAACAAATATTTTAATTTTATAATCTGATGTAAGAGAAGTCTTCTTTCACTACGGTCTTGTTTTTAAACAGAGAAAACATTTTACAGGTAACTTTAATTCTGAAATAAAAATGAGGAATAAAAAGGTTTGAAGCACCAGAAGCGGACCATATTACATTAATTTGAATATATTTTGGCTATTGTTGATATCCAGGAATTCTCAAATGTACTTTTTTTTTTACCAAAGAGGCTAAAATTCTAAAGAATTCATTTTTATTGTTTTATTATTATTATTATTATATATTATTACTATTATTATGTTCTAATTTCATTTAAGGGGTTCCTCAAGTGATTGTCATGACTAAAGTGGATCAAGCCTGTCCACTGGTTGAGGAAGACGTGGGAAAGATCAAAGAGAGTGTAAATGATGACATTAAGGGATAATTAAATAATGCCCATTGGGAGATGGGGTCATTTTAGGGTGAGTTTACACATACATGTTATTTTAGTGCATCATTTTAAAATGAAACTATTTTTGTCATCACTTCTGTTTTCCACATTTATTTAAAAAAAAAAAAACATCACACACGCACACACACACACGTTTGTTTTTGTGAAAATTGGGTACATTACATAGGCTTCCATTCATTTTCACCCCACCCTACCCCTAAACCCAACCATCACAGGAGACAGTGTACAGCTTTACTCCCTGAAAAAACTCATCCTGTGGGGTTTATAAGCTTTTTGAGAAGTGAGGACGTCACCAATGTCCTCATTTTTCACCTCCTTTTTGTAATACCTGTGTATTACCCATACCCATGTCAATATGCAGATTTGTGTCCTGATATGTCACAAAAACACGTACACACACACACACACACACACACACACACACCACACACACACACTATGAACCCCACTGGGGGGGTGTGGGGGGGGGGGGGGGGGTCAATAGACAGAAAGACCAACGAGGTGTGAGCAACGGGGATTGCTGCTCAGTCCACTACTACGTTATGGTGGCATCTCCCGTCCTCCTGTGCCCTGTTCACCAGCTTAGACCACAGCCAACTCACAAGATGGCGGCCACCAGCCCTCCAGCTCACAAGATGTTAAGCTCAAATCTGCCACCAGCTCACAAGATGGCTTTCTTTCCGAGTCTGTTAGGGGTTAGATGAACTGCCAGTGCCTCCTGAACCAAAGCCTCCGGACCCACTGGGGTTAGATGAACTGCCAGTGCCTCCTGAACCAAAGCCTCCGGACCCACTGGGGTTAGATGAACTGCCAGTGCCTCCTGAACCAAAGCCTCCGGACCCACTGGGGTTAGATGAACTGCCAGTGCCTCCTGAACCAAAGCCTCCGGACCCACTGGGGTTAGATGAACTGCCAGTGCCTCCTGAGCCAAAGCCTCCTGACCCACTGGGGTTAGATGAACTGCCAGTACCCCTGAACCAAAGTCTTTTGACCCACTGGGGTTGAATGAACTGCCAGTGCCTTCTGAACCTAAGCCTCCTAACTCACTAGGATTTAATGAACTGCCAGTGCCTCCTGAACCAAAGCCTCCTGACCCACTGGGGCTGAATGAACTGCCAGTGCCTCCTGAACCAAAGCCTCCGGACCCACTGGGGTTAGATGAACTGCCAGTGCCTCCTGAACCAAAGCCTCCTTACCCACTGGGGTTAGATGAACTGCCAGTGCCTCCTGAACCAAAGCCTCCGGACCCACTGGGGTTAGATGAACTGCCAGTGCCTCCTGAACCAAAGCCTCCGGACCCACTGGGGTTAGATGAACTGCCAGTGCCTCCTGAACCAAAGCCTCCTGACCCACTGGGGTTAGATGAACTGCCAGTACCCCCTGAACCAAAGTCTTTTGACCCACTGGGGTTGAATGAACTGCCAGTGCCTCCTGAACCTAAACCTCCTAACTCACTGGGATTTGACGAACTGCCAGTGCCTACTGAACCAAAGCCTCCTGACCCACTGGGGCTGAATGAACTACCATTGCCTCCTGAACCAAGGCCTCCAGGATTTCCGCAACTCCACGCTCCAGGAAACCTGGGGGATGGGGGCACCGGAGGGCTCTGTCACAATCACCGGCAATCTAATCCTCGCAGATCGCATAGAGCTACAAATCTGCCGGTATATGGACAACAAGATCCAGTCTTGCAACACACGCACACCTGCTCCAAGTCTCCAATGATTAGACTCACACAGCTGATGCTGCTCATGGACTGATTTCACTACACTTAAAAATAGTTATACCAGTTTATAAGATTGTAGTCTGTGCAAAATACCATCAATGTGGTAATTATAATTGGCATTACTTATGAGCAACTATTAAATTGCATTAAGAAAAAAAACATCACCTCAGTCAGGAGTTGTGTAGGATATTAGCACTAGTAGTAGCGTTTAACTAAACTATTTATCTTTAACAAACGAGATGCAGTGCAAGAAGGATCATAACTGTGACACTGTAAAGTTACAAAGTTCTGGTGAAAAAGTGTACTAATGCACTGTATAGCTGATGTACTTTTAAGGTTGGTAAAATGACAAAGTTTTTGTAAGGTTTTTGATGAAAAATACAGGTTGTAATATTTAAATTCATGCATGGCTGTTTGATATATAAACTGTTTAAGTATAAAGATTATTATTCTACTAGACTTTGTCTGTCTCTAATAACTTTGTTCTAGTGATGTGTCGTTCGTGAACGAGCCGGCTCTAAGAGCCGATTCTTTGTAGCGAACGAGAAGAGCCGACTCCCGTCGAGGAGAGATGAATCTTCTGCCGTAAGTAGGGGCGGGGCTTCATTTGGAACAACCATGCGGCTAATCACATGGGGGGGCCCACTAGGATCATACCATTATGTGAAAGAAGGAAAGGGGGTATATGCTTTTAAGATAGCGAGTGTAGTGGTACAGGCCAGGTACACAGAGCGACAGAGAGAGGCTGGGAAGATGGCATTAAATGCGAGTCCACTGGGAGAAAGTAAAAAATAAGTGAAAAACAAAAAGAAGCAGCATCTGAATTTTAAAGAATTTCCCTCTTTTTAAATATATGTTTTTGTTAATTTATGACTGAATGATGATTATGTCATTTGAAATGGACCTGGAATGTGACAAAAATGCAAATTGGTATGTGTTATTTTTCTTGAAGGGATGGTTTGAGATTTTTTTCTTTTGGAAAGTTTGTAATGTAATGTAATGTGTATTTATATAGCGCATTTATTGTGTATGGCCATACACCCAAAGCGCTTCACAATCATGAGGGGAGTCTCTCCACTCCACCACCACTGTGTAGCATCCACTTGGATGATGCGACGGCAGCCACAGGACAACAGCGCCAGTGCGCTCACCACACACCAGCTATTGATGGAGTGGAGAGGCAGTGATAGAGCCAATTTGATGGATGGGGATGATTGGAGGCCATGATGGTATGGGCTGATTGAGGGACTTTGGCTAAGACACCGGGGTTACACCCCTACTCTTTTACTAGGAGTGCCATGGGATTTTTTTTAATGACCACAGAGAGTCAGGACCTCCATTTAACGTCTCATCCGAAAGACGGCGCCCACAGATAGTATAGTGTCCCCTTCACTATACTGAGGCATTAGTACTCACACAGACCACAGGTTGAGCACCCCCTGCTGGCCTCTCTAACACCACTTCCAACATCAACCTAGTTTTCCCATGTGGTCTCCCATCCAGGTACTGACCAGGCTCAGCCCTGCTTAGCTTCAGTGAGTAACCGGTCTTGGGCTGCAGGGTGATATGGCTGTGGCTGTTTTTACATTGTATGTCGAAAACTGAGAAAATAATACACTCCAGAGAGGGAATGTGTGTACTTGTGCCATTTTTATAAACTTAAAATTCACCTCAGTCAGGAGTTGAATGTGTAGGATATCATCAATCCTCTGTTTTTAGTAGGACTTTCCTTGGCCTATCCATGGGGTTCAACTACTGGAGTGCAAGAAGGATCATAACTGTGACACTGTAAAGGTACAAAGTTCTGGTGAAAAAGAGTACTAATGCACTGTATAGCTGATGTATTTTCAGGCTGGTTAATTGTCAAGTTTTTGTTAGGCATTTGATTAAACATACAGGTTGTAATATATAAATTCATACACTGCTGTTTGATATATAAACTGTTTAATATAAAGATTATTATTCTATTTGGCTTTTTCTGTATCTACTGTACCTAATAACTTTGTTCCAATTTCTCTGCAATAACAAAGCACTTTCAAATCCCTTTCAGTTTCCATTTCCCATAAACACAGCATGTTCTAGTAAATGATTCAGTTTCTTAATAGATTTATTTTTCTTTTTCTTTCACTTTTTTTTACAAAAAACATTTACAATTGTATAAATGTTGCTATTTAATTAGGAAAAAAAGTGGCAATACTTACAAATGTATTTGATTGTGTTTGTAAAAGTGAAAGTGAAACTTTAAACGGTTATAAAGAAGCACTGCAGCGCAGACCGAGCTGCAGACTGACTGAGAAACTGTAAGTCACCTCTTCGGCTGGGTAAAACAAAAAAATGGGAGCCGCACCATCCCTGGGTGAGATGACCATTTTATGTGTGATAATACAATATTGATTTCATTTCAATCTTTTTTTAATTCAGCAGTCGTCTTATTTATGAATTACTTAATTTTTATTTATTTTTTAAGAATTGAGAAGCCATGGAGGAAATTTGACTGGGGGTAAGTTTATCTCATTATATACAGTTGAAGTCAGAATTATTAGCCCCCCCTTTGATTTTTTTTTCCTTTTAAAATATTTCTTAAATGATGTTTAAAAGAGCAAGGAAATTTTCACAGTATGTCTCATAATATTTTTCTTCTGGAGAAAGTCTTATTTATTTTATTTCGGCTGCAATAAAAGCAGTTTTTAATTTTTTAAAACCCTTTTAAGGTCAAAATTATTAGCTTTAAGCTATATTTTTTCCATAGTCTACAGAACAAACCATCGTTATACAATAACTTGCCTAATTACCCTAACCTGCCTAGTTAACCTAATTAAGCTGTATAGAAGTGTCTTGAAAAATATCTAGTCAAATATTATTTACTGTCATCATGACAAAGATAAAATAAATCAGTTATTAGAAATGAGTTATTAAAACTATTATGATTAGAAATGGGTTGAAAAAAATCTGCTCTCCATTAAACAGAAATTTGGGAAAAAAATAAACAGGGGGCGAATAATTCAGGGGGCTAATAATTCTCCATATATATATATATATATATATATATATATATATATATATATATATATATATATATATATAAATAAATACTTAAAATAAAAGTTTAGATATTTATCTGAGAGCACCAATAAAAGCTTCAATAGTAATTTAGAAACTGTTATTAGTATCTTTTGCACATTCATAGTTTCTGTTTAATGATTATGTAACGGGTGTGGTCACATGAAGGAAATTCTGAAAAAGATAATAAATAAAAAAATAAATGCATTACTTTATAAATAATAGAGACACTTTATTTAAAACCGCAGATTAGAAGATGAACTTGATTAATAGAAACGCTACTATAATAACTGTTATTTGCAAACCTTTGAGCACTAAGTAATTTTGTTTCCTGTACTTGCACAGACAGAAAGAAAAGCTGAAGAAGCGTCTAGAAGAGTTCTCTGTGAGTAATCCAGATGTAAGGTGCATCAAGATCCTGGTAGCTGGACAAATCGGTGCAGGGAAGTCCAGCTTTATTAATTCTGTCAACAACACCTTCCAAGGACGAATCACAAGTTCAGCACTGGTTGACTCATGTGGAGGCACCAGTTTTACAAAAGAAGTATGTTTTTTTTTTTTTTTTTTTTTTTTTTAATAATATTGGTAAATAAATTGTTAATTACATTAAGATAATATAAAGGGTGTTGTATTAACAGCTTCCTACTTTTTTGTTTTGTAGCTAAAAGCACACCGAGTCAGAGGTGAGAAAGGGGATTTACCTTTTTACCTGAGTGACATCATGGGTTTAGAACCTAAAATACTGGCAGGGACTCAGCCGGATGATGTCATCAAAACCATATATGGATATGTGAAGGATGAATACAAAGTAATTAAATCACCTTCATTTAAGAAATATTTTTATATTGATTTTAGGATTATTAAAATTTTTGCTTTATCTGAACTATTCACATATTTTGTTTTTTATTTTAAATCTTAGTTTAACCCAGAGAAGTCAATCAGTGACAAGAATCAAGATTACGTCACTGACCCTTCACTCTCTGATCAAGCTTTCTGTCTGGTTTATGTTGTGGATGCAAATACGGTCCAATTCATAGATCGCGGACTTATTGATAAACTGAAGATAATCCGCCATGCCATCAGCGATGACAGTAAGACTTACTCGTATTTGATTTGGTGATTTCATGTAATGTGATGTTGATACTATTGAGAAATAAGATAAAGGACCACATTATTATTCCTATTTTCTTCCATTATATTATCTGAACTTAAGGTTAGGCATTCGAAACAGCGCTGTTTTTTTTTTTTCAACTACTGTATTTTGGGCATCAGCTATTTAAAATGTGTTGTAAAATACTAATTTTCCTTAAATCTTTGGCATATTGTTACTAAACTTTTTAAAATATATATTTTTTTTAAATGTAACATTTTTTTAATGGTATTTAGTAGTATTTTTTCAGTAAGACCGTGAAGAATCCAGAGTCCTGTTGTAAATTTCACACACTGTAAAATTGCAGAGTGAGACTTTACACCACTGACCATGCTCCTACTCTATACTTTTGGTCACACGTTATTTTGATGGTCCGTTTGTTGAATTTAAGTTACATTGCAACTAATTATCATTAGATTATAAGTAGACTGTTAGGTTGGTTGGGGTTAGGGTTGGGGTTGGGTTAGTGTAAGTTGACATGTAATTGCAAAGTTTTTTATAGTCAGTTAAATGTCTGTTGAAGGACTGTTAAATGTCAGTGTCAACAGATATTAAGCAGACAGTCTACTAATACTCAAATGGACCATCAAAATAAAGTGTTACCTACTTTTTTTAGGGATTCCTCAAGTGCTCATTATGACTAAAGTGGATGAAGCCTGTCCACTGGTGAAGGAAGACCTAAGAAAGCTCTACACCAGCAAGAAGATCAAAGAAAAGGTAAACGAAGTCTCTGTGAAATCTAAAATAAGGTTTTGTTGCTTTTAGATAGTGTCAACATGCGGTTTATATAACAGTTAGAAAAATGCATATAGAATATTTGGTTGAAAAATATTGAAGAAATCATCTTGGATAACACATTTATAGAACTGTAACAACAGCTATGTTTCTATCGAAAAAAGCTAAACTGAAATATTTCATTAAAGATTTGCAAATAACAGTTTACATCCAGTGAGTCAAAGAGAACAACATTTTTACTTCCTGATATACTGGCTCCAATATTAAAAAGAAAAACAGAATTTGCTGCACTAGGAGAAGTATTGGTAACACTTTATAATAACTACACACTATGAATCATTTACTAAGCATTAGCATCTAGTTATTAATTATTTGTTAAGCATTAACTCTACATTAATAAGCGCTGGTTAACAGTTATAACTGCAGCCACAAATGCTTTATTCTTGACCTACAACCACATTTATAACGTGCTTAATAATTGTACTTTTATACTTTGTTAATGATTTATTTTTCAGTTCTAAATTAAGTATTGCATTATTTACAAACCATTTGTATTTAAGAGCATTTGGTGGTTTTTAAGATCATTCAGAATGAGTTAGTAAATGATTAATAAACTATTGAAATCAACGTTTATATATCTTATTATTCAGACATATCGTCACCTTAGAATTATAAGGTTCTATCTGACATTTTTTGTCAAATTTGAGTTATTGACATATTCTTATTAAATGACAACTTATTTACATTATAGGACGTGTTTTTATAAGGTGTTTACATTAAGACGTTTTTAAAAAAAACAAATGTTACACACAAGCTGTTTGCTATGGAATGCAAAAACTTTGAAGCTCAATATCTCAAAATCATTCAGAACGCAGATAGAACCTTATAATTCCAAGGTGACGATATAGTAATGGTTACTATGTATGTTAATAAATGCTTTATTAACTCAACTTCCTCCAGTTTTGTGACCAAATCTAAAGTGAGGGCTGTTTATGCTTTATAAATCCCTTATAAATGACAATTAAAGGCTTATAAACAGTAATCTTTGCAATCTTATCTAAAAAGTAAAATTACTGTAAAGTTTACACATTGCTGAATAACAGGAGTGTCAAAAAACAACATAAAATTGGATAAAACAACAACAATATAATAATGTAACAATATAATAAGATGCGATGTTAAAACTGTCCAGTAATTTTATTTTAGATAAGGTTGCAAAGATTTATTTTTCATTTGAAGTACAGTTTCATTTGTATCTTCAACCGAATAAGTATGAATATTGTCGTTTATGTTCTTTTCCTGTTTAGAATTTAATTAACCCTTTAATTGTCATTTATAAGGGATTTATAAAGCATAAATAGTCCTCACTTTAGATTAGGTCAAAACTGGATAAAGTTGAGTTAATAAAGCATTTATTAACATATAAATTAACTATTAGTATATGCCTGAATAATAAGAATTATAAATGGTAATTTCAATAGTTTATTAATCATTTACTAACTAATTCTGACTGATCTTAAAAAACCACCAACTATGGTTAAATAACTGGTTTGTAAATAATGCAATACTTAATTTTGTAATGAAAAATAAATCATTAACAAAGTATGAAAGTACAATTATTAAGCACATTATAAATGTTGTTGTAAGTCAAGAATACAGCATTTGTAGCTGCAGTTATAAACTGTTTAATAACGTTTATTAATGTAGAGTTAATGCTTAACAGATAATGAATTCACTATTTGCTAATGCTTTATAAATGGTTCATAGTGTGTAGTTATTATAAAGTGTTACCGAATAATCAAATAATAACAGCTATTATTCCTGGTAATGATGCATCAGTAATTGACGACATGGTGTCAGCAGGAACACAGATAAAATAAATTGTATATTATTGTTTTTACCTTTTATTGATGTTTGTGTCATTGTGTGTGTGTGTGTGTGTGTTTTTGTCTGTGTGTGTTTTCTAGATGGACATGTGCAGTGATGCAATTGGTGTGCCAAAGAACTTCATCTTCCCAGTCAAGAACTACTGTGATGAGATTGACGTAGATGATGATGTTGATGTTCTCATTCTGAAGGCATTTGATCAAATTGTAAACCTTGCTAATGACAGACTGAGAGACAGAGCTTCAGAGTGAAGTAAAACTTGTGAATGAAGGCATTATCGTAAATGCAGCCTTTTTTATTATATTTGTCTGTATATCAAGAGATACCTAAGAATAACTTTTTCAGTAAAAAAGAATAAAAGAAGAATAAAAAGGTAGGGCAAAAAAATAAATAAAAAATGACCGGCTTGCGGATGAATTGAGAAATATCGTAAAAAAAGTAAGATATTGTTTTCATATTAGGATGCTAGGGAGTGTTACCCCAATATAAGGTGAGATGTACAGTTGAAGTCAGAATTATTAGCCCCCTTTTATTTATTATTTTTATATATATATATATATATATATATATATATATATATATATATTATATATATATTATATATATATATATATATATATATTTCCCAAATGATGTTTAACAGAGCAAGAAGTTTTTCACAGTATGTCTGATAATATTTTTTTCTTCTGGAGAAAGTCTTATTTGTTTTATTTTGGCTAGAATAAAAGCAGTTTTTTATTTTTTAAAAACCATTTTAAGGTAAAAATTATTAGCCCCTTTAAGCTATATGTTTTTTCGATAGTCTACAGAACAAACCACTGTTATACAATAACTTGCCTAATTTCCAAACCTGCCTAGTTAACCGAATTAACTTAGTTAAGCCTTTGAATGTCACTAAGCTAAATACTAGTATCTTGAAAATATCTAGTCGAATATTACTTACTGTCATCATGACAAAGATAAAATAAATCAGTTATTAGAAATGAGTTATTAAAACTATTTGTTTTAAAATAAGTGTTGAAAAAATTTCTCTTCGTTAAACAGAAATTGGGGAAAAAATAAACAGGGGGGCCAATAATTCAGGGGGGCTAATAATTCTGAGTTCAACTGTATATGTAGGTTGGTTGTTTTATGTAAATACATTTAGTATGGTAGTTGAATCCCCCCCCCCCCCCCCCCCCCCCCCCCCCCCCCCCCCCCCCCATTTCTGTGTGAACTACTGGCTAGATACAAGTTATCACTTACTTTAAGAAAACTCCATGTTAAATGTATTCATTGAAAGATGTTGATCCTGAAACAACTTTGAATCAACCCAGATTGATAAGTTTAAAGGTTATGTTAAGTTTAGATCCCTCAGTTAGATCCCATTATTTTTGACCAAGAATTTCCCTCTGATTTTAGGTATGACTTACAGTTAGGATAAGGGGTATGTATTATGTTTCGATGTAAATTCTCGTGGCCACTTGAGGTCTCGCTGGTCGCCGTCACTTACCTCAGCTGATTAGCAGCTGAACTTGGCATATACATCGTATTTTTGTGTTGTTTATTGTGGCTTTACACAGTCAGTTGCCTTTTGGAATATTTCTTACAATAATTATAATAAAAAACCCGGCCCCCGAGGCAATTTGTTCCGGCCCCCCAAATAGTGTGACCAAGACATCAAAAATAAATTTAGTTCAGTCGAAAAACGGCCGCTATAGTTATGAAGTGGCGTGCGTCTGATTAATGCAGCACAAGCTGCAGTTAAAGGCTGCACAGAGCGAAAGTGAGTGGCGCGAGCAGCCGAAAACATTTGGATATGTTTGTAGAAAAGGGGCGATGTTTGTGGAAGGGCATCTACTGCGTAAAACATGTGCTGGATAAGTTGGTGGTTCATTCCGCTGTGGCGACCCCAGATTAATAAAGGGACTAAGCCGAAAAAAAAATGAATAAATGAATGAATGAATGTAGAAAAGGCCTTTTGTACAATGCACTGATATCCTTAATAGGGATGCTATTATCCCCTCTTTTATTCATTAAAGGCTTCTCAACGCCGCATATCTGTTGCACAGAAAAAAGCTGCTGCAACTAAACAAAGTTATGTCAATATGCACGCACATTGGATTAACTATAGCAGCAAGCCGTTGACATATTGCGGGAACGTACATTATTTCCAATTGAGACATGCGCATATTGCAAGCTGTGCGCGCACGGCTCACAAGTGGACCGACACACTCGCGCCCTGCAGGCTCGGCACACAGTAGAATGATCTCAGGCTGTAGTGGTGAGAGTTGTGCGTGGCTTCCAGTGCAATGTAAACAAAAGATATGTTAGATGAATTATTACAAATTATTAAAATGATTATGTATGTATGAATGCAGATAATAACAGCAGTTCATTTAAATTCTTAGCTAATATAAAGTTTAAATTAACATTAGACAAATACTATTTTTGATTTATTCTTAATTTTTTATGTATTTGTTCATTGTTCTGTCTTTTATTTTCATTGTAAAATTATCACACCTTTATTTTTAATTCCAAAGAAAGATATGGACTATTGTGTGTTTTTTATTATTTTTTTGTGCTGTATTTGGTTACTGAGCAGAAATAAACAACACTTTAATATATAAGCAGTTTTCTTGTGATTTTCTAAACTAGTAGTGTTTTAAATTTAATAAATGCATAATAATGGTGATAACTGTGAAACCATGATTATTCTTCAGACTATATAATCATACAACCAAAATCTATAATCGTTGCATCCCTAATTGTTATGCAGTTTAAAACATAACCCATGAATGTGTCTGAATGTAGAAGAAGCCTACTTACGCAATACACTGATTTTGTGCCTCGAAATACATTTGGATACGCTTGTAAAAAAAGCCACATTGAACAATGCACTGATGTTATGTAGTTTCAAAATACAACATGTTAACGTTTTAATGTAGAGAAAGTCAACGTGGGTGTCTTAAAGAGAAAAAATACAGCATATGAGCTCTTATATTGCTGTTGTGTCATCACTTATATTGCAAGTCATATCTCTCCGGCCCCCCGTTTGGGATGGTTTTCATGAACTGGCCCCCATGACAAACTAATTGAATAGCCCTGTCATACAGTGTTATGCCTGGATTTCATCAATAGCCTTGCATTTACTAACACAGACTATATTTGAAGTGTTTGGAAGAAATTCGCATTTTCCTCCTGTAGAAAAGCATCATAAGAACAATGTTTAGTGGCTCAATGTATTACAGCAGTGTTTTAAAAGTTTAAACACTTTCTTGAAATAGTATACAACCAAGCGCATGTGGTCAGAACACAAACGAGTTGCAGGTAATGAAGTATTAAGCGTTTCTCCCAAAGAAAATCCTATCTAAGCAAAATGCCAGCATGTGTCTAGCTCCGCTCACGCTCTGCCTCTTTACCCTTGTTTGGTATCCCCGATTGGTGCGATGGCGCGCGAACAAAATGGCGACGGTTGGCCACGCCTACTGGTAGCTTCTTTGGGTCTTCAGGAACCTATGGGTGACGTCATTGATACTACGTCCATATCTTTTACAGTCTATGATTCTTACTAACAGAGATATGAAAATAAAATGCATCTCACTGTACAATTAGCCGTTTTTCTTTTTCTTTCTTTTTTTCTAGACAATTCCTTCCCTCAGCTCAATTACCAGTTTAAAACTCTTTCCAAACTTGCATGAGACGTGTGGCAGGTGGTCTGTGGGCTGGCAGAGAAGCCTCTATTGTCTTCTGATGCAGAATAATAGAAATAGTAAGGACAATTGAAGTTTTTTAAACAATGATCAAATGAAGCATTTGTGCATTAGATAAATATCCCAGATTTATCAAAGAGAAGCAGGTAGGAGTTTGTCTCCCTGTGTTAAATATGGCAGGATCTTTTTTTTTCATTGTAGGCTATATTTAAATTTAGAATGGCTTGCATTTAATAGATTGCAGTTATCTTCTTTGTATTCAGATAATACAAAAGCTATCCAAGCCTGCATAGCACTATTATAACACATGATTATCTTCCTGTCAATGTGAATTAGGCAAGTTTATTACAAAAGGAGGGTTTACACTGTACTAAATACTGAATACTTTTAAAAGGTTTTAAAATGCATTTAATGTAATTAAATTTACCTGAAAACAGTTCTTTGGGGGAATTTCGGAATCTACAGGGTGGGCCATTTATATGGATACACCTTAGTAAAATGGGAATGGTTTCCTGAATAGAGTTTTCTGAAAAGTGGATTGGTCGTCGTGGGCCAGTTGAATGGCCCCCAAGGTCTCCCAATCTGACCCCTTTAGACTTTTATCTTTGGGGTCACCTGAAGGCAATTGTCTATGGTGTGAAGATACAAGATGTGCAGCACCTGAAACTACGGATACTGGAAACCTGTGCTGGCATTTCTCGCGGTGTTGCTATCAGTGTGTGTGAAGAGTGGGAGAAGAGGGTTGCATTGACAATCCAACACAATGGGCAGCATTGAACACATTTTATAAGTGGTCAGAAACTTGTAAATAACTCATAAAAGAATAAAGTTACGTTAAAACAAAGCACATCATTGTTTTACTTGTGAAATAGCCAATTATTTTGATGTGTCACATGACCCTCTTCCTATTGAAAAAACAAAAGTTGGATCCAAGATGGCCAACTTCAAAATGGCCACCATGGTCACCACCCATCTTCAAAAGTTTGCCCCTCACATATACTAATGTGCCACAAACTGGACGTTAATATCACCAACCATTCTCATTTTATTAAGGTGTATCCATATAAATGGCCCACACTGTATAATGCACGTTTTCGAAAACGAAAATGTGATTTGTGACAGCATTCACATTAAATATATGTACACTCGCTATAGACATAGTGAGGCTGGTTTACAAGCTAATGATGATTTAGAGCTTGCTATGAAGAGATGTGGGACCAGCTGTGGTCAATCATAAGCACTTGACAAAAAATAGTAAGGACAATTGAAGTTATTTAAACAATGATCAAATGAAGCATTTGTGCATTAGATAAATATCCCAGATCAAAGAGAAGCAGGTAGGAGTTTGTCTCCCTGTGTTAAATATGGCAGGATCTTTTTTTTTCATTGTAGGCTATATTTAAATTTAGAATGGCTTGCATTTAACAGATTGCAGTTATCTTCTTTGTATTCAGATAATACAAAAGCTATCCAAGCCTGCATAGCACTATTATAACACATGATTATTATCTTCCTGTCAATGTGAATTAGGCAAGTTTATTACAAAAGGAGGGTTTACACTGTACTAAAAACTGAATACTTTTAAAAGGTTTTAAAATGCATTTAATGTAATTAAATTTACCTGAAAACAGTTCTTTGGGGGAATTTCGGAATCTACAGGGTGGGCCATTTATATGGATACACCTTAGTAAAATGGGAATGGTTTCCTGAATAGAGTTTTCTGAAAAGTGGATTGGTCGTCGTGGGCCAGTTGAATGGCCCCCAAGGTCTCCCGATCTGACCCCTTTAGACTTTTATCTTTGGGGTCACTGAAGGCAATTGTCTATGGTGTGAAGATACAAGATGTGCAGCACCTGAAACTACGGATACTGGAAACCTGTGCTGGCATTTCTACCGCGGTGTTGCTATCAGTGTGTGAAGAGTGGGAGAAGAGGGTTGCATTGATAATCCAACACAATGGGCACATTGAACACATTTTATAAGTGGTCAGAAACTTGTAAATAACTCATAAAAGAATAAAGTTACGTTTAAACAAAGCACATCATTGTTTTACTTGTGAAATTCCCAATTAGTTTGATGTGTCACATGACCCTCTTCCTATTGAAAAAACAAAAGTTGGATCCAAGATGGCCAACTTCAAAATGGCACCATGGTCACCACCCATCTTCAAAAGTTTGCCCCCTCACATAATAATGTGCCACAAACTGGACGTTAATATCACCAACCATTCTCCTTTTATTAAGGTGTATCCATATAAATGGCCCACACTGTATAATGCACGTTTTCGAAAACGAAAATGTGATTTGTGACAGCATTCACATGTAAATATATGTACACTCTCTATAGACATAAGTGAGGCTGGTTTACAAGCTAATGATGATTTAGAGCTTGCTATGAAGAGATGTGGGGACCAGCTGTGGTCAATCATAAGCACTTGATTCTCTCGAATTTAGTTTATAAATAGACTTACATAAGCCAGTTCTACCAAGAGATTGAGCCATGATGACAGATTTTCTCTTTCCTCTGTAGCGTATATAGTAAGAAGAATACAATATCTTGGATGAGCAATAAGGTAAAAGTGGGAGCTGTTTCCTTGGTGGGACTTACAGTATTCACTGTGATGTTCAATTGTAAACATGCTACTGGACCTGCAGGGTTCCAACAGATGATCATAAACTAAAGGCAAAACCCACTCAGTACTTTGTCACCCCTGCATGTGCTTGATATTGAAGTGCAGGAGATGGCTGATGCTCCCAGGAGTTCATTGTGATGTCTAGCAGCCTACAGCGATGATGAAAAAAAAAAAAAGAAAAGAAGTATAGCCATGTGTACATGTACACATTTTGTAGTTGTTGTTGCTTTTGCATTTCGATTAAAATCATTTCAATTGTACTGTTTACATGAGACGCTAGACATTTCAATATAGTGTTTACATGTGCAGGTGCTTTCAGTTGGAATGCTTACAATAGCCTGACCTCTGTCTGCCTTTTATTCCTGTCAATATGAGTCCCATTATTTCTTATGCATGCTGTTTTTATGATAAGGGTTGCTTTAACAGTGTAAATGTGTACACTGTGTACTAGGTATGAGGAGAATGCATAAACATGAAGCTGAGCATTTTGGTGGCTGCACAAACATCTTAACACTGCCACTCTATTCCTCTAAAAGCAGAAACTTAGATAAAGGTCTGTAGTAAGAACTAATGGGAGCAGGTTGCATTGCTTGTATTTAGTGACCTGGAATGAAACCAAGCTTTCACATGAGTCCCTGTTAATTGTATGGATTTGTGTGCTTAGACTTGAACAGCATTCATCAGCCAATCAGATGTAAGGGATAAGTTTATAGTTTATTTAAAGTTTAGGCTTAAGCCTTGTTTATACTTCTGTGTCAAGTGATCGGCATGACCCACGGCGCAAGCCTCGCACATAGCCGTGCATTTATACTTCTGCGCGCTGTTTCTGTTTCTCTGCAATACACTTCCGAAACGCTAGCTGGCAGTAGGTGTTTATGTTTCTCTGTGTCGAGTTTCTTCGCTGGTGTTTTGTGTTTCTAAACACTTCCTTAATGTACAAGTGGCTAAATTCGGTCATTTTGAGGCGGAACGGTGGACGTGCAACAACTTTAATCAGAAGGTAAACACAAAACAACAGTCTCCATCCGGAGCTCCTTCACGGGCCTCCACACTTGTAAACACTCGCTGCATCAGGCGCGCGGCTCTCACCTACGCTCACACTCGTCAGCGCTACCAAGCCGACCAATCACAGCTTGCGCTACGAGTACGCGTTACATTTTTTGAGAGGTGCGCTTCAACGTCGTCGCGGCCACAGCGAGGGCTATGCGTCCACGCGTAGGCTGCACCGTAGCATGCGCAGAGGTATAAATCAGCCTTTAGAGTTCGCTTTATGGGCTTGTACACCACTGTCATCCAATTATTAATCCTCTCTGATTTTGAAAATAATTTACAGTTAGGGTTAGGTTTAGGGGAGGGATTAGGTATATACTATATTTTCAAACAGAAATTGATTATCCAGAATTGTATATTAGTTGGCAAAATCACACACATCGGTACTGGAATGTGACGTGCATAAAGGTGAACTACAGCCATATAGGATGGCAGGATAGAGAGAGATTTTTTATATATTTTTTTATTATTATTATTGTTGTTGTAGTAGTAGTAGAAGTAGTAGTAGTAATAGTAGTAGTAGTAGTAGTAGTAGTAGTAGTAGTAGTAGTAGTAATAATAATAATAATAATAATAATAATAATGTCGGCGCCAATAGCCTAGTGGTACTATGCGGCCACATATAGCACCAATGTGCTCACGACGACCTGAGTTCGATTCCTGGCTTGAGATCCTTTGCCGATCCTTCCCTCTCTCTGCTCCCAATGCTTTCCTATCTGAAATCTCTACTATTATAAAAAAGGTGAAAAAACACCTAAAAAATAATTATTATTATTATCTTAGCAAACGGAGTATTTTTGAGCTTTTGCAGATCATCTGTAGTTGCAAATTGTGATGTTGAAGCAAAGTAGGCCACACATCCTCATTTGTAAATTTGCATCATGGATACACCTGGCTCATCCTAGCACCTGATTTATGAGCACACACACACACACACCTAAGCACAATCACCAAATCAGCCCCACCGCATAATGTGACCGCACTTCGTCTGGTCTCGCTAACGGATAAGGATTCTTCTCATGCCTGAGAACTTTCAGAAGTCAATCTGATTACTGCAATGAATACTCATCTGTTTGATATTAACCTGTGTCTTATCCCAACATCATGGAAGACCAGACCATACCATTATGTATCAAACAGATGCAGATTCCTTCCAGGAGCTGGTGGATTACTTGTGTTTTCTTACACCACCAGCATCTGTACTCACATCTGCATCTGTCACTTATTCACCTGGACCAGTCTACAGTGCCAGTCCCATGGTCAACCCGGCACCCTACTCTGATTCGGTGAGGATTGCAATGTATTCCTGCTTCAATCTCCACTCAGCCTGGAAATGAATCCTCACAGATTCACATAACATCTAAATTAGCCTTCATTCTATCTCTGTTAAGAGGTCAAGTGATACAATGGGCTGAATCCATCTGGGCTCAGAATGGACCCATCATTCAGCCTCTGAATGTTTTTACTAACCACTTCCATGAGGACTTCAGACTTCCAGCAGGACAAGCATCATTGGGGGAGAAGTTATAACATTTAAAACAAGTAAAAACAAAAATGGTTCAAGATTATGCTCTTTGTCTTTGCACACTAGCAGCTTCTAGTGACTGGAGTGAATCTTCCATGTTAACCAGCTAATGACATGGACTGGAACCCGAGCGACATGATGGGATTAGAAAGGTTCATCCCACTTTATATCCGAGTAATGAATAGGATTAAAGCATGTATGGACCTAACTCTGAGTCAGAAGTCCCTCCTCCCTCTCCGCTAAGCAGAGTATCCCAGCCCTCTAGTACCACAGCACGGACCAATGCAGTTGGGTAACACCACACTGTTCTCAGAAAGGGTGAACATGTTATTCAAGCATGTGCCATTCATCCTGTTCAACTAACAATTTGACAATACTACACAGAAAACATCACACTGTTGGTTCTAGAGCAGGGTTGCTCAACCCTATTCTTGGAGATCGACCTTCCTGCAGTTTTCAGTTGCAATTAGTTGGTTCTAATTAATTGGTTTATGTGTGTTTGATCAGGGTGTTGGAGCTGAAATCTGCAGGAAGGTCGATCTCTAGGAACAGGGTTGGTCACCCATGTTCTAGAGGATTCTACCACTAGTGCTAGGATATTCCTTGCTCATTTCCCATAATCCCTTCATTGACTGGCCATCTGGTGAAGTCCTAAAGTGGGGTGATTGCTGTTTTCCCAGATGTTTCCCAAACCTACCCAAACCCCTATCTCTGGCTCTAATGATTCCTCTGAATTCCACTTCCTTAGTCAGTCCCCTCGTAATTTGTTCTGTCATCATTCCCCATGAGTCTGCCAATTTCAGTGACGTTTCTGCCTGAAACGAGCCTCCAGACTACCACCTCATAGACCATATGACTGCACCATCGATCTTCTCCCAGATAAACCAGTGTCCAGAGGTAAAATTTCTTAAACCATCCCTGAAAAGAAGGCCATGGAGGAGTGCGTGAGAGAAGCCTTACACCACGGGTACATCTACTTTCTTTGCTGCTTCCAGTATAAAAAAGAACAGAGGCTTGTGGCCTTGCATCAATTACAGAAATGTAAATTATATCACCTTAAAGTCATAAATATCACCCTCTTCCCAGGAGCACTGACACTCTGTAGAGCCAGAATCTTCACAAATTGGACCTTAGGTGTGCATTTAACCTCATCCAGATACTTGAGGGGAACAAATGAAAGACTGCTTTTGAAACACTAACTGGCCACTACAAATATCTCAGAATACCCTATAAATTGGTAAACGCCCCTTCCGTAATCTAGGGTTACATGAATGAGGTGTTCTAGGAGTATCTCTTCCACTTTGTGCATCTCTAATGATGACATCCTGAAACGAGGGCAAGCATCACCAGCACATCTGAGGTCCTTAAACTTCTCTGTAACCACCATCTCTACCTGAAAGCAGAAAAGAATACTTCCCATCAAACTTCCATACCCTTCCTGGGCTATTATATCAACCCCCAAGGAATCAAGACGGACGAGGGGAAGGTAGAAACAGTAAGAAACTGGCCATAACTACTTTAAAAGAACTCCAACAATTCTTTGGTTTTGCTCATCGATTTATATATTCAGTACAGCTCCATCACTTCTCCATTAACAGACCTTCACAAGGGCAAGCCCAAGTCTCTGTCCTGCATGCCCGAAGCCTCAGAAGCCATGGAGACCATGCAGATCTCCTTCACTTCTGCCCCACTCCTGGTTCATCCTGATCCAGAGAAACCCTTGTTGTGGAGGTAGACACCTCCTTCTCAGAAGTGGGAGCTGTACTTTACTAGAAGCAGGGAAACCCTCCACAACTCCATCCATGTGCTGCCCTCTCCTGAAAACTCTCCTCAGCAGAGCAGAACTACAATATTGGAAACCATGAGTTGGTTGGAAGAAGCCCAACATCCCTTTCTGGGATACACTGACCATTGCAAGCCAGGTGGGCTCTCTTCTTCACCGAATTTAACTTTGCCATCTCTTATATACCTGGTTCCAAAAACACAAAAAGCAGAAGCTCTTTCTATATCATATACCCCCAAAGACTTACCTAAGAATCTGGAGCCCATTCTTCCATCAAAGCTTATTGTCAGCTCCATTCAATAGACTATGGAGGAGGAAATTGGCAATGCCAGTATCTCCAATCCTGCTCCGCTGGGGTCTCCACCTACACATACTTATGTTCCCCATAGTCATAGATTCACTGTTTCTGATGGCCTAGCATGGCCGAAAACATTGTGTCTAATCACAACTAGGACTAGATTTTGTTATAGATCTGCCTCCATTAGATGGAAATACATCTTAGTAACAGTGGACAGATTCTCAAAACCTGTCATCTGGTACCTCTAAAAGGTCTACCTACAACCATGGAAACAGCAGAGATTTTGTTCAATCATGTGTTCAGAAACTTTGGCATTTCTGAAGACATTGTGTCAGATTGAGGCCCTCAGTTTATATGCAGAGTATGGAAACCATTCTTCTCCCTCCTAGGTGTGACCGTGAACCTATCTTCTGGATACCACCTGCAGATCAATGGCCAAATGGAATACAAAATCCAGTAGACACCCCATTCTCTCTCTACCTTCTGCCACGGCCACCAGAACTCCTACAAATTGCATGGGCCGAGTATACACAGAATTTCCTTCATCAACATTCCACTGAACTCACGCTCTTCCAGTGTGTACTTGGCTACCAGCAACCTCTGTTCTCCTGGTCTGGGGAACCAGAAGCACAACTGTTTTACCCTAAATGTTTACAGCCTTCATGAAAAAATGGTAATAGAGAATTTTTTTTCTAATGTTGGAGTTAATTTAACAACATTGTTTAGGTTTTTTTATGATGAATGTTTTCTCTGTTCATCTTGCTGCTTTTGGCACATCACACATGATGCAACCAGCCATTGAGGCACACACCTCTGGTGGATTGAGATTAGTGTGCATGGGTTCATCTGGCACTTCATGTTATGGTCAAAACCTTACTGTCTTGTGGGTCCCATCCTGCATCTGTCACTCACCTGCTGCCCTCCAGGTAAATGAAACCGCTTGCTCCTTTGTGCACAAACCCAGGCAGCCTCCAAAAGTTTATCAAGGGCTTCTATTATACATGTTGAGGTCTAGTATTTGGACAAGTTGGTGGCCTAATGCAGACTAATCTGCAACTGTGATTCTTGGCCACTCGCTAAATTCTAACCAAAGTGGACAGATGAGCAATATGTTTGAGAAAATCCAAATGTACCACTTCCCTCCACACATCTACAGATTCCTTGCATGCTTTCCTAAATCAACCACTCAGCTGCATAGCCATTGTAGCAAGTATTAACTCGACTGCAGTGGCCCAGATATAACTGTAAAACTTTGAAGTATTGAAGAGTATCAGATTCTCAAAATGAACAATCTTAAATTATTTCAGGAGGTCTTTGTTTATTTTCCTGTTAGACTTGATAAAGAGGTGATGCCGAGTGCTTTGACTGTGACGTCTGAAACATTGTATGGTTTGTTTCATATGCAAACAAGTATATACAAATCT